>CAXKWD010000006.1:125654668-126324411 GCA_964059195.1 Ectobius pallidus
TCGATTTTATCCTGACGAAAAATACTCACAATCCAGACGGATAATAATCATTAAGACCACTTTTTAAACGTCTGGCTTGATTCTTTCATTTACATTACGTAAAGAATTTCATTTTTCACCGTTTTCATGTCTTGTACAAGTGTACACGAAGTGAAAATGACATAGCACGGAACGTCACGTTCTGTTTGAATAAAATTATGGCATTTCTTATATAACAGGACTACTGTACACTGTGAAACTTACCGGCTTACCATATGGCTCCTACTAGTTTAAAAACTAATGTAGCATGTTACTTTATTACGCTCCAATGATTCAGTAAAAGCATGTTAACTTGATTCTACTGTAATGGTCACTTGTTTTAGGAAAACATGGTTCCAGTGTTAGCAGTTACCGTTCATACGAGGCAATACATATTTGCATGAAATTGTGTTTTGTTTCTGTAAACGGCCCTAGGGAAACTTACTTTATGGACGCGCCTCGTACAATGAACTACTTACTAAAAAATGAGCTTGTCCTTCGTCTGGCGATATTAATTTTCCTAGTCATTGCTATTAACAAGGCCTCTTTTCGTTTTGGCTATTGCCACGTGGCAGCAGGCTCCTATATGCTACATGTGTCTTTGATTATCAAGCTTTGAACATTGTTTTATATTTACATTCAAATAAAGTACTGATAAGAACTGAGCTTATGGTCCCTCACTGCTGAGGGATTACATTCCTAGCAGGGCTTAAGAAGTGAGTCCTATACAATGTTTCTGTGTTACAATTTATTTAAGGAAAGAATTGGGCAACTGTAACGTTATTTTTGAACACCTTGTAGCTATTTTATATATAATTACACTAGACGGGACAAATATTTACTTGTGCTAGGCAGACCATGTAAAATTTATTCGTTAGACTATTTGCTCTAATTAGTTCCACTTGGTTTACTGTCGACTTTCGTGACATGAGACAATCTGGTTCTTTAAATAATTCAATTCTAATTTCCAAAGTTTATATTAGTATTAGGAACGTAATATATACAAATTAGGGGAATCACTTTCTCGTTTAATCACGAGTCTCCACTCAAAATTTTTTCATTGTAGGTTATACTGTAAATCTTTCTGACGGAACTACGAGAAAATGAATTTTATACGGCCACATACATTACATTTATCTAAATTAAAAGCCGTAAAAATGTTAATTCGAAGGGAACACTCGTCCAGTTCTATAAAATATTTCCGGTTTAGACAAGTTCAGCTTTTATCTTTCTCTTAGAGACAGCAGTGTATCGAGTTCCATTTAGAACATCAAGTAACAAAGTCTTCAAGAAAATAGGAATGTCAATATTGTCTTTGCATAAAAATAAGCAAATGAACTGATTAAAAATACAGTTTTTTAAAGTGATAGATTTATAAGTTTATTCACTAATTCAGCCCACCTGAAATAGAATTACAGAATATCTTTTAAATATGGCCTAATCCTAAGATATAATATGTTAACAAGAAAAACAGAAATAAATTAAGAGAATCTCGCTTTCTCGACATAAAAATAATAATGGGTTATCACCCCAAAGTGTATAGAAATGGTATACTGTAATACTCGTGTTGAAAGTACGTTTAACAGAATCGAGGAAGAGATAGAAGAAATAGATAAAGTTAAGAGTTTTCTAATTTAAGAGACTCTGTTATAGCACACATTCATCGCATACATGTTTCTCTGCGATATGGAAAAATAAGTGAAAATAGGTATAAAAAAATGCTGTAATTAATTACCGTACACTCCTTGATTACACTATACCAAACTTACGAAATTAAATATGGCTGGTGAACGACAAAACGATTACTTGGGTGCACGCACAACGTGTGCACAACCAATCACGGAGGAAAGAATACACGGAGACGCCGTGCTTGCGGTGTTGTATGGGAAACAGATGAAGCCAATGACCACGCCCCCTTAGAGGACCAAAAGGGAGGCTTGCTATATACAATAGCACACAAATACTCTGAAGTTTCACTGGTTATAACAACGTAACGGTAGGGAAAATATGTAATATCCCAATTTTATATATTAATCACATACTCTGATATCATAATAATCCCGGTAGTAAGCATTAACCTATCTCAGAAGAGCCAAAAATGTAACTTTCAAATGAGCAACTTTACATGTGCGAGTATAAATACTGAGTCAGAAAATGATTAGGTGACCGTGCGGCTATGGTAATTCAGAACGAGAAAAATATTCTGGGCAGTTATATAGCTACACCATGTGGTTATTGACTCTATTAAACGCAATAAATGGCAACTAATATAAATATTTTAAATCTAAAGCAATAAATTACTTAGTATAACTAATAATTCAGAAAAATGCACTTTATTTGATTAATTACAAGTAGCCTAAGGCACTTATAAAGAAAATACATCAATAATTAGCAGCCTAGTGTAAAATACAAGTAAATGATGCTTAGCAATTATACCCATATTCATTCATACCAAAAATTGACTATTTTCAGTACCTAAATTTTACAAAATTATTAATTTTTAAGGTAAGTTCATAGAATAGTGCACAACATGCACTCATTTTCACTTCTGAATTGTTCAAAACAAAGAAACAAAGGCGAGTAACCACGCTATCCGTGCACGCTATAAACATATAAACACAGTGACACGCCCCCTTAAGTACCAAACGCTCGGACAGTTGGCTTCACGCTTGCGGTCTCAGGGCATCTCCGTGTTTTCTTTCCTCCGTGCAACCAATCGTCGATAACAATCTACCATAACCTAGCTGCTTGATGAATTACCGTAAGCCAATATAAAGAAATAAAAGCAAGTAAAATTAGGCAAGATATATATATATATACAAACTTTAACTGGCAAATAAGATTATCTACATGTCCGTAATCATATAAATTAAGTTGTAGCTTTGTTATAATGATGCATTTGTGCGGTAAGTAGTGCGGTAAGTAAGGTTACCGGCACTGAGTATAGGAAACCCGAGTTCCCACCATGAAAGCATGAACGAGAAATGTAAGAAAAAACACTATAGCGCAAAAAATATCATTTCCAAGCATAGCCAAATCGTCCTTGCCGATACGGCCGTAATGAAGTCATCAGAATAGTGCTAGAAAGGGAAACGCAAGGACATTGCAATAAAATAAGAAAGAATTCGTCCAGCTTGATCTAAGACATAAAGTAGCCTACAGACTTCATGAAACCGAAAAGACAAATTAATGAATTAATTCTCTCTTGTATTATATTAAAATAATATGTAGAGCACAGATTTTTCATGGAAATTGCAGATTATTGTTGTTCAGTCAGTTGTTTCCATTAGGCCTACTTCCTTAGATTGCATCAAGATTGATGTTAAAATATGCAGAAGTATTTGCTGGTATTTCTACTGCATTCCTGTTAATAAACAGGATTCGTGTTCTTTTTTTCAATAGTGGACCAAAATTTCGATTTGGGTTTCAGTTTTACCCCCTCATTGATATCACTAACACATTTGTAGGAATCACATATTTCTTTAGTTTTTACTTTCAAGTTATGAAGGATGCTTAACTCCAACTATGAATTAAAATCTCCAACATCAAGTGTCCATGTTTTACAAATTTTCTAGTGATGTTTCTATAAAAATAAAACATTCATTTTGCTGCTACTTGTTTAGAAAGTTGATGTTATTAGCCCATGCAACTGTATTAATTTCACCAACGATATAAAAATCTGAAGAAACCTGTTAGGAACTGGCTGCGTACTGGTGACCATCCTGCGTAAAAATGATTATTCATTTGCACAGTTTCCGTGTAACTTTTATGGACGTTTCGTAAAACAATTCTTCGTCTTTTAATTACATCATAACTAAGTAGAGTAGCAACTTAGTGGAAGCACGCTATGTGCTGAATAGCCGTAAGGAAACACACTTCCCAGCCGAAAAAAATTCGCTTCCACAGCGAATGTAGAAATTATATCTACCGGTATATATAAAAAAGCTTGCATTTAGTTTTACTTGACTATCGTTAATATTTTTATACTTTTGAGTCATCTCTGAAACGATTGGCGCAAATATTCGAATATTTGTATATTTCATCGAAGTACTCGAAAACCATTGAACGAATTTTAATAATGTATTCCCTTACAAACCAACTACCGTACCTTTATAGCCTACAGTTGGGGGTTTGAGAATGTCAGTAAGTAAAAAAAAAAAATCGAAATGTCTTGTAACTATTTATTGCTTCCTCTGCCCGTCCTATAGGTCCTATAGTCCTATTGTCTTCGACCTCCAGATTGGAAGTTGAGTTTTTAACATAAATGCACGGTTTGAGGTTCCCTGAATCCAAAAAATACTATTTTCAGAAACATGTCTTTGTGTATCTGTGAACAGTCTAACTTCAGAACAGAAAATAGTATGAAAACAAAATTTTGTATTTGGGTTAGGTACCTTCTGAGAATGTGCCACGAAGAATGATGGACTATTTCTTAATTTAAAGGGGACTTTACATGAAAATTTCGTTTTCGCGATTTTCTCGATTTTGTGCATGGGGTGCTTATACTAAGAGCTAAGTCGTTTATTTGGAAAATTTTTTCGATAAAAGAATGAAATGTAGTTAAGTTATGCCCTGTTCGTAGATACTAGGTCTTGCCTGTTGAACAATAAAACTTTGCATCAGGTTCAAACTATTTAATATGCGCTCTTTGCAATATAAAATGTTGGCCTCTTATTCTATATCAGAATGTGAAGTGAGAAAGATGTATTGGCCATGCTTCGAGTAAAAAAAGGTTACTTGAGTGCATTAATAATATTTTATTTGAGTTATGTATCCTTCGGGGAAGCGATACTATGTGATAACGACATTCTCTTTAGTTTTACAACCAATTTATTTGAAGAGAATGACGTACATAGTCTAATATATTATACTAAGAGGCACACTTTTATTTGGGCAGAGGAAGTTATGTGAGTTTCACATAAGATTTTTTAATGTTACTGTAGAAAAGCTGCTTAAAATAATATTTTCGATTACTTTTATCTATCATAAATTTTCAAAACAATTAAATGCAATTCTTTTTTACATGCGATGACTTCATAAATTGGCACATAACCCTCGTGGCAGACATGGTTGGAATCTGTCCCCTCTAGAGTCTGGAATTTTATATCTTAATTATCCCAAAAATGTGTACATAAATACGTAAAAAAACTCAAATTTTACTCAAGATAATTACGTAATGTAAAATTGCACAGAGTGTTAAAATCGAAATTAATTATTTAAAAAAGCTCTTATTTTAAATAAAATATTTTTCTTTAAAAATGAGATAATTTATATTTTAGTTTAGGATCGCATCTTATGCATATGCAGCGGAACCAATTATCTCTATCTCTAAATACCAAAATAATAAATTGTTCTATGACACGTTTCGTATGAATTTCCTGAGTATTCTTGGCTTCTATCTTCGTTTTCTTAAATCTTACCTGATGGACATAGTACATCCAATACTCAAGTGACGATATGTCAACTTCAACTTGGAAATATCAGGATACCCTTTACCACAGTGATCCCATCCAGAATTCTAAAAAAATATAGGGTACATCCCATTATGCCGGGAGTGCTCTGTTTATTAAATACTGTTCATATTATTCTCTGCTATTTGGAATTCCCTAAAATGGAATATACTATTTTATACAGTTTATTTTCAAACTTTGATAATTCTCCTTGCAAGACTTTAATTCAACAACATTGGGCATGATGTTACTTACGCAGTAAAAACGTGTCATTATTTTTAGAATTAGTAGTTTTGAACGAAACATGTAAAAATACATACCGCTATTGTTAACATTGAATGTTTTTAGACAAAGTTGTTAGTACGTACTCTAAAGGTTGCTCCACCAGCAACCACTGAGTGGTTTACTGCTGCGGAGTGTGACGTAGCAGAAATTAGAGCGAACCCGGCTCCTATTATAAGGGTTGAGTGGAAAACATACAGGGATTTTTCTTTAATATTTTATTTCAGGCACTAACTATCACATTTTCTAGTGTGCTATCTAAAGTAAAACAACTATTCTATAATGCTATGTGCGAGAAATTGTAAAAGTCGATTAAATTTCACGTAAAAATATTACTTTTAGAGCCTCTTTTAACAAGAAGCACAATAAAATCTAAAAATGTCAAGGAGATTTTAACGAGAGTATAGAACACGAACATCTCCAACATTCTTACCAGAAACACGCATGAAAACATTTTTTTAGTGTGCTATCTAAAGTAAAACAACTATTCTATATTGCTATGTGCGAGAAATTGTAAAAGTCGATGAGATTTCACGTAAAAATATTACTTTCAGAGCCTGTTTTAACAAGAAACACAATAAAATCTAAAGATGTCAAGGAGATTTTAACGAGAGTATGGAACACGAACATCTCCAACATTCTTACCAGAAATAGGCAGGAAAACATTTTTTCTTATTATTGAAATTGTTAATATATTTTTAATACTTCCCTATAAGTATTATATTATATCCTACTTCTAGTAACTAAAACTGGTCCATAATATTATACTTAAAATTATTCTCTGCAATTAACTTTTATGCAGAGCACTTACAATATTACTTATATTAACCATTCGACATAGGCTTGCAACTGCCAAATATGGTTTAGACACCACTTGAAATAAAAATTAAACCAATATATTTACAAGATGATTTATTAATCGCTAAAATGCTGCAATCTTTTATACAAAATTGGCCCTTATTCTAGGGTTATGGAAATATGCTTAGGTTATACAGGATGTATACTTGTTTATATTATTATTAACAATAATGCCTACTCGACCTCAGTAACTAATGGGATTAATATAATACAAGAATAAACTTCTTAGTTATTTTAGTTTAACAAGATTTATCGGTGTTATCCAGGTTAGACTTGTAATGGTTAAAATAATTATATAAGCCTACAATATTGGCATTAATTACGTTATCTTGTGGGGGCGTAAATTTATTACAGAGAGCTGTCTATAGTCATTTATGATAAAAATGATCTTGACTCTACTTTACAATACATTTTTAACAAATGGAGTTTTAACTGCTGCTTTCAAGGCTTGAAGATTGTTCCGTGTTCGATATTAAACGACGCCATAACAGTGTTAGAATGAAATTCTGTATCTTAATGCATAACATTATGATACAGATACGTTCAAAATATATACAAAATATATACAACGAATTTTTCAACGAACGGACACCTTTGCTGTTAGAAAGTAAATATTACCTATTGAAACCCTGAAGCGTGGGCCTATCCATTCTCCTTCTCTGTCAGAAGTAATAGGCCTGTTGTTTGTTTCATCGCAAGTTTAAATCCTTATAAAGAGACTTATTTACCCGGTGATATGATGTTAATGTTATAATAATAATCTATGTCTTGAGGTCAAATAGATACAGAACCTGCGTACATAATATTATTGGATACGCTACTCTTTCTCTTACTGCTGACTGTATGCAAACAGCTGCCACCTCTTCTCTCATTAACTTGCAAACATTAGTGGGAAGTACTTACGGAAACAATTCGTTCTGCGAGTGAGTTTGTTTTAGAAAACAACCTTGCCTGGTCTGTCAGATGTTTCCTGAGAATGCGATGACTTGAATACTCTTAAGCTGTCTTGCTTCTCACAACTAGCAGAATTAATGAACATTCATAATAGGCTCTCTTTGACTCATCCCCAGGGCGTTAAATTTCAAGGGGCGAAAAGGAAAGATGTTTTAACAGCAGGATTTGGAGATATTGCTTAATAAGGTCCCCATATCTCGCTAGGTATATAAAACAAAATTCACAGTTTCAGAGTTACTTAGGGAAAAAAACAAAACAAAATTTGTTTCATTTTTATGTAATGATATTTAAAATGGTTTTTCCTCACCTATAAGATGAATGTCGGGTAACTTTATGCCCTTGTGGTTCCTGGATATCATCTTACCGGTATTATCATCTTCATCCCATCCTCGCCTTGTTCAGAGTGTGTGAGTATGTGTGTGAATGGTGTGTAGGCCTATCATCATGTATGTTCTTGTTGTCTCGGAGATGGTCCCGGCATTAGGCTGGTCACTCATCCGTGGAGGTCCTCCATGCCCTTTTCTGGTAAAAAAAAGTATGTATGTAATCCAATAGATAATTTTTCTCCCGACAAGTTGTAGTCTTGAAAGTCCCGGGAGGCGGGACCCGCTTAAACGTTCCTATAAGGGAGAAGTAAACGAAGGAAAAGAAGAAGACATTTAATAGTATCAAGTTCGGTTAGTGTAGGAAAACAAGAAAGAAAGAAATTATTTATCATTTGCTTTTATAATATATTTGTACCCTCGGGGATAATTCAGAGTGGGGAATAATTACCTATAATAACTTTTCACATATTAACAGAAAATGCCGCCTTCAAATAAAATTAAAAACTGTACAAAAAGATTCCTCACAACAACCTGCCTTCCACTGACAGAAGCGTACCGAGGTGGGAGAAGAGTGAGACACCGTTAGCGGACCGGTCCCATCTCCGAATACATGAATTCGTGGTTATGGTCCATAGGTATTTACAAAATTTAGTTGTAAGATTAATGTCATAACCAGGAAGATTTAACTTGTTTAATGTTATACTTAAAATGCACGTATTTTTTATTTTATTTTTACTGAGGCTTACTAGCGAAAATTAAGAAAAAGTGTAGGCCTATAATAATTTAAACAAAATCGATTTCCACATATAATTAAAATTAAAAACAGAAGTCAACAACAAAAAACAGGAGTGTCTTTTCTCTGTTTTCTTCAATTTATCTTCTCATTTGCAGCCACATGTATGTAGTACGGTATTTATTAAGTGCCAGTATGGTACTTTATGAGATTGTGTGTGGGGGACGAAAAATGTCTGTCCGTCTGTCTGTCCGTCCGCCCGTCTGTCTGTCTGTCCGTGTGTCAGTACGCGCCATAACTCAAATACGATTTATCGGATTTTCATGAAACTTGGTATACGCATTTATAATGTCCATGGAAAGAACCCTATTGTTATTGAACCAAATCGGTTCACCAGTACCGGCGTCAAACAAAATTTAGTGTTTTTATTTAAAAGCGCCATAACTCAAATACGCTTTATCGGATTTTCATGAAACATGGTATACACATTTATAATGTCCATGAAAAGACATCTGTTGATATTGGACCAAATCGGTTGGTCGGTACCGGAATAATGCCCAATTTAGTGCATTTTTATGGTATTATATAACAAAAGGCCCCATAACTCAAATATGCTTTATCGGATTTTCACGAAACTTGGTATACGCATTTATAACATCCATGGCAAGAAGCCTATTAATTTTGGACCTAATCGGTACCATAGTAACGACTAATTAAAGGTCACATGTTTTTTCTTTAATTTTTGTCTACCGGTATAATTTGACAGTCAACACTATTCCTTCACTTGTGCTTATCAAACGACACCGTCAAACTGACTGAATTGGCCAAATGGTAACGCCTTGGACTCGTGTTCTGGAGGTCCCCGGGTCATATCCCAGAGCCAGTCGATTTAACATGGATGTTTTTTATTTTATTTTTTAATTTTTATGTGAGTGCGCGATTGTCAAGGTATCACAAATTTGTAGTTCTGCTGACGCTGGTCGATTTTAATCTGATTAGAAAACTTATTTTCTGCAATTATAATTGATTCAACAAAAACATACTGGCACTTAGTTATATCAGTTTACCTGATTTTATTAAGTCTAGGATTCTTGGTATCTGGATTTTTCTAATGGTATCGGCACTCATTGTGTTGTTATGAGGATTCTACGACAACAAAAGGAATTACCAGTACACTCAAACCTCTGTATGACGAAGATCGAATCAACGATAAACTCACATTTAGCAAGTTCATTGCAAGTTTCCTATCTTCATAATGTTAAATTTCACTCACTACAACAATTAATTAATTTTAGAAAGGCCCTTTTACAACAGTACTTTGTAGTTCAATTATTATTGCAAACCTATAGTTTAGATCTGCGGTTGGTAGGAGGTATGTGCTACATCAGCCCCTCAGTATAACAATAACCCTTGCAAAACGATACAATCTGCTATGGTCCACAAAACGGAGGTATGACTGTACTTCGAGGAAATATCGACAGCCATGATTCATAAATAACCCAATATAAACAGGAGCTTGATATAAACTACATGGTCGGATATTTATATTATCAATTTGGTTGCATACAACTAGCAGGTGTCCCCAGCTTCGCCTGCGATTATCTACTCAACTGCTAGATGTTGTAAATAATTTATTTAACAGAAAAATAATTAAAACATTATCGTTTTTACATAAATTGCAGTAATTACATAATTTTATTCTTAATTATATTGTTTTACGCAATGAATATAAATATAATAAAATAAAACTAATCTTGTGCTGCCATTCGGGCATACAGATTTGAAATGAAACTACTAAAACGAACCCAGATTCATGAATCTTGCCCAAAATATGCAAAAACCGATTGTTAGCTAAAAAGCTAAAAACCTAGCTTCGAGGTGCATTTCACGATTAAAATGCGCCACCCGGGGAAAAGACCTCAGATGAGAGTTCTCTAGCCAAAAGAAGAAGAAAGCATAATAATTTTTATCCAAATCATTCAATCTTTTCCCATTTAGTCGTGTTTCATGATCCCCTTCTGTGCACCTATGTAAAAAAAAATCTGATCTCTACATGTCGTAATGTCATAAAATGAATCGAGTAGAGCGGGTTGACTAATTCGATGCGATCGGCAAATTGCTGTGACTTAACTTATACTGCAAAAAAATATATTTCAACGATGCTCTTTTTTCAGGTTGCTATGGCTACTGAGCAAGGGCATCTTCAATTAATTTCAAAATTGAATACGGTCTTGTTAATAGGTGGTGTTGGGTCTAGACAGAAACACCAACTCATAATATGTGCCGGTACTACTTTATAGTAACGTTTGGAAGTTTGTCGATACAGCCGGGAGTTAGACTAATTCATTTTACCTATGACCTTTTGCTCGAATACGCAGGGCTCTGATAATGTTAGTCTGACACACACACACACACACACTTGTTCAATTATTTTTGTAATTGAAAGCTCCACAAAACTAAAACTCGGAAAAATAATATTATTTCGCATAGTTTCATCCTGGTTGCACGTTATCCAGTGTTCAAGCCATGAGTTCTGTAAAGAAGAAATACGATTAAGTAGATGAGATGGAAAGAAAGTCTGGGCATTTAAAGCACATTAGTAAACATTTTCGAAACACTTGACAAAACTGGATACAATCAAACAAGTCTTGTTGACTCCTGCTTTCACTCCCTCACTCTACACTTTCTCTGTAAACGCTACTCGTCTTGAGTAGTTGAAACTCCAGGCTTTTAAATCATTTTTAATGTGATGGAGTTTATGTTTCTGTTCTCTCATGCATTTATAACACTTCCGTAAGAAGCTTTTATTTAGTTACTGCTGCTCATGTTTGGTGCCGCAGCTCTTGAATGTTTTCCTAAGTACTGATACATACATTTGCCGTCATTATCGTCTTCTTCCCATCCTCGCCTTGTTTGGAATGAGTGTGTGTGTATGTGAATGGTGTGTCTCGTCTTATGTGTTCGTATTGTCTCGGAGGTGGCCCCGGCATTGGGCTGATCACTCATCCGGGGAGGCCCTCCATGTCCTTGTCTGGTCAAAAAAGTATGTATGGGTCAATCCATTAGAAATGAACCAAATTTAATAAAATTTGTTGCTCGACATTTTTGATTTTCCTAATTTTTTTACCGGTTATTTCCCAACTAAAGGTGAGTTCAAAACTATGGTAAAAACATTTTTGGGCTCATACTTTTTTTTTGGCGGCCATTTTAAGTTTGCTTTTTAACCATATTTCAGTCGAAAACATGTTTTGCACAAATGTATGTAACTCCGTTAATTTTATAGATAACAAGTCAAAATAAACACCAAAATTATCAGAATGAAATGCTCTACATTTTTGTTTTAACACAATATTACCTAAGTAGTGAGGAAAGTGAAGAAAAAATATCAAAGCTACAAATTGAAAATTGACTTAAAACGGGAGTTTTGGTGCCGCAAAATTATTAGAAGGAAGAAAGACTCGCCCTTAATTTTTTTTTTCTGGTGTAGATCTACTATAGGACTACCCGCTGTAGAAGTTTAAAGCTTGAGAACTTTTCGGTTTTTTTATACAATTTTTCAAAAATGCCCAAAACCGTATTTTGGCAATATTTGAAGTAGAATATCTCAAAAGGGACTGAGTGAAAAATTATGAAATTTATACAGATAACACCTCTTTATGATATAAAGATGTGATAAAAATTTGGTGACTGAGACTCAACTGGTTCCCGAGTTACAGTGCATCAAATTTGGCCAAAAATTGCGTTATAGGCACACGAAATTTAACGGTAATTTAATAGTAAAAATTCACTTTGTAATTTTAAATATAACATTTTTGTGAGGCTAAGTTTGTTACACAAAAGAGTTGTATATGTAGGGTACATTTCATCAGTTAGCATAACAAATATTTGGTTTCCTCAAAGCTTTGAAGAGCGTTGAAATTTCGGTGCATAGTTTGCAGTTATGGCCAACTTCGATCCACTATAACTCGGGAACCAGTTGAGTCTCAGTCACCAAATTTTTAACACATCTTTATATTATAAAGAGGTGTTATCTGTATAAATTTCATAATTTTTCACTCAGTCCCTTTTGAGATATTCTACTTCAAATATTGCCAAAATACGGTTTTGGGCATTTTTGAAAAATTGTATAAAAAAACCGCAAAGTTCTCAAGCTTTAAACTTCTACAGCGGGTAGTCCTATAGTAGATCTACACCAGAAAAAAAAATTAAGGGCGAGTCTTTCTTCCTTCTAATAATTTTGCGGCACTAAAAATGCCGTTTTGAGTCAATTTTCAATTTGTAGTTTTGAATTTTTTTCTTCACTTTCCTCACTACTTAGGTAATATTGTGTTAAAACAAAAATGTAGAGCATTTCATTCTGATAATTTTGGTGTTTATTTGACTTGTTATCTATAAAATTAACGGAGTTACATACATTTGTGCAAAACATGTTTTCGACTGAAATATGGTTAAAAAGCAAACTTAAAATGGCCGCCAAAAAAAAAAGTATGAGCCCAAAAATTTTTTTACCATAGTTTTGAACTCACCTTTAGTTGGGAAATAACCGGTAAAAAAATTAGGAAAATCAAAAATGTCGAGCAACAAATTTTATTAAATTTGGTTCATTTCTAATGGATTGGCCCTATTTTAGCATTATTTGAAGTAGAATATTTCAGAAGGGCCTGAGTGAAAATTATTAAATTTATACACATAACACCTCCTTACGATATAAAGATGTGATAATAATTTGGTGACTGAGACTGAACTGGTTCCAGAGTTACAGTGCATCGAAGTTGGCCAAAAATTGCAAACTATGCACCGAAATTTCAACGCTCTTCAACGCTTTGAGGAAATTATAAATCGGTCATGTTAACTGATGAAATGTAGCCTACATGTACAACTCTTTTGTGTAACATATTTAGGTTCCCCAAAATGTTGCATTTAAAATTACAATTTGGATTTTTACTATTAAATTACCGTTAAAATTCATGTGCGTATAATGCAAGTTTTGGCCAAATTCGATGCACTGTAACTCGGGAACCAGTTGAGTCTCAGTCACCAAATTTTTATCACATCTTTATATCATAAAGAGGTGTTATCTGTATAAATTTCATAATTTTTCACTCAGTCCCTTTTGAGATATTCTACTTCAAATATTGCCAAAATACGGTTTTGGGCAGTTTTGAAAAATTGTATAAAAAAAACCGAAAAGTTCTCAAGCTTTAAATTTCTACAGCGAGTAGTCCTATAGTAGATCTACACCATAAAAAAAAATTAAGGGCGAGTCTTTCTTCCTTCTAATAATTTTGCGGCACCAAAACTCCCGTTTTAAGTCAATTTTCAATTTGTAGCTTTGATATTTTTTCTTCACTTTCCTCACTACTTAGGTAATATTGTGTTAAAACAAAAATGTAGAGCATTTCATTCTGATAATTTTGGTGTTTATTTTGACTTGTTATCTATAAAATTAACGGAGTTACATACATTTGTGCAAAACATGTTTTCGACTGAAATATGGTTAAAAAGCAAACTTAAAATGGCCGCCAAAAAAAAAGTATGAGCCCAAAAATTTTTTTACCATAGTTTTGAACTCACCTTTAGTTGGGAAATAACTGGTAAAAATTAGGAAAATCAAAAATGTCGAGCAACTTGGCCTGGTTCATTTCTAATGGATTGACCCGTATGTGATCCAAAGATAATCCCTCTCCCGACAGGTCGCGGCCCTGTAAGGCCGATGTACAACTAAGGTAAAGAGAGAGACATTTGCCTAAAATACGAAGAGCAAATTGGAAAATGAGCACATACAAATTTTCTAAATTGTACAGGAAAATAAGATGAAATATGTCTTTACGAGACTGTAAATTAAAATAATAGCACTATTTATATTAGGTCGGTGGCGGTAGTGCTTAGGTAGCGTGCCCGCAAGGTTTCATGGTTCAAACCTGGCCGCGGTCGAAGGAATTTTTTGAGATGTACGAAGTCCTCCATGAGAGACTATAAACTTCCTTGTCGTAGAAAATAAAATATAAATCAGTAGTTAGAGTAAGAGTATGTTTGTAGGCCTAGGTATGTATTCGTGAAACCACAGAATATAGTTTCAATTGAACATTACACGAGAATATTTTAGGAGAAAAGTCCTGTTTTGAAGTCGATTATAAAAATGAAAGCTCCGAGCAGGATACAAACGCATTCTATTATCATGCAATACAGTACGCCAACACTCATTGTCATTTAACTGAACCATAAGTAGCCTATAGTGACAACATTTTCTGATGCAAATCTGGCATAGTTGGAAATGTCCTGCCTCCAAAATTCAGTGACGTCCATATTCTTGCAGAACTTACAATTTTACCAAAACTACAAAGCTCATGATTTTAAAAAATACAACTTTATAATTAGGCCAATTAGTACTAGATTTCGCCATTAAAGAAATAGATCTGCTGCATGAAAGATACAGAACAGACATGCAATCCTTTACTGATTTACCAAGGCTTACATCTGGTTTTTGAAAATTCTAAATTTGCTGCGCAGACCGTAGGTTTCATATTTCAAATTTATTGTTTGGACTCCGTCTATTGTCCCCATAAAAGATCAAATTTTCTCATTCTGTATAAGGACTAGAAAGTCCTGAAATGAGATGTGAACAACTGTATGTCTTCCTTTGGTATAACTTTATTGGTTAGGGTTAGACCATAATCGTTCCCAGGTCCGCATTTATACATATTTTGGTATTTTCTCTTATACGGAGTATTTTTCCATAAGAAAGGAAGCCACAATTTGAAGTAATCGGTACAACGAACTTCTGAAGGAGCGCAAACAATATTATTTCATATCTGTCCATCCTGTTCTTTGTTGCCGATTGATAGACAGTTAAGCAGCGAATACAATTGAATCACCGTAGACCACTTTCAACATACTTCATAATCATGATTAATTCAAATCCATGTTCTATGGAATACTAACAATATTTAACAAACTTTCTCAAGAGCGAGAAGAAGAACGATATTAAGCTGGATGAGACAGCATCTCTCTCCCATGGTTGGTTTATTTCCTGCTTCCGGAGATGTTGCTACATTAATAATCCAGTGAAAACATGAGAATCATCTCCTTTTTTTAATTGACAAGAATTAGGATGTTGCAGCACCATCTCTGATTACCATAACTAATACGACTACAATGAGCGAAACTAGTAGTAGGTTAATTGCTAAAATCTAGAGCTAGAATCATATTTAATGAGGCCCTTAGTTGTTCAAATATAATCATCTTATACGTTTGTTTGTTATAAGTTAATAACCATGATTGTGCACTGCTACTGAGGCATGTAATTGACGCCAGTGTGCGGAAATTTATTCCTTTCCAGGCATGGGACTGTCGAATTTACACATACATGGGATCGACCCCAGCTGGAATGAAACCGACTTGGGAACAGAACTAAAACTCGCGTTGTGCTGTCTGAAACAGCGTTCGTACGTATTTGAATTTCCAAGTAGAAAACGTGCATATAATCGTTGCTTAAATGATGTTTCAAATGGTATTTTGTTTCGTTTTATTTTAAGTTAATTTACGACACGTGAAGGCCAAAAAAGAATATCTTATGCCTCAGGTGAAATGCATTTCTCAGTATCTCTGGCGGAAGTATTTGATCTCCATATCAACCAGGGTTCTTGCAGACATGAACTCTCACGCAAGTCAGATATTTTTGCTCCAAAGGCGTTTCATAATCGTTGCATATGTAGAGGCTAATGTACCGAGATTACATACGCATAAGTCTGTTTGTTTTTTAAGGTTAATTAATGATGGATTCCTAGGCCGTCGCTGGTGTGCCACAATGCTGTCCCGCATGAGTTACTTTAGATGTCTTTACCATCAAATTTACGCACATGACCTGGACTGCAATCGAACCCGCGAACTTGGCAACATAAGGCCAATGTCTTACTGACTGCTTCACCCAGCGCAACTTGTAAATAAATTATTATCAATTATTAGTATTCCTATAATCAGGGTAATTCAAACTATGTCCCGCGGATGACAGCTGGTTTTCCTTTCTGACTTGCCTCATTATCATGCTTAGGGTCTGTACTACCACCTCCCGATACTTAGCCTCCAGACAGCATAAAAGAAAGATGTCTTGTACTACCACTGCGGAATTGCTATCTGGAGGAGTGCAATAAAATTTCGTAGCTTGGATAGTAGAATCACGAGCGCCGAAGTCTATTTCTCATAGTTTGAGACAATTCCATCGTAGTGTATTTTTCAATTTGTACAATGATAAATCAGAACATATCAGTTCAAGTACATTAATCGATTTGTGCAATTCTATATCATTCAAATGCGAGTGTGAAACGGCCTTATCGTATAAGCTAAACCTTCCGGCATAATTTTTAAAATTCAAGTGACTATTAAGCTCCAGTGGGCAGCCATTTTGTTTCCACCAAGTTTGACTATCTGGCACTTGGTGGTTTATCAGCCACTCCAGGGGTGGCCAACTGGCGACCCTCGACCTCATTCTGTGCGGCCCGTGACAAAGCCAATTAATAAAATATAGTAATCCATATAGTTTTCCTCAAATAGTGAAAATTATTCTCCTAATAAGACTTTAATTAAACAACATTGAGCATTGAGCATTGAGAATTGAGTGATATAATGTTAACAATATTCTAGATTTAAATTTCATTATACGGTAACTTAAAATTATACATGTGGAACCGAAATGAAATAAAATGAATATATTATCCCGCGGGAGTTTTTATATGCATGTAACTCTACATAGACCCGTCACATTTGCACATAATGCCATCTACTTGGCTAGGATCGAACCCGTGATATTGGACACACAATGCAAGTTCAAGACCGACATGGACGACTCGCCGTGTTACCACATCATTGTGCAATCACCGGATCTATCTTGAAAATGATCTCATCTGGTCTTGTTTTCTTTTCGATATTATGTGAGTTGTCCGGCAGGAATTTTTTTTTTTTTTTTTACTTATTTATTTTTTATATATTTCGCTCAATGAAATATGGTTATATATTAAACTCTGGGGAATGACACAGTGGCGAGAAAGTAATTTTACTCTTCCCGTTTAATAAATTTCATTTTAAAGATATTTTCGTGAGAATTATTTGATATAAACCCCTAGTCATACAACATTAAGGTTAGACCATTACTTTCCCTTGAGATCGAATTATGCATCAGCATTTAAAAGTAGTGGGTAGAATGACACGACAAATGGTAACGCAGATTAACTGGTTTTTGCTCCACAAATTCCACTCTCTATTTCGATTATGGACCTACATTGCATGTATTTCTCACTTAAATGCGGTTCTGTTCAGTTATTTAGAATTTATTTCTTGAATTTGTTGAACAGGAAAGAACACAAGAAGGAAATGAAAAATAAAATTATAGGAATGATTAATAAGAACAATAAATTAAAAAAAAAATCGTACGCGAAGAAAGAAAGGAAGAAACTAGCAACAATTCAAGTGAAGAATAGAATAAAAAATAAAAGCTTATAAGTTAAGGAATAAACGCAGAAAGAAATAAAGAAATAATGAAAGAAAGAAAGAAATAATGAATGAATGAATGAACGAATGAAATAACCAAATTTAGAAAGAACGAAAGAGAAACTAAAAATAATGAACAGTTTAAATAATGAGTGAATGGACAAGATATAGTTAAATAGAGAGAGAACGAGTGGAGAATAAATGGATGAAAGAAAGAATGAATGAACGAATGATAGACGAAGGATAAGGAAAACACTTTTTATGGACAAAATTCCTGCACGCCGGCGACGGTTCAGTTTAAGTACGTCATTAAATCGCCTTAACAAACAAGATCAATGTTAAAAACAATAATAATAATAATAATAATAATAATAATAATAATAATAATAATAATAATAGTCTTAATAATAATTAATAACAATAGTAAAAAGTAAAGTGAAGTGTTCCCTATTACAGGCCATGGAGGCCGTAAGGATTCCAGGAAGTTGAGGCTCCCATATTTTAAACAATCGGTACACGAAGGTGTCAGCCTTACGCACCGGCCGCCTTTGCCCCTAGGATTGCTCCTGGTACTCATTTCTGTTAGAGGCTGAGTCGACCCCAGGGCCATAGTACCACCAGAAGGATTAGGGCAATTGAAAAACTCCTACGACCTCATCGGGGATCAAACCCTCGACCTTCCGGTTTTTATCGCAGTGCCTCGTCCACTATGCTAAGGCGTACCCCATTAATAATAGGATAATAATAAATTAATAACAAAATTAACAATAATAAAGTATATTGAAAAGTAAAAATATCAATAATATTTGTAGTTTATCATTAAACCCGTGTGAAAATTTCACACATTTAACCTTCCCTTCCCCCCAAAAAATATAATTTAGACTTTTGTTGGGCTGTTGAAGTTAAAACTCAGCGAAGTGTGTACACAAAATAGCAAAGAGAGTTTATTAATGTGAAGCTATTTAATCATTTAACATAAACCGATGGTTTATGTCTTACCTAGAACTTACCGTATGGAATTCACACTGCATGGTAATGAAAACAATTTGCAGTCTCCATCGCAACACTATTGTTTGCAGTGTACACAGCTGGCTTTAAAATTGAAAATGTGTTTTACTCGTAAAATATGAACAGTTTCAGCAAACAATGCCTTTTAAGGTAAACTGAGTATGGTATACCAGAAGTCGGTAAAAAAAACCCAGCCACTGATACTTTATTGCTTTAACCTTTGTATTAATTTAGAAAAAGAGATCTTAACAACTGATAAACTATAACATATACAATAAAGACGTAAGCATACGGAAAGTTAGGAAGGAAGTAAAGAAAGTAGAAAGAAATGTTACAGGCCTATTGTAATTTCTGCTTGTGGAAGTGTACGAGGAAGACCGGTTCGGCTAGTTTCCACCTGCACGCTGAAGTAGCTCAGTAGACTGGGTTACCTACTTTACCAACTTATGAACGAAGGGGATAATATGTGACGAAATATCAGCAGGTGCTCATCCCTTCTGGCGAACACAAGCCTAGATTAATTTTAAAGCTGGTTCCGGATTACACTTGACGAAATCGATTTAAACACCAGTTGATGTCATTGAAGAAATTAATTCAATATATACACGGGATGGCAACTTTTTCAACTTTGGAAAATGTGGGATCATTTTTTAATTTTGAAATATACAAATGAAAATGCAGAGCATGGAATGTATACACAGATTATGGGTACTATATGTAGGATAGAGTAGGGAGCAGACACTCATAAACATGCATATACGACGGCATCGTGCCACTTTACTGTATTGCAGTAGTTGGATGCACGAAAGCACACATAGCCCAACCTATAATACCCTCGAAGCTGGGTACGGAAGGTCCTTTTCCAAAGCTTCCACCAGCTCCCTGTGGCATTATGGATGCGTAATTTGATGGCATTTTTATTCGCACAAAGGAGTGAAGTTGTTAGTTAGCCGTCGTGTAGAATGGATATGACAGGATGTGAACAGCGTTCTTACGTCAGAATAGCTTTTTCTTATAGAGTCTGTAGATCAGCACTGCTCTCTCAATGGCATATGTGTTGTGTTTGGAGGGGGTAAGCCTTATTAAGAACCGGGTCTTATTTCATACCTTAGTACAATATTCAACTTCTAAATTACTAATAAATTGAATATTCTTGGGCTTATTTAATTTTGATCCTTAATGAGAATATAATGAAGTCTAATTTGATAAAACTTCAGGCTGCTGATAAACTTGACCCTGTAACTTACCCTACTTCCCCCTTAAGCAGTGCGTTAATTATGATGATTGATGCGCAAATTTATCTGAAGCCTGAAATAGCTTATAAAAATAATTAGCACCTCCCGCTAAATACTTCCTTCGTCTTAAATAATGAACTCTATTAGCGACATAATTAATATATAGCAGTTGTGTTAGACCCGGCAGCGATCGAAAAGTTTGAGAAAGTTGTTTGCATAAGTTGTAATGACCGAAACTGGCAAAAAGTGTGTACAAAATAACTTTCACTTCACTTGAGTTAGACGCTGTTTTAAAATTAATTAATGAACCTTCACTTTCAACCAAAATATTGAAAACAATTTTCAATACCATACATACCTGAAGTCATTTAAAAGACCGGAAGTTTGTTTTATAGAATAAGGAAAATTTATGACAGCTAAATATTTCTGGTTTGTTTCAAACTATATTTTAAAGTTAAGACATAGCGCTTGGAAAGCTCTATGGTTAAGATAATATAAGATTTATTACATCTAATATCATATTTCAGCTGGTGTTTCCGTGTAGACCTATTTAATTGTGAAATTAATTGAAGGTGGCCTTGCTCGATTGCCATAGCAAACTGGGTAAAAAGAGCATCGCTGAAATACATCAATCATGATAAAAAATAGTAGAGAAGGAAAGAGAGAGAAGAAGAAGTGGTGTTGAGAATGAAGTTAATAAAATTAAGAAGAAAAGGGGGTGAAGTAAGAACAAAAAGTGGGTGAAGTAAGATCAAAAACTTCGGTGAAGTAAGAACAAAAACTTGGGTGAAGTAAGATCGTAAACTTGATTGACGGTAGAACAGTTGGATTAATAAACAATTTTCTAGGGCAAACGAATGTGAATTAGCAGATTTATTATTTTTATTTTTACGTAAATTGTAATTTAATCTAGAAGCCCGGAATTATTTTTCGGGCCCACCAAGCTAATTCCATAAATTCATGGTACATGTCAACAGAAAATCTGAATGTAGTACAAGACAAACTTACAATGAACACTATATAAACTAATTATTATAATACTGATGTTAATTACTCGTACAACAGCTAAAACCATGCAGCACATCATCAGAGTTTGAGTCATTTAAAATAAGAGGGTACTAATGCCGAGAATTAATTGTATACTCATCTACAGAATAAAGTGCATGTACAAATAATGTACATAGTTGGTCATCATTCGACTTCTGTATATTTTGACTACGCAATGAGTACAGTACATGTAAAGTAAACCCGACATTTATCGCTTGTCCCATGGCACTTAATTATCTATATAGTCAATCTCATACGTACAACGTACAAGTACCCACTTAGACGGCCATAGACCACGTTCTTCATTTATTTATTTAGGGAATAATCTTGTAGAGCACAATAGACTAGTCATACAAGATAAACTCATACATAATTATCCATTGCTAAAAAAACAATTACTGTTATAGTGACAGATATCAAGTAAAATATTCTTCACTTACTTTTAAAATCTTTAACATTATTTATCTGTTTATCCCTATCAGGCAGGCGATTATACAGTTTAAATCCAACTACCATAAATTATTTGTTAATTTTTCTCATTCGTTGAGAAGGCATCTGTGTTCCGAGCGCTATAATTGTGAAAATCTCCATTCTCCATTGATATTAAATTCATTTATGCTTACATAAATACACTCTAACATTAAAAAGTAATCCATATATGGTTAAAATACTACATCTCTTAAAATAATTTCTGCAGGAGTATTCAGAGCTAACTTTAAACATACATCGTAAAAGGCATTTCTGAAGAATAAATAGGTCAGCCAACAGAGAACAAGATCCCCTGAAACACATTCCATATGCAAGTCTCGATTAAATTTATGCATAATAAAAGTAAAACTTAAATGTGTAGTTTGTTTCTAAAAACCCATAACTCATAATCTATATATATAAAAATGAATGTATGTGTGTCTGTGTGTGTGTCCTTTATGCATTACTACACCATTCATCCGATCGCCATGAAACTTTGGGAAGTTGTTGGGTACATTCCCGGGAAGGTTTCTGTCATACTATATTTTTAATTTTAGCTTCCGTTCGCGAGTTATGAGTGAAAAACGGGCAGAAAACGTGTATTTTAGCGTTTTCGAAGCATCAATTTTCAGTTACACATTTCAATGTCAAATCAATTACAGTAGGCTTTGGCTATTTTTGTCATAAAACCATTACGATCGCTTGAATGTTGTAGCTCACGCTGGTCGACTCATTTGTTTATCATGTCAAGGCACACAGATATATGAAATTTTCAACCAACACCGAAGAGGATTATTATTAAGTGCCAGTATGGTACTTTATGAGATTGTGTGGTGGACGAAAAAATGTCTGTCCGTCTGTCGGTCTGTCTGTCTGTCCGTCTGTCTGTCTGTCCGTCCGTCTGTCTGTCTGTCCGTGTGTCTGTACGCACCATAACTCAAATATGCTTTTTTGGATTTTCATGAAACTTTGAAAACACATTTATAATGTCCATGGGAAGAACCCTATTGATATTGAACCAAATCGGTTCACCGGTACCGGAGTAATGCCCAATTTAGTGCCTATTTTAATAGATTATATTAGAAAGGCGCCATAGCTCAAATACGCTGTATCCGATTGCCACGAAACTTGGTATACCCATTTATGACGCCCATGAAAAGTGCCCTATTGAATTTGAACCTAATCTGTTGACCGGTACCGGAGTAAAACCCAATTTAGTGTATATTTTAAAGGCGCAATAATTTGAATACGCTTTTTCGGATTTTTATGAAACTTCGTACACGCATTTATAATATCCATGGAAAGACGTATATTGATATTCGACCAAATCGGTTGGCCAGTACCAGAATAATGCCCAATTTGGTGCATTTTATGTTAATATATAAGAAGTCGCGATAACTCAAATATGCTTTATTGGATTTTCTTGAAACTTTGTATACCCATTTATAATGTACATGGGAAGAAGTCTACTGATATTGGACCAAATCGGTAGACCGGTACCGTAGTAAAACCCAATTTAGTCTCCATGGCTCAAATCCCGAAACCGGCCAATTTGACTTTTTTTTATATTCTGCATATCATAACTGCAATCATAACTGATTAAACAAAACATACTGGCACTTTGTTATATCAGTTTACCTGATTTTATTATTATTATTATTATTATAAGAGGGATAATCAATATAGGCCTAAATATGGTCAAAGGTTGTTCGATTTGGACGAAACTCACTATACAGGGGTTTTCTGGGCCAAGTACCTCGAATCTGAGGTCGCTTTTACCACGCGACGCCTAAATGGGGTCAAACGTTGTTCGATTTGGACGAAACTCACTATACAGGGGTTTTCTGGGCCAAGTACCTCGAATCTGAGGTCGCTTTTACCAGGCGACGCTATCTAATCGTGGTATGTAATTCACGTGATTTAGGTGTTAATAAATATAGGCCTAATGATTTAACTATTATGCTCTTAATTTTTAATTTTTGAAATAATTATCACGTGCGAAGCCGCGGGCACACGCTAGTATAATATAATATTGAGTTTATTTATTAATTTCAAATAATTACTATTCTAGGAAATTCCTTCATCAAATACTTAAAACATTAATGCTTTTGATTCGAGCTGTATTTACATTGTTATGATGAACGTTTATATCCATATCAATTTTGTTTTGATATATGTGAAAATGAATATATCCTATTAAAAATTAATATAGGCTATGGACTTCAGATTGTAGAACACATACTGCGCCCTACCGACTGAAAGAACAGATACTACTGTTATAATCATTTGAATGGGGACAGACCTCTTTAACTTGAGTGATCTATATATACAATGACCCTTCATGGTGGAAGAGATGAGGATCATGAAAGATCATGCATGAGAGGAAGGAACTGTTTGGGCTTGAAAACATTATGATACAAGTTTTGCACCAATTTCAGCCCTGGAATATTGAGTCTAAGGCAAACGTACAAACTACTAATTCATTGAGGACGCCAATCATTTGAATAATATAATTTGAACTTGCACCTTTACAATATTTTCTGTTAAATAACTTACCTATTAAAAATTAGGCATTCTCGAGATATTCTTCTTTCTTTGTCTGAGTTTTACCTCTCCCTTTTAGGATTTAAGCGACCCAAGCAGCCTGGGCCTTACAGGGCCGCGACCTGTCGGGAGAGGGATTATCTTTGAATCACATACATAGGCTACTTTTTTGACCAGACAAGGACATGGAGGGCCTCCCCGGATGAGTGATCAGCCCAATCCCGGGGCCACCTCCGAGACAACACGAACACATAAGACGAGACACACCATTCACACACACACACTCACTCCAAACAAGGCGAGGATGGGATGAAGATGATAATGACGGCCAGATGATATCTAGGGACCACAACGGCCTATAGTTACCCGACATTTGTCTCACAGGTGAGGAAAAACCCCAGAAAAAATCCCACCTATGTAACTTGTCCCGACCATGAATCGAACCCGTGCCCGCTGCCTGAGAGGATCGAATTCATCTCCAGATATTACCGAGCTAAATGAACGCATTCAAAGCTTTGGGAAACACTTGTTGCCATCTTCATCTTATTTTGAAAATAGTGTAAGGTGTTCATATTAGATTTATTGTTATTTTGTGTATTTTGATGCAGTAAATATGTCTGCATCATAGGCCTACACTGTTTATTATCCGTTTTTATCATCTGTTTCTAAATATCAGGCCTAATTCCTACATTTGAGAATTCTGTTGCCCTCAAATTGAAAATCCCTCTATACTAGTCTGTATATTGGTGTTTTCAATATACTTTCCCATTGTTTCAAATTCACAAGTACTCAATTCAGAGATCTGCCAAATTATTTTGCTATATAATTTACAGCTATAATTTTAAAAATGTTGAGGTTTTGTCCTGGGCAGAACACTCGTCATCATCAGTTCTTGGTATATAGTCATTTTGTCTCCCAGTCGTGTGATCATGGATCTCAATCCTATGGATAGTTTCTGTGCATTGCCCTTCACACGAGCAAACAGAAGCAGGTCTAGTACGTACAAGTTTATAAATGTCGTAATTTTATGCTCTATGAAGATGTATTTACTATTTCCATGCTACATTATCGTGTTAAGATTCTTGCTTTTTTGGTAAAACAAGCTTGTTAGTTTTTGAGCTGAAGCCCCAATCCAAACCTATACTACCGTACGAGGTATATATTATTTTAAATATTCCGACTATCCTGTTGATAACTGCATAAAATAGAAATTGTAGAACTGTAGCCGTCGCCTTAAAAATGTTTCCCTTCTCTCTTGTCGACAGAGAACAGGCTTCCGCGTAGGGAAGAATCAGTAACGACGATCATGAGGATGATTTTAATCTTCAACTGCTTAATTCAAAACTTCAGTTAGGATCATGTACCAAGGAGTCGTTACACTAAAGGACGGGAACCATTAGTAGAATTACTCTAGTTTCACCAACCATCCGGATATTGCCGATTCATCTTTCTTTTATCGGCATCAGAAGAACCAGCCCGTTTCCAGCACGACGTCCGCTTCTTTTGATGTTACAACCTGTTCTGAATAGGATATGCTCTTGAAGCTTTGGTATCCAGCACGATGAAGAATGGTCGTGTATAATTCAGAACGTGTTTCATCTGACCGCATTTAATTCTGCCTCTATCTATCTTCGTGATTGCATCGAAGACTCCGAGCGTTATTCCAGGGAAAGGGCGTGTAAATTCTCCTGAAAACAATACCTGTCTAGGAATTCTCCTTCTTCGTCATGACTGATACCATCGTATCTGATCCTCTACAGTCTCGAGATCAAATTAGGACAGTTGTATTTATATTTTTGTTCGTAATGTGTATTCATGGGTCGAAATGTAAAAATTTTTTTAAATGGGGGTGGGTTGGTTGGTATGTAGTTATTTAACGACGGGAATGTACTTCAACTTAGGCCTGTGACCGTCGCCGGTGTGCTGGAATTTTGTACCGCTGGAGTTCTTTTACATGCCAATAAATCCACTGATGCCTGTCACATTTATACACACATAAATGCCATCGACCTGGGCCTGGATCGAACCCGCAACCTTGGACATAGAGAGCCAACCCGATACTAACTGCCACCCAGGTCAACAACAAAAAAATGGGGCTGGGTTTTTTGGGAGTCTAAAATGAGATTTAAACATCTATAAATTCTATTCTGTGGATTAATGTGTGACATTAATAAAAAACAGCACGGATATTCTAGAGGTCAAATTTTGATTTTATTTTGAGAGGGGATTTGGGGTTTTTAAACATCTCTATATTTACGTTTTTACAGTTTATTTAATTCAACCATCGATACATATAGACACAGATAGAAAAAAACATGAGCATGCAGTGCAGAATGTATCAAATATGATACCACCGGCCGGCATTAATTTGACTCATTCATAGAGTGAGAAAAAAAATCCGAAGCCTGAGTTGTTAGGTATATGATACATGAGGACTATAGACTAGTGACATGTGACTGCAACAATGTTCCAATTAGGTTTATCAGATAAGTCTTTCCTACAAGTTTACTTTGCTTTACAAGGATGGCATTTCTGTGAAAAGGACATTACATCATTTCATGATGATTAGATAATGCCTTACGATTTAGAAAGCATTGTTAGTGACTTATTGGAATTACTAAGCATGCCCAAACTTACAACATTTGTAAACATTACTTAAATGTAAATGTGTATTAATGATTACATCAGGTTTTAAATGTGCGATACACGTACCACTGGTAGTACATGGCAGGCTGATAAGTGATACCTCATAATATTCATAAAAATATTAATACATTAACAACAAATTTTTGAAAGTAACAAATTTACAACTGCGATAAGTAGGTCTATTATAACTATCATTCAACCTGGAACTGCATTGAAACGTTCCTTATCGAGTCTTCATAACTTAATGAATATAGAAAGGATCTCGATGAATCATTTACACTTTACTTTCACGTCGAATGAACTAATAAAGCATCTGGTGTCTGTCTCGTTGTTGCAGTAATTTTTAAAAGTTCTTATTTCGCTTTTGTGTTCTGTTTCTTCGCTAATCTGTTATCAAAGTATACTTTCTCATTTCGTTAGTTCAGTTTTGAACATATTGAAATAAATGAATTTTACTCTTTATTAAACTTTTTAATGATACTAGAAATTACATTCAGTGTTTTTTTCTTTCTTTAGAATCACTGAATTAAGTAAGTGTATGCATGCTTTATCTTGATCTAATTTTTTCCTGTAGGCCTAACCCCTACGGTGGGGCATAGGATCTCCAATTGGTAGTTTCAGTACCTAGATTAATTTTGTTACGCTTATTTTCCGAGAGAGAGGACAGAGGGACAGGTCGTAAGCCTATCGCCTTACAAATCCCCCTCTGGAAATTAGGTATTACTAGGACGTGAAAGAGTCGAGGAATATTATATAGAGGCTTTAATTTAGGTTTGAAGTTATTTTACATGTAAATATATTCTCTTGATATCAGTTGTTGAAAACGTACTATAAACAGCCTCTGAGTTAAGAGATGAGTAGACAAATGAAGAAGCTCGGAAGTGGAAGAAGAGCTTCCTTCACCACAGTACTTCAGTATTAAATAGTTTATAAGATTGCTTGTTGCTATTACACCCCTTAACTTATATTAATTTACATTAATTTCACTACGTTATACAGTGCCCTCAAGAAGTCTCTCAGCAACTCTGGTTATGTTCGCCAACCGTGCGAAGGTTGGTTTTTCTCCCTACCTTCATTTCAGACTCGTAGTAGGTATACCAGAGTAGGCCATGTTAACTATTGATATGCGTCTGTTTGCTATTGTTGATGAGCTGAAAACTAGAATAAATAAATACGTAGTAATTTCATTAATTCTTTTCATTAAAGTTTTCGAAAATAAATTAAAGCGAGTGAATTTGTGTCGTCAAGAAAACGGTAAACATTTTCATCTTATATACGAGGCGCGCCCATAAAGTAAGTTTCCCTAGGGTTGTTTACATAAACAAAACAAAATTTCACATATTGAAACACCTCCCAGCCCAGCTTTTGCAGGAGATTTGCAGGGAGGTGTTGAAGTCTCCACCCTACAGCTCGGACCTCGCACCCAGAGATTTTCATCTTTTCTTATCCCTCAAGAAATGACAGTGAATGACAGAGCATGGTAGAGATTGACAGAGAAACGGAGAAGGTTATCACACAATGGTTCAAATCCCGACATAAGTGTTCAAAAGTTGGTCCCACGGCATGACAAATGTCTCATTTCCTGTGGCGAGTATGCTGGAAAATAGCTGAACCCTTGCTATATCTGTTGCAATAAATATTTCCATGAAATTTGTTTTGTTTGTGTAAACGGCCCTAGGGAAACCTACTTTCTGAACGGCCCTCGTGTTTGTGTTATAGGCTATTTCTTACTCCATAAATGATTGTAGAAGAACATTATAATCATAAGATAGCGCTGCCAACAGAATTCCATTTATTAGCGGATTCTTGCCTGCAGAAGTGCTCCGGAGCGACTTCTTGATGGCACTGTATGTCATATTATGCCTTTTACTATTATTATCAAACCCAGGATTGATTGGATATTTCAAGATAGCGGGTAGCTTTTACTTGACATACAACCTTTAATTCCCAAAGAAACGCCTATTCATTTAATTTGTTGTGGTGATTAATGTGGTGTGTAGGAGAGATTCAGATTCTCATCTCATCCCGCAGAAAGAGAAACACGATGGCTGGTGGGTCACTCACCTGATTATTATTTGCATAGAAGGCAAACATGCTTTGAAAGTAAGAATGTCAAACAGGTTCTACTCAAGACTTCCCTTTCTCTGCAAGCTGCCATTGACAATGAAACACCACCTGGTGTCACGGTCATCAACTGGCATTTCCTCTGTCAGGAATAGCTTTGAGCCATAATCATAATCATCCATGATTAATTTTGACTATTCCATTTATATACCGCGTATTTGATATTGACCAAAAAAGTTTGGCAGTGCCTCGGATATCGTTTATCTTGTATTTGCTTGCAAGGAAGGGGTTTTTATAGGACTATTCCGTTCATGCACCGCGTATTCGACATCGCCCAATAAGGTTTTGCCTCGGATATCGATTAATCACGGCCATTTATCTTACAGTATGCTTGCAAGAATCGGGAGGATGCGATTTTATCTGATAAAAAGCCAGCTCGTTGCTGAACCGTCACAGAGTATTGCTATTCAGTGATTACTAGACTACATCATCCATTGTCGGCGCTAAATTGAAAACAAAAATGACAAGCTCAAGATTTGGTAATGCGTCTGTTGACGAAATGTCATAATGGAAGCTAAACCACAAAATGCTGAAGAAATAGAAAGCGCATGTGGATTCAGTCTCAAAAGTTATGTTAAGATCGTTAGTTTGAAATGACTAGGGAAATTCAAACGCAGCACATTGGGCTATCAATATGAGAAAATTCAACGGAGAAGAAAATTGTGTTTTTAACCAATGCACATTCAAGTAGACAGTGGCAGTTTGCAAATAAAAAAAAAGTGTTTTATTTTGTTCGGATTTTAGTTCACGGTATCTTAATTTTGAGGTTAACTATTTTGTCATTACCTCATTGGTAACATTGCTTAATGTTCCATAGTGCAGACTGTTCGTTCATTTAGTATGCCATGATCTGACAGCAGGCACTACTAACGATTTCATTTTAAGCAAACAAAGAAATATTTATATTATAATATTAAATTATTTATATAATCCGTTACATGATATTCGTGGAATAGTCTGCGCAGTCGCGGATCTATCGATAAACTCATCTCTCGTGGGACTACCTATAATAAATTTGGGTGGAAATTGCTATGATAAATTCCGGGGTGCGCGGGCAAAGAGAGTTAAGTCCACTTTCTTGTTACTGAGAATTAGAGTGACTTAACACAGTATACCAGCCCAACATAGCTTTAGAGAGGGATAAACCCATGAGGCACACATCCATAACTACCAAACAACTTTGAATATGACTTACTGGACTTAACACAAATGTCGAGAATATGTTTATATACAACTCTATGGACATATCTCAATTTTTTTAGGATGGTGGCCTTAACTCGCTTTGCCCGCGCACCCCGGAATTATGTGAATAATTTGCATATCGTTGCAGTAGATAGCTTGGAACTTTTTTGTCATCTCACCTTTGTACAGGAGGGATTCGCTTTTATGTAAAATGCTACAACACATTATACGACATTAACCGATTGCGACACTCACATGTGTTCAAATCCAAGTTTGGGATTTGGGGGAGAGTTCCCTACACATAAATGCAAGTATTGGATTTAGGTTTTTCTTATAATTTACTCCGAGCGTTCCATGTCCGTCCAAGAGAAGGCCCTACTTAGTACTCTGGGATTCCTCCAATTCCTTGGCTGTATGTATGGAATCCGTAGATGTGTCATCTCCCTTTTAGTCATTGGCTTATACGTTTCAAGAAATAAGTTAAGCAAAGAAAAACTAAATAAGAAAGGAAAGAATCTATTAAAATTTACTAGCCAGTTTATTGGTAATTATTGACGTTATTATTCGAATCACAAATTTTTTTAGAAATCCCTCATAGTTTTCTCAATGCGTCCCTGTTTTATTCGTAACGTGATTAGCCTATGTTTACGATATTTTAAATACTATTAGCAAGAAATATTGTTGACACTTGGGGAAATTAAAAATGCAATTGTTTATAAAATCACAAATCTTGTTTTGTAGTACTTTATATGTCATGAGTATGAGGGATGTGTGAATTTATACACATGCTTCCCAGTTCCCACAACTATCCAAATTAAATATACAAATATATTGTCTGTGGTACAAGCTTGACATAGAGAGTAATAGAGGTCACCCTTTTGTGGCACAACACTTTAAGATTTTATTAATCCTCAAAAAAAGTTGTATTGTTGTTAATTATTTATTAAACAGACTATGAACTGAGTGTTTGTGTTTGTAAATTAATAATGTCTTTGTTTTACTGAAGGACTTTCAACATCTCTATATATATAAAAGGCTTTGTCCTGACTGACTGAATGACTGACTGATTGACTGAATGACAGGAATCAACGTACAGCCTAAACTATAACAGGTAGAGACTTGGAATTTTGACAGTACCTTCGTTTCATAATGTAGGTGCTCACTAAGAAAGGATTTTGAAAAATTCTGATTCTAAATGCCAAAAATTAAATGTTTTTGAAAATACTTAATCCCTTTTTACATAGAATTATCAATTCCAAATCACAGAATATATTGTTGCCAAATTGTATCAGGTGGGCTTGGAAAAAACAGATGAAATGCACTTTTGACAAATAAGAGAAGTTATCAAAATAATTCATGTTATAAATAAATATTACAGAATGAAATCCACTAAAATAATGGAATCACATAACTTTCTCTACCCTGGACATAGAGAAAACAAAACGAGGTATGGTAATGTGTATATTATTATATTATATCGCAGGTTTTTGGAGAGAAAAGTATGAAGGCTTTATGGTAACATAAGAGTGGGAAATTTCCCGCCTCGATATTACAATTTTATGTTACAGGAATTTCTGTTTATTCTTATTTAAACCTCTACCAGGCTTGCTGTGCACTGTACAAGCAATGGGATGCAACATTCTAGATCCTCTATGAGCCATAAAAAACTATATCAAGCGTTTTCTGAGGGAATAGTTTGAGTGTAATAAGTCGTTCTTCCTATTTCAAATTATAAATGCCTATATAAGGACCTAGAATTTAAAATTGAAAATCCTTCATAAGCTAATTTCCAATTACAAAATACAAAACCCGGGCGACGCCGGGTCTTTTAAGCTAGTAAGACTATAAAACTCGAAAAGAAACACTAAGAAAAATTGTTATTACACTGAACTAGAAGTGACTGAACCAGCATATTCCAATCCCACCACTGCATGCAGGTAACTGGCGCGCGTGGCCGCCGAGCACCAGTGACGTCACGGGGAATTATATTTCCTCGTATTGCAAACAAACTGAGCATCGTTCCGCAACAATAATAACACCAATCATCAGTATTCATCATCAAGATTATTTTAAGATCAACATGCATTTTGTGTTTCGGGCTCCTTTAAAATGGCACCAACAATATTTACACATATTGTTATATAGTGATTTTTTTCTCAAGTCTGTTTTAGTTTTGATGATTAAAACACTGATAACAGGGCTAGGATTTTTATGTAAATACAGATTTGTTTTTACTTAAAGTTAACATTTTGATATTTATGTTTACGAATTGGGACATTTGCAATGGTTGAAGACACATTTGATTTTTCATATTTGCCCACGTTTCAAGATATAGAAAACATACATATTTTTGCGTATTTTAGAAATCTTGCATATCTTTACGTAATTGGAAATATGATTTGATTTGAAATATGTTCCGCATTTTACGGGTTCGAAGTCATTCTTGTCAGATAAATGTTTAACCCTTAAATTTACAATGTATCTTATAGGATACAGTCGTTTGTCTTAAATTTATACGAGGGTCATTTCAAAAGTTCTGCACACTGTAAGATAGAACGGAAGAAAATAATTTATTTTGCAAAATACCTTTACAGGCCTTCAATATAATCTTCATTCTTGCTTATGACAGCTTCCCAATGATTTGGCAAATGTTTTATTCTGGATAGTGCACCTTTATTGTTGAGCTGTCTGATTACTCAGGTCACCTCACTGGAAGCTTCATTAGTTGTAACAAAAGTTTTCCAAGTAGGCCTATATGGATGGGAAAGACTTCCCCAGCCATCATACAGTCCTGATTTGAGCCCACCAGACTTGATTTGTTTCCCAAATTGAAGGAACCACTCCGTGGGAAACATTTCATGTAAAATTACATAATAAGGTACAAGACAGAAACTATGGATCTAATCATTGTGTTAACAGTTTTCTTTGCAGTCCGGCACGAGTTTATATATGAGTCTTTGATGCAGTTCCTCCTTCCTCAGTGAATGTTGGGCGCCTTGCACAAACCGGATGGTTCGTGCTAAATTTATATTTAAGTGAAGAATTCGAAATCTGCTCCGGCTAGGCCTATCGGGTGCGAACAGTCGACTAGTTCTCAGGGGCTGAGAGTAAAGACAGCTTAGGTATTATTTAGTTATTTTTAAATAATACCAACAGAATCAGTTGTAGTAGCAATTTATTTCAGTTATCTGAAATGCCGTGGTAAAGTTTAACAATACAGTGAATAGTACAATGTTATTTATTGGCAGCTAAACTCTGATAGATTTGCTTAATAGTTTTGTTGGCTCGCAAGTTGTACTATGGAACTTTATTTCCAGAAGATTAATCTTGAGTAAAATACTTGGTATCTAAAAACCAAAATTGTTGTATAACTGAACTGATGTACTCGGGTTATTGAGAGAAATATTTAATACGATAAAATTCTGTTGGTGAATTTTATAAGTATAAGAAATTATCACGGCTAGTAAAATTTCTAAGTGCAATTAATTGCCGTCGTTGAAAAATTTCTAAGTCCAGAAATTATACCCAGCCCAAGAGCCGAAGTGATGAGACAATCCCGTCTCTATACTAAAATCGTTGTGTGTCCCACCGGGCGACACAACACTCTGTTCCTCACATATTCTTTCAAGCCTACACCTAGCCTCGGTGGCAAATTATTATCATCCCCACCCCTAATTACCATTGGTGGATTGACATTTAACTAACATTAAAGTTCGCGATATTATTTCCCAACCTGCGAAATATATTAACTTTACAAATCATTTACCACACTAGGTTTTCCCAGAGCACAAGTTCGTCATTGCTATCAGTATATAACATCTCTTGCTAGCCAACATAACGGGAAAGCTCTTAGAAATGAACTTTAAGAACAAAGGCTCATTCTGAGAATGTTGACAGTGCACCAGTTTCTATGTTATGAGGATCCAAGGCCTTTACCTGCCTGTATATTGTTATCTATGATCTGGAAATCCCAACTACTTAGCGACATACTTTCACTGCTTGCCATCTTCAAGCATTATAAATTAACCCACAGTGTTAATTTATTCCCAACCAAAAAATATTATCAATAAAATAATTGCCTTTACTGTAATTTTTATGTTAAGACGAATTAATCATTATTATGTGTAATTGAATCCTACTGAAACTATATTAATTAACAATTATGCTAACTATAATTTTGAATATTTTACTGGGCTGCCTGGACCGCCTTATCTTGCCACATAGAGGGCTAAAATTAAACTTGTTCTTTTGCATTTGAGCGGGTTTCACTGAGTACGAAGCAATATTCAAAGTCATAGACGCAGTTGAAGTTTTGATAATTTAACCCACTGCTTCAAAATATGCAATTCTCATTAAAATATTAAGATCAAATCCCCCCCCCCCAAATTATAGCAATAGCTAAAAAGTCCTAATGATGTAGGTAAGATGTTATGTCATGCAATATGTTTTGTGACTCTCCTTTTAATTGTAGTGTGGCACGCAGGGTTGCCAGATTAGAAACGTAGGACAGTCGTACCAATATTCGAAAATAGTCGTATGCTAGTAAATTATATTAAACTTAAATGTCGTTAACCTTTTCTGAGTTAGCACCCAATAAATTATGGAAGACATATATATATATATATATATATATATATATATATACACACACACACAACTGAGTTAAGTAAGAAGGTTCTGTTTGGCTATCGTATTTTTAAATTGCACTTTTATTTTAACCAGAGTTCCTGATGCTATGTTATATTACAAGATTTTACATTATTGTTACATTGCCTGACGCAAGTTATACACAATTTAATTCTGCATCTAACCTAATCATAAATTGTTTATAACATTTAATTTTGTACTTTACAACAACGCCCGTTTCATGCATGTACACTATTCTATGTTAGAGCAGGAAACTCTACAGGTACTAGTACAGGTCCACCCAACTTGCAATAGATATTGAATGGTTGCCTAACCATCAGGCGCACGAATACAGTATGATTATTCGCCAATACTGCAGCGGCAAATCTGTACTTTTCCGTAAGGTAATCCACTTGCTATCGTGAAATTGAGTTATAAATTTAACTTTGGGTAACTTTAATATAAAAATGCAATATGGATGAAGTTGAATTTCCCTTGCATGTATACTCCGGGCAGTGTGTGGTATGTAGGCCTATGATTAATTGAATAGTGCTAAAAAAAAAACTATAAATCACAAACGTCGTATTTCACTTTATACTTTTTTGACGATGTGAAACAAATGTTTTATTTAATTTCTCTCATGTTAACGAAGATTTTCTCTTAAAATAACTTATTTGTATTTTCCTGTAAAATGGCTCTCCTAACGTTCTTTTTTTTTAATTTTAAAAAGCCTATTTATTACCTGTAAAAGTAGGTCTAATGCCATGCAATTATATTTTAAAATGTTTTCATTATATTTAAATTTAAATTGGGTTGAACTGAATTTTTCAGAAGCGTATTTTGAAAAAATGTTGGCCTAATCTTTACATTTTTCAAAAGGGTTAAAAGTATCAGTCATAGGAGAGAGGTTCCATCTGGCGCTGTGAAGCGAACTCCGGCTAGCTCAGTTGGTAGAGCAACTACACGGATAGCCGTAGGTCCTGGATTCGAGTCCCAGTGTTGGAGGAATTTTTCTCCCATAGTATTCTCATGTAACGTCCATCAGATACAATAATCTGTATCCGTACATCCACAATCGTCTTAATTTTATTACTTTTTTGTTGGGTGTATAAGTTATAATAATTTTAACATGTTTCAGTATTCTATTTTCTCTATTTCACATGTAATTCAATGTCATTAATTTTTAAAAATCTGACGTGAAACATTCATATGATTTGACCTTTTTATTTTTAATTTTGTAGCCCCTGTGGGGGATAAATCGCTCGACATCTGCAAATATTCTTTTCTGTATTCTAGAAATACAATTTGAATAACTTTAGCTTGAAAACCTCATGTCATTTTACTAATGCTTTTGTTAATGTCACCTGTAAGGTGAATCATTTCTAAGAAAATTTTCCAAGTCCCTCTCGTTGTGCACATTTATGATGGGAGTCTTGATAATTCTTCCTTGTTCTATATCATAAACTAAAATATCTTTAAATCATTCTTGATAATTTTGATTAATACAGTTTGTAATCCAATAAGATTTCTCTTACCTACAAATTTAGCAACATTTTTAGAAATCTGATAATCCTATTGTTTTTTATCAAATTATCTAAAAAATCTGTGGAGAACTAAGAATGTTTGAGAATATTTTAAGCCAAAAATTCCTCTGAAACTGGAATTCGAACCCATTGCCTTCGACTTTCCGTGTCGATGTTTTACCAACTTACTCTAATAAGAAGACGTATGTGTTCTTCGGTGAGGTGGATCATTAGGGTAATCAGTCGTAGGAGAGATTCCATCTGGCGTTGTGAATCGAACTCTGGCTAGCTCTGTTGGTAGAGCATCGACATGGAAATTCGAACGTCATGGGTACGAATATAAGTGTCAGAGGAGTTTTGTCCTAAAACATTATCATGTAATGTACAACGGAATATTCTGTGTATTCATGAGCACATATACTACAAATTGTGTTCAAATGGCAATAATAGCAATAATAATAATAATAATAATAATAATAATAATAATAATAATAATAATAATAATTACAAATGGATAACGAACAACTCTAACTTCGCGTTTTATTGAACTTTAATGTTTTAAAAAGGGGTTTTCCATTTCTTCTGTAAAATTCTAGGATCTAGCTGTTACAGCAAGAGAATGTACTCATCTAACTATGCTTTGCTTTGTGTGCAGGTGTTGGATTTGATGAAAGAGGTGGCGGAGGATGAAGATGACTCCAGTGATATATCAGGCTACCATTCAGACTCAGATTCTGCCATTATGATGTCCGGAAATTCCCCCTACATCAGCAAGAGAGCACGCTACAACTTTCTTTCTCGATCTGGTATGTCTTTTATATGCAAATATTTATTATTCTAGCATCTTTACGATTCATGAGTTGCTTTGTCTTCAGAATTCTTCACGTGTGTAAAGAGGTTACAATAACACTCTCATATACCACGACACATGCTTCAAGGAAGATGAAAGCACAAGTGTTGAATAAATAGAGTTTGTTTTTATCTCTATCTTTTTGACAAGAGTACTGAATTTTTTGACAGGGGGAGAGACGGGAAAAGCCCCATGACCAGAGACTTTTTGCTCTGTTTCTACTTATGGAATGGGGTAATACGAGCCCATACTGTGCCATGAGAGCATATCAAGACCACAAACCCCCAGTTCATAATCATATAGGGTGGAAGAAGTTTAAGTACGCAGATACAAACAAACAAAGAATTCCAATAACATATTCTCTTCTCTTTACCGAGCAAGGTGGCCGAAATAGTAGCGCCTTGGACTCGCAGTCGAGACGTCCCGGGTTCAAATTCCGTGACCAAGCTTGGGTTTGTTTCATGGTTTCCTCAGTCGTAAAAGCTAAATGCCGAATTGGATATTCACTTACCATGACTCATCCATGACTTCATCCTGTACCATATTCATTAAAAATTAATATAAATTGAAATTCAAGACGCCATAAACACATCAAAAATAGAAAAGGTTGCAAATCAGTAGTTGCATGGTTTACTGGTAAACACACAGAACCTCTTAATACGTCCTCGATGCTCAAAGAAGTATAAATAAAGCTTAGTTTTAAATAATAAGATAACATTTCTCGACGTTACTTTACTCAGAAAAAATGTGTCCTTGAACTTAAGCCGTGATTTATTTGTTAATATTTCCTTATTGTTCTAATGTTTTTATCACATCAACAGAGGAAAGAAAAAGGTTTAAATTTCCCTTTTTTTCTTTTGGTTTTTCAATAAAATTGGTAGTTTTCATGCAAAGGTTATTACGTGAATCAGAATCTGTGCAGTTTGTCAAGTGTCTTCAGTTTGTGCTTGATTGTACGAGTGACATATAAGTTCTAGCCAAAACATAATAGTCCAGTAACTTTAGCATTTTTTCGGAATAATTTAAACCTCTTTTTTTTTTTCATAGTTAGCTTTTTTATGTGATTCTAAACCTGAAAAGTACTCGACTTTCTGTTGTAAGCTTCCCTCTTTTGGGAGGGGGGATTGAAGGGGTGAATTGGAGGCGTAACTTCAACTCAGCCTTCTAGGCAAGTGAGGTATAATTTTCTATGTATTTTTTACGCTGAAACAAGCCAAGAGATCATTAATTTAGAAGTTGTAAGTTTTTTTGTTTTTTTTTTTTAACGAAAAGTGCTATTTTTATATCTGGTTACGCATCAGTTTACTGCAAGAAATTTCACTGAAAAGGTAAAATTGAGTCAACCCTTGGCATTATATATTTTATTTACATTACATATTATATATTGCATCATATTATATCTAAAGTTAGTTTTTTAATGAAATTCTTCCAATAATAAAGTGTAGACCAATTTTTCACATAGTTATTGGTGACTATAAAAGGAATGTTCAATATGGGTCCTTCTCTTTTTCTGTTTCTTCTGTGTCGGTGATGATTCCTTTTTTCTCACATTCCCTCCGTTGAAACAACATTTAAACAAGATTGTCCATGACAATTTTCACACGTTAGAGAGCAATGGAGTCCCTATTTTCTACATCCACACACATTTCAAGCGTGGTTTAGAATCACACTACAAAGCTTTCTATGGGAGAAAAAAAAACTTTGGTTTAAAATTATTCCGCAGAAACACCCCTTTTTCGCTAAAGTTACTGGACTATAAATTGATAAACCCTCTTGTAAAGTTAACAATTCTGTGTGGAACGGAGTGCATATTAATAGGGGTGCTTGCCAGTTGTTCTCGTTAGATATTCGGGAATAGTCTCTTAACAAGAACTTGTAGCATGTTGCAGTATACAACGTGATTTTTTTGAAATTTTCCCCCTTCGAAGTCTGAAGGCAGGCTCTTTTATTATCTTATCCATCTTTGAAACGCGTTTCATGTATTTAAGCTCCCAACGATTAATTCAAGACGAAAACAATACTCTAGAAATGACCGGTAAGGCAAAGTGGCGTTCGCAATATTTGATGAGAGCTGCAGTGAAAGAAGCTGGCGTTGTAAACGTTGTATTACGGAACGGGAAATTCACAAAATAAAATAAAAACTTTACAAACGTAATATTTTGTACTTAATCATACCGTCATTCATCTAGATCGAAATCGGTTACATCACCAAACGGTCGCAGGGTATGAAAAGTTTTAGAAATGGTGGCCTGCCCCCAAATACGTATTTAAAACCGTGATGCCATAGGCAACGACTTCGTATGCAAGATCGAACTTAGGAGCATAAAATAAGACAAATTTCTACAGATTTATTTATTTATTTATTTATTAGCATGTTTGTTTTTGTTTCTAGGCCTATGCCCAACTATTAACAATCCTATATTATATATTATCATTGCTCCCCTCAAGAATATTTTCAAGTCGGCACTTATGGTACTTTCTCAAATAAGTAGACCCTATTAATATTTCGGACCTGTTTCTATTATTTTTAACCAGTTCAGATTTTTAAAATATTTTGCTTATTAGACCTATGCTTGTTGGGTCACGAATACAAGTATTGTTGTGTTTTATGTTTAAAATCCACACCCTGAGTAACTATTTTTATAACAAATCAGTGTTCGTTAGTGCAATTTCTTATGTTTTCAAGTTCATTTTATTCTTTCATAAATTTATTATCGAACCCGCGACATTGGACGCAGAAAGGAAAGAGAGGGATATAAATAAATAAAGATGTGGAAGATACAGAAATATGCTCTGTGGATCTGTTAAGGCTACGTAGGAATTTTGAGTGTATAGGGTACACATAAATTCCGTGTCTATTATATTCCGTGGATCTATTAAGGCTACGTAGGAATTTTGAGTGTATAGGGTACACATAAATTCCGTGTCTTAACTAGGAGAGTTGAAGAACCTCAGAGGTCGAAATGCTATGGCCAAGATTGGTGTCTTTTCATTACACTCGTAACATAATGAAATGTTGTCCATGTTATTAAGGTCAAAATTTCAGTGGTGAAAGAGGTCGTTAAAGTTCTCACCACAAGCCGGTAAAACCTCATATTAAGGTTGTAATCATACGGCACGCGTATGCAGTTCTGAATTACATAGCAGTAATTACGTAGCATCACGGCTTTCTCGCTAATGAAGATGTACCACTATACACATGTACAGAAATATGAACAAAATATATTGAATTTAAAGACATATTAGCTTTTGTCCCGAAAAATTCGTTTCAATAAAATTGCAGGGCATTTAACCTTATCACTGCTACTGACATTCGTCACCTCGATTTTTTTTTTATCTGAGAGCAGAAATATAAGATTAATAGACTATTGATTAATGTAAAATGTGATAAATTTTATACACGTGTTACAATTGTCATTTATAGAGACCTATTATTCTACTAAAATTTTCCTGATTGATTTCAAACGTCGAGACCATTGATGATTTTACTTGATGATTGTTTATATTAATGTATTATATAATTCAAATCAAATACAGTAAATTATGATACAACAATAACTGAATAAAATACATTTCGTCAAGGGCTGATGATGGAGGAAAGGTTCCCATAACACTAGTGGCATTCCCCCTTTGTCTGGCAGTTCTAAATTGTGTTTTATTATTTGTATTATTATAGGTATTTATGCTAAGTTTCAAGAAAATCCGACCAAAAAAATATTTGTTTCCAACATAATTTATACCCTTTTTCACCCTCTTGGGGTTGATTTTTTAATGTGTTTAACTATTATTTATGTTTCGGAATACTTTTTTCAACTTTTAAGTGAGTTAACCGTTAATTAACGCTCGTATTATAAACTTTTAGCCCCTTTCAGACTCGCTTAGAGGTTAAATTTTCAAAAATGCCTTCATAGCGAATCCCTACATTCTTAAAAAAAACTAAAACCAGATCTACAGCTTCAGCGGTTTCCTGTCAAGAATGATGAATCAGTCAGTCAGGATATATTATTTTATATAATAGATTTGAAATAATTCTAGTGTCTTAAGTATAGATTTTTTTAGCACTGCCCCAAGCAACCACGTCCTACCTCATTGGAAGAACTGGAGGTAAATAATTGAAAAGAAAAGAATTAACTATATTACGACAAAATTAGAAATCTATTACATAAGAAAGCAAGATGCGTATCCCATTTTAGACGCTATTCAACTTATTTTAAATATTTACGAAATATATATCAAGCTCAAAACTTCATATTTATTCCGCCGAAGAAATAGGCATAAATGAGCTACCAATGTTGAAAAGTGTTTTCTTATTGTTGCTGTAGGATTTATTATTGAAATAGTACAATCAAACTTCGGGTGAACTTTCCTTGACATCCTTAGCATCCAGTTCTTTAACCTGCCGTAAATACATTATACAACACTGGACCACGGTTTATACTCTCCCCCGGAGAAATTCGTGCCCAGGGATTTTAGGTACGAAAAGAATCCATCAACCAGGGCCAGTTGCCTTTTTTGACACCGCTACCTTATTCATCTACGTTAGCGGAGGAGGTTCATATCGTTATTCCGAGTTAAGTGGGTAGTCAAGTTACATGGGTCACATATTTCACAGGAACAATCGACAATACTGTTCTCGCAAGGAAACAATATGTGTAATTACTTGGGGAAACTTCAGCTTTCTCACGCATTTCCTTGTTAACTTAAATACCGTTCACACACACAATGATGCGACAGTCTTATCTTTACAACCTATATATTGTTGTAAAACAATTTCTAAACTTTAAATGAATTTCTATGCGTACGCTTTCTATTACCCTTCTTTGTATAATGAATCTCTTCCCTCGGTATGGAAATGACAGGTTTCGCAATTCTTCCGCACCAACACTAAATTTTAGCTAATTATTCTGCTCAACATTTTTATTCCCATCCTTGCACTTTCGCAATATGATATAAAAGTGGGGGTTTAAATCTATTTTTTTTTCACTAAAAAGTTTATATTTTGAATGAGCATTAGTTGCTTGTCTTTTCAAAAGAAAAAGAAAAAGCGAGCTCAAGAAATTGTCAACCCCTCCCAAAAAAAAATCGAAATTTAAAAGTGCATAAAAAATTATTTTCTGAGGTCAATTAGAAGTCTGTTATTTTTTCAGGATTTTAATTTATGCCATTAGGACGTTAAGCCTTAATACCGTAAACTGTTTTCATTTTTCACGGGACATTTCATGTTATGAGATCCCTGTTTCTAAGAAATTATTTTCAAAGGTATGTTTATGTATATATGTGCATGATCAATAAAAAAAATCGAATTGCATGTATGTTATATTCAAAATATAAACACTTTAGTGAAAAAAATTAAAAATGGTTTTCTTTCTTCTTAAAATCCCATTTTTATATCATATTGGGAAGGTACAAGAATGGGAATGAAAATGTTGAGCCTGAAAGAAATTTTCTTTTATTTATCTTGCCATCCAGCCAATCGGAGTGTGGTTTCTTTTTTAATCAGATTTTGCTGAATTGGAATTTAACACCTAATTTAAACATTCTCTGACCATTATCTATGCATGTTTGTTTAGTCTTTGGAGAATGCCCTGCAACAGGGTGAATCCCTCTCTATCCTAGATAAATCTAATGTGATTCCTATATTTGATTTATCGGGCATCATCATGTTTTCCTCATTGACTAGTTCACAAACCAAACTTCTTTCTAAGTTTTCCTGAAAATTAATTTTATTTAAATTTCCCACATTTAGGCCTGCTGCAAATATGTTTTGTTTGTGTTGCAAACATTTTTTGGTTGTTTCAGCGTTCCATTAATTAAAAACTTAATACATTTGCTAACAGAAAAAAAACAAGATTTCTAATAAAGATGACTTGTGTTTTTTCAATAACAAAAACAAAAAACAAAATGGTTTCTAATCCAATTTCAGTGACTGGGTACTCAACTGATTGATAATTATTTTGTTTTCAGTTCGATCAAGTAGTAAGTCGAGCAGTGTACGTACTTCAGTGTTGCTTCAGCAGCTTAGCAACTCCTCAACTGAGTCTGGTGGTCATCATCAAAGCCTTCATCATTGCTCTTCTGGTTCAGACAGTCCACCAAACTCACTTCTAGTAACCGACCATACAGAATGTGCCAAGGGAAGTCCCAGTCCTGATAGCAGCTCAACTTCTTCATCCAATAGTCACACAGCAGGTCGAACACGAACACAAATCAAGCACAAGAACCCTCTGCATAAGCTCAACTCTACTGGTAAGTTTATATTTTACAGAGGCTCTTACAGATCTGTGCAAGCAAGGGTGTAAACTCATTTGAACTTGTTCTTGAAAACTAGCAAAGGTGCTCGCTCTTTCTATGGAAGCCAGCAATGTTTTACACAAGAATATTTTATCATGTTATGTCATTTTTTAAAAACGTATTATTGATTTTTAAATTATTGGTTTCAGAAGATCATCTATGACTTTCTTGTAAGCATTGCTGATTCCCATTAAAAATTTTCAGGATTTTAAGTAAACAGAATTTAGAAAAAAAAGGCTATGAAAGCAAAACTTGGGGGGGGGGGGGGGTGGAACCATTACTATATAGAAGCACCAACTTAAAAATATTGTTCGGGGGCAAGAATTGGAAACTAGGACATACTCACATATGGTAAGCAGTGCCATAAGAATGTATTGTTACATTGTTTTCCAACTCAGATCTAAGTGTCCCATATTTTTTCTCTTATTTCTGGGAACCCTACACACCAAAGCTCCTTAATATAACAATAACCTTCACACAGCCCATAATTATCATTATAAGAAGATTTGACTGTATTGAATTATTTTTACTTTCTCTCTTATAATCTTGCATCATTTATTGCTAAACAGACATATTATAATTTAAACCCTTCTCAGAAGTAGCATATAAACTTTTCTTTGATTCAGCATTAATAAGACGGGACTGTAGCCAGAATTCAAGATCACATTGGACAAAATGTTTCTCACGTTCAATTAATATTTTAGTTCCTACTAAGCATGGGCGTACGGTGAAATTTTGTCCGGGAGGGGTTCAATGTAAAGTCGTCTCAGCTCCACGTCCTTGCGCACATTGTGAATTATTACTTTTTTAATTACTAAACAGTTGTATTGTGATAATTAATACACTGTAATAAATTAATGTACAGCTCAGTCTTTGAAACTGTTTTTCTTGAGATTTCTATCCATTTCTCGTTTAAGCTAGAGAGTATAAATAAAAAACTTTCTTATGAAAAATTATCATAATACTGTATGGTGGAGAGGGCACACAAAGTCATCTGTAAATCCACCGGTGGAAAAGCCCGATTAATGCCGATTACTTCATGATAATTTTGTGATGAGCTCGTGATTACTATTGGCTTTACAAACAGGTTGATGGATTTCGGCGGGAGTTGTCGTTTGACAGATTCCAAAGGGATTTTTGTTTACTAGTAATACATCACTGTTATTAAGCTGAAAACTATCAACACCACGAGGTTTTGAAATTTGAATCTTAAATAAATTACGATAAATCTTAAATAATGCTTTGATATGTACGAAATTGTAAAATATGTAACAACCTAATCAGAATTTCTTTTCTTAATTTCGTTCCATGATTTATGATCTTCAAAATATTGCAGATATTTCGGGAGGGGTTTCAACCCCCTGAAACTCCCCTTACCGTACGCCCATGCTACTAAGTAGCCATGAGGTTGATGGCATCAAGAAGTCACTCTGCAACTCTTGTGCAGGCGAGAATCCACTAAGAAACGGAATTCAGTTGCAGCACTAGCATATGGTTACAATGTTTTGCTACAGTCATTTATGAAGTAATAAATAAAAGCAGGCAAACATAAAACTCACCTATTTACACAAGATATTGAAAATGTTTACCAGAGAACACATTATTAAGTGCCAGTATGGTACTTTATGAGATTGTGTGTGGGGACGAAAAATGTCTGTCCGTCTGTCCGTCTGTCCGTCCGTCCGTGTGTCTGTATGCGCCATAACTCAAATACGCTTTTTCGGATTTTCATGAAACTTGGAAAACACATTTGTAATGTCCATGGGAAGAACCCTATTGATATTGAACCAAATCGGTTCACCGGTACCGGAGTAATGCCCAATTTAGTGCCTATTTTAATAGATTATGGCGCCTTTCTAATAGAAAGGCGCCATAACTCAAATACGCTGTATCGAATTTCCATGAAACTTGGTATACTCATTTATGACGTTCATGAGAAGTACCCTATTGAATTTGAACCTAATCTGTTGACCGGTACCGGAGTAAACCCCAATTTAGTGTCTACTTTAAAGGCGCAATAACTCAAATACGCTTTATCGTATATTTATATACTTCGTATACGCATTTATAATGTCCATGGGAAGACGTCTATTTATAATGGATAAAATCGGTTGACCTGTTTCGGAGTAATGCTCAATTTAGTGCCTATTTTATGGTAATATATGTATTCGAAAGAATTTATAAAAAAAATTAAAATCAGCTATCTTGACAACATTGCCTATTGTTTTACTGTGATCTTATAAGGCCTTGGAAATTAAAATACAGGTAGCTATGACGAAAAACACTATTGATTTACATTCGCTTATCCAACTATACCGTTGAAACGACCCCGGTGGCCGAGATGGTAACGCTTTGGCCTCACATTCTGGAGTCCTTGGTTCAAAACCCAAAACCGGCCAATTTGATTTTTTAATTTTTTTATTTTTATGTGAGTGTGCGATTGTCATCATATCACAAATCTGTACAGTTCAGGTGATGCTGGAAGATTTTAATCTCATTAAAAAAACTAGACCTTCCATAAGCCCTGCTTAGTGAATAAATCTGGAGCTTAACTTGGAAATCAATTTAAAAAAAACATATTCTGCATATCATAATTGCAGTCATAACTGATTAAACAAAAACATACTGGCACTTTGTTACATCAGTTTACCTGATTTTTTATATTTACTACATAAAAAAAAATATACGAGTAATTAAGAATAAAATTATGTAATTCCTGTAATTTATGGAAAAACTATTTCAGTGTTGATAAATATAGGCTAATTATTTAGTTTTGCGTATTATATAAAAGATTGAAATAAAACATATATCAGTTGAGTAAATAATCGCAGACTCCATTATTCCATTTCTTAGCATAGGCATTTCGTTTCAACCGTGTTTGTTTTCCAAAAGGATTATATCTTGTGACGTACGGTTAAAAAAATGCGAAAGACAAATACAAGGTGCACTTTAAGCTCCGCCCACTGGATATTCATATTTTCTTTCTCAGCGAAGCAGGGTGAGGAACTATCCTTGTATATTGTCGCCAACACTCCCGACCGTACCAAATATTAAAAATGCGATAGTGCCCCTTTTACCAAATATTAAAAATTCGAGAGTGCCCCTTGTACCAGATATTAAAAATGTGAGATTAAGTGCCTTGTACCCAACGGTTTGTCAGCCTGTTCATGCTCGAATAATTCGGTAGATCGTGGTATTAAAGGAACTGCTTCACTGAGGGTGGGTCGGGCAGGATACGTCTTATGTGAAAGTGCACCTTATATTTGTTTCCCCCCCCCTCAAAAAAAAAATCAAATACTATTTGCCTAGAAGCTAAACCAGGCTGCGCAACTTGATTCAGCGCAGGTTCTTTTCTAGGTCGCATAGGCCTGCCTATAACATGTAATGCAGAAGAAAATTTAATTACATGCATGCTATAAATGATTTTTTATTCAATACAAATGACTGTATGCATGCTAATGTCTGCATGGGATTGATTAGTAATATCTCTCTTGACAACTTGCGTTGAAGCAAGCATTTTTCATTTTAGATAAATGTATTTCTCTTTATTCGTTCTAAAATGAAAGACGAATTTTATATTGGGATTGAATTCAATTAATATCTTTTGGCTAAAAATAGCAAAGTATTTTCTAATCTTTATCAAATAAATATGAAAATGTAAATTTTTTACTGAAACCCGTAGACGAAATCTCGTGTTGTTTTCATAACACGGCATGAATCCGTTCAATCAGTGGGTACTCTCGGTTGGCACGTTAGAAATTGTTAATTTTTGTAATCGATCTACGAGTTAAGCTCTAGATCGACTCATTTCAACCATATTGCTGCTTGAATTTTTTTTTTGTTTTTTACTTTCTCTTCCTGTACCGATAGATAAGGTATTATATTCAAAGATCTAGTGTTTTCTTCCATGGAATTTGATGAGTTTTCTGCATATACAAGTTGAGGTCCCCTCAATGCAAAAATGCAATTTTATGAAACATGTCTGTATGTGTGTCTTACATGGGAGTCCGCAGAAATTTTGTCAAGGGGGGGGGGGGGTAAAGAAGCAAATTACTGCCACCACCAGCATCACAATGCTACTGTTACTACAACCATTTTGTTAAATGCCAGAATGGTGCTTTATGAGACTGTGTGGAGGACGGGAAAATGTATGTCTGTCCATCCGCCTGTATGTCTGTAGGCGCGATAACTCAAATACGTTTTATCGGATTTTCATGAAATTTGGTATACGCATTTATAATGTCCATGGAAAGAAGCCTATTGATATTGGACCAAATCGGTTGCCGTTAGCGAAGTAAAGCCCAATTTAGTGCCTATTTTATGGCATTATATTAGAAAGATTTATCAAATGCAAATCAGTTCTCATGACAACATATTGTTTCACATATACGGCTTTGGAAGATGCAATACAGGTAACTTTGACCCACATATTCCTTCACATATGCTTATCGAACTAGTCCTTTGTTCTTCCGTAAGCCCTGCTTAATGAATCGATCTGGAGCTTAAGTCGGAAATCGATTAAAAAATAACTTAATTTCTGCATATCATAATTGCAATTATCACTGATTAAACAAAAGCATTCTGGCACTTTGTTACATCAGTTTACCTGATTTTATTTATTTACCATGCCATGTCTCATCACCACTTTTTTGTCCTGTATCATGTTAATTAAAATTGAATATCAATTGAAATTATGTAACGCCATAAACATATCAACAATACAAAACAAACTCACATCAGTAATTCACATGGCCTACTTTTGTATACCTGCTATGAGTCTTAAAGGAAGATAGGGAGAAACACGAATCTTCGCTTGGGTGGTAAACATTATCAGAGCTGCAGAGAGACTTATTGATGGCACTGCATAACTCTGTCTAGAAAAATAAGCATAACTTATAAGTCTTTGGTATTTACAAGGAGACCCTTTGCTTCATATGCAGAGTTGCAAAATTTTTATTGTTCTAAATGTGACTTTTCAAACCTGTGACATATGGAGGAATAAAAGGTGTGACAAATTGTTCATATAACTATTTCTTGGATATATGCATTCATGAACCGCAGATTATTGTCTCTTCATGAGAATATTATAGGAGAAAAATTCCTCTGACACTGGGACTTGAACCCAGGACCTTCGGCTATCCATGCCGCCGCTCTACCAACTGAGCTAGGTTGAGTTCAATTCACAGCACCAGATGGAACCTCTCTCCTATGATTAATTGCCCTTTTTTTGGACAAGAAATCCTGTATTCATGCAGTACTCTTCCCTTTTTGAGAGGAAAAGTATCAAGAATCAAAGAAAAAATACTGTATGTATGTGTTTTAGGTTCAAGTGCATCATGTGGTGCCCTTACTTGCTGTCAAGGTTGCCAGTCTAGAGCAAATCTTCAGGTTATGCCACCCAGTAATGTTGAAGAGGTGACGAATCTCAGGGTTGAAATACAGACGCTTCAGACAGAGCTAAGAATTGCCAATACAAGGCTCCAGGAAACAGAGAGGCAATTACGAGAAAGGTAGTATGCCACTTTTGGAAGTAAGATAACTTGCTGAGAGCATGAAACTTTTTTATTCCCTCAAAGATATTTTAAAATTAGAGGCTTACTTGAATATTACAATAATACACATTGATAATTTCCCATATTTTCACAATGTTAATTTCTGCAGTAATTTATTTAGGAATATATAATCCATGGATGGAAAGAAAAATTATTACGTTGCATTAAGTATCCACAAGCTCTCAATGTCAGCACTTTCTATCATGCAGTACCCTACAGCTGATGTAATAATAATAATAATGTAGTAAAATTTCAGCATACATAAGCACATTTCTTGTTGAGTACAATTTTGAGATTAAAAATTTAGTTTTAGCCATACCTTGCACATAATCATAAGTTACTCCTGCTTGTTGTAAAAAAAAAAATCATAGGAAAGGTTAAAAGGTTTTCCAATAAATTGATAACCTGATGCCATCTAATATCCTTCAGTCAGCACCCTGGACCATGTGTTTGGTGTGGTATCTTAGACCAATTGGTTCTGTTCACTTGAAATTTATTAGAAAGAGATTATGTTGTTTTACCCATTTAATGGATCATAATATGTGCTGGTGTGTAAGATTTTTAGGTTTTCATAAACTCTCTAGTCTTTTTTAAACATATGGTATTAAATAATTTTATTTTACTTTTTACCATTTTCAAACAAATTTTTTTTTATGTTTTACTTTAATAAGAACAATAAATGCAATGCAATAAATATAATAAAATGATTTTTAGTTGCAATTCCTATGTCCCTATTTTCTGGGAACAGACCCCGAATTTATCTTTCTTTCCCCAATCAAAATTTGTTCCTGGATTATCCCAGAATTTACCTGAGATTACAATTTTACACATGGTCCTTAACATTGAATCTTAAGAAGTAATTTTGAAACTTAACGACCATCAAAGGACCACTGTTAGTTTATCACTATAATAATTCTTGTACCTACAGTGCAAGAGGTCTTAAGTTCAAGTTTTGGTGGGTTCCTCCACTTTCTGCCGTTTCTTGATAGCTGAGTGCTTGATAGATTTGTGAGGTTCCCTGTAACACAAATATATCATTTATTTTTAGTTTAAAAAGAGTTTTCCTTAAAAATTCATGAGCTAAGAATATGCATTAACTTCTAGATAAATAAAAATGCTTTGGCTCCCGACATAACTTATGGTTGGCTGCTTTCAGACTAGCGTCGCTCACAACTGTATCCAACGATGGAGCTTCAGATGGTAACAACATGGGAGAACGATTGGTGCGTTGCTATGGCAACTTGTATGCAGCAGCTAGGGTTGATGCCCTGGATGCACTTGACAACCTCCCAGCGCTAAAGGAAGCTGATGAACTTAAGTCTAAAATATTATTCTCGGTTGTTGTGGTGAGTCGCCCTGCAGTGACTCCCCTATCAAAACTTGCTCGCTTCTTCAGGATTCTGTATTTCTTTCCATCCTGGGTGATTGGTTTATGATGGTATCTTTTCTTGTGTTTCTGTAAGTTTCATATTCCCTGGATCTGCTTTCATATCTTCCACTTCTGTCTCTATACATTTCCCAACTATTAAGGGTAGACAGTAAAATCTTAGTATAAAGTGCATCAGAAAAACAAATTATTTATGCTTTATTCTGAAGAGTATGTTATACTGACACAAGCAAATTCTATCAAAACCAAACGTTTTACAGTTTAACCGGCTGAAACAAAATAATTGTGATTCTATTTTAAATAATGCAATAAGAGTTACTCTACAACACACTCTGCCTTAGCAAAACGTTCATACATGTGAAGGATTTTTTAAAATCTTTTAACACAGTTGACATTGTTGTTGGTTTTATATTAATAATAATAATAATAATAATAATAACTTTATTATCACATACGTTTACATTCTGAGCAATGCTCATAAACTGGTGATTCGTCAAAGTTGCTAATACTAATCTTAAAACTAAAATTTCAATGTTAATTTCAGAATTGAACATTAGACATTAATCTTAAAAACCAAAGTACGAGTTATATTCAATATTAAACATTAATCTTAAAACTAACATATGCATCAACATAAGGGATAATAAAAGTCTTGCTTCATAAAGGATCAGTCTTCAAATCTTACTAAACACGTGCCACATCAGTCAGTACATTCCACCCTCAACATTTCTAATAATTTCTACCTTCTGTTTTAGGAGAAACTGCTTTCTGTTATTTGTCTCCATTGTCAACAATTTATTATACAATTAAAATAGTATAGTATGAACGGTCCCTATTTTATTTTTATCACACACAACACAAAAGGTAACGTCTCTAGTTTCAATATTTAGAAAAACAAGAATTACAGTATACAGTACCAGTAAATATGACAGACAATTCAAGCTGTGCTTGGAGAAACTTGTTCCTGCCAAAACAGCATAGGAAAATGTTTCAAGTAATATATTAATATAATCTTAATTATAAGGGAACAAAATTAAGTTGTAAAAGCAAATTATGCATTTTTAATGTTTAAATTTTCATGTTTAATAATGTATGAGATTTGAGGGGGAATTTAAAATATGTGCTTAATACTGGAAGTAACTTATGCTAAACTGAGGCCCGTTATATCAAGATTAAACTGTATGTATGTATGTGAAAAACCACACGAAATATCATAAAATACAATTTTCTAATATTAATTTTTTTAAGGATAATGAGTTTGGAACTAAACAAAAATTGCAAGATATTATGACAAGGCTTCCTGCAAATAAGTACAGAGACATTTATCTATAGCACCTTGTGCTTACAGGCAGTGGTACGTACAGTGTTTCATGATGCACTGGCCAGCACATGGACCCATCATGTACCCCTGCATAAACAAAAAATCTTAGAATTTCTACTACCCTGCTCGCAGAAGATGCTACCACACATAATTCACATCTTCTGAAGAAATTGTTATTAACTTGCACAAGTTCTTCCCCTCATAAAGACTCTATTTCATCTCTTATGCTGTATTTCACTTCATTTAATGTGTGTGGATTACTTGCATTCACAATTTTTAAGGTACTCCACAAATAAAAATTGCCTACTGTTAGGTTTGGGCTACGTGGAGTCTATTAAAATTTAATTAACATAATACTTTTCTTATTTTTAAAGAAACAGGTATCATTATAGTGAACTTTTTGAATTAATGCATGTAAGTTAAATACAGTGTGCAGAATTTCAGCTGTCTATCTGTAATGGTTATGGAGTTAATTTTTTGCATGTGTCTATCTGCAATGAAAACCTATTAATATGCAAAATTTGAGGGTAGTTTTAGACATGACACCCCGTGCAGTTCCCTTGTAAGTATATTTTCTTATTGGTATGCTACCGTTGGACTTTTGGACAGACTGGTAGGCTGTGCCTTTAGGATTAAAGGGACAAGAAAATGATGATTGTCTTATAGTCAAAATGTTCTGAAAATTAGAGCAAGATGTTCTTAGATGTTCTGAAAATTAGATGTTCTGAAAATTTAAAAGTTAATTAATTTTATTTGGTTTTTGAAACCCTGTTTATCTAGTTTTTATGTACAATGCCAGTGTATTTATTTCTCTCCATTGAAATCTGCCAAATTTTAGCTTCCTAAAGTCATGTTCCTAGCTTTCAAAATTGTATTGTTAATAATTAAATGAATCTTACTTGTTCATCATAGAAGGTCTGCAAGTCTTAACACTTTTGACTGAGAACACTCAACACCCATATTATGTAGACACATATTTAAAATTAAGTTTATTTCCTGAAAATCAGGAGAAATGTTATGTTATTTATCTAAACTGTCTTAATAATTACTTCGATGGATCCCATAACATTAATTTATTAAGATTAAAAAAAGAAGATTCTAATTTAATATAATCAATTAAAACTGTGAGTTATTTCATTTTGTTTCTTTGTTTGGTTTTGTCACATCTAAAATGATTACAGAAACAATGACTGATGTTTCATTACTTAACTATCAAGTATTTATCATTGATTTGAAATAGATAAATTGATTACAGGTAAGTCAAATTTAATGCAAAAGCTTTTCATTCAACAATATTGCAACAAATTTTTACATTTACAGTGTAATAATGAGACTGTATGCTGGTAGTGCTTAGTATTGATGACTATATAACCACAGGTCTAGGTTCAATCCCTGGTACCTTCTCAGATTTTTGGAGTAAGGATGGTCTGGAAAGGGTGTTTAATAAATTGCATTGCCATGCTGGAAAAAAAATATTAAATATTAATTTGAATTTTGAGTTTGAAGAAATAAAATAAATTAAAATAAAATATATCCACATTTATTTTGAGCTGCCTAGGCCATTTGATATTTGTATGTCATCCTCAGGGCACCTTACTGTGCTTGTGTAGATTCATTAACTACTAAAAATTGAAATGGTGTTTTTGTGATCTTGTCATCCTGATAAAATAATTAACATTTTAAAGATGTTTTATTAAAAATTAGCACCGACACGGGTAAGCTTCTTGAATGGGGAGGACTCAAGAAAAAAGAAAAGAAAGAAAAAAAAACTTGAAAATTTGTAGTTTTTAATGAAACTTTTTAAAGATTTTAAATATTTTATCAGCATGACAAGATCACAAGAAAATGTCATTTTAATTTTGAATAGTTAATGAATATATGCCAGCACAGCAAGGTGCCCTTAAGATGACATAAGAGTGTCAAAGACCTTGGCAGCACAAAATAAAAGTTGTTAAGCTGATGGTTAAAATCATACATTTTATTTTATTTTATTGATTAAGGTCAGCGATGCTATATTAAGTATTTTATTATTACAGAAATTAGTTCCCTCCCCCCACAGAAGATTTTCATGCTTTCGTAATAAACTATATTTATTTTACATATTTCCTTGTGTATTCTTGTTAGTACAGTTTGTGTATTTTGTTGAACTGTATATTATCATCACCAAAACTGTTTGCATTTATTATAGAGATGGTAGCAGATGCCAGCTTTAGGTGTGGTAAAAATATTGTTTTCGTTCCTTTCTAAATGGTGGTGTTTCTTCAAAGTATGGTACCGTAGTGATGTAGTGTAAGCCTTTACCATATTATTTCTTTTCTACATTCATTCATTTCTTTCTTTTTATACTGTGATATTTCTTTAATTTTTCAAGTATTATCAGTTGTAATTGAGATAGTACATCTTACATTAAAGCTGTATATAGTGTACACTGGTGTGAATCTATTTTTATCTTAAGAACAGACAATGTCTTAACAATGAAATTTTTATCTTTATCAATTAATACTTTTTAACAGACTGTCATCTGAGTTATAGAATTGGAGAGATCTAATTTCTCACATTCCATTTTCATAATGTTTAGTTTCTTGTAAATTTAGGATCCAAAGGGACATGTCCAAGATTAGAGTCAGAAAGATCATTCCAATTCTACAGTTCAGCTGATAAATCGTAAACAAATGTAGAGGAAATTATAATAATGGTAATTTTCATTTTACTAATTTGTTTAAATGGAAAATATTTCATAATTCTTTTTACCATAATTACTGGGCTGTATATGTATAGTATGCATTGAAAAGCTTTTTTATTCCCCTTATACCCCCATGTATAAGGAAATAACAATTAACCTTATCCATATAATAACCCTCAGGCCAGTATAAAATGTATTAATTCTGTATATGCATGTCATGGTATTTTATTAATGAACTAATTCCTATATTTCATAATTTTCTGTTCTCTTTCTCAGTACTTACTAATGTAGATGTTACCACATCACACTTTTAGCATATGGGGAGTAGATTTTTATTTTGCTGGAGTACCATTCGAGCCCAACCTCAGCAATGATTACTAATAATTACTAATAGTCTTTAAGAATTCTGTGTTTATATTTTTTCTATAATCAGAAGTAAAAAAGGTTGATGAAAACTTTTCTTTCACTGTCCTTTAATAACCTAAAATTTACACCCTTATAATAATGTTGTATAATCATTTTTTATATTCAACAGTGCTTTAATGCTTTAATGCTATGTTATAGGCATGGTAATAAATCACAAAAATAAATTCACTCCTAATCTTCTTCTACCTCAAACAAACTATTAACTACTTTCAAAGCAGTGTTGGCTAAATAGTGTTGCCTAATTATCCTATGCCAGCTTTATACTTGTCTGCAAGAAATATGTTTAAATTTGAATTTGAAATTGGCCCTTGAGTTTAGAATCCAGAACACAAATAAATGAGTCATCAAGACTCATTAATGATTAACTACAAGTAATTAGTATTTTCCTGTGTAGATACTATAATTTTTAAACTGTGCAGGCTAATATGAGCATTAATTTAGGGTGACCATTTTTTTAAACAAAAAAGTGGGAAACTCAGGAGCATCGTGTGGATTATCAACAAGACAGAACCCATATTGAAGTAAATGTTGTAAATATTCTATTTAATAATATAAATTTTAATTTAAACCAATAACGTGAACAATTCTCTAAACAAAATCAATATAACATATGACTTAGGTCCATTTTAATTATTGCTACTTTTAGGGCTTTTTCAGACTTTCCATTTAAACCAATGCTTCTTCGTCGGTGATCATTCACAAGTGACCCTTGGTCCTTGAACCTCTAAGCTTGTCCACAAACAGATGGACAGACTGACAGATATCATTATTCCAAAAACACTTTTTTCGATTTGTAGGCATCATGAAATATGTTTTCCCAGTGTTATCTTGATTTCAATTTTTTGTCACGATCACAATACTTTCTCTACGCTCCGTATGTGCGAGAAACTAAATTTTATGTGGTAACCTTAAAAATAGATTCCAAAAATGCTTGTACTGTACCTTAATAAATTCTTAATTGAAGTTTCTTAAGTAAAATCTTTACTTATACTTCACTCCATCCGGGATCTGAACCAGTCTTTGTTTAATATTTCTGTGAGTTCTGTATTTTCTGCAAAAGTTTTGGATGTTCTAACAGAAAATGATAGAAACTTATCCAAGATATATCACGGAAATGTGTTTTCATCATAACCATAACCTTAACAATTTCAACGTTAAACCTGTTCTTCTCATCTGAACACACAGAAGAAAATTTATGAAAATGGAACAATAAGAAATGAATTTTAAAAAAGGGATATTTTGCATCCCATTAAAGTTTGTCAGGACAATGGGATCAGTCAATCAAAAAGGGGACAATACCATTGAAAACAGGACATCTGGTCACTCTACATTAATTACGCAAATGAAAGTAAACAATAATCTACATATGTCTACTTACCACAGTAATAAATTCATCTACTAAATCTAATGCTTTGAAATGTAGTAGGCCTGCTCTTACACTGCACTATCTTTTAGTGTGAATGGATTAAGTGAATGACTAACTTTACTGTATAGAACTTTGTATGTGTCTGTGTGTGTATGTTGAATTAATTTACCTCATTCTTTATAACATTTGAGTTAATGTGTAAGAAAAGAGATATAAACTTATATGATTTTCTCCATGTGTAACAGCTAGCATTCAGGTCAGCTCAGTCACTGTTAGCCCTGAAGAAAGATCACATGAGACGTATCCTCCACATACCTCCTCCCCCTCAAGGCTGTTCAACAGAGCCTCAGGATCCTATAACAGCCGAGTTGGAGAAGAGTGTTGCTACTTACCTCAGGAGGACGGTAGAGAAATTTGACCTCACCAAGAGTGTTGATGTAAGAGTTTTTATTAAGTTGCCGAGAAGGAGAAAATTAATAAGGCTGTATTATCAGGATTTTAAAAAATGGAATGATTAATGAAGACTTTTCTGAATCTTTCTTAGAGAAAAATACAAACAAACAAAATTACTAGATTTTATTTTTTAAATTCAGGGCTTTAAGAAGTTTCTATTCAGTTCTGAAAATAGAGACTTATAGATGTAGAATGAACAAAATTTGGAATTAAATACCTCTAGGTGTGTAAATAAAATTATGATACTGGGTCAAAATAAGGAATTAAAATGAATGTTTGTGTAACTGTGACAGAAGCAGTAACTCCAAAATGGAATTGAAACAAAGAGCTGAATTTTCACATTAAATTCTCAAACAAAGAAAAAATAATCCTAAATATATCATTTCCTTGTTAGGAATAAGTATTGCACAGATATTCTAATACTACCGTATATTTCCTATTTAAAAGTGTACGTGATTGTAACACATACCCCAAAATATTTTCCTTCAATGAGTGAATCAAGTTCGCACGTGAATGTAAGGCGCACCCCAAACTATTTTACTTTGTCCAGTTAAATAGGTATTAAAGGTATTTGGTTTTATTAGTGAGTGATAGTAGATGCAGATTATCATCGAGAGAATCAAGAAAATGTCATTTGATGCGTGTTTTAAAAGAAAGATTATTCTGCATTCCAAAACCCATGGAAACAGGCAAGCTTGTCGAACATTCACTTTTGCAGAAATGAACATCCATTGCTGGAGAGATAAAAGTAATGCCTTTTATACAAATTTAAGATGCATGCGAATATAAAGCGCATGGTGATTTTGTGCCATCAAAAATTTAATAAAATGTGCTCCTTACATTCAGAAATATATGGTAATTACTAAAGGCAGCAAAGTACCCTAGATTTAAATATGCCTAAAGATTAAAATATATTTTCTTAGTCGGATCCAAATGAATTTCTTGCGTAAAGTTTCTTTAGGCTCTATAATAAGTATCTAGTTTTATATACTACAGCAGTAATTGCTTCCGCCCTAAGTTTATGTTACAGTGTGAACAAAAGACTTGGAACTTGTGTCTATCTATTTGTGCATTGGGGAAAAACAGTGCACTATCCAATTTTCAGAAACAGTGCACACTTATACCGTTAAAATAAATGTTCATTGAAAACACATTAAAATATGTTAAAAAGGTAAAGTGATCCCTACACAGGCCATGAAGGCCCAGAGGGTTCCAGGAGGTTGAGGCTCCCAGATTTTGGACATTCGGCACATGAAGGTGGTAAGGTTGTCAGCCTTACGCACCGGCCGCCTTTACCCCCAGGATTGCTCCTGGTACTCATTTCTGTTGGAGGCTGAGTCGACCCCAGGGCCATAGTGCCACCAGAAGGATTAGGCCAATTGAAAAATCTCAACGACCTCATCGGGAATCGAACCCGCGACCTTCCGGTTTGTAGCGCAGCGCCTCAACCACTACGCTACGGCGTACCCCCATTAAAATATGTTACAGTATAATAATTAAAAAATGTTCATATAGAAGATCAGTGAGTTCACAATAAGAGAGATCGGCCTTGAGTTTGTGCACTAGTATAGTACTGTACTAAAGTGTTTCTAAAAAGGTTTATTTCTAAGTAATTCCCTACTTTTATAACAAAAAATAATTTTCTTGAGAAAATGGTGGACCAGCGCTGGAAATAAATGTTTCATTCATTCTTGTTTGCCAGTTGGCACTTGCAACAAATACTTGCTTGTCTAGTCTGTGAGTGGACACACTTACAATAATGTGGTCTTTCACTCACATTGTATGCACTTCCTTGTAAGCATTGTAATTCAGCTTTGTAGTGATCACACCCTAAAATCTTGCAACTTATTAAGAATGTGGGGCTTGTTTTTTAAGAGCATAGTGTGTGCCAAAGATGAACCGTGTAGGTGAAAAATCGTATAAGAAATTTTAGCTATCTTTGATAACATTCTGTTCAGAGATGAAGCAATGTTCCACATTTTGTGAGTGTATGGATAAATTATCACAAATGGATTTGTTTATTGAATTCTAGTTATAACATCACTTTGGGGCTGGATTACGGTACTGAACCTGTTTCTGAATTTGGAATATATTTAACCTTCTAAACGTGGAGGAAGAACTGTATGTATTTTCCCACTATCTGTGATATGTGAGTGTTTTCTTGAAAATCTATGCTCTGTTATAGAAACATAAGGGCATAAAGTAAACTTTAAACAAAAATACAAACCATACTGTATCCAGAAAGAGGCTATAATATTATGCAAATACAAATTTAAAGGGTAAAGTTCATTTTGAAGAATTGTATTTATTTAAGAAATTTTATTTTCTTATTCCCTCTAGGATGTTTGTAGCCAGATATGGGCAACATTATACGATTACCCTTGCCTAAAAACATGTACAGGGCTTGTACAGTATGTGAAGGATGCTGTCCGTCTGGCTTGGGGTCTTGTGAATCAGGTATGTTCATGCACCATTACATCCATTATCTTCTTGGTTTCCAGATTATAAGACATCAGATAGATTTACTAAATTCTGAAGATTTTCCTCATATTATGCTCCTGGCCTCAACGAAATGTCTGCATCAATCTCTTACAATCTTTAATAGCTATTTATGTATCAAGCATGCAAAGCAAGACTTGAGCGGACAAATCCAGTTTTTCAGACAAGACAAAGCCTAACATTATCTTTTGTAAATTCCTTCATATTTTGTATGTTAGTCCTTTCCTATTGAACAGCCTGCTTTGGTCACATAGGCAACATGTAAATACAGGAAGTTGATATTTTTATTTTAAATAAAAAATATACATATATGAAAAATATTCAAATGAATCATAATTATGTTTTGGCCTTTCAGTCACCACCTTACATTCTGGAATATGAGCAGAGGACTCTGCGGAGAGATGTCCATGTAAGATTTCACTCATCCAACCCTGAAAGTGACCAAATCCGAACATATCTATGGCCAGCATTACTGGAAGGAGCAGGTGGCCCCTGTGTACATAAGGCTGTTGTTATTACTTAGTTTCTTTAATTACTGGTAAGTTATAGTCAGTAGCAGGGGTGTAGAGGAGGGAATACGCAGGTATACACCATATACCCTCCACTATACCACTCTATATATATATATATCCCGATATGCCTATTTTATACCAAGTTAAGGGTGTAAATGTGTTGCTAAAGCCCCATTTTGGAATCAATGAAATATCTTGCATATTTTTTTGTGTAAATTAAATAATTGTATTAATAGCTCCGTGTATTAAATGCTTCTGTGCAGTCCAAGAATCCAGTTATGATTTTATACACTTTAGAGTATATCCTGGATGAATGTTTAAACTATAGCACTGATCAGTAAGACTGAAATTTGTAAATGAACATTCCATTAAATTTTAATCAGATAATTTTATTTTAGTGGAATACAAACCCTTACCCGAATTGCAGATCAAACTTGCTATCACTTAAAACATGAATTTTCCTCAAATAAGGGACAAGGTAGGATGGGCGAGTCAGTAACATTCCAAAGGTCGTGGATTTAAATGCTAGTTTGGAATTTATTTCTCTTGATTTTAGAATAGATAGGGCATCAATATCCCATAGATTTGTTGCTGTACATAACCCTCGGGAACACTTCATTCTTTAATGAACGCTATGCTTCACTAGGAATTTCACTGCTATCTTTTATCATTGCTCCAATGAGTACATGGTCTAAGACAGGATCATCTAATCACCATCTGTCTCGTGTCCAATCAGATTCCGGTAATTCCTGGGTTGAAAAATAATCTGATCTCCTTATGAAAGTTAGGGGTACGCCATAGCGTAGTGATTGAGGCACTGCGCTACAAACCGGAAGGTCGCAGGTTCGATTCCCGATGAGGTCGTGGAGATTTTTCAATTGGCCTAATCCTTCTGGTGGCACTATGGCCCTGGGGTCGACTCAGCCTCTAACAGAAATGAGTACCACTAGCAATTCTGGAGGTAAAGGCAGCCGGTGCGTAAGGCTGACAACCTTACCACCTTCATGTGCCGAATGTCCAAAATCTGGGAGCCTCAACCTCCCGGAACCCTCTGGGCCTCCATGGCCTGTATAGGAATCACTTTACTTTACTTTTTTTTTTTTTTTTTTTTTTTTTTAAACCTTATGAAAGTTCATCCTTTGAATTATTCAGATAAAGTATTTCTGTTACTGTCTGTTCAATAAGGGGGGGGGGAAAAAAAAAAAAAAAAAAAAAAAAAGGTTGTTCATTCATCTTCTTATTTGATTCAGCATTAATTAATATTCATGAATATTTTATTCATTGTGTTTACAATGATCCTATGTATAAATATGACCGTATCTCTTTTCTTCTAATTTTTAACATAAAATCATTACTCTGTTAATCTAATTAATCTGTTTTTATGCCATTTATATGTCAGGTGCAATGAATAGATTAATGATTTATTGTGAGCTTTCCATATGTCACTATCAAACTATAATGCACGGGCAGGGTATGTCCCCTAACAGTCACATTATATGGGGTTTCTACTGTAGGAAATTTCTATGTCTTGTGTCTTACATGTCTTGCTCTATCTTTAAGATTATGCATCAGGTTTATATTTTGTGTGTTTATGCATCAGGTGTATATTTTATTTGTTCATTGTAAATGAATTTTTAAATAATTGTGAATTTAAATATTTTAAACATTGATGTTATTTAATTTTTTTCTAAATCTATGTTAATAGTGTCTTAAGTTGGAGACAACCTGCCCAGGAAGCCAAGGAATGAAATGTTTTGTGCAACCATCCATCTGCTGATGTCTGGAGTGAACTCATGTCAGCTGTTGCAACTTGTATAAATATTTCTATATATTTAAGCTTGTTTTTATCCTGCTTGGAATTAATTAAAATAACCTGAAATGTCAGTATGAATTTCAAAAGTTTGAAGAATTATACTTGCAACATTAACTTCTATTCCAAGGTTTGTATAGAGTCATTAACCATTCTTTTGTAACAACTCTTTTTCATTTTGTAATCATGTTAAGTTATTTTATAGAAAATAACATTTAACAAGCAGTAGAGAAAATTATATTTTCAGGATAATTATGTTTAAACCGTTTTTATAATACATTTATTTAATCTTTTATTTTATACTACCTACATCTTTATTCTTTAGCAACACTGAGTAGCTAAAATGAATTTTTTTAGTAATTCTTTACATTTTTCCATATCGTATGCAAAGCCTTCCAATTATACTTTTTTGGGCTTTCTTAGGTATAGTACGAAATATTCCTAATGTTATTGGTTGGTTGTCCATCCACTGTCCACAGACAAAGAACTCTAGACCTGAATCTATAAAGGGAACATGTTTGTTTATAGCACAAATTAGGCCTATGTAAAAGAGTAACTTGTACCTACTGGTGATACATTCAAAATTAGAAGTAAATGGTGAGTTTAATGGGAGTAAATAGCGAGTTTAATGGGAATAAATGTATAGAAAAGTTGTAATAGAGCTTATTTTTCCAAACTAAACATAATATTGTTCATAGCCTACTACTGTAACTATCTATGCTTAACATACAGAAGTATGTTTGAGTTTCTCATTTCAGATAATTTTCTCATTTAAAAGATTTAAAGTACCAGTTTCCTTATCAAACATCAGTCCATGGTGAAAGCAGTGTTCCCCTATGTATATTCATCATATTTTTAGTATTCATTTATTTCGTCCACGCGATCATTAAAAAAATATGTGACACATAAAAGTACAATACAAATTTGAATACAAACACTATTTAAATACAATAAAAAAAATGAAAGCATGGTCAAGCAATATGCCATTTGGGGTAGAGATTCAACATTCTGTCACAATGTATCTAAGATTTCGCTTAAAATTTTAGACAGTATAAGGTCCTGATTGTTTGCAGAGTGCTTTTATTTCACAGATCAGAAAATAAAGGTTCTGAAACGGAAATTTTGATTGGGCATGAAAGTCTAATTAAATTTTCACACCAATGCATGTATGACTTTCACAGTATAATAATTATTGTACTTTGAATTGTTGATAGCCTACATTTTATAATACAAGCTAATTTAAATTTGGATGTTTTTCTCTCTTTTATATTTACATTAGTAGTTAACCTTGCATCAAATATTTCTGCAATTTAATACACTTTGTGGTATAAGATGGATACTGTTTTACCATATGACTTTCACAAGTAGAAAGACTTTCATTAGTAGCAAAAAGAAAGACGAGAATCATTATTTTCAGTGCCGGTAGCTCAGTAACATGGTACTCCAGTAAGCCTTATATTGTAAGTTATCTTGCATATGTTATATTATTATTATTATTATTAATATTATTATTATTATTATTATTATGTAATATAATAATAATAATAGGCCTAATAATAATAATAATAATAATAATAATTCTTTATTTCCCACAGGGATAAAGCATTCACATACATACCACCCATATGTTGTATTTAATATACATTGTACAAACACACACATTCATAGAGAAGAAACTAGCTAAGATCATGCAGGCACTTTAACCATTGCTTCTTAAAATATTTGGTAGATTTTCAAGTCACTTTCTAATCTACTGACTTAAAATTGATGGAAGCTTTGTACGCATATTACAATATAAAGAATTACTATAAGATTACTGATTTTAGCTACTTACGGTTACAACATAAAAATATAACAGCAAACAAATAAATATTCAAGCAAGACACTCTTCCTAGATTCTGTAATCTGAATAAGGATTCCAGGATTTTCTCCACTTGTAGTGGCAAATTCCAGAACTGAATTTATTACCATTGACTTCAGAATGGGTATGGAAAGAAAATTGGCTAAAATTATTTTAGCAATGCCAAGAGGCCTGTAAAAGTTAATGAACAAAATACTCCACTATGATGGGATTAATTAAGTATATAGGCCTATGAATTCTTCTTTTGAGAAAATTGTAACTGTAACCAAAAATATAATATTACTGCTGACATATTTAAGCAGTAAATCATATTAAACCAGCATTTGAGCCATTTAAGAATTCTGATTTGCCGTTATAAAATTGCTGCTGAATATTTAAGCTAAATGCTTCCAATTTTTTCTTTAACTAATTTATAGCATACAGAATTTCTTCTCATACAATAATAATAGTAATAGTACAAATCCATTGAAAACAGACATGGAAAAAATATTTTATGATACCTGCTGCCTGTTTGGATTAGAATGAAATGTAAAAGAAAAATAGTTGCCTTCCCTGATAATGTAAAGTTTATTCATGAAATTCTCTTCTTTACATCATTACTTTATTTTTCTTTGTTAAACATTGATTATCATTGCCTATGGATCTGGAGGCCGGCGTACCTCCTCAAATTTTTCTGAGAAAGGAAGGTTTGGAACGGGTTCACTCAGCCTCATGAGGATGATGATTGAGGAGCTACTTGATAAACTAGTAGCAGCTCCTGTGAAGAAAACCATTAATAAAGACCGTGGGGTTAATATGTTGGCCACATTATCCCAATCTTGTCTATCTGCCAATGAAGTCTAAAGACTTAGATAGATGACATGGTATACTGACCAAAGACTCTGACCCTTCATGGGCTGTGGACCATTTAGGGTAAACATTAATACTTCAAATATATAAACTATAAATTAAAGCATCATACAATATTAAGAATGAAGTTGGCTTAGCTGGGATATGAAATGAAATGAAATGATTAGCCTAAATGTCCCGTTAAGGGTAATGGCCTCCTCGAAGAGGGTAAGCTCGAATACACCTACATGTGGTGAGCTATTCCACATGAGGGATATTTGTGCTCTTGGGCTTTTATGCAATTCCTGGTCTTTGTCCACTTACATTAGTCTGGGTCATTGTGCACTTCATTGTAGTTTACGTCCTTACACTTGTTACGGTCCTATACACTTGTCTTCGTAAGACTTCGGTCACATATGCACTGGTTTCAGTCACTGTTCACATGTCTTCTTAAGACTTTCCAGTCATTCCTATTTCTTGCTCTGGTTGACCACTGTCGTCCTACAAGTTCCTTGAAGAGATCAGCCCATCTCTGTCTTGGTCTTCCGGGGGATCTTCTTCCAGTACGAGGGTCCCACATTGTGGCCTTGTATGTCCATCTGTCATCTTTGAGTCTTGCGACGTGGCCTCCCCACTTCCATTTGGTGTTGGTGGCTTGCAGTGCAGGGTCGGTAACTGCTGACATCTTCTGTAGTGTTTCATTTGTAACTCTGTCCCTCAACGATATGCCTAGGATTTTTCTCACCATATTTCTTTTGCACACTTGGAGACTGTTGCGAAGTTTGGAAGTGAGAGCCCACGTCTGACAACCATACAACAATACCGGCATTACACAGGTCTCTAGCGTTTCGGTTCTGAGTTTTCTGCTGAGAGTTTTCTCCAGGAGGATGAACTTGAGGGACCAAAAAGCCTTCCATGCGAGAGAAATCCTTCTTTTTACTTCTTTCTCAGTCTTCTGGTGGAATGATACTATTTGTCCTAAGTACACATAATCCGATACATATTGCAGTACTGTGCCATCTACAGTTATAGGTGTCGCCGGTCCGTTTGACATTACCTGTGTTTTGGTCTTGTTCATCCGGAGGCCTGCTAATATGCTGGAGTTAGATAGATCTTGAAGCATCGACTGAAGTTCACTGGGTGATTTGGCAAACAGTACGATGTCGTCAGCAAACCTTAGATTACTTAACCTGCTACCATTTATACTTATTCCACAGTCCTGGTTCCAGTGTAGTTTGCGGAACGTGCTTTCTAGTACGCTTGTAAATAATTTAGGGGATATTGGGTCTCCCTGACGTACTCCTCTATGGAGCTGATTTCTGTTTTCACCTTGGCACAGCTCTGGTTATAAATTTTGTTGAGTATGCTGATGTATTTGTTGTTGACTCCCTGTGTGTGTAAAGCTTGTATTACACTCTCATGCTCGACCGAGTCGAAAGCCTTGCTGTAGTCTACGAAGGCAATATACACTGTTTGATGGAATTCTTCAGCTTTTTCCATTACCTGGCTCACAGTTTGGAGGTGGTCTGCAGTACTGTATCCAGAGCGGAAACCCGCTTGTTCGTGTGGTTGATTTTATCCAGAATTTTTGTTAATCTTCTAGTGATTATTTTTGAAAAAAGCTTATACAAACTTGACATGAGACTTATGGGTCGATAATTGTTGAGGTCATCTTTCGTGCCTTTCTTGTGGAGGAGGATTATTGTGCTTGTTTTCCACTGGTCGCTGGGATATATAAACTATAAATTAAAGCATCATACAATATTAAGAATGAAGTTGGCTTAGCTGGCTCAGTCACCACAGGATTCCTGTGCCCATGATTGAGGGTTTGATCCTGTCCCAAGTAGATGACAGTTATGTGTGCATAAATATGACAGTCCCATGTCTTTAGATTTACAGACATCTAAAAACTCCCGTGGAAAAAAATTCTGGCACACTTGTGCCAGTCACAGACCTAAGCTACAGTATACTCTGTCATTAAATAGCCATAATATTCAATAATAAGATCGGATGATAATTAATAATTACTAATTAATTTAAGTCAGCTGTGAAACAGAAAATCAATTATCGTGGATATTATTTCAAGATAGATTCTCGACAATGAGTTTTTTGTGTGTTTGTTTATTTACTCTAATTTCAGCGTAACAAAAATCCTTGTATTTACGAGCAGCTGACATACCCAGCCAGCTTAATAACATTTCCCAAAAGCAGAGGGATTTTAAACCAGATATTTCAAAACCTTCACTTCTTCAAAACCGTAAATGATTAGAGCTTAAACAGTACAGAAAGAAATAGATTAAAAATGAAAGTTCCATAATTTTGAAAAGGACCCACTATTTCACGATATGAAAATCTTCCTTTCTTTTTTAATTTATTTTCAATCGTTCAGCATTACATTGCCTTAAGATTCAAGATTTTTTTTGTTTAACTGTATCAAAATGCAGTTATCAATATACATATGGAAATATGACAGTTTAAAGTACAATATGTGCTGTATGTCCATGGCAGAAAGCCAGCAACTTTTCTCCTCTTCGGAAGGAAGTATGCAGTCAGCTGTAAAACTTCAGTGAAGTTTGACTGTCTGGATCTTCATTCTGAAGGCATTCTAACTTTTCAATGTTTGAGAGATCTGAAGAAAAAAATTAAATATATTATTACCTACTATTTTTCCATCTAAAAATTAGTTTAAAAGGAACATAACAGTTTAGGAAATATCTATTGTATGTAAATGTAAGACAGTATTTTACAGTTTATAGTGGGACAGTACTATCATGTTCGCCTTCCACTGCAGCCATCCTCATTCAAGGTGGAATTTGAAATGGTAAAAACATGTGATTGCAAGCAGCTTTCCAGTATGTCATCCTGTCATTCTACTCATAATCATTTTCACCATATAGAAATGTAGATTGCACTTGTGGTATCTAGTAGAAAAAGAACTACACTAACTTGTAATCAACCATAGAGAAGAGAAAATGTAACAGTTCATAGAGTCTATAGAGGTTGGTAATCGATGACACCAAGACCTTGCTCCTCGAGAACACTCCCAGACTCATTTCAAATGTTTCTCTGGACCCCTAAAGTCAGTACTAACATTAAAACATCTAACACAGTGGGGATGCATCTAACCCTGATGGTATTTCATTATTGTGGTTTTATTGTTTACCAAGTTTACTGGTATACTGTCAAATTGTCAGTTATATCTAAATAAAAAATTCACATTATATTCAATTGCGGCTTGCAGCTCAGAAGAGAAGTGAAGTGTTAAATCACTTCCTGAATATGAATAGTGTTCCTTTTCTTTTTTTCTTTTTTTTTTTTATTTGACCTTATTTCTTGTAAATTAGGTTGATTCCTTTAGGGCAGCAAATCTATCAAAGATGATGTCCAAAAAAAGTTTCTCCTACCCTCTTTACACCAAAGAGAAAACTGTGTTCTTGATTGGAGAATCAAGAACACACTACATCGTTTTGTGAACTCATTTGTAAAGTACAACAAAACTGTTTAACAATATACGAATGTTTTTCTCACAAAGCAACCGACAATACTAACTATGGGCTCACAATTGTCACAGATGGAATGTTGAAAAGTGGGTATGGTTTGAAAATAGCAGGTGTTTTCCTTTGAGAATAGACTAGAACTGGCTCTTCATGCCAAAGTAGATCATTACTTACTGCCTGCAGGTGTGGATAGAGATGGCTACTGTATCCAAACTTTATCCTATTGCTGCATCCAAACTTTCCTTACCATTTAAGATAAAGTTTCCATGTACGAGGAAAAATTGATAGCCTAAGTACAATTAGTATTTAAATTTTAAAATAATATAAGTGAAGTGCCACTTCAGTCACTTCACCTGCTGAGCCGCCACTGATTATATTCTATGGAGTAAAATGTGGTCAAGGTGGGAATCTAACTCAAGTTTTCAGCCATTACACTGATGCTAAAACTGCTTATCATGGTTGTCTCGGATTTCCACTGTATATATAATAATAAATTATTGTGTTTTGTCCATTTTGTAATGATGTAGTAATTTAATGATTCACTTAGAGCATATAGCTTCACTCACTGACATTCAATACTGTGGTATGGCAATGTTAATTATCTTGTTGGAGTGCTTTCAACCGAGTGAAGCGGCCATCTTCAGCAACTGACTCCCATGATGCCACCGCTGTGGCTAGGAAGACATTTTTGAATGAATGTGTCGTAGAGTGCATGTGATTTGAACTGTAATTGTTCGTTTAGGATGTAGGATATGCAAATCATATAACAATAACAGGCCACAAATACGCAGACATCGATACAGACATGGAAATCCTACGCATTAACCACAAAGGTTATACCCTCAACACACTCAAACAATATGAAATATACAAACACACCACACAAGACAACACCAACATCCTAAACGAACAATTACAGTTGAAATCACATGCACTGTATGACACATTCATTCAAAAATGTCTTCTTAGCCACAGCGGTGGCATCATGGGAGTCAGTTGCTGAAAACGGCCGCTTCACGCAGTTGAAAGCACTCCAACAAGGTAATTAACACTGCCATATCACAGTAGTGAATGTCAGTGAATGAAGCTATATGCTCTAAGTGAATCATTAAGTATAATAATAATAAAATATTTTGTAATACACTTTATTTACAATGGATACACTTAAGAAGTAATTGCACGACATGTCGGTTCTGCCCTTGAACTTTCCTGCTGTCTGCTGGGAATCTTCTTCATGCAATTATATCTTAAGTGTATCCACTGTAAATAAAGTGTATTACAATATATTTTATTATTATGATGCTAAAACCGTTTAACATTCCAAGAACATACCCTTCCTCATTCCAAATATGCTTTTAGACCTGTACATCATAAGAGCTGCTATCACATCAACAATGCAGTGAAGTTGTATGTAACTCTGATGCTAATTTTATTACTAAGCTTAACATTTGACCAAGATTTTATTGGTACCAGTACTGTACATAGTTTCCAGTATTACCAGTTATAATTTAATAAAGATATTTACATTATGGAATACTGCGTATCCTTGGGAGCTGGACGAATTTGATGTCAGGTTACTAAGTTATAAATCCTGGTTCAATTTCCACTCATAAAAAAAAAAAAAAAAACAATTCTACTGAAGATATTCTTCATTAGATAACTTAAAATTTGACTGTAACTATTTACCAGATATTATTATTGTCCATTTGAAATAGTTCATTGACGATGACAATGATGATGATTATTGGCCTAGTAATAATAATAATAATAATAATAACTGTACTAAATATTACCTGTTGTAAAACATAAACCATAAAAATATACTAATATCAGAGTTAGTTAGATACTGCATTGTATATCTGTTAGCATTTGTATTAGAAGAATATTTTTAAATTGGGACTAAAAATGTTCTCAGGGAATAGTGTGGCCTTTTTTTAGAGTTCTAGGTTAACTTTAGTGTAATTCCTCTCCAGTTTAAAATGTTTTTTGGTAGAATAAATTGTGAAGGTCTTCATTAAAGTAAACAAAACGTTTGACAATAGCAGAGGAAAGAATAAATTTCAAAAGACTTGAGCTTTTCTCCAACTTCACTACAGAAAAATATGCCTTACACGAAATAAATTATGAAATAAAATAAAATAAAATAAAATAAAATAAAATACAGCCCATTTAGCATGTTTAGAAAACTAGAAGATGCTTTGTAAAGGCAAGTTTAACCAGTCATTCTAAAGCAAGTTAAAAGATTTAATTTTTTAATTAAAAAATGAACCCGTTTTAAGAATACCGTAACTGTTCTTTACATTTTTTTTTACTTTATGTGTATGGTTACTATTTCAAACAGAAAGCAATGTATATGTAACATATTCAGTGAGGTAATGGTGCATTTTGTATTATGGGGATGGTACTTACTTATGCACTTTGAAGTTACTGGGGTTTCTATCGAAAACATACAGATGGTTATTGTATCTCTTTATAGATCACCTAACGGTGATCCATCTATATTTTTAGAGAAACTGGAGGAAATGCTAAACTTCTTTCTTAGGCCTCAGTGGAAAAAATACAATATTGTCATTGGAGGAGACATAAACGCTACATTTGATGTTAATAAAGATACTCATATTATAAATGATTTTAAGTAGGGATCACAAATATAAGTAGGGATGAAATATGCTCGGGCATAGCTGTGGTTGATTTTTCGGATCATGACTCAGTGTGGGTTGAAATATTTAAGCCTATTATTAAGTTAAGACAAAAACAGAGGGAACCTAAAACGGTTATTACAAGACCAATGACTCAAGAAAAAATTGCCAATTTTAAGACCTCTCTAGATAATTATGATTGGAATAATTTGCTTGTTAATATAGATCAGGATAAAGCTAATATTGCTTTTGATAAGTTTTTTCATGTGTTGTTAAACATTTTTGATACAAACATCCCTCAGAGTAAATGTAAAATAAACCATAAAATCTATAGGACTAACAAAAATAAGAATTGGTGTAAGAATTCGTGGTATACTTCACAACTAGCTGATATGAAGAATAAGTTGTTATTGTACTTAGGACTATATAAGTTATACAAGACAGACGGGACCAAATTTAGTTATTTAACAGCCAGAAGGGAGTATAAACTCGCGGTAAATGAGGCCAAGAAACAATTTAACTCCTTTAGTATACAGACATCCAAAAATAAATGTAAGAAAGCTTGGAAAATAATCAACTCAGTTGCTGAAAGTAAACAAAAAGAGGCCATTTCAATAACACCTAATGATTATAATAATTATTGTATACAATCTGTTAATGAAATTTGTGAAAGCATTGTAAGACCTAATGAAACTGTACATGACCTAATGGAACACCACAAAGTTAATAATCCACAGGTAAATAGGAATAAATTTACTTTCGTAATGGTAACCATGGATGAAGTTTACGATATTGTCAAAAAATTAAAGCCTTCTGATAGCGTAGATATATACGATTTCTCTAGTAATATGTTAAAAAAGATAATTGAATATATTGTATTCCCTCTTACACATTGTATAAATAAATGTCTAAGGGAAGGTATATTTCCAGATGTACTAAAATTGTCCAGAGTTGTGCCTATTTATAAAAAAGGAGAGAGAGATTGCCCCTCTAGCTATCGTCCAGTGTCAATGACTCCGGTTTTATCTAAGGTCTTAGAATCGGTTATTTATAAACAGGTTTGTAATTATCTGGAACACTATAATATACTGTCTCCCACACAATTCGGTTTTAGAAAGGGAAAATCCACCGTTCATGCTATTGACTCGTTGATTAAAAAAGTACTTGACGCGTATGAAGGAAAACAGTTTGCTATGGCTACATTTTGCGACCTTAGTAAAGCTTTTGACTGCGTAGATAACGAATCACTTACAAAAAAATTAGTTTATTATGGAATTATCAATGATAAATCTGATAATATTTTTGAGTCATTTCTAACAAAGCGTAGACAAATAGTATGTATTGGTAAGGAAAGATCACAAATAGCTCAGATTACACATGGCGTACCTCAGGGATCAGTTTTGGGACCATTATTGTTCATAATAATGATCAACGACTTATCATCTTATATAAATAGTCATTCTATTCTTTATGCGGATGACACTACATTTTTAAATGTCAGTAAAGAGTTTGTAACCCTTCAAAACATGACAAAAGAAACTATATCACAGGTATCGATATGGTTCAGAGCAAATGGGTTTTTACTAAATGAGAATAAAACACAACAAATAATATTTGGTCTTAGAGATTTGCCAGTAGAAGAAGGTCAAAGTAGTGTTAAGTTTTTAGGTGTTGTCATGGACAGAAAATTATCTTGGGATCCTCACGTTAAATATGTCAGTACTAAATTGTCTCGGGTAGTTTACCTATTAAGAAGCTTAAAACATCATGTACCTCAAAATTATGTAAGATCGGCATATTTTGCTTTTTTTCAAAGCGTTATGAGCTACGGACTTTTACTCTGGGGTAATAGTGCCCATGTGCAGGACATTTTGGTTCTCCAGAAGAAGGCTATCAGGGTTATCACAGATGCTAAAAAGATGGATCATTGTAAACCTCTGTTCATTAAACTTAAAGTGCTGACTGTGATTAACTTATACATTTACACAGTCCTCCTCCATATTAAAAATAACTTATCAGATTATCTACTCAGACAAGACATACACTCATATGGTACCAGATATAATAGGAAAATTAATACACCTTTTTGTAGATTATCCAAGTCACTAAATAGTTATGAGGTAATTGGTGTAAAAGTGTTCAATAAACTTCCCCTGGAATGGATGGAGGTCCCACTCAATGTATTTAAGACAAGGATATACAACTGGCTAGTCGTTAACCCATTTTATTCCATTGACGAATTCTTTGAATTTTTTGAATGTGCAAACATTACTTGGTAGTAATTAATGAACATTTTTTTTTTTTTTTTTTTTTTTTTTTTTTTTTTTTTTTTTTTATATATTTCTAATGTAATATAGTGTATATATATGTTTTGTACATTTGTAAGGTGACGTTGTCTATTGCTGCAAGTTTGAATGACAATAAAATCTCATTTATTTATTTATTTACAGGATATTGGTTATTCATCTTAGTGAAATTACTTAACATATTTGAAAGTAAGAGTAGAGTTTTATGATATATGAGGAATTTATGATATATAACATTATATATATACATGTAATGCCTTTATATTTGTTCTTCATATGTTAACTGTTAATAATATATTATGTACATTGACGCTATATTTCTATGGGACTGAACATGAATTCATCATTTCTACACTGAATATGTGATTGCATGATTTAATGTGTTCAGATTAAACTGAAAATCTGAAATAAAATGTTCTGTGCCATCTTAAGTAAACATTATCTCTGCATTGATATGGATATGTATTATATATTTAATTTTTTTAAAAATAAAATTGTTACATTTTAATGTGTTGCTACCTATCACAAACCTTGAGCTACCCGTCACTAATTTCACGCTACCTATCACTAGCTTCATGATGTACCAGTACCGTACTATTTGTTCTTCTTTTAAGTAATACTGTTGGCAACAATGAGACAGCGACCAAAGGCAACCAATCAGAGAGTTAGAAAACAATTTACGTGGTGTGTTACAACATGGAGTACATCGAGCAGACTGCATGCAGAGTGTCAAAGTAAACCCATAAAAAATAATGTCACTGTGATGACTAAGTGTGATGTTCAAGCTGTTGGTTTTGAAAGATAGCACAGAATGAGGCAAAAGTCAAAATCTGCTATGCTTTAGGCCATATATGGGCAACGCCCGGCCCGCGGGCCGGATGTGGCCCTTCCCGACTTTTGATCCGGCCCGCGCAACATTTTAAATTTGCACTAGAAAAAGTAAATATTTTCGATTCACGGATTGATGCCAACATTGATTATCTTGTTTCTCAAATTCAAGTTCAAGCTTCTCATTAATCTGTTGATTGTAAGTAAATACCTAATCAGTTCGATATTGTTTTCATTCATGTAACTTCAGCATTATACTTTATAAATATAAAAAACAGCATCATGATTATTTTTTCACAATTACCTATTATCTCCGGCCCGCGACTTCATAAATATCGTAAAGTTTAGCCTGTATCTTTCCAAAGGTTGCCCATACCTGCTTTAGGCTCTTCCTTCCCTGCTCTGCTTAAGTAGTGCCGTTAGCTTCATCCACTGTTACTGCAAGTGTTTATCCCCTTGGTGACAAATTTCTTTATGCCAGCAGAGCAGCATGCGTAAACCACAATTTGGTTCCCAGAGAAAAGGAGAGAAATATAAAAATCAAGAGGCGCTGTATAAATTTTACATTTTAAGCCTATATTCCCAACTCAATTACCAGTTTGGCCTTGTACCACAGAATGAAATAAAATGTTCGACAATTGTTAGAAGAAGTAATTTAAATCAGCATTATTCAGGGATCCCTTTCATGCTCAAAGTAATATGCAAACTAAGTTTTAGTTATTTTTGCAATCACTCTTGCTAAGACCATATATTCTTACTTCTTTCAAAGGATTTTTTATTAATTTAATATAGTTCGCTGTTCAAAACACTGATTGTTTCTCTTTTCTAGTTCAGTTTTATATCATATCAGTATTAAGACTGTTTAATTTGTATCTTATGTTTTCATTCTTTGTTCTTCATTGCAAATGATCCATTAAATTTTATCAAGATAAAAAAAAATTCAGGTTCATCCGTTCAGAAATTTGTATCTTTTTATTTTTGTATGTATAAACTGTGTGTCCACCGCTGTGGCGTAGGTGATGCATTCGCTCCTCTCATGCAGCAGGTCTGGGTTCAAATTCTGGTCGAGACAAGTTACCTAGGTGGGGTTTTTTCTGAGGTTTTTACCAAGCGATGCTATCTAATCATGGTATGTAGTCCACGTGATTTAGGTGTTAATAAATATAATGATTTAACTATTATGCTCTTAATTTTTAATTTTTGAAATAATTATCGCGGGCGAAGCCGCGGGCACATGCTAGTTTGCTATAATTTCAAAAGTGTGCTCGACTTGCTGTCACTGGACTGACCAATCAACGACCATCAGTTTCGCGACTCGTCCTTTTCCGAGAATACTCGACTGCTGTTCTCGGCCCGCCATTACGTGATGTGTTTTGTAAATTTGTAGTGGTGGTGACAGCTGTCTTGTTAATTATTTTCTGTTTATCTATGTAGTTCTTATGGCGTAGTTTAAAATGTTTTTATGCCCATAGAGTTATAGAGTTCTGTTTTTCAAGTGGACGTGTTTTTATTCGCAAACTCAATTCTGCTGCATAAAAATCGTGGAGGACAAGTACTTAGGAAATTTAGCTTTTTAAGTCGTATAGGCTAGCATATAAACGAGTAAGTATTGTAAGAACTTTTTCAGACTGATTAGTGATAAGTCGATTAATTAATTAAGACTCAATAGTCAATATACCGTTTGTTAAGGGGGAAAACATACAAGGGATGTAGCACAAAAGTTGAAAGTTCACGTTAACATTCGGTTCCATACTTAGGTTATGGTCCTTTTGTCTTAATTTTAATTTGTGTGAGATAAATGTACTTTTTGGTTCAAGTGGGGCTCTTTGAGTTTATATAATGTCGAAGGAATTAATACTATTATGTATGTAGCTCTGCCATGTGTGGTGTTATTGTTTTAAACCCAATCTCAAATTCTTTTCGAACTCGAAAACTTTATTATAAACAAATGGTATATTAACCGACTGACAGTGAGGCAACCTGTGGAGGTCTCCAAACATTAAATGAGATTTCTTTGACACTATAGCTATTCATTTAAGGAATCTTCAGTATATACTAACTAATAAGTAGGCTAATAATACTGTAGGCCTACTACTGTTTTAATCATATTAACTAGTTCAATCACTGCAATCAACACCTTGATATCAGACTGACCCATTGAGCTGAAACATAACTGAAGTTCACACTGCAGCACAGAAAATAAGACTGTAAAATCCCATTGGCGCGGACCATTTTTTTAGAACTGAGATTTTCTTCATAAAACACTTATAGCCTATCACACTTTTGTTATAGATAGATGTGTGTAGAAAAGATGTTGTCTCGGCGAATGATTTGGTCCAACCCACCCACCCTAATTGATACACTTTCTTTTATTTCATGATCTAGCGAAAACTTCCTTTTTCTCCGCCATTTTTCTGTCCTCGTCCTCGTGTTTGGACGTTGGAGGTGTGACATCATATCATTAAATGAGATGGCTGAACAGTCTGACAAACCTACAAAGGTACAAGCCTCTAGCTGCTCGTAAGAAATGGTGGTTGTGATAGAAACCTCGTGCTATTCAGTATATTGCTCCTTAACTAACATAAACATTCCTGCGAGAGGCAATGGCAAATCTCTGCGGTATCACCCTTGCCTGAATCACCTCGGACGAGTCGTGGTCATCACCCCACGGCTTCGTCCCGGGTCTGGACCTGCCTTCGGGCAGAACACTCATCATCATCATCATCAACCTAACAAAACAGCGGAGCTTGGCTGGTGCACGGCACAAAATTGTCTGCTGTCACTATATACAAGAACAGTTGGTCACATTGTCTCGCTCATAAACAAAAAACATCACACAGTCCGTGGAAATGTGAATATCACGTGAATGGGTCTGCGCCATTGGGATTATGCCAATAAGACCAACTGTTTCGACTAGTTCCACCTGGAAACTTTGGCAAGAAACTATTTGTCTGCTCATTACGAAACGTCAAGTAGGCAAATGTGCCTGAGGGAAGCTGGTACTTTGCAACACGAGCTGGTCCCCTTTCCACACGCCACTTGCCTGGCCACTTCCCGCTTGCCCCGCAGCGCATTCCGGTAGCCGCTGCTCAACCTCAACGCCGGTAATGCATAATTGCAATTCACATGCCACATAATATTTCACAATAAAAAGACCCTTGCACCTCCACATAATATTTCACAATTATAAAAACGACCCTTGCAACAAAATAGGCTATTTTACAATACAAAAATACCCTTGCACCATACATAATATTTCACAATTATAAAAAACGCCGTATTATAACATTAAATATGGCTTAATTGATGCAGGGAAATTCCCTTGCACCAACACTACTCTTTTCATAACTAAAAAATATCTCAAAATTATAAAAACCTACTCTTGCGTTAAAACTCATGAAATCCCCCCTATCACAACTCAAATATACGAAAGCTTCCTTCACTGCTCAACATTCACTCGTGGTGTAATGGCTAAGACTCCTAGCTATAATGCTAGGGGTCCCGAGTTCAAGTCCCGGTCGAACCAAAATTTACTAGTAGGAAGAGGTCTCAAATAGGTAGGTAGGATGAAGAGGAGGTGAGAGGAAGAGAGGAAGGAGACGGGAAAGGAAGAGAAGAAGAGAATAAAGACGAAATAAAATATTTTTTTTGTTTCATCAGTTGCATAAGAGATGGCGCTATCGTCGCTGCTAGTAGTTCAAATGCCGCCGCTAGGGGAGGGATTGAGAGTAGGACTGGGGCACTCGGGTGTATCGTAATGTACAATTTTCCTGTGCCTGAAAGTTTATCGCAATAGAGTGAACATTACCTTACCTTTAACTCCAAATAATTTATTTGGCGAAAGTCAAATATAAGGTGCACTTTAAGCTCTGCCCACTCAATATTCACATTTTGTTTCTCAGCGAAGCAGGGGGACAAACTCAAGGCGTATAGAAAAGTCGGTGGGTCGGACTGGTTTCCGCGTGGTGGGGGAACCTGATTCGTGACGGAGCTGCAGTCCCGACCCCGCGCCTGTATATCGTGTTGAATTGTATAAATTAGAACAGGAACAGATAAACAAAAGGTTGGTCGATGAATGTAACAGTTTAAAAAAGATAATGCAGTTACTGTATCTGAAGAAGTCCAGAATGTGCTCAGTGGAGTATTTTCCAAGGCTCAAATCGAGTTGATTTTAAATAAAAAGGCAGAAGGAATGGCGGAATCCCTTTTTTGAAGATGCAAGTAACTACAAGACTGCAGAAATACTAGACTACATATATAACATAAACTGTAATTAAAAATATATTGTAACTTTTTAAAAATTTTGCGTGGTAATTTACATTGTTGCCTTTACTGTCATTTGGAAATAATGTACAATACAGAGTGTTCGTACTGTAACTTATAGCCTACATTGTTTTATTCATACATTGCCTTTGCATCAGGCTACTCAAAGGTAACAGTATGACAATGTTTCAGATGTATGTACATTTATAATTCGATAGAAGTTAGTTTCAAAACGATCAAGGGCGCCCATATGATATTTTCTAGGGGGGGGGGGGGGCAAACAAATGCCACATTGTAAGTTGAAATAAATCATCGATAGTTCGCTTTTGACTTACTTTCTGAAGATGCAGTTTCAATTGACTTCGAAAGTTGTTAAATAAAAAATCCATACCTCCCAATAAAAGGGGGCCGGGGATCCACCCCAGGAATATTTTTAGTAATTGAACTAATGAAAATCATATTTTATGCTATTTTGCCACTGAAAAACTAGTTAGCAATTCTTTTCTTTACTCTAAAACATGCAAACTAAAACAAGAAATCATTACCTAAGTTACAACACTTCTTAGTATTTATAAGAAAAAGTTAAATATCACATGAAACAGTGCAAATAATAGGCCTACTTAATATGCCTTAAAAGAAAGGCACCGGACTATAATTATTAGTACATATTTTTTTTCTTTTCCTGAGAGCTAGGGGGCAGCGGTCCCCCCCTGCCCCCGGGTATGGGCACCCATGAAAACGATAGCAGTCGAAACTGTAGGCAAGGTAAGGTATAAGGACTGCATCAATGTAATTGTGGGATTTAAGCCTCGTCATCACAGCGGGTGAGTGATGGGGGAGAACCGCAGTTCGACCCACCTCCTTTTCTATACGCCTTGGGACAAACTATCCTAGTATATTGTCGCAGACACTCCCGACCGTACCAAATATTAAAAATTCTAGAGTGCCCCTTGTATATTAAAAATGCAAGAGTAAGTGCCTTGTACCCACAGGTTTGCCTTGTACCCAACGGTTTGTCAGCCTGTTCATCCTCAAAGAATTCGCTAAATCATGGTAGGCCTATAAAAGGAACTGCTTCACTGGGGGTGGGTCGGGCAGGATATGTCTCATGCAAAGTTTTTCCCCATTTATTTTTTATTAATATGAATGGTTTTACCCATGATTTCTGTTTTCGTATAGCCTATGTAGGTCTAACTGACAATATCACATGTATTCAATACAACACATATTACATTTGATATATTTTATAAGACCTTTAGGCAGTACCGGTACAAACTGCGATCGGTCACGTTAGCTATTTACATAAATACACATCTTCAACAACCTAAGCTATGATTATTTACAATCTTACAAACTTAATTAGCCTACATTAGTCAAAATTATTATTCTAAGTTATCCTATTGCCATACCAGTAACCTAAGTGACACTAAATGAAAATATAACCCTTCTGTATTTTGTATTCTAACCAAAAGCTGTGAGCGTACTCCCTAATATTCAAGCGACATTTGTTTATTTCTTGCTCACCTTGTATTGCAACAGCTCTAAAAAAATGTAGAGTATGTAGGAGGATGATCATACCACTCACTTTATACACACTGCTGTGTTTTGTATGCATGGAACATGAAATGTGCCTTAATTTCAAACTCTATTCATAAGCATAGCATAAATTACTCATCTTTTTTTATTTCTTTTTCAGATTATTTTGAATTCAGCATGACTAGTCTAGAAGAACTTGGTAAGAAAGCTTACCAAAAACAAATTTTAGGAGATTTAACAGGAGCCATTTCAATATATGACACAGCGATTAAAAAATATCCAAGAGATCCTAGACTGTTAAATAATAGATGTTGCTGTTATATAGGTTTAAAAGATTATAAAAGGTAAGTACATAACCATTTCTTTAATTTGTACTGTTGGATGTAGCATATGGTAACATTATTATTTAGGCATTCTACCATAACGGGTGTTACATTTGAAAGTTAAAGACATATTTTTTCTGAGAATGGTTTGCTTTGTAGGCAGCCTTCATACATTTATTACATTCACTACATTATAAGACAAACTAAAGTAAACTCCGTGGCGCTACATCCCTGAAGGGACTTGGCCTACCACCCGACCGCTGCATCATCTCCCGTAGGCAGATGGCAGGATTGGGGGGCATGTGGTCAGCATGCCGACACCCACGGCCGTTAGTGGTGGTTTTCTGGACCGGAGCCGCTACTTCTCTATCAAGTAGCTCCTCAATTTAGAATCACGAGGCTGAGTGCACCCCTACCAGACCTCCCTACCTCAGAAAAATCCGAGGAGGTACCGGGAATCGAACCCGGGCCGACGGATCTGTAGTCAGCGACGCTAACCACAAGACCATGCCGGCGGACTTATAAGACAAATATTAACCAAATTATTTACATACAGTGTTACTGTAATTTGGTCATCTCTCAAGAGCCGATGACAAACACTTTTTTGCTTGAAACTTGAGATGGAGGTTTAACATACGTAACTTCACTTAATTCAAGCACTGACCTGTACATGTTTCGAGCAATCCTTCATGACTCATCATCAGCTATACTCCATCTGTCTGTTGTGTATTGGCAGCAACTCCTGGTGGTTGTTTAATGAACTTCTTGATGAGATCCATCCCCGCGGGTATTTCGAAATTCATGAGTTGGTCCTGATTTTTGTAAATATAAATCTTTTCCCAAATTGTGAGCTGTTTGTGTCCTTGGACACATTTTAGAAGTTCCGGTTCCACATTTATTTCATGGTCTTTCTCCCATACATGTGCAGCTATTGCCGATTTATCAGTTTGTCCATACTTTATATGTCTCAAGTGTTCTTTAGACCTAATCTCCAAGTTTCTTTTTGTTTTTCCTATGTATTTTTGGTTACAATCTTTACAGTTAAATTGATATATGCCAGATTTTTTGTTTTGAGGAATATTATCTAGGTTATTGGATTTAAGTAAATTTTTTAGACTACCGGTATATTTATTTACTGGAGTTGTGGTAATGTTGTATTCCTTGAACACTTTTTTGCTTGCTCAGTCAAAACCAAAACAAAACTGCAGTCAGATGCTGAACTTTGCTGTTCATTGTTTAAAAGAAAAATGTAAAGAAAAGTAAGAATCCAAGGTCAAAGACAAGTAACAACTTGTTAATACTGATAATAGATCATGTTATAAAACCTTGACTTATGACCATGTGCACCATTCTCAATCAAAATTTTACTGCGGTAAAGTTTGCATTTTACCCTGTTCCTCAATTTCTGGTGCATCAATCATGATCAAGTTAAATGTGATATTTGACCTGGGTAAAACTTAACTCTCATAAGGGAGCGATCATCTGGAATTTTATTGATCACCGTGAAGTTAAAGAAAATGGCACCAAGTTTAGATTTCTTGACAGAATAAAATAAATTATGTATCTAGATCATTTTAGTAGAGACCAATGTCAGAGTAATGGTATTGTGGAAAGAGGCATCTTTTGAGCCATACGGAGATAGAAAACTGAGGAAAGATTTCGACTGTCGAAGGAAACTGTGTGGTTCATTAGTGGAAGATGAACTTTCCTACTAACGGAAATAATACCATTTCACTTGTAAACACAGTTTTAAAAACCTAAAATCCTATGGTACAGGGGAATTAAAGTTTTGATTGATAATGTTTTTAATATCCCTTGTTCAACACCAGGAAATACATCTATTTTTAATATTCATTGTTCAACACCAGGAAATCCATCTATCAAATATAACTAAAAATGTCCAACCATATTCACATTCATTTTATGTATCTATAACATTATAAGTAAAGGAATCAAACAAAGCAGGTTCACAATATTGAAGCAATCAACAATTAGGTACATCTGTTTTTAGCCTGCCTTTGCTCTTCTATGGATGCATTCCTTTGACAAAATAACAAGCTAGCTCTGAGTTAGCGTGGGTCAAGAGGGCAGTCAGCTAAATGAGATTGATTCACTAACTGCATAATTTCACCGCAGTAATAGTCTGTTTTGATTGAGAACGGTACACATGGTGCTGTAGAAGCTAAGACATGTGCATGATTATGGAAATCAACATACTAGTCATATAGCACTGGATACGTCGGAAGGAGATCTCCATAGCCTGTCTCCAATATATTAAGATGCCATTGAGCAGGGCCATAAAGTGAGGTCATCTCATATTGACAGTTCTGAAGGAATGAGTGCAACAATGTGAGGACAATCAGCACTTCTTGGGGGGGGGGGGGGGGGTGGCAGTAGTTAGCCTATATCACGGCCAGTACTATAAGCATGCAGTAAGTTATTCAAGCCAGGGAGGATATACGTCCTGTTAGAAATTCTAACAATTGTCACTGTTGAAACACATACCAGTACTCTTTTACATCCTTTGTAACTTTTTCTTTAGTCATACTAGTAAAAATTTGTACCTGTTGATGCGTTTATTAAGCTGAATTATACTTGTTCTATTTAAATGGGGTTCTTTTCTTATTCAGATTAAGGTCAATTGCAGATGAAAGTGTTTTTTTAAGCATCAACATATAGAAGTGCTTGGTTTTTTATTTTTTACAGTGAAGTGCACAGAATCTTTCCGATATAATATGCAGTATTAGTAAGGGAATACATAACTGGCTCCGCCAGGTCTACTCCCCACCCTTCTCCTATTTCTTTCTTGCATTAGAGGATACACAGCAGAGCTAATACTCCACTTAATATTTTTCTTATTCTCCTCCCTCCTTTGCTGCTGAACCTGAAACGAACCTGTGTTCATAGGTTAGGCTTTTGATATCCAATACAAGTCAGACTCATCCAAGAGCTGATGTGGACATTCATTGTGAGGCACACCCTCCAGCCATCGGAATGAAATGTTCCCTTACTTATGCCTCATTTCACTGCTCACCTAGACCTGAGTGTTGTTCATAGACTAATGTGTGTGTTCAGACTTGAATTCAAAAAAGTAGATGGCTCACCTAGGTAGGTGTGGAACACAGATGATACTGAGATTCAGTGCCAACTTTAATTAAAGACAAACACTGGAAAAAACCAGAAGCATCGGAAAGTTTCCATGCACTCGACTGTACCATATACAGTATATTGATTGATTTACCTATCTTTTTTTTTTAATCCACAGAGCAATGGAAGATGCTGAACTTATGATAAAGAATTTTCCGAAACATGCTAAATCGTATTTTCGGAAAGGCGAAATACTAGCATATTTAAAGGTAAGTCCATGTTCATTTTACATATCTTTCATTTACTGTTTTTTCTTTGGCATGTTTTTCACATAATTAAGTTTTAAAGGATTTGTTTTTTATGTAAGTAGCTACAGTATGTTCAGCAATCGTGTTGTCTATAATAGCCGGTCCATTCATTCAATTAGGTGGCTACTCCTGGGAAAACTGTTACATATTCCACAAGTGTCTCACAGCCATATTGGAAGTAAGCTTCTGCCTTATGGGAGGATTTGTTGGAAATCTCCTGAGACATCCTCACATTTCTAGCGTATTTTAAGAACTTTTTTCACTTGCATCAGAATGTCACCACTTCAATCTCCTCAGGGAAATATACAAAATACCCAGCAACATACAAGTTCTTAATAATCCAGAAATGTACAAAAACATATTATTTGTAAATGACATTAACGCCTACAGCAAAATTTAAAATTATACCTTCATTCATGCTGTCCTTTTTTTAAAATTATTTTTTTAACCATTCATTCAAGATTATTGTAAATCACTGTCAGTAATATTTTTCCATTATTTCTGTATTCATTTAATGGTACCATGTTATGTAAATGTACAGGTAGGGAAAAAAAAGCGGACCTACTAAAATATCTAAGTTGCTGATATGAGCCACTGTGCATGCCTAGAACCCACTAGGTAAGCACAGTGGCTCATATCGGCAACTTAGATATTTTAGTAGGTCCGCTTTTTTTCCCCCTACCTGTGAGTCAAAGCGACTAAAAGTAAATCATATTTAAAAAGAGACATTAAGGAAATTGCACATCGTTTTACATCTAGAGGAAATTATGCACAACTGCTTAGTTGGGTAATTGACTGTTAGCAAAAGCAGGTTATATAGTGCCTATTAACGTTGGTGCATTTAATCTGCAAAATTAATGCCCTTACAAGTAGGCTACAGTCATTATGTAATGGATGGAAATAACCGATGTCTGATCACTGATATTTTCTTGCAGTGAAGTTGTTGCAAGAGTTTGCTTCTGTCCATAGAGGAACATGTGCAGTAGATGAAATATGCAGTGTGTCACAAACTGTTTCAAACTCACTCCAAAAATAAACCCTATTGTTTGCATATTTTAAAGTTATATTTTTGTTTTCCTTTTTAGCATTTTTTAGAAGCAGAGGAATGTTTTAGGAGGGTTTTATCAGTTGATCCAGATTGTGATGAAGCAAAAGGGAAGTTATTAGACGTGCAAGCAGCGCATTTATGTATACGTGGTTATAAGAGACAAGATGCTTTAAAAGCCCTAAGAATAACTATGGGTGAACATTCTTTGATTGCTAATGTAGAGGTAAGTGTTCAGCTATCAAAACTGAGGATTGGTAAGTACTTAGGGACCTTATTTTCTGGTGCATGAAATTTTACAAAACAGCTTTCCTTAACTGTATTAGCTTTATAGTTGCCAACATACCACTATTAGCCAATTATATATGCAGAAATATCACAAGATTTATTGGATTGCTTAAAACGTATTAATAATTATGAAATAAAACAAAAACTGAGAAATTTGCACAAAAATATTATTTAAAACTATAATTGTTGCTGTTTTAAATATATTCCATTCTTTTAGTAGTATGCTCCTGTTTTGTGTTTGAGTGCTGACAAAATATTGATTATAGCAAAGATTGCAGAGTACAGTATTCACCAAATTCTGTCTTTTATGGAACGTAATTGAGACTTTTGTTTTCTAAGACTTTTTTTACATGGATAATGTGGTACAGGCAATATAACTTAGGTTGATACAATTTTTCTTTTCTTTCTTTCTTTATTGCATCTTTCAGTCAAGAGGGTACATTGTATCCTCGGACATCAGAATTGTCAAAGTACAAATTACAAAGTACAAAAATAGTACAAAGATTGAAAAGAGTAAAATATATAGACGATCAATTCCTTATATACCTAACAACCTAACTTACACAAATAATTTCACATATTTACAAGTACAAAAATGTATAACAGTACAAAAACTTAAAAAGAATAAATATATATAAATTATTAGGTTAAGATAATGCACATTGTGTGCGATTCCTTAATTATTATAAATTATAAATACAAAATGGACCTAACTAACCTACAACAAACAATTTCACATATTTACAAAGCACAAAAAAATAAATAAAGAAATAAGAAGTACACAGATATGATAAATAACTAACAACCCTTAACAAAAAATCTACATATTTACTAGTACAAAACGAAGAACAAATACAAATCATTATCACTTAGTAATATATTATCAATCTGTGTTTGAAAAGAATTCATCAAGAGAGTAAAAGCTTTTATTAATTAGATATTGTTTTAACTCTTTTTTAAATGTCTTAAGGTTAGGTAGATTTTTTATTTGGGATGGCAATTTGTTAAATAGTTTTATTCCCTGATAGTTTGTTCCTTTCTTATACAATATAGTACCATGCGAGTTGATATGGAAGTTACTACAGTGACGAGTACTATGAGAATGGATATCTTTATTTAAAGTGTAGCATGACTTGCTTTTGAACATAAGGATTAATACTTCAAAAATATATATACTAGGTAAGGTCAATATTTTCAATTTAACAAAATATTGTTTACAGCTGCTATCTTTCTCGTTCCCCATTATAATTCTTATGATTTGCTTTTGTTTAATAAACAAGTGCCGACTATAATTATTACTGCCCCAAATGACGATACCATATTTCAAAATAGAGTGAACATATGCAAAATATAAGACCATTAATGTGTTGAAACTGACTATGTTTTTTAAGGCTCGAAATGCATAGCTAATTTGTGAATTTTTTTTTATAGCAAAATGAGTTGAAATATCATAGATATAAAGATACAACAATCCTTAAAAACCATTTCATAAAACAAAACCAGCAATTAATTACGCTTTATCTTTCAACACTGAGGTTAAAATTGATTTTCATTGCCAAGTGATATTTTAAATTAATCTGGTTTATTTCTCGCTGTTAAATTTCAGTAAGTCTACTAATAAAATAGATGAGTAAAATTTATCAGTGTCAAATGTAATATAAAAGTAACTTTTTTAGTGAAGTACCCACCGAAATATAAGGAAGTTAACACCAAAACCAGCCATATTATTGAACCAAGAAAATTATTAATTATTTTATTTGCATTATATGAGGGTCATTTCAGAAGTCATGGGAACTATTTTATATATTCCGAATAACCGCATATGTGGTTTTTGCACTACTGTATACACATTTGAAAACATGGTGTTCACAGTACGGGATGCAACCACCAGATGTTGTCTGAGTGGATGGTGTCCAGTAGACAATATATGCAAACGTTAATATCCTGGAGACTGTGTTCCAAAATGGATGTCACTAAAGTTGAACAGCGAGCATATGTAAAAAATTCTGCCATGCAGAAATGCTCATGAGTGTCATGCCGAGCTACAAAAAGCATTGGGTGATAGGGCGTTGCCCTATCGAACTGTTGCACATTGAGTGGAGGCCTTCACACAGCTGATGGTATTCAGCACCTTCCTCATCGTTTGCAAAGATGTGTGGATGCCTTAGGGGATTATTTTGAAGGTTGTTTGCTCATAAGAGTACGAGTATTACGCGTACTGTTTTGTGCATATGTAATACGAATTATCTCTATTTATTCATCTTTCAATGTCCCTTAACCATAGTGCCTTGTATCCGGATCCCACTTTATTACCGGCATTGAGAAGAACATTCCGACTTTCAATCGTATATCCTGATTTTTGTTTCCTGCAGCTTTACTTACTGATAAATAATAGTTGCCATGACTTCTGAAATGACCCTCGTATTTTATAAGAATTAAAGAAGTGTATAAGAACAAAGAGTAGCCTGATAATCTACTTTTTACAAAAATTCCCCTGCAAGATTCATCTGGTTTAACCTTTTCACTGCTTTTAACATATATTTGCTACACCTCAAAAATATTATATTAAACCAGAGATATGAATTTAACAGCATAATGCTCCGCTTAAAATATGTGGATTTTTAGAATTTTCTTCTTAGATGCCTTCTAATTTGCTCAAATTTTTCAAATTGATATTTCATGAAGATTGCTTATATCATTCATTATACAAATTCAGCTCTGAAAGGGTTAATTTTTTGAATTAATCTTATTGCTCTCTTTTGCAATACTTAATGTTCTTGATGTGTATTCATCATATGTTCTTCACCAAATGTTTACAGCGACTACATAGTATATGTGGGTAAACAAGTCCACAACATATTGCTTTCAGTTCATCCGTGTAGAAAAAGTAACTAAACTTTCTTAATATGAAAATTCCTGTGTTTATTTTCTTTACAAACACCTTCTGTATGTTAATCCCATGTTAATTTTGAATCAGATAAATTTTGTATTGCTTTTACTTCTTATTACATCATGTATATTTATTAGCAATGTATCCTCTCTTTTTCTGTTATTACCAATGATAATTATATTTGTTTTTTCTGTATTTATTCTTAATTGCAATTGTTGGTTATATTTAGGCTACATATAATTTTGAAACTTTCTTCGTATCTTTTTTTAATATTTCTACAGTAGGGGCCCTTACATATTAATGATGTGTCATCTGTATACATGGGTAATTGTGATGTGGTGTGATAATGTGGTAGGATGGAAAGGCATGATATAAGCAAAAATAATGCATTTCTAACCTAGAACCTTGTCTTTATGTACTTGTCTGTATCGAGAGATTCTGGCATGGTACAGTGTCAGAACTCTCAGTTAATAATCTCATGTATTTATTTCATTTTTTTTTTCTTTTTTAGGATGCAGCTAAGATTCTTAAATTTGGAAATCTTAAGCTTTATGAATATGACGAGGATATTTATTACTCAGACGAAGAAAATAAACCAACCCCTGCTCCAAATTATGAAGTTAAGACTGCTTATGATCCTCTTATGGAGTAAGTTTAGTTTTCATTGTGTTGTAATAAAATGAAGTGGATCGATATAATACTTATTTTCTTTTCTTAGTTTGTGTCTTTAAATAACTGATATTCTCAAGGTATTTAAGCCAGTTTATCCTGCTGGAATAGTAGCTAATTGAAGAATTATTTTTCTTTCAGCCCTGCTAATCCATTCATGAGTAATACCCTGTGGGTTGGCAATGTTACTGAAGGAGTTACAGAAAAAATATTGAAGGATTTATTTTCGAAGTAAGTAAACAACTAATAGCAGAACTCTAAAAATAATTAAGGCAAAAATACCTAAGACGATGGGGAAAATGCGTTCCAAGAAGCTATAATCTTTCAATGATGTGAATGTCCGAAGGGCAATATCACATCCAGGAATTAATTGGCAGGCTCAAAATAAGGAAGAATTTATAACCTATATAACTACTTCTTTTTAAATAAGTCTTACAGTAATGTTACTTTGCTGATATCATATATGCCTAGCAGTATTTCATATAAAAATTCTAAGTTGTTTCTAACTTGACTAGAATTTCTAAAATTAGGCAATAAAAACAGTGGAATTACGAATTAAAATTGGATTCTTAAAATATATTTCAGTAAAACTGAATGCTTATTGATGAGTGAGAAGGCCAAATAGATAGCAGGAAACAGTGGTTTATATACATATATTTGTGACTGAAGATTAAACTTTTTTTTTTAGGTATGGAAAAATTTTAAGTGTTCATGTCTATTATGACAATTATTGTGCTTTTGTCAATTATGCTGATTCTTCCATGCCTGGTAAAGCTATGAAAGATCTACAGGGGAAAGAGCTAGGTGGGAAAAATATACTACTCAGATATCCTGATAGTGCAGCAAACAAAGCTAATAAGCGAAGTAAAGCTACTTAGGTAAGTTTGAATTTTTTTTTCAGTAGAATTATGGTACAGTGCACGTTGCTTATTGTGATCACTTCGGGACGAAGCTAATCTGATAACAGTAGCCAAAATAATTAATTGAAGGTTATTCATTCATACATAAGATAATACACTACAAAAATAGAATTAAAAGCTATTTATTCATAAGATAATAGGCCTTCGTAACTATGAATAATTGAACCACTCATAGTACAGAATTAGACTGCAAGCAACTATTTCTCAAGCAGTGACAAAGTCTTAATTGTTTTCCTTTACGTTTTTTTTAGAATACGCTGAAACTGAGAAATCAGGAGAATGGTGCACATGGGCATAAGTTTTTTAAGATCCCAGTTAACTCGATGCTAGCAATAATTTAGTTCTGTTACAGATTCCTTTTAATATGAGTAAAAAGAATCTTAAAGATCTTGAGATCAACTTTGCCAACTTCATATTAGAATCTGAAGAATTTGTGTATATTTGCAGATGTAATTAGTGTCCCTACATTGCCAGTAAAAGCACATTTAACCTACAGAATAGAGACCATAATAAGTTTTCATTAACACAGGGTGACAGTCGCTTCTAGGATATTCTAAGATTGCATGTCACCTGTCATATTCTTAAGCCTAAAGCATTATTGGTCTATGTCACTGGGTCATATCTAAGGTTCGGATGTTTATGACATGTCACATTTTTATCCTGACCTCCATTCTCGCCACAAACAGAAATTAAACACGAATTGCTCGCTTCTTATCCTAATCGGACCGTTTTTATTTTGCATATAAAGTTGTATTTTGGTAATTTTTCTGGTCTTGGTCATATTTTGGACATATTTGTAATTTAAAGTCATATTACAGTCATAAATTCGGTAAAAAAGCATAATTATACAATGTATGTACTACATGGTCGAGTTAAATTTGAAATTTATTTAATTCATGTAATGTTTAGGCTATGCCAAATGAATACGTAACTTACATTTTAAAATTAATGCAATTGTTCATATTTTATAGGGATACGCAAGGTCTACAAAATATTAGGAATATTTTGAGATGATTAAACGAGCAAACAGGAGAAAATTCTTTAAAAATAGAAGTTCATTGCAAGTAAAACTGTAAATCACCAAAATTAAAAAAGTGATTATCTGATTGAATTCCTGTGATGTAACAATTTGGTGTCTTTTAACGTTTTAAATTGAAGAGCGTTTTTTCAAAAGTTGATATCTACATGGATGGCTCAGTGCCAGAGGTGACTAAGTGCCATCAAGAAAAGTGCTAATATTTGTGTGTATTGACCAGCAATATTGTATCGTATTTTATCTACGCCAAACAGGACTAGCAGCCATTACTGTGTCTGTAACTGATACAGCAAGGCTGTTTGTCATGTTTGGCTTAGATAGAATTCGATCTTTGCTGGTCAATACACACAAATATTAGCACTTTTCTTGATGGCACTTAGTCACCTCTGGCACTGAGCCATCCATGTAGATATTGGCTTTTGAAAAAACGCTCTTCAATTGGAACATTTAATTTTTGAAATTACGTTATTTTATAAGGTCATATTTAAGGTTTTTTGGTCATATTTAGTGATTTTTAAGGACATATTTGCAGTCATATTTTCCACTTTTTTAGGTCATAAACACCGAACCCTAGTCATATCATTATTTGTTAAGCCTAATGAGTCTATCACCAGCTTTTCAGTTATTACTTCTGATAATAGTTCAGTTGCATGTATCTATTGATTTACCATAATTTGTTTTGTTTTGTTCTCTCTTACAGGTATTTTACTACCAATTTACTTCATATCGTCTTAAAGCATAAGGATTTACTTTTTATAGCCTTTAATTAGGAAAATGTGCATGTATTGATTGTTTCTGTAGAGCTACAAGGGTTGTAAATTTAATGATAGCCACAGCAAGTTTATACCAGCTATGCTAGAGGATTCTTAGGTACACAGTGTACCGCATGGCAGAGGGGTTCTATCACTATTTATTTATTTATTTATATACTGGTATTTTTTAACATCTGGCTCAATTAAGTTCTCCCCCCCCCCCCCCATTTAAAGCACTTCATACTAAATGAGTTATTTGTAATAAAAGATCCATTCATCACCAGAAATGCAGGTCATTCAAATTGCCATCACATTTAAACCAATGAACTAATTTCAACTCAATTTTGCACTGGAACTAAGTCATCAATGAATAGGTTAATAGAAATTTTCAAAATCAGATGTACTATTAAAGAATAATTAGAAAATTGTGCCATATTCTTAGTATTATGTTGCATTCATAACAGTTAAAAGCTTTTCTTTCTTTTTGTTACCAAGAAAAGTGCTGTAAGGCAATCTACTCAGTCTGGCTATAGTTGGGAGTAAGAAGCATTTATAGACAGCATAGCCTTTAGACCAACTGTGAAGAAAGAATTATCTAGACCTAACAGTTCGTTTTAAGTCCCCCAGTGGACTGCCAGACCTCTTACAAGTTCAGATATCTTGACCACGGAATGATGAGTGGTGCATGAGGCACCTTACCAAAACATCCGGTACAGTTGTGGAAAGCCATAGGATTCAAAAAAATCTCTGCTCCAAGATGCTGCCATTAGTGCAACATGAGACTTATTCTCCATTCTTAGGAAACATTTATCTGGCCATTAATCAATTTTCCTCTGCTGTCTAGCTCTCAAACTCATTGATATATGAGGAGCGTTTTTTCAAAAGCCGATATCTACATGGATATCTCAGTGCAAGAGGTGACTAAGTGCCATCAAGAAAAGTGCTAATATTTGTGTGTATTGACCAGCAAATATCGTATTTTATCTACGCCAAACATGACTAGCAGCCATTACCATGTCTGTAACTGATACAGCAAGGCTGTTTGTCATGTTTGGCTTAGATAGAATACGATCTTTGCTGGTCAATACACACAAATATTAGCACTTTTCTTGATGGCACTTAGTCACCTCTTGCATTGAGATATCCATGTAGATATAGTCTTTTGAAAAAACGCTCTTCATATGGTCTCATGTTAATTTTTAATTGTAATTTTCTAGTCTTTCAATTTTTCTCTTTCCTTAGAGGCACACTTATTTAGTGTTTTCGTGTACTAATCCGTGGCCAGAGATGTTTTCAAGATGATATTTGAACTTGTAATAGGTCTGACTGGCCACTGTGGGATCGAAGCAAACTGTTGAGTCTAGGATCTTTCCTTCTTCACTAGTTAATATAAAGGCTATGTTGTCTATAAATGCCTATTACTCCCATCTATAGCCAGACTCGATTGGTGGCCCTAGAGCAGTTTTCTTGGTAACAAAAAGAGAGAAAAGCATTATCAGACTGTTATGAATTCAACATATCGTCAAATATAAGGCATAGTTTTTCAATGCCTATTTTTAATAGTGCATCTGATTTTGAAAATTTGTGTTAACCTTTTCATTGATATCTTGTGAATGCTTCAATAATGTTCAAAGAGGTGAATTATTTAATTTTGATTGGATCTTTAATAATGTTAATGGATAACTTCATTATTTCCCGTTGTTAAGTCCCAGGTGCTTACAGAATGTTTTAAAGTGGGGAATGGAACTCCATACACCAAACATCGTTTCATGTATTGCATTTAATTTAACTTGTATTTGTCCATACAATAAGGCACTGTAGGGTGTGTGTACATTTTTATTAAGAGGTACACTGATTTAGTGATTGTGTGACAAAGTTCGCACTGTTTATTGTTCATAAGGTGTAAATATTCATGCTTTCACAGATATTGTTTCTGTTGACATTACATAAGAATATTTAGGAGAAAAATTCCCTCTGATGCCAGGGTTTGAACCTGGGACCTTCGAGCATTTTCCCCCTAAATATTCCCATGTAATGTCAACAGAAACAATATCTGTGAAAACTTGAATACACATCTTATATCTCATACCAGCTTGGTGGGCCACTCTCAGAATTCCAGGCTTCTAGATTAAATGCTAATTTATGGTGGGAGGGAACAGAGGCATCTGCTAATTCACTTTCATTTGGCGTAGGTAATTGTTTAATCTGAATTGTATATTTGAAAAGCAACCACAGGCTCATTCATTCTCTTTTCTTTTCTCCTTGATTGCCGCTTCTCATTTTCATCTTGCATTACAATATCTTTACCACAACATCTTTCTTCTCTTGTCCATTTTGATTGGTTTTCATCAGGAGTGTTCGTTGCTCTTTTATTTGGATTCTTCATGTTGCCGCTTTTACTAACTTCACCCACGTTTCTGTTCTAGCTTCAGTCAAGTTATATTCTTACTTCACCCAAGTTTTTGTTCTTAATTGTAATAACTTTAACATCACTTCTTCTGTCTCTCTTTCAGTGTCCTTCTCAACTATTTTATCATGATTGATGTATTTCAGTAATGCTCTTCTCACCCAGTTTGTTATGGCAAACGAGCAATCAGTTAAATTCACAATTGAATACGGTCTACAACTAATTGAGTTGCTGTAGACTGATTGACAGGTCTAAGGAGAGTAAGTAAAATTGTGTAAGCACCAGTTCTCGGAAAAGAGACCATCAGCATGAAAAATTCTGTGCAGTGGGAACCCGGTCACAGAATCTCTAAATTAGTGTGTCTTTTAGTTAGGTTGGCCATAAAGGGTACTCATAAAAGAAAGAATCCATCTGGTACCATGTATTGAACTCTGTCTAGATTAGATGGTAGAAATTGGCATGGAAAGCCAAAGGCCCCAGGTTTGAATCCTGGTATGAGACAAAATGTTTCTCCTAAATATTCCCATGTAATGTGAGCAGGCACATTATCTACGTAATATCTTAACTACCGGTATTCATTTTCTTGCCTGTATATAATCCCTCAGTATCAACAATGTACCATATATACAATGGCATATGTGGCCCATAAATACTTCAGGCTAGTATAAGACAAAAAGCATGTGAAAAATAATTTATGTGCCAATAATATAATAATAGAAATTATTAAATGTAATTGGGGTATAATGACTTGCAGAGATGTCAGAAATTCCTTAGAATATGATGTTAACTTTGTGAAATGTTTGGTTAGATCTTATTCTCCACTGACATACTGAAGAAGGCTGTAACCATATTGAAAATAAACTGCCAATCACCTCCACAATAATGTAGCTCACATTCATTTCTAAATTTTCTAGGTTAGCCTAACCTAACTTCATTTGTCGTCCATGTAAAGAAACCTGTGGAAAATGAAAATTCATAAAAGTTCATTGCTTTTCTGTGATATCTGTGTAAGGATTTTTTCTCTGACTGCCTACCCAGCACATCATGTGTAAACTGCTATCTACAGCTATCTTCAAAACCAGTGCTGAGTACAATAAAAATGGTTACCTGATAGCCTATATTTCAACATAATAAATTAAGCAAAATCTTGTCCTTGGATGGTAGTTGATTAAATCATTTCATTTCAGTGTGAATTTTTCCATTTTGAAGCCATATCAATTTAATGAAGACATGGGATTTAAAAATAAAAATAAATAAATTTAAAAAAAAAAAACATTAAATTTTTAGGCAATAAATTGTTGTTTTGCTCCAATTTTGGCATTCATAGTTTTACAGAAAACTGATCTAGTGTAATATAGGCTATGTTGTAAAATGAAGAAGAAACAACATTTGTAGAAAAAAAGTACATTAAGCCAGGAGACAATGTACCAATTTTTTATTTTTTGTGTTGTTAGCACATCTTCTTAAAACCATAGCACAAAGTTATATTGTATTTTTGTAAATATATTTTGTGTAATTTAAAAAAGGTAGAGCATAGTATTAAAAAAAAAAGACTGTTATAGACATTTCTACTTTTGTAAGATTCCCAAATTTCTGGACTGAGCTGTTCGGTTATGCTGCCTTTACCCATTAAACACTGGTGCTACTGTTTAGTTTGATAATGCCAATTCTGCACAAGCTTCTATAAATTAAGTAACCTCTTCAGTATTATACTCTTGTTATTGTTACATGTGATGGTTAATAGAATCAAATTTTCTCTGAGATGTACTGGAAATCCCACCAGTTTCTAGCAAACGCTCAAACTTGCAAAGTTCACTGTCATCTTATAGATGTTGCTATGGTACTGCAGTATTAAATTTACAACATTTGTACATGGGATTATTGTATTATACAGAGTTCCCACAAATGTACTTTCGGGTTTCGAAAACTTGTCACTTATGATTAATGAAACTCAGAAACATGAAACTACTGTCCATGGTTTTGTTCAATTACCTCACAGATGTTCAATGTGAGCCCCATTAGTAACACGGCACACATCATTTCTGTCCAGGTACATTGTAGTCAACAAACATAACGTTAGAATCTGGAAGCTCTCAAAATCTCCAACATCAGCAAGGAGAGGTTTCAGTAAATCCGGTTTTGATATATACTTGAAAAATGGCTCAAGTGAAAATCTTTCTACTCTGTTGAAGAATTTTATTTGGAAGCTATGGATGGCATAAAATTTTAAAATTCTTTCTTTTAATTATATATTTATATTTCATATATTTTATTTGGAAGCTATGGATGGCATTAAATTTTAAAATTCTTTCTTTTAATTATATATTTATATTTCATATATTTTGTAAAGTATTATTACTTTCTTGTATTTTATATTGTACAGTCAGTCAAATAAAAAACGTCGGGACTCGTATGCTGTTAAAATTAAAGTTTTGACGCATTAGTTCACAAGTTTCCTATAAAAAACACAAAATACAGGTCATTTTCGGAACATATGAGGCCATGCGGCAGGAGGGAAAAAATGAAAATCGCGGAAAGCGCAACACACGATATTCAACTTAATGCATTGTCATAATTCATTTTGCTTTGTGTCATCGTCACATACAAATGCTAACGTGAGAGAAAATGTAGTTAGGGCTGTAATTGACCTGCATTTTTCGGTCTCTGAAGCAGCGAGAAGGTTCCATATTTATGAAAGAGCAGCTCAGAGGAGGGAACTTGACTATAATGCGACCGGAAGTTTTCATAGCAAACGTTGATCTGGCCGGACGCGTATTTCGATGCTAAGATTGGTTGCAGAAGTTGAGCGTAAGTTATTGATTTTGCACTAGAAGTACCGGTATTATAAAATAAAATCTTAAAAAAATGCTCCTTGAATAAACATATTCCTCGCGAATCTATTAATTATTAATATTATAAAAATTTCCAACCAAGAATATGGCGGATTTGAGGCATATAGCCACAGCCTTCTATACATGTTTGTTTTGGAACAAAACTGACTAAATAATCAAGAAAATACATGGATAGACAAGAGGCGTGTGTGAACCTAACCTTAAGTCTTCCTGTACATGCGCATATGCTCGTTCGTGATACTTAATCAAATACCGCCCGACGTTTTTTATTTGACCGACTGTACATTCTAGATGTGCAAAGTTCACTCTAATTTATATTATGTAATGACTGAATAAATATCAATATCATGTAACATATCCGGGACTCTCCTAAGGCTAATGTGTTTTGTGCTTTAAGTCATGATAATGTGTATGGCCCGTTTTTTTTCCTTCTTCGTTTTCTTTTTTCAAGAGCAAACAATCACAGGATGTCTGTGTCTGGATATGTTACAATGTTTCCTTCCTCAGCTGGAAGAGGACATGCTCAGTTTTATCTTTCAACAAGATGGTGCACCCCACATTTTCACATTAAAATTAAATTGAAGTTCAATACCAGACTACCGAACAAATGGATTCGCTGTTCTGGTCATGTTGATAGACAACTTCTTTGTTGGCCTCCACCTTAACCCGACCTGACATCCCTTGACATTTTTTGTAGGGTTTGTTGAAGAAAATGTACAAGCCACCCCTTCCACAGATTGTCCTTGACATGAAAGAGTGCATTATCACAGCAGCCATTGCATCAGCTGACTGTCAAATGCTACAAAGCACCTGGATGGAAATGGAATATAGTCTTGGAGTGTGCCATGTTACAAACGGGGCTCACATTGAACATCTGTGAGGTGATTGAACAAAACTTGTTTAGTTACATGTTTTTGATTTTGATTATATGTGACGAGTGTTCAAAACCCGAAAGTACATTTGTGGGAACACTGTACTATAGTCAGAGACATGATTTAGCAAACTTTTTTACAGGATATCTTCCTTTCCCAAGACTGGAAGTAGGATAGGGTGAGTTTGTTAAGTCATGTCCCAAATATAGAAGAATAAATTAATTACAACATGTGGACCTTGTTAAGTTTATGCTTATGGTTATGTATTCTATATGCTGCTTCCAGAAAAAATCTGAGAAATTTTTAGTTATGTCTTTATCTAGTTTGATATGTTTTATTTTTCCTTGAAGATATCATAGATTCTTTTCAATCTATTAATCTTGTCAAATCTTAAAATGTCAGTATTAAAAGATAAAGTTTTTCAAATATGAACTTCAGTTAATCACATACTTGATCAAAAACTTTAAAATGTGAGAATCTTATTTTTCCATGTTCTGATTTATACGTAACTAGCTTAAAAACAACTGCCTGGGTTTTGTATTTTGCACGTAATTCAAAATGAAATTATAGAGGACTTTTGATTTACAAGCTGTAAGTATTTATATAGGTATCAAGAGTTTGAAACGAAGAAGGACGACTTATCACTCTCAAACTATTCTCTCAGAAAACATCAGAAATGACTTTTATTGCTCATACAAGAATTAGAATTTTGAAACCCATTGCTTTTACACACCATGCCTCGTAGGGGTTGAAATAAGAAGAAACAGAAATTACGGTAACATAACATTTTATTGTCTTTACAAAATATTTCATTTCCCACTTTCATGTTGCCATACAACCGTTTCGGGGCTAAAATAAAAAGAAAATCAGTATCACTTTCACACATTTTTCCTCAAAAATCTAAGACAATAATTTACTATGCACATAGGACTAAAAATGTTCCATCCTATTTTTGTCTCTTTTTAAATGCTTCCAATAAATATCCCTATTTCTCAACTAATACAAAGCCTACAGCGATGAATAAAGATCAATGGACAGAATTTTTTAGAGACTTCTAATATAAGCCTCAGGCTGAGACAACTGAAAACGCTCTCCCCACAATGCCCTTTTATTCTAAATCAAAATGTGATGCGAGAAAATAATATTGTTGTGCCCAGAGTAGAGAAAGCTGTTTGATGCATCACACCTGATATTTATTTACTCCGTTATTGATTTACAAAAATGAATTATTTCGATGGTCTCTCTAATTATATTGTCTGTCAAAGTCCAGTAAAATGTAACTGCCAAAGCCCTATGTGAACACTGCAAGCGATACTGCTGTCATGAGAACTGAATTGCATTTGATGAATTCAGTGCAATATTTAAATAAAACATTTAGGCCCCTAACTTTCTTTCTACTGGTCACATTGAAGATTTCAATAGCTTTAAACTTTCTCTGGACAATGTGGATCATTTTGCAAAAAAAAAAAACTGCATGTAAATCGGTCCAGTAGTTTTTTAGTTTTTTAGACGTACTAACATTGCTTTTTATACATATATAGACTATGCTTTAAAATCCAGCATATTTTGAATTTCTAATTATATTTTCAATGGAGAAATGTTTGAAAGTATGTTTAAGATTTTCCGGGCTATGCAGCCATGATCCTTCAGGTGATGGTCTGTACATTTGTCCGTATCTATGACCAGCATCATCAGCAGTGAGATCTTCGGCGGTGTTCAGTGGCAGAAGTCTCGATGGCGACTGATGCAGCAGCTGTAGTTCAGTGCGAATTTATAGCCAGCTGGCTGCGCAGACTCGCACTGTCACTTGCAAACGATTGGTTGGGTGATGGATCAGACACTTCTACTGGCTCTCCCTTTTGGTATTGGCGGCTTAGTCGGTAGGGTTGTCATGTCTATGGTTTTGTAGCACAGGGTACGATGTCTTGTTTAGTTTTAGTCCTTCTTCCTTTCTATTGAAATTATTTTTGTGTTTATAGATTTCTACTTCCTCCCACTGTAGTCAGGCATGGTAATGTTTTGTAGTTGCCAAAATTGTTGTTCCATTGAAGTCTATGTCATGTTCTATTCCTGAAAAAGCATACTCTGTCACTGATATCTCAGTCTGTCCAAGGCGGCAGAAGGACCATGGCTACATAGCCCAGAAAATCTTAAACATTTGAACTCCGGCTGTGAAAGCCTACATTGTTTGACAATTTACCTTAAAAAAATAGGGTGTGATCTGCTTGAAGGCACAAGATTTTTATATATGCTTTCTGTATACCGAAGTAGTTTTTATATTTGATCATTTCATTTTAACCATGGGTGTTTCAATAACTGTATGTGAAAATCAATTGAGATAGTCTTCTGTGATAACCAGTGGAATTTCTTGAGCTTTATTTTCCTGTGGATTGCATTTATGACAAGAGTGATATATCTTTTTAATACTTGAATGTTATAATAATATATAGTTTCATTAAGTTAAAGATTACTGTTATTGATTGGATTTATGTGAAGTAGAATAATTACTTTTCATATTAGGTGTCAAGCCTAGACTGGATTTTTTTAACAGTGATGAAAATAAATTATATTTAAGTACTGAAATTTCTTAATTAAGCATTGCCTTTTCCATGAAATATAATCCCAATACTTATTGTGTTCCCTTCAAACTTCCTGATGATGATGATGATGATGATAATAATAATAATAATAACAATAATAATAATAATAATAATAATAATAGTACCACCTTTCTTCAAAACAGAATATGTTATATATTTATTCCAAATCAAATCAAATCAAATCAAATCTTTATTCACCTTTAAATACAATATATTTGTACAATAGGCTTCGTCAGTTTTTGGATAGTTTTATATAATAACAAAAAAGCTAAGAATACAAATTTATATCCATAATATTTTCTGGTATATTACTCTCTAAAAATTCTTCTACGGTGTATATCGCTTTGCTTTTGAACCAAATAGATAGAATATTGTACAGTTGTTTTTTTTCAAGATTTCTTATCTTTAATGGAATTTTATTAAAAAAAATTATCTGTTGATAGCAGTGACTTTTTATATTTGTACTTAAGTGAAGTTGTGGTTTATCTAAATCATTTTTCCTTCGCGTGTTGTAGTTATGCATTGACGATCTAGTTGTAAATTTAGTGCTATTTTCTTTAACATATGTAATATTAGCTAAAATGTACATAGAGGTAAGTGTAAGAATGTTGTACCTTTTGAAGTATTGTTTACATGATTCTCTTGTTCCAATTCCTGCTATCAATCTGATAATTTTTTTCTGCCAGATGAAGATTTTGTTTGCTGAATGGGAATCACCCCAAAGCATAACCCCATATAGTAGGTGTGGTTGAACAAAAGCATAATAAGCTGTTATGAGCATTTCAAAATTTACACATTGTTTTAACTTTCTCATCAAATACCATACTCTTGCCAGCTATCCCCAGCAATGCTATCCCCTGCTTCACAGTTGTTCCCCTTCCAACTATTTATGTATTATATGAAACAAAAACAATAATAATAAAGGTTAAGATAAGATACATTAGTTCAGATACAAGGGAACTGTGCAGTAATGTAAGCCGGGAGGTAAATTTCTCCCCTGACTGATGGTCATCGTACCGTATTTTACAGACCATAAGACCTTTTTACTTTGAAAACAGAGCTCTGAAAACGAGTGCATCTAATAGTCTGAAGTAGTCTAAAAACATTAAAATTATGGTAAATATTGCCGGAATACCATAGTTATAAACAAAGTGTTGTAAATTATAAAATAGTTACAAATTTTGGCTTAGACTGAACATCAGTGCACTTGTCACAATCACAAAATGAAGGTAGCTGGAAGCCAGGTATACAATCTGAAAAGAAAGGAGTTGTCTCCGCTGGGAATTGAGGGTTAGAGGGTGTGAAAGTATTTTCAGTTTTTCATGAGAAATCAATTCAGTTGTTCAAATTTATGCGATGCCACCTGTACAGAAGCAGAGGCGTAACGAGGGGGGGTTTTGGGGGTTTGAACCCCCCCCCCCCCCATTGATTAAAAAAAGGAAAATTGTACAATCTTTTTAAGTCTGCTTATAAATTACTTAATACGAGTATAAAGCTTGGGAAGCTTAAAACTCGTTACTGTGCATCTTAATTTTTAAAATTTTCAGGGGGAGGATCCCCGACCCCCCCAAGGAGAGGGGGGTATAGAAGAGATTTTCATACAACACAGGTCTTAAATTAGAAGTGATTTACACCGATTCCGTTGTACACGGTTATAATTTGTTTATGCAATGAAGTATATTATTCCTTTTAACATTTTTTGTTTAGAATCACATTAAATTTCTTTCCCTTTAAATTTCCATCCTAAAATCAAGGTGCATCTTGCGGTCCGGAGCGTCTTATAGTCCGTAAAATACAGTACTTTCTATCACACACATTCTTGTTAACATTGGGAACAAATTTAGTAATGCATTTTACTTACCATTTATTTCAGGTGTTGCTGAAAATGGCTTCCTGCATGCACATCTTCAAAACTATTAGAGTTGACTTAGGTTTTAGTTAATTCCAAGATTTGTTATTCAGTCCCATTAACCCATTTTATAATTTATAGATGTCTTAATTTTCCCTGATATTGCCAGTTATTCAAAACACCATCACTCGGTCCCTTCCATTTATTCCCAACATCTTCAGTATTGTGTATAGTACACCATTTCTGACACTAGTATTTATGTTTGTGTGCCTTTATTGATTACCCAGACTTCTGCGGCATATTCCGTAACACTTTGTATTATTTGTTTCATAAATCAAAAACTTTGACTAGTTATGGAATTAAAATTTTAAAAAATTAAAATAAGTGCAAAATTTACAAAATTAAAATAAAATCAATGGTGCTATTTTAGAGAAAATTGTGAAAAGTGTCATGTTTGCCATATAAAGTGGTAGTAAAAGTAAGGAAATATTGTTGCTATGCTTTGTGTCATCTCTGGAAGATTGCTAACCCTTATATAAAACAGTGTTTTCAACACTATGTATGTACAAAATTTGTATTAATGCTTTCGACCACAATACTGTGGTACAAATAGAGGGAATGAAAATGCTAGTCTTTTCAACACACTAACACATAGTAATCCACAAACCAGGGTTCCTCAAAATGTGTAATAATTCGATATTGAATTTCAGAATCAAACACAATACTGTGGTACAGTCAACGAACTTAGTAAAGTGCATGCCTCCCTTTATACTGCCAGTTTCTGATCAAGTAGGAAGGCCTGGGACACTGAGGGGTCCATTCTGTAGCAATGTTGAGTGATATAATTGATTTCCAGGCAGATAGAGATGTAGCTAAGCAGACCCCTTAAAATAATCTTAATCCATGTACACATTACTAAGTTTGCTTATCGTACAAGTAGAGGGAAGTTTTTTCAACATACCAACGTGTAGAATTCCATAGACAATTTTTATTTTAGTAATTTTAATGTACCATATAAACTTGTTTCCTACTCATCAGTTTTGCTATCAGAATACATATAGAAAAATATTTTGTATATCATATATAGAGTTACTGTATAACCTGTAAAGAAAGACAGAACCCTAGCAGGCTGTGGTATAACATAGATAGCATAAACAAATGTATGAGTTATTCTTGCTATTGTATATAACGTAAACAGTAGAACAGCTTCCTCTTCATCCGGTTTAGTTAGACAGTAGAAAAATGCCACAATGATAAATATTGGAATATTTTCAACGTCATTCCGATGAGCTCTGTAATAGGAGCACAAAAAATTAGCAACACTATTACAAGAAAAATTACTTGTAAGAAGAATAATACTGTTTCACTATAATGTCTATTTGTTGCAGAAACCAATAAATATCACTTATGGCTTCTTGCAGATCTTTCTTATGGTCAATATATGCCAACTTTATATTTTCAAGGATGCTGATACAGTGAAACCTCTGTACAACGAAGATTGATGTAACGATAAAACCGCATATAGCAATATTTTTATTTGGTCCCGGTGAATTTCCTATCTGTAACTGACTATATCGTTGAAGCTATTTGAGAAACACCCTTTTATAACAATATTTGGAGGTTGAATTGTTTCTGCAAATCAGTAGCTTAGCCATTTGGATGGAAGCTGGTATCAGATCAGTATCCTTTCCAGCCACCAATATTGTTTTCTGGGTGCCAAATATCTGTTACATTTCTTAGAAATTCTAGGAGAGGAAGGTACATGATGGGTGGAAAATAGGAGCAGTGAGGCTAAAATCATCCCTGATGTGTGTAAAACATACTGTGAGTTAGGTTATTACTTCAACAAGTACACAGTACACAATGTGCAATTAACACATCATAAGGAGCAACTGTATTAGTTTTGCCTTAGCTATGTGGTGAATTTTCTTATCTTTTCCTTCTCTCTTCCCAACAACTACGAGTTTGAAATTTCTGACACATGAGTAGGCTCAAAGCATGCCATGACCCGTGACGTTAAACCAGTCTGAATAGTATTTGTGTGGGTGTAAAGTAGCTATGGTTACAATTCAAGGGAATTCAGTTGAGAAACAAACTTAGGGTCTTATTTTTTATATTTGGATTTGTGATTCATTATTTTCCACTTCTCCACATGTTCAGTTCTATGAATTATCCTGTAGATTACAGAGTTTTCTGCTAGCAGTCTTTCTAATGTGTGGTAAATTACAAACTCTCAATATAACAATAACTCTCATATAACAATACAGTCAACTAGGCCCACAAATATCGTGATACGGAGGTTTCACTGTTTATCAATATTGGATTTAGCACATTTAATTAAATTCAATCGGCCACGATGGTCTAGAGGCAGCATGCCTGCCTCTAGATCTGAAGGTCACGGGATCAAACCCGGCTGCATTCGCTGGATTTTTCAGGACATAAAAATCCTGGGCACGGAGTCCACCGGGAGGGACTTTAAGCTGGGGGGGCCTGTGTCATAGATTTATAGCATGTAAAAGAACTCCAAGCCTAAATTAGAGCCTCTGGACAAAATTTCTCGGCCCTTGGTTTCCAGACCGGGTTTGTGAGCCATTGGGCTTACCCCTGTCCCTCTGCCCTTGGAAAATAAGCGTAACAAAATTCACATAGGTAACAGAAACCTCCACTTGGAGGTCCTTCACCCCAACAAAGGGGATATAGGAAAACAGTTAAATTCAAACGTTACATTATGCATGAATGAGGAGGCATATAAATTTGAAAGAAAATATTTTGAACTATTTATAGTATTTATAGTTGCCTAATTGGCAGAAACCATTAGAAAAATATTATAACATAAATTGCCTTTGTTGGACAAAATTTTGGTCTTATATAAATCATATTTTATATTTGTTTGTGATAAGTTGTTTTTTTTGACGAAGTTTAACATTCATCGTTATACAAAAAAGGTACCGCTGTGCAAAATACCATATTATAATAAAGCAATATGCACTAGGACAAAATCCTTAAGTGAATATGCTATCAGTTAAAACATGAATACCCATTTGGGTGACATTATTATTATTATTATTATTATTATTATTATTATTAACAAACAAAACTAAATATATTGGGAGAATAAAATAAATAATTAAAAACATAGTTTAGATCCTGAAAGTAATTAACATGAAAACAGTAATTTGTAGTGTAGATAATATAAATGATACAAAGAATCAATATTGAGCCCCTATGCTCTGTAAGGCCAACATCTTTTAATTATTATCCTGGAAGACCAAACAGTAGCCAGAATTCTGTTAATAATTCCTTACGCACCCACCATAAGTCCATTGGCACCAATATTATCTACATTTAGTAGGGTACTGAAATGTCGTAAATAGTTTCCTTTTGGGATTCTACTCCCTCAAGGGGAATAGAATGGGACTCATACCACTGCATAACAGTTCTTATAAGTCTGCATTTAAGATTGCATTATTTTGCTGTCTCAGTAGTTATCAACATATCAATAAGGGAAAAAAAATGAATGGCTTTAGTCATGACTATCTCTTGAACCCTGAACTTGAAAACTGAATGTAGGAATCATCATAAGAACAAATATCTGGGAACTGAATTTCTTACTTGCTGTAACATAGAAGTCTATTAGTAACAAATAAAAGTGAAATGAACTAATCCAGCTACATTGAACACCACTTGCCACATTGAGCAGACAATGCAGTTTTCATTACAGGTGTGTGGGATGTTAATTGTTGCTGGAATTCCTTTTTAAAAGTTAGAAAATCTTAACTTTAAGAGGTTTTTTTCCCCAAGATACACAGGAGAAACTGTAAAAAATGAACACTGCAGAAAAACTACCTATCTATATGCTATGAAAATATAACATTCACAATTAAAAATATTGTTAACATATAATGATACTTAATTATTAATAGGTTTGAGCAATGTCAGCGTACTCTTTTAAGACTTCATAGTTATGGTATAGTCGCCTCACTGTCCTCCTCCCCAGCAGTGCGGTCTTTGAAATGTTCTTTCTTTAACGCAAGGACACACTCGTCAATAGTCATGTGTTGAAGTGTATTTACAGTACAGTATTGTCATGTCAGCCAGAAACAAGAGGCAAGGAATGATTAAATATTGTATTATTTTACTATTGTTATTGGATTGACTTGGCAACAGAGCCTACCACCTCCTTGGATTTGAGAGTGCAAACTACTGTTTACCCTCAATAAACCATATAGTTTGCCAGACCACAAAAGGAAATGCTGAAATTTGACTCGCCGTGTGGGGGCGAGAAAACCAGTGTCCAAGGAATCTCTAAAGTTTGTTGGGGTGGTGTAAGAAACAGCCTCCCAGTGTCAGTTGATATGTGAAAGGCTATAAAATCTATTCCTGCCTAATTGCATTAAGTCATTGGATGGTGGTAGTAGACAGCCCAACTCTGCAACTAGAGTAAGAGACCCAGATGGTCCTCCTCTTTGTTGAAAAATAGCTTAATCAGTGAGGAAGGGTAAAATGGGCAAGTGAAGGCTCAGTATCTTAGGTATTGTTCTCTGTTGACTCTCATTTCTTTTCTATGTTTCAATGATTTTGCAGAAAAATTCTCTGATTTCACAGTTTCCGTCATTTCCTAGCTCTTCCCTTTGATCTTGTTCCCTTAAGTGGTACTTCTTTGCAGTTTTGGCACTACCCATTCATTCATATCAGATGTTTATACCAGTACTATTAGGTACCGGTATTGACAAAAAAGAAACAAAAAGTTTTCAAAATGCCATCAAGCTTCAGATTCAAGGAAACAGGAGCACCTATTCCAATACATCAAATTTGTTTTTCTAAAAATTGCAGTTGTCAGGCACGGTATTGGTATTATGATTTCTTTGAGAAATTGTTTGTAATTGTATTGGGAGAATCCTGATTCCTCCGTACCTTCTTACTCTTTCAATGTCTTCATCGTCGAATGTTATTACAATTTTCCTGTAAGTTCCATCTTCTGGACTGGTAAAAACCTATCAAATGAACAAAAGAGAATAAGAATTATGCATTACACAGATGTACTATGTGGTTTCGGCAAAATATTTATCAGAAATATAAACAGTAATTTGGGGAAGTGCATACTCCTTTCCTGAACCGTTCTTTTATGGTTAATAAAGTCATAAATAACATTTTCAATATAAGAAATAATGATACATGTACGTAAGTTTGGAATGTACGAGAACTTTTCAAGATATGCTGCATCATTTGGCATATGGCATACAATTCAGATTTTACTAAGCCTTCAATGTAACAATTACTTATTATTGGCATCTAAACCCAGTTAGATGAAATTATATTTAGTCTTTTAGGGAATACAAATCGAATGCTTGAGAGACACTTTAATTTCAATTACTTTTACATAGCCTCTAGTACAAATTTCAACTAGTCTTATAAAACCAGTGTATTTAAACAAATAAGGGTGTTGAAACCCGACTCTGTTGTCGTGTCAATGAAGTTTCTTGTGCAATGTGTTCGCATTCCTGGCTGTTTGTTTTTCTTCCATTTGTAACATCAATGGCTGGTGACGTTCTATCGCTTTTAATTTTAGAAGCCATATTGGACATATCAGCTGTTTGATGTGAGATTTGGAAGTAGTATTATTTAGTAACAGAATCCGAAATCATCCACAATGTTATAGTATATTAATTGTTATTAAATATTTATTATTGTTCTAGTATTTTCTTTAAAGATGTGGAAAGTACGGGAAATTGCAGACAAAGTGTAAGTACTTGAATTTCTCAAAATAAGTTTTCACAAACCTTTGTAATTATCATGATATTCAGTTTGAGCAAGTAAATTGTACTTCTTTGTGTTGCACATGACAACAGATTTAATAAAATTAAAACTTGAGAATTTGATTTATTTCAGATAGAAAAATATACGTGGAAACAAGAAAGTCTGTCAGTAGACCCATAACCTTATAATGCCTGATTTGTTTTTTATTTTATTTTTTAGCACCAATGTTGTAATGAACTACACGGAAATTGAAGCCAAAGTTAGAGAAGCAACAAACGATGACGCCTGGGGCCCAACCGGTAAATTATATTTCAATATTTTTTACCTGTCATAATGACATTTGAAGTATCTGTCATATACAGCAGCACCCCGACTAGTCCGAAAAGCCAGATAATCCGAACCGAATTTTTAATCAGCGAAAATTAAAGCCACTTCACTGGATAAAAACACAACTAAGCACGACAGAATGTAGCAAATCCACTAAAAGCACTTAACGACATTTTGCATTTGATATCTGCAACTCGAGCCACGGAGATAAGAATCTCGCTCCATCGACTGAACACTAGCCGGACAGCCAACATGAAGCTTGCGTTGCGGTGATTTGCGGCTGCACACACGAAATCCACCGTGGTGTAGCCAACTGATAAGCCGGACCAAGCTGACTGCGGGCATAATATCAACTTAACAACTATCATTATTCTTGTTTTTTTATTAATTTTTTAAACGTTTTTCTCTCTAGAGCAGAAATTGAAATGAAAGCACCAAGTCAAAGTATTGCTGGTAGTAAGGGCCTAATTGTAAGTCTGTTTAAACTAGTCAGGCGAAAGGATTAGCATTCATGCTTTTGGCAGCTGACCTCTTCTGGGAGGATATGAGCGAGTCTGGTATCTGACTAGCTAGCTGAATGCCCGAGAGATCCTTTTTAAAAATATTCATGTGAGCTTAATGTTACAAGAATAACTGTAGAAGAGCTGATCATTTCAACCTTATGTCTTTGTCCTTTAAAAAATAAACAGATTCTATTGTTGAAGTTTGTTCCTACATCCCTAAAAGAAATTGTCAAAAGTAATCCCATAAGGTTCCAAATTAATTGATGAATAGATACTGATATTGGGGAGAACACTGTGAAGTCATAACATATAGCCTATATGGGTCATTCTTCAAATACGGGAAAATTTGGAGTGTCTAAAATCCAAATTTTTTAGTTTGTTTTTAAAATCTCAAAAAAAATTACTAAAATACTTCAGGGGTTACTTAATTATAATAAAACACCAGCAGAGCTTAAATGTTTATATTTTTATTTTTTTTACTTTTTTAAATCCATGTGAATGACAGCCGTGTACATGTGGATGGCAGAAGGCCACAATAATTACTAACTTTGGCAACAACCTGCTTTTCTTTATGTGATTTCATATTTTTCACAGTTTGCCTCAGTTGATTTTGCACCAAATTTGCAAATTTGTGTGCATACTTCGGAATCAATGTAATTTTAACGAAACTGTGTTTTTATGGTTTGGGGGGAATCAAGCAGAAATTCATTTAATCAGTTTTAAGATTTTAAGTACAGGTCACAGACACCACAAACACAATAGTACCCTATATTTATCATCTACATGATCTGAGGGGGTACGCCGTAGCGTAGTGGTCGAGGCGCTACGCTACAGACCGGAAGGTCGCGGGTTCGATTCCCGATGAGGTCGTTGGAGTTTTTCAATTGGCCTAATCCTTCTGGTGGCACTATGACCCTGGGGTCGACTCAGCCTCTAACAGAAATGAGTACCAGGAGCAATCCTGGGGGTAAAGGCGGCCGGTGCGTAAGGCTGACAACCTTACCACCTTCAAGTGCCGAATGTCCAAAATCTAGGAGCCTCAACCTCCTGGAACCCTCTGGGCCTCCATGGCCTGTATAGGGATCACTTTACCTTTACATGATCTGAGAGTCATTCACATACCCCTTCATGAGGCATGTGGATGACACCAAAATTAGGCATGTGGATGACAAAAAAGGAGTTTAAGTGGTCTCAGCAAGCCATTCCTAAAACTCTGTAGGCTCAACTTCAGTCAAGTACTTTGAATCGGTAGTTTATCATAGTTTATAATCAAAATTAATTAATTTTCACTTTCTGCCTGCTTTCTAGAAGTCATGTTAATGACTGGGAATAAAAACGCTTTCCTTGAAAATGATGCAAAGTCCTTTGCTAATCCCAAATTGTTTGTAAGCAAGCAAAATTCAACCTTACAATTCAACCACAAGCTGCCCTGTTGGCTTTCTAACACTGTTGCCAGTCATACAAATTTCTCATTCCTGCAGAAAAAATTCCATTCTTTTCAGCCATGTGGATGACCAAAATCCCTTGGGACATTCTTTATGTTCATTAGGTGGGGTGACAATTTTATTTCATTTTATTTTATAGGGGTTAATATTCTTCATACATTCATACTCATTGACAGGAAAAAAGATGAAAAGGAAATAACATTTTGTTTTGTGAAAAAATGCATTAGAATATACAAAACCGAGGTATGGGGCAGGGCATGTGGATGACAATTTATTTGAATTAAATTTGGTTTTGGAATATCAGAATTTAAAGATAGTGACATTTCAAAGTGATAGTTGTGGTATGGAAGTAGTAGTTGAATTTGAAGGGAAATATCACTCCGGAACACAAATTTTCTCATATTTGAAGAATCACCCATATAATATATGGTTTTGAACACACTTAAACTTCACTTTTATGGTTACATCTACAGCAGATGTAGCTGAGGATGATCACAATGGTGATTGAATCTACGTAGTCCTAAGGTAATAACGAAAAAAGTTAAGTTTAAGTGTGTTTAAAACCATAATATTTTTTGATGAAACTTGTAATCTCAAATGGGATTTGTTGAATATATTCCAGGAATAACATGCAACATATTATTGGCCTGTAAACAATTACCTTTATACTCATGTTAGTTAGAATCAAATCACTATAGTGTCAAGAAGAAGTAGGCTAGGTAACAATGCAAATTCAACTGGAGGAATAACCTAAAATCCTATGTTCTCTAAAACTTGTCAAGAAGGTAACCAAAAGCTGGCTGACACAAAGTGGCTTGCACTGAGTTAAAATGTAAATTTCTGCCGGTTCTTGCTGTTATTGCTTGATGCTGACTAGTGCTGGTCATTTTTTTTTTTTACTTGTGCCTGTTACTGGTAACAAAAATTTAGTTTGTTAATTTTTGCATTGAGTGAAGTTTGATAGTTTTTAATTCACAGTGAAAGTACCTAAAAGAAAAATGCATATACAGTGATGTACTGAGAAACTAAGGAAAGAAAAATCAGGAGATCCTAACACAAATTAAAAGTTCAGAAAGGAATAACGAATGACCTTTGAATGATTAGTATTCACATTTGATCTCCAAGTGCTTTATTACTTTCCTAATTGTAAAAGCTTGAATGCTTTATTCGTAAAGAATAATATGCTGAAATAAATTACACACTGAAAAAGTTCAGATATTGTAATGTTCGTTAAGGTGTCCATTTCTAAAAAAAAAAAAAAATATTTTATGTAACAATTTGTCCCTCTCATTATTCCTGATCTTAAAAAAAGTTCTGAGGGTGGAAAACCTACATTGTGTTATATTTTCAGGTGCACTTATGCAAGAAATTGCACAAGGTACATTCACATATGAACACTTCCCTGAAGTTATGACAATGCTGTGGAAAAGAATGTTGCAGGATAATAAGAAGAATTGGAGGCGTACTTACAAGGTGAAGTATCTAATTATATTTAAATTTCTTGAATATGAAAACTTGTGTAAAACATTATTGAGAAGGAATCAAGGCAATCTCGGCCTGCACCATCAATGTATAAATTATTTTTATTGTAATGAGAAAATATGAAAATCCAGACATCCTCCTAAACTGACTGGTGAAAGTATGTATGCAAAATTGGTTGGTTTGTTTTTAAATGAGGTGTGACCTTTACTGTATGTGATGAAAAGATATGTGCTTTCTAAGTTTCATATATCATCTTACTATTCTCAAATTATGTTGATGTCATAGGAAAAAAATAAATATTTGTTAACACTATACTATATACTAGACATGCAAGAGAGGATTAAATAATTCACATTATCAATTGAACTCCATGTTGGATCAGCTACAGGACCTACATTATAAGTTGCATCTACGTGAGCAGTGTTTTCACTCTTTGCTACGGAGCCTGCATTAGCCGCACTTGATCGCAGCGGCTTCCCTGCTTTAACTGTATAAAAAGTATTACATATAATATTACCTTATAACATACGTTCAAAGTGTCATCCTTCCTGGGTTAGGCTATAAAGGCATTGTATCTGGAAACCACATTCTGACATGAGTGAGTTCTTCCACTGCAATGTTTCTAGTTTCATTTATATTTTATTTTAGTTCCTTCAATGTATTAGGATTTGTTCGATAAACCTTATCTTTCAGATTAATGCAAGACTAATAATTGGGCTTATTTTTTACGTTATGACAGTAGATTCAGAGATGTATCAAGATGACATTTTGACGCTGTTCTTCCATCAGTTGACAGAAGAAGAAAAAATGTGCAGTTGGTTTCAACAAGATTCGGCCACCACTCATACAGCAGAAGTCTCCCTTCTTAAAATCTTGGACATGTTTACAGAGTGACCAGTGCTGGCTTCTTTCCACCTCGCTCCCCTGACCTAACCATGTGTGATTTTTACTTGTGGGGTAATCTGAAAGATAATGTTTATTGAACAAATTCTCGCTCATTGAGTTGCGATCTCCAGCAAATCCTTAATTTTATGTTTTTCCTTAATTTAGGCTCGGATAATTTGGAACCTTGGTTAATTGAGACTCTGCTGTAATTAGATTTAATTAGTAGTTCGAGATAATTGGTGATTCCCGTATCATTAATATGATCTGGTGGATGGTAAAGAATGGAATTGAATCATTATAGCTTTTAATTGATTGATTTAAATTTAATTTTGATTAAATTAATTGGGAAACATTGTGAAGTGTCAACATTAACTTAATAAACTTAGCGTTCAACTTCACACATTACAGTAAGTAAATACTCACTAAATCAGGATGCACATTTCGATGGCCTTGCAATCATCCTCAGCTAGATCCACCAGATATCTTCTATGTTGTATGAATTTGGAGTTAGTTCCAATGACGTCCACCAAATATCCTCCAGGTTTTAGGAATTTGGATATGAGGTCATTGCCCTTAGGGATATCACAATTTAGAAGCCCGTTTGTTTTTCTGGATGTGTAATTTTTCCCAAACAGCTAAGTCAAGTGGTTTCTGAACACATTTTAGAAATTTTGCCTCACTATTGAAGTCATGACCTGTTGACCAGAAATGAGCCATTGCAGATTCACTTTTCATCCTTTAATGCATCAAAAATTTAAAAAAAATAAAAATAAAAAAATCGGTGAACTAAACATACTTTGGCACCTATCAACAAATGCAGTTTAAAAATCTACTAAAATCAGACATGAAAAACAAAATTCCACATAGTAAAAATTCAGGCATTTAAGAAATTGACTGTAATACCAGTGAGAAAGTATATATAGGCAAAACAAAGAAAAATGTAAACCTAAGGTACAAGGAACACATGAGAAATATTAAATATCACAGAAGGTTGCCTGAGCAAAGCGTTTGTTTTCAAAAGCTTGTAAGATTATATTGATCATATAGTCCACAGCATCGATTGTAGATCTATTCTTCCTGAAGCCGAACTGGGTATCAGTTAAGATATGATTGTCAACAAAGATCTATAGAGCTGAGAATAGATTATCATTTTGTATGTCTTCGCAAACACTGGTATGATCGAGATAGGCCTATAACTTGATGGTACGTCTTTTACTCCTTTCTTATATACCGGTACCACCCTTGCTATTTTAAGTTCGTTTGGAAATAATCCTTCCGTAATGCACATATTTATGCACCATGTTAGGGGATAGATAATAGTATGAATGATTTCCTTAATTAAGTTGGGCGATAAATCATATATATCCACGCTATCCGTGGGTTTGAAATTTTTGACAATATCCAGTATGTCATTCATTGAAACATTAGAAAATTCCTTAAGATGTTGGGTAATACGTATAGGTAAATTATTTACTAGCATATTGCAAGCAGCTCTAGGAGAACTTCCAACAGAATTACTGATGTCATCTACAGATTTAATGAAGTAGTTATTAAAATTGTCTGGATCAATAGATATAGTGTTTTGCTCTTTAGGCTTAGCTATGCTATTGATAACGCCCCATGCAGTTTGGCATTTGTTTTTGGCACTTTCAATTAAGCATGTATTATATGATTTCTTGGCAGCCATTAATGCAGCTTTATATTTGTTTCTGTAATTTATAAGAAGAGATTTAGATGCGTCTGTCCTAGTGCTCTTAGAAATAGAAATAGAAATAGAAATAGAAATATTTTTTATTGTAAGAACAGATGAGAACATCAAATGTATTACAATCGTCAAGAACTAACTGCCAGTTTGGCTGCAATAAAAATATATTATATATAACTTATTACAAATACCATTTTATAAAAGTCCCATACTAACATAAGCCTGTTCTTCATTGTAGCAAGTTGTGGGGTATACCAGTCGTTATTTGTGGTACTTTCACGTCTTATATGCCTATCTTTGTTATACACTTTACATTTTCTAGTAGGTACACACATTTCAAAAGTATTCATAAATGTATGGAAAAATTTTCCAAAGATAGCTTTAGCATTCATAACACCAGACGAATCAGGATTTGTTAAAAGTTTATACCAATCTATAGCTGCAAGTGAGTCCCTGAGATTCGATATTCTTAGATCGTTAATCGGCCTGGTGTAAACAGTCTTTATATAGGCGTTATTATTTACCAGACTAGAGTCTGTTAAAACCTTCCCTCAAATTTTGCATATCGATCATTACAGATAGACACATGCAAAAAATTAGCTGCTCATATGAACTGTAAATGGGTGAAATCGTGTTTGTATTGTCGCATAAGGAATCAACAGCGGGCACTTGTACAGCTCGCTTGAGTAGCCCGCATGCTGGGGAGCATGAGTGACAGCAGGTGCTGGCATGTGAGGTAGAGGAAGAAGCTACGCTGTTACTGGTTGAATGTGTTAGTTCAATTTTAGTTAATCACTACTTACCACTTCCACATTTTGAAACTATTTAATTTGTAAAGTCGAGGGTTTGGTTATGATTGTTTATGTGTATGTGTGTTATAGACCAGAAGTGTGACCACTCAATTTACGTGATTAAAACAAAGATCTTGAGCCGTCCCCAACACAAACGCTTCAAACAACCTGTTCTCAGTGTTGACATTCTTGTCCAGACAAAACTCTTCAGGTTTTAAGAACTTGAACTAACATATTACGTATTGCATATCAATAGGCCAGAGTAAAATAGCAATACTAATATTAATTTAACCGATTTAAACAGCACACGAGATTCATTTTGCTAATCCTAAACACTTAAACAGGTACTAATTAAATAAAATTCAAAGTCCATAAACTTTCCACCGGTCAGAAATATAAAATACTGTAGAAACCAGACTAAAAGTTTTAGCAACGGTGGATAACTAAAAACACTCACCATTAGCACAACGTTTCAACTAGATCCTTCTAGTCTTCCTCAGGCACTGGTTGGCAGATCAGCTGGGTTGAGTGTTGCAACCCCCTCTACGTCACCATCATCATCGGTGGGGGGTGGGTGGGTAAATTCACAAATTGGACGCTCTGATGCATGAAGAAACATGGTGTTGCGTTGGAATCTCCTAATCCATTCAGTAGGAATTGCAAAGTCTGATTCGGGGCATTTTTTAATCTGCCAACTAATTTTAGGGGGAACGTTGTCCTGAACCATTCTACGAATTACACTAATCCATTCGTCTCCCAGGTCACCATCGTAGTTATTGACACATTTGTCCTGATTACTGGCAATATGAACAGCTTCACAAATCTTTCTTTTAATTAAGTCCCTTTCAACTTTCACCACTTCCAAATCTTTAATGTTATGTTTTAAGGAAACCATATGTTGACTTAATCCAGTGTTGGTCTTCAAATTACGAATATCCCTAACATGCTCCTGGAGCCTGATTTTAAAAGCCCTCCCAGTTTCGCCATAATATACCCCATCACAGTCATCACAAAGAACAGAGTAAACCCCTGGGGCGTCAAGACGGTCTATTTTGCAACCAACTTTTTTATGTTGCGAGAAAATATTCTCCAAAGTACTCCCTACTTTAAAAGCAGGTTTTAAACCATATTTACATAGCACTTTGCCAACATTCTGGCTGACACCTGGTTTATAAGCAACACTAACATATTTGTCTGTGGGGTTTGTTTCTTTTTTACTAGTCTGCTCAACACCCGCTTTTCTCCAAATCCTTTCAATATACTTCCCAGTGTACCCATTAATTTTTGCAAGCCTAATTATGTTTTTCTTTTCTTCCAAGAGATCTGCAGGATTATTACAAATTTTTAAGGCTCTAGTGACAAAGTTTTTCCACACATTAGATTTAGTTCCATGAAAATGGGCTGATTTTTTATGAATATATTGTTCACATTTATTAGGTTTCCTGTACACACCGGTTAGCACACGAGGGGCGACAAGGCGAATACGTAAGTCAAGAAAATTTAGACAATTGTTAACTGATTTTTCAATAGTGAACTTGATACGATCATGACACGCTCCGAACTCGGCTAATAAGTCATTCGAGATGTCACAATTAGCAATAACCAGGGCATCATCGACATATCGTAGATACATAACCACACTTTCCACATTTTTAGTGATAATAGGGTTCTCTAGATAGTACATAAATATGTCTGACACAAAGCCAGAAACAGGGTTGCCCATAGCTAATCCCTCGTCCTGGGAGTATATTACACCTGGCTAAGTTGTTGGTCGAAAGACTGACGAAAATTAGTCCAAGAACCAAGTGGTCGATTGAAAATTCCTTTGAGGTTAGGAATAAATTGGATAGACTGAATGTCGATAATGACATGTGTGTATTCAGCCTTGATGTGGTATCCCTATATCCAAGTATCCCACGGGCCTTATCTGGCGAGTACCTTTTTCGATGGTTAACCAAGGAAGGTGTGGACTCGATTGTGGCAAATGAATATTGTAGATGGTATGCTGCGTGTACTAATTATAATGTCTTCATTTTCGATGGTGTAATATACTCCCAGGACGAGGGATTAGCTATGGGCAACCCTGTTTCTGGCTTTGTGTCAGACATATTTATGTACTATCTAGAGAACCCTATTATCACTAAAAATGTGGAAAGTGTGGTTATGTATCTACGATATGTCGATGATGCCCTGGTTATTGCTAATTGTGACATCTCGAATGACTTATTAGCCGAGTTCGGAGCGTGTCATGATCGTATCAAGTTCACTATTGAAAAATCAGTTAACAATTGTCTAAATTTTCTTGACTTACGTATTCGCCTTGTCGCCCCTCGTGTGCTAACCGGTGTGTACAGGAAACCTAATAAATGTGAACAATATATTCATAAAAAATCAGCCCATTTTCATGGAACTAAATCTAATGTGTGGAAAAACTTTGTCACTAGAGCCTTAAAAATTTGTAATAATCCTGCAGATCTCTTGGAAGAAAAGAAAAACATAATTAGGCTTGCAAAAATTAATGGGTACACTGGGAAGTATATTGAAAGGATTTGGAGAAAAGCGGGTGTTGAGCAGACTAGTAAAAAAGAAACAAACCCCACAGACAAATATGTTAGTGTTGCTTATAAACCAGGTGTCAGCCAGAATGTTGGCAAAGTGCTATGTAAATATGGTTTAAAACCTGCTTTTAAAGTAGGGAGTACTTTGGAGAATATTTTCTCGCAACATAAAAAAGTTGGTTGCAAAATAGACCGTCTTGACGCCCCAGGGGTTTACTCTGTTCTTTGTGATGACTGTGATGGGGTATATTATGGCGAAACTGGGAGGGCTTTTAAAATCAGGCTCCAGGAGCATGTTAGGGATATTCGTAATTTGAAGACCAACACTGGATTAAGTCAACATATGGTTTCCTTAAAACATAACATTAAAGATTTGGAAGTGGTGAAAGTTGAAAGGGACTTAATTAAAAGAAAGATTTGTGAAGCTGTTCATATTGCCAGTAATCAGGACAAATGTGTCAATAACTACGATGGTGACCTGGGAGACGAATGGATTAGTGTAATTCGTAGAATGGTTCAGGACAACGTTCCCCCTAAAATTAGTTGGCAGATTAAAAAATGCCCCGAATCAGACTTTGCAATTCCTACTGAATGGATTAGGAGATTCCAACGCAACACCATGTTTCTTCATGCATCAGAGCGTCCAATTTGTGAATTTACCCACCCACCCCCCACCGATGATGATGGTGACGTAGAGGGGGTTGCAACACTCAACCCAGCTGATCTGCCAACCAGTGCCTGAGGAAGACTAGAAGGATCTAGTTGAAACGTTGTGCTAATGGTGAGTGTTTTTAGTTATCCACCGTTGCTAAAACTTTTAGTCTGGTTTCTACAGTATTTTATAGGTACTAATTACTTCATGAGACATACTGGAATACAAATGTATGATTCAGAGGAGGGTATTAATCATTATTATACTGGAATACAAATGTATGATTCAGAGGAGGGTATTAATCATTATTATAATGTTATTCGTCCCTTAGTTCTAAGGAAAGGGGGAGAGAAGACAAAGTAAGACCTACTTGGAAAGCGGGAACGGTGCTGTGCAGCACTGTGACAGCCGCCGACTCGCGGTACGTAGCGGAGGCTTCACTATCCCCTCCCACCGACAGATGTGTGAGGCTACTCAATGTTTCGAATTTGTGAAATTTGCAATTAATTTTCACCCACTTAAAGTTTATATGAGCAGCTAATTTTTTTGCATGTGTCTATCTGCAATGAAGACCTACTGACATGCAAAATTTGAGGGTAGGTTTTGACATGACAACCCGTACGGTTCCCTTATCAGTTGTTGTAACGTCATCAAAATTTTCATCTTTGTGTCAGCAGAAAGTGACTGAATTTTTGTGAAATAATGAGTGATTTAAGATACTGTTGTTTTATCGTTTTCACTTTTAAATTTGTTGAGTTTTAAATCTGCTGTTCTGTAACATAAGTACGTAATAACAAGACATATTGTATTATTTTTACAGTACATTTGATGTATTAAAATACAAGTCCATTTTAGTCTGAAATTTCTTTGTTAATTTTCAGTAAGTTATTCCTTTAACAATCTTTTGGGTTCGGATTATCGGACTAGCAGGATGCTGCTATATCTTTATAAATTTTGGTTTCAGATTTGCTATGTGAAGAATGCACCAGTACCTGTAAAATAGATGCATTCAGACCCCTGTGCTTTGTATGTTATGTAATATGATGTCCATATCATTTTTATTGTTATTTTACTCGCTACTTTAGTGCTTCTAGTGTTAATTGCATTCCATGCTATGTATACATGTTGTAACAACACTAAAAAAGTATGGTTATTTCATTATCAGATGTATGACTAAGGATCAGTATTATACTACTTCAACTTGGCATGTGTTTATAGCCTAGATCTAGATGATTGATAGTTTAGTAAGGTTTTATGAACACTTTTAAAGAAAATGAGGTCATGCAAGGTAGTTTGTTGGTTGATAAAGATACCATAGTTCTGGCTTTCTTATTCTACATGAAAAATGTTTGTATACTATTTTGAAGATTTATTACTTCATTCCCCATATCACAGTCACTTACCAAGTTTTAACTAGAAATACATATTCCGAGAAACTGAAGAAAAGAAAGAAAAAAAAAACTTTGGTAGGATGTATTGGGGTTGCAGCCAAATGTCATGTGCATACTGCGTAGCACATTCCGTATGTTATGATTTGTTATATTTGCAGTAAATACTAAGGATGAGGCATACGTCATGGCAACTTTTTTCTCTTTTGAAAATGTTAGATTATTTTGAAATATACAAACTAAAGGGCAGAGTATGGAATGTATTGTATAATGCAGGTTATGGGTACTAGGTGTAGGATAGAGTAGGGAGCTAACACCCATAAACATGCATACATGACAGCATCGTGTTACTCTACTGTATTGCTGTAGTTGGAAGCATAGCCCTACCTATAAAACCCTCGAAGTTCGGTACTTATTCCCAAAACTTTGGCTCCCTGTGGCATTCTCTGTCATTTTTGCTCTAAGAAAAAAGCTATTCTGATGTAAGATGGTAACTGCTGTGTTCATCTAGTCTTGAATGAATGAATGCTGTTTAAATTTTTTATATGAATTACATGCACATCACAGAATTAGTGGTATTTGAATGATTGGTTGTTTTATTCTAGTCACTTTTGTTGCTGAACTACCTGGTACGAAATGGATCTGAACGCGTTGTCACTTCAGCTAGGGAACACATCTATGATCTTCGTAGTCTGGAAAATTATACTTATGTTGATGAGTTCGGCAAAGACCAAGGAATTAATGTGAGGTATGTGTTCTTTATGAGTATATTATCTCAGAATTAGCTCTCTTTATGATTTTCTTATTACTTTATTTTTGTTACAATATATTTGTACTTATTTCAGATATATAGCTATAATTTAAAAATGATAAATTTTGTCCACCACCATGTGTGAGTCGGTAGCATGCCCACCTTCCACTCTGGCTGTCCGGTTTGATTTTTCAGAAGTGGAAAATCCCTTTCCCAGGTTCAAGACTGGGTCTTTAGGTTTTTGTGTTAGGTTAACATGCACTTGTATGCAGTTCTCATAAAAATGACAGTTTATATAACATACATAAAAAGTACACTTAAAAAGTTAGTACTTTTTAATTACTGTAAAAACGCCACCCAAAAAATGTATGATTCCAGGTGACAAATTTTAAAATAAATCATGCATTCCATTGCTTTCTTGCTCAATATAATTACAATGTGTTTGTTGCAATTATTAACACTAAATATTTCTAGAATAAGGTGTGTAATACGCTTATCTTGTTTAATTGTGTCCTGAGAAGCTGCAGACAACAAACTTCTATAATTATCTTAATAGACATTAAGATAACACTTATTTTCTTGTAGAGTAATTTTCTCATACAGCTTAGAGAGTTAACAGTGATATAGTTTTTGGTTATAATGTTTTATTTTCATCTTACAGGCATAAGGTGCATGAATTGATAGATTTCATTCAGGATGATGACAAACTCAGAGAAGAAAGGAAAAAAGCCAAGAAAAACAAAGACAAATATGTTGGAATGTCAAGTGAAGCAACGGGTATGAGATTTGGTAAGATGAGCTCTTACCTACATTATAATCAGTGGTGTAATCATGTTTTTGTCTTTTGAAAGATATTTCGTAAACTTTTTATTGTGTGTGGAATGTATTTTTAAAAATCTGTAGAAAGAATTAATTTGTTTAAGCCCTGATACTACCCCTGTTGCATAATTTGTATCCTATTTTTATTACCATGTTATGGGATGTGTTTTTACAATTACCGGTACCGGTAGCTTATTTTTGTCTGCAACTTTAACTGAGCTGCTGCTAAAACATCAGTTACATCAATCAGTGAACACAAAACTGGAGCCCTCCTCACTCAGAATTTAGAATATTCTGTTTTAAAAGAGGCCACATTCTTCATTTTTTTTATTACTTTTTTAGTTTGATTTAGTTGAATTCAGTTCACTTCAAATATGTTTAATTCAAATTATTTCTTTTCCCCCCAGAATTTATTATAAACAAAGCCTGTTCAACACTTTGCTGAAAACTACAATTTTATTTCTCTTCCTTCTTAAGCTTTATATTTCAATATTGAAAGGTTTTTTTAATGTATCTTGTTTAATCTTACCTTAGAAGCATGATTTAGCATGTGAGAACCAATTTCATAACCTGGTTTCATAAATAAAAAGTTAACCTTGAGAACATGGTGTACAAAGTTTTACAATCTGTTATTTGATATAAGGAACAATATAGTATAATCCTGTTTTCTTAAATCTTGCATGTTTGGAGTAAAATATTTAGTTCTAAATAAATTATTTATTTACTTGGAAAGTGTAAAGAATTAGAAGAGTGCAAATTTAAAACAAGGATATTTAATCCTGAACTATTCAAATATAAAATCCTCATCTCCACATATTTCAAAATTAAAATTAAGAGTATGTACAGTAAATTTTTAAAAATTCTTACTTTAGTTATATAATATGCTGATAACCATTTCATTGCTGTCGATGTATATATGCATTACCACCAAGGAAACTGCATAAAAGCAGACATACAATTAATAAAGCAACACTTCATGTTAAAATATGAGAAATTCTATCAGTGTGTAAGGTTTACCGTTCATGAAAACCAGCTGTTCCACTAAAATTTTCTCATTGTGTTATTTGCTGCATGGTATTGACTTTGCTTGCACCATTGTAGTAATCTGTGTGTTAAAACCTCCCAAAAACAACAAAGATTTTGTTGGGTTGCTTCATAAAATACAGTAATTAAACAAAAGTAACTTGTGGCTTCTTGCACTAGGTGGAAGTGGTGGTTGGGATGATACACCTCGATGGAGAAAAGATGAATTTAGTGACTGGGATCAAGATAAAGGTGGAGGAATATCACGAATGGGAGGCAGCCGGCATGGGAGTAGGAGTTTTGACGACACGGGCAATAACAGGTAATATACAACAGATTAAAATTTGAAGCTGTATTGTAGTATGGATTCTAGATCTACCTTATATACCCGAATACTACCCGCACCCAAATTTTTCAAAAGGAAATTTGGAAAAAAAAAATCGATAGGCCTCTATATAAAATTATTTTGTCAGGTTTATTTTTAATTAAACAGTTATAATTAACATTAGGTTTGTTCACAAAGCAGATCCATGACTGCTTGAGAATTTGTTGTACTGCACATGTCCAGTCTGTAACTTACCCGTGATTTGCACTTTGCGAATAGTTACAAGAATTTGGAATCGATAGTTTCTGCGTTTAATCGATATGATATGCAAATAAAATATATATTTCCCTTTAACATGTTATACATGCAATATATATCGGCAATATAAACTATATTTTGGGAAACTTTTAATTATCTTCCATTATTCATACATATAAGTAGTCTATGCTTATAAATCTGGCGCAATGTTATTGGAGGGAGGAGTCAGGCATGTGAAAATAGGTTACTGCGCATGTCTCTGATAACAATTCATGGTAGAGCCTGCAAACGTTTCTTATAGTACAGAAACTGTCCGTGAGAACACAGCGAACAGAAGATTGAAATCAGAATCACGGATTCTCGCTTTGCAAACGCGTGTGGAGAAAGAGCGCATGCGCAAATGATGTGTTCCTGGTTTCTGACTGCTTTTGCAAACAAACCTATTACATATAATAAAAGAATTAAATATGGTAAGCTAAAATCTATATTAATAAAAATGAATTACCAAATGTATGTTGCCTCATCACTTGAGAACGACTCGACCGATTTGGCTGAGAGGGCAGGTAGACTCTGAGACTGTCAGAGTACAAGCAGCAAGTGCGCGCCATCTGTAGACCAATGACACAACTTCTGTAAGATTCTTTCTGTCGCTACTAGGTGGCAAAGAGCAGTACATAACTTATCACTGATAGAAAACGAATATGACCTAGAAATCTCAATAAATAAAGCCAAAACAATGGCTTTCAGAGGAAAGGACCATCTTAGATCTAAAATCTCCATCAACAACAATATTATTGAACAAGTCAATGCCTTTAGCTATCTGGGCTGCAACCTCTCTTACTTCAATCTAAGATTAAACTAGCCAGATTCCAACAACTCCTATTACAATCAAGAAAACATTACTCAACAAAGTCATACCGGAGACAATTCTGAAATTTTACAAAATGATGGCAATCCCAACTTTACTTTATGGTTCAGAAACATGGGCTTTAACCACAAGCCAACTTAGACGAATAGAAGCTGCTGAAATGAAATTATTAAGACCTTTAGCAGGCTATACCTTGTATGATCACAAAAGAAACGAAGAAATTAGAGAAGAGCTACATGTCACACCCATAACGGAAACCATCGAAACCTACCGAAACATTTGGCATCAACACATATTGCGAATGCCAGACAACAGATTACCCCAAAGACTCTACAACTACAGACCAAGAGGAAAAAGAGATATTGGAAGACCAAAGAAACGCTGGAAAGACCAATATCCAATCTGAAGCGGAACAGGCCAAAAGGCCTAATCCTCGAAAGTTATTGATGATGATAATGGAATCGTGTTAGCACGTTCCTCATTGTCACGTTTTCCTGCATAGTATGACTGATTTTGAAAACCTTGGTTCCAATCTTACTAACTACATGTTTCAATGTTCCTTTAACACATTTTGGTTTCTTGCATAGTAGACTACATTCGCATTTGGCTCGTCAACCACATGTTGCAAAACACGAACCTTCGTTGTGCATTCAATCATATAATCTCAATGTCAAAATTTTAGTGCTCTCTGGTCTATATCTATGTTCTGTGAAACCAATCATCAGCTTGGTCTTTGTAAATGTTATTTTGATCTTTCACTCTAGTTGCTTCTCATTTGATTTAGCGCAGATTTTCCAGAAGCAGATAGTGATTTAGCATGGATTCTGCAGCAGCAGCAGACAGTGATGTTCAGTATCAGCTGATAGCCACCATTTTTGTAGTGATAATTTGGTTGTGTTTGTGTTTGCCAAAGTGGTGAAATGTCGAATGGTTTAAATTTCCTGTGGTTCATGTGGTAAGAGAAAAAAATTAGACAGGTTAAAACAAATCTAAGAAATGGATCATGGTTCTCACGTGGATATTGTATCGCATTTCATTAGCAATTTTTGGGTGTGAACATGACTGTTTACTGAACATTTCAGCATGAGTGAAATTTCACACTTTCAGTTACAGTGGAACCTCGTTAACACGTTTCTTTAGGGACCGAAAAAAATAGACATCTTAAACGGGAAAACGTACTACTGAAAATTTTAAAAAAAAATCGTAGGGAGTATGTAGATAGGCCTATGTTTTCTAAGTTGCTCAGAACCACTCAAAAGTGCATCCAAATGACTCAGAAATACCCATATTGACACACAGGAGCTTCTATGCCAAGCTAGTTATGCGAGATTTAAATTATGTAAACAAATACATAGGCCTAACGATTTTATTTGAAAAAATTAAACAAAAGTTGCAAAAATTGAAGGAATGTATGGGAGCCATATTTAATGAAAAACCATACGAAATTCACACAAAAAAGCATCCACTTTATTCTAAAACATCACACATGAAACAAGTTGCACTCCACAATCTTTTAACAAACATAAAATAACTGGAAGTGTAATTGTTCAAAATTTCAGACGTGCCTGGATGTTAGCGAACAAAGTCAAATTGCTAATGAAATGCGATCCAATACCCATGTGAGAAGCATGATCTGCTTTTTTAGCCTACATTTCATCAAACATCCTAATATTTTCTTCTCGACACCACACGAACCGTAAGAAATTTTAAACATATTTCACTACCTAGAGAACACAATAAAAATATCACGAAAAAAAATGGCGGCTATACAGCTGACGCTGAAAAATCCGCATGAAGTCAAAATGACCAATGAGAAGCAAACACAATGACTGACGATTGGTGTCCAAATGACCAATGAGAAGCAACTATAATGACTGACGATTGGTCCCATAGAGCAAAGAGTACAAGAATTCTGACATAGAGATTACACGATCGGACACAAACAAAGCTTGTGTTTGGCAAAGTGTGGTTGGCAAGCCAAATACGAACGTACTAAGCGTTAAACCAAAACGTGTTAAGAAACATTTAAACATGTAATTATTAAGATTGGGACCGGGACTTCAAAAAACCGACGTACTATGCGGGAAAACGTAGTAATGAGGAACGTGCTAACGAGGTTCCACTGTATTATGTTTGTTAATAGATTGGAATGAAACTTGTTTCATGTTTGATATTTCAGAATGAAGTGAGGTGCTTTTTTTGTGAATTTTGTCAGTTTTTCTTTGAATATTGCTTCCCTACAGTCCTCGGTTTTAGCAAGTTTTGTTCAATTTCCTTGTAATCAAATTACTGTATAAGGCCTATGTATTCATTTACGTAATATAAATCTGTCATAACTATTCGCTCCGCAAAGAATCTACTGTGTGTCATTCTGAGCCATTTGGATGCCCTTTTTTGAGTGGCATTTGAGCAGCTTAGAAAACATCTACTTGTTCCCTTAGATGTATATATATATCCCCCCCCCCCCCCAAAAAAAAAAAATTCAGTTGTACGTTTTCCTGTTTAGGACATCTATTTTTTTCACTCCCTAAAAAAAACATTTTAATGAAGTTCCACTGCAACTTGTATTCGTAACAATGCTCAAAAGACTAGGCCCTGCTTTGTGACTTAACTATGCAGTGCTTAAGGCAGTAATACACTTAACCACTCCTTGCTCAGTGCTGGAATGTGAAGTGTTAAATCACAAAATCCCTGCTTGGGTTAGAGAAAATTATGTGTGTGTCACATCAGATTTTCTTTTTAAAAATCAAATAATAATTGTTGCCGTAATGTATTGTGTAATTTTTCAGTGATGATGGAGAGCGCTATGATTCTGATAGTGAAGGTGGGTCTCAACCTAGAAGAAAAAATGAATATAGAGACAAAGATAGTGACAGCTTAGATTCCTCAGAGAAGAAGGATCGCATTAATAGTAAACCTGGGACACCAGCAAGAACAAAACCAGCTGGTTCTGCAGTCAAGAAGATAGATCTTGGGGCAGCTGCACATTATGGCAAGGATCAGAACTCACAGGTAATGTTTGTTTGCATCTTTATTGTTGAAATTTCAACATATCTATTTTAGTAAGCAAGTACGTAAGTAAGTAAGTGTTAAATAGAAAGGTTTCTTACGCCCGGTTTCATCGACAGGGGTTAAAAATACACTAACCCCGAGTTTGTTAACCTCGGGCAAAAATTTTAACTCGTCCTTGTGACTCACGCGTTTCACCATGCTTTTTCGGCAGAGGGTTAACTAACACCATTTTAACCCTCGCAGGAAATAGGAACAGTAGTAATCTAGAAGGCAGTGACTGAAAATTCGTTTTTATGAATGCACTTAATTACGCGGTTCTTTTGTTTTCTGTAGTGGCGAATGACGTCATACACGAAAATGGAAGACATTAAAAGAGAAATCGATGGACAAACTTATCAATTATTTCAAAAAGTCTCTGCTAATTCCGTTTGTGACGAAGTACAACAGTCAAAGAGAAGGATGATGCTTGGAAGAAAATGACGAGGGAGTTTAATAGCATTAACATGGTCCTGTTTGTGATTATAACGTTTTCTTCAGTCCATTAATTATTTGTCTGTAATAATTATACCATACAATAAACTACAGCATTAATCTGTTTTCACACATCCTTCTTTATTTTGTCTTCTTCTTCCAAATGTCATTTATACATCGGAAATGTATATTTGCCCTTGGAGAGTGCAAGTTTGAGAAATCAGCTGACTTCGAAGGTCACTGAACTCTTCTGCTCCCTTACAGTAGGCCAGCTGTGATAACTTCCAAGACAGAGAAACTCTCCACAAAAGAAATATGCGTATGAAATAAGTTTTAATTAATAAAAATGGAACAGGAGGCTGAAAATCTTAATCAGGAAACTGCGCGTGAAAAAATACGCTATTATAGGAGGGAATTCAATTATTGTGACAATTAATAGAAAACAGAATATTTGTAGGCCTTCTTATTAACTTTTTAAATAGCTTGTATTGTCTTAATTGTACTGGGCAGTACAAAGGGATAGGTTTGTTAAATTTCTCAAAATTACCTAGGCCATTACCTATGAAAATCAAATATTATTGTGCTAACTTGTACATTACTGGAGCTAGAAGCGTTGTCGTGACACTTTCTTAGAAATCTGATTTTAGGCCTAAACACACGCATTCTTCATCTGTGAACCTGATTCTGTTCAACTTCCTCCACAGTAGGCAATTCTATGACAAATCTTTTGGTACATACGTATTTCAGAAAAGATGATCTTGGTAAAGTGCGGAGAAAATTCGTAATATACCCCGATATTCCGATCTCGGACAGAAGCATTGTATGTAAAATTGTAATTAATTTTAAGGAAACAAGTTCTGTGTTGAATAAATACCAAGAAAGTATGTAGGCATGCTTTCTGAGAAGTTTGATGAAATAGGAGAAATTAGAACAGTATCTGAATAGAATTAAGCAGTATTCACGGAATAGGAATACGTCTGTATAGGCCTAATTTTTTTGCGGGCTGTGCGCTCGCTCAGTTACCGGGACTCGTTGCAATAACTGCCGGGAGAAGGAGCTCCCAGGAACCCGTGAAAAAAACAGATTTCCTAGTTTATTATTATTACTAATAAGTTACTTATAACATTATTCATAAAACAATGCTATTATTAAACTTTTAAATATATTTCCGGGACGATAGGGAAATACAGCAATTCTGTATCAATTGCTTAATACCCTTGGAGAGTGCAAGTTTGAGGAATCAGCTCACTTCGAAGCCATATTAGCCCCGAGTTAGGCTTTTAACCCAAGGGAAGGTAGGGGTTAACTTAACCCGAGGGGTTAAAACTAACTAGTGTCGATGAAACAAAATTTTCGTCAAATCGAGAGTTTAGAACGTGTAACCCGAGGTTAATTCTTAACCCCTGTTGATGAAACCGGGCGTAAATGGTATAAAAACTGAGTTGTGAAAGAATACTAATAAAATTATTGTTTTAACCTGGTCTGTACAGAGGAATGCTAAAACTGATGGGCTTCTGCACGGGTACCATGAGGGGCTGTCAGTTTGAACTAACAGAGTAGGTACAGGAGGAAATCCTTTTAGGATAACTGCCTTAAATTAAGGGTTCCAATCAGACACAGCCAAATCAAAACAATTCTAATCGTTTTGGTTAAGTTACACAAGAATTTGTAAAAGCATCCTTAACCACATGTTAAACCACATCCACTATCACACACTTCAAAACTGTGTCAACTTCAGCTTATCCAATTAGATCGTCTAAAATTGCCTTAGAAGGTGTGATAAAATTACTTTAATACCGTATATACTCGAATACTACCCGTATATTTTTTTAAAAAATCACGAACGAAAAACTGGGGTGCGGGTATTATTTGAATACTGGACTCCTCTCATCTGAATTTTGACATTTTGTACTTTATCGGCACAATATAACACAATGCTTTGTAGTAGCATCACAGTAGGCTTATAGTATAACAGTAACGAATCTGTAATGAAAGGAAAATGAAACAAAGAAGATGCTTTCTTATGCACATGGTCCGCATAGAGACGCCAAACAAGCAGTGCAGTCACGGCGCACGTGTAGTACAATAATTCGGGAAAAGTTCGGTAGAGTTCGGCGAATTTCCCGACTTCTTTGACCTTGGGTCGGACCGAGTCGGACGCACGTCATCGCGGGTGATTCCCGCAGAATTTAGAGTGTTGTTGTTGTTGAGGTATTACACTGCGCGTATAAGACGGCGAGATTTTGGCGGGCTGTTACCATGCACGTATTTTTATAAGTGCCTTTTAGCCTACCATATTTAATTATTTGATGATATGAAACGTTAATTACAACTGTTTAATTAAGAATAAAACTGGCAAAATAACTTTATATATGAGCCTGTAGATTTTTTTTCAAACTTCTGTTTGAAAAATTTGGGTGCGGGTATTATTCAGGGGCGGGTAGTATTTGGGTATATTCGGTAGTTCTCATGCAGGTGAATTTAAATAGCAGATCCATTTAAGTGTGACATAATGCCACTTCAGTAAATTGTCAGCTAGCTTTAAAACTGTCAGTCTGTTCACTGAACATCACTGATTCATTTAACCCTTTGTGGGTGATGATGTTTTATGGCTGTGGGCAGAAGACATTTTAAAATAAAAAAATTTGTTCATGCAAAAACTGTTGAAAATAACATACCGGTAAATCATGCGTTCATGCATAAAAACAACATATACCTTGGATTTTTGCCAAATTCTGCCACTTGATGTGGCGATCGGGAACAATGTTTTGTTATTTTAAGTGAAAATGTTTATGCGGAAACAGCGCAAGTCTTACTGGTCCTTGCGTTCATGCATAAAAACAACATATACCTTGGATTTTTGCTAATTTCTCCCACTAATCTGATCGGGAACGATGTTTTGCTATTTTAAGTGAAAATGTTTATGCAGAAACGGCGCAAGTCTTACTGGTCCTTGTTGGATATTATATACTGTAATGGTAGATGATGGATCTGCATCAAAATTACTCGCTTCCATCCAGCTGGGTGTACTATTGACTGCGGTGTCACTTATGTTGCTCTTGCTCTCACTAACACTGCTGGTAGCAATCTCAGAAAAACTTACCTCACTATCGGTAAATGATAATTCTGACACTTCACTGTCACTTTGATTAATTAATTTGTCAATTTCAGAACCTGTGAGATATTTTCTTCTTGTCATTTTACTGAAATTAAGGGAAAACACCAATCGAACAAACAAACAAAGCATGCCATTTGGTAGATATGCATGCTCAGTGAAATCTTATATTAGAATCATCCTGGACACTTGTATAAGGGATTTCCAAGAGTGTAAGAGAACATTCTCGTGTCACCTTTTGAAGTTTCTGTGTACAGCGTGCATGAGAAGAGCCGGGCAAATTAAGAATGTTCATAGAACCTATATTATATGGTTCTGCCCGTGAGCATGAGTGCAGTCCTCCCATATATAGGTTTTGCCACATTTAAAAGAGAATTGCATTTATCTTGTTTTTTGATAGTTTTTTATTTAACTGTGCTTTCATTGATTGAATTTGATTACAGACTGGTACACCTGTAAAATCACCTAATTCAAACAACAAAGGACAAGGAGATTTATTGAGTGATATTTTAGGTGGAACTGTGGTTAGTAGTACCTTGCCAGGTATAGGAGATGAAGATGATTTCAACCCTAGAGCAGCAGAAAGTTCTGTTACATCACCTACTGGAGAATTTGGTGACTTCACAAGTGCTTTTGGAAAGTCGACTAAAGCTGGGTATGTTGGCAGATGATGTAAATAATGTACACCTATTATCATAACGCACAATTTCATGCAGTACATAATTGGAGGCATAGAGTAAACTGTATTTTCTAAAGTACCCTATGCCATGAAATAAGAACTGCACTCCAATATTTTAGGTTAAAAAAAAGAAGAAAAATGCCTATGAAAGATTAAAGGTTTATTTATGAAAATTGCCATATTTTCGTGAATCTAATACAAATCTTTTTTTGTCCATTTGTAGCATTCAGAGTTGGGGTTCCTTGAACCGACTATTACAAATTTCTACTACAAGATTTGTCTGGATTTTTGTTAGGCCATCTATACATTCTTAAGTACAGTGATCACATTTCTTAATTAATTTTTATTTTACAGAGATGGTGATGAGTTTGCTGATTTTAGCAGTGCTTTCAGTGAAAGTGTTACATTGTCTTCCAATACTATTGGCAGTAACAGTCAACAATTGAATTCTAGCAATTTACTATCTTCTAATAATGGCAATTTAGGTAAGTTTTAACATTGTATTTACCAATTGTAATACAGTGGAACCTCATTAACATGTTTTTCTAGGGACCGAAAAAAAATAGACATCTTAAATGGGAAAACATGTAGATATGTTTTCTAAGTTGCTCAATATCATCTAAAAGCACATCCAAATGGCTCAATTACCCTCAGTGACGCACAGGAGCTTCTATGCCTAGCCATTAGTTACAAGAGATTTATATTACGTAAATGAATACATAGGCCTAATAATTTGATTTGAAAAAATTAAACAAAACTTGCTAGAATTGAAGGAATGTATGGGAGCCCTATTTAATGAAAACTAGACAAAATTAACAAAAAAACATCTACTTTATTTTGAAACATCAAACATGAAACAAGTTGCATTCCACAATCTATTAACAAACATAAAATAGCTGTGCGAAATTTCACACATGCCAAAATGTTCAGTAAAAAAGTCATGCTCACAGCCACAAATTGCTAATGAAATGCGATCCATGTGAGAAGCATGTGCCCGATCCGCTTTTTTGGCTTACATTTCTTCTAACATTCTAATATATTCTTTTCTACACCACATGAACCATAAGAAATTTAAAACATATTTGACTACCTAAGAACACAATAAAATTACCACGATAAAAAATGGTAGCTAAACAACTTATGCTGGAAAATCTGCGCCGAATCAAATTGACCAATGAGAAGCAACCACAATGGATCAAAATGGCTGATGGTTAGTCCCATAGAACAGAGTTTCAGACTTGGACACCAGAGAGCGCAAGAATTCTGACATGGAGATTGCACGATCAGATTAGCAAACAAGGTTTGTGTTTGGCAACATATGGTTGGCAAGCCAAACACGAACGTACTAAGCGTGATACCAAAGTGTTAAAGGAACATTATAATAATAATAATATTTATTTGCAGCCAATAGTCCTTTTGCAAGTTTCTGGCATTGTCATGTTTCATGTTACATTAAACATTAAACATGTAACGGGACTTCCAAAAACCGACGTACTATGCAGGAAAACGAGGTAGTTAGGAGTGTGCTAATGAGGTTCCACTGTATTATGCAATGAAGTTTCAGAACAGTTAATGCAGTTAATTGGCAGAGAACACTTTCACTAGATTACTACAATCTTGGCTCCCATCCTTTGCTTAGGGTTTTCTGACAGTATTGTCTGTATTGATTTAAATTCTTTCATCATGAATATTCATACTGGTTTTATCATAAACAGTTTTGCTATTTAGAATTTTGTACCATCTTCCAAGTTACCAATAATATTTTTTACAAGTTTTCTAGCATTTACAGCAAATAGTTCATAACTCAAAATATATCTGAATATGTTTTGTGATTAATTTAATAAAATGTGGCATATGTTTATGATTTCATGTTAGTTTCACAGGTCTTAACAGAGAAATAGCTCCCTGCTCCCCTGTCCTCATTGCACGATGCATTTTTCCACTATTCTTGCTTGCCATGTCACAGATTCATGGCCATTTGTAACTAACATTACCCTTTGGGTGCAGATAGAAACTAAATTGCTAAACTTTGTTATTTTGTAATTTTGTTTGTATCTTGACTAACATTATAATCTTTTTTTTTTTTTTTTTTTCTCTCTCAAAAATGCACTGCTACTGCTGATTTGGCATAATTTTTTTTGTCAAGTCAGCTGCTAAGATTGCAACAAAACTATATTAGGAAGACAAAGAGAATAATAAACAAAATTGTAACCGGGATTCACAGTGAAGTAATCAAATACACAAATTAATTCTGTTTTTCACTAAACTTCACTTATATAAGTAATGACTTACACATAATGCATTTCACAGCTTCTTAGCTGCATCATCAGATGAGGTCAACTGCCGAGTTTGCTGGAAGACCGGTAGATGTCTCTGTTGGGCGTATCAGTGTAGTGATGAGGTCGTTTTCCTTTGGGATATCAAAATTAACCAAGTTATTCCTGTTCCTTTGAATGAAATTTTTTTCCCATACCGTTAGTTCTTTCGGTTTTGTTACAGATTTTAATAATTTTATGTCCTCTTCAAATTCATGTTCTATGGTCCAAAAATGATGTGCAACTGCCGACTTTTCTGTTTGTTTGTACTTTATATTTCTTAAGTGTTCCTTATGCCTTATATTTAAATTTCTCTTGGTTTTTCCAATATAAAGTTTGCTGCAGTCTTTGCATTTTAATTCATAAATGCCAGAGTTTTTCTTTGGGAGAATTTTGTCCATTTGTCCTGATTTTAGTAGTGTTTTTATGTTGGATCTGTTGATGGGGGCCAGTCTTATAAGATAAGATAAGATAAGATAAGATACTTTATTGTCATAAACGCTTACAGTTGGTTGAGCATTGCTCAAGTAAACAGATGACTCGTCAGATTAGAATATATAACACTAGAAAAGAAAAGCAAATGTATAACACTAGAAAAGAAAAAGGAAATGTATAATACAAGAAAAGAAAAGAAAAGGAAATACAATAGTGGACAAACATTATAATAACAAAAAATATAAATATTTGTAGACTACTTTGCAGTCCGTAATTACAAATTGTTTGAATAGTGACATCATCCTCAGGGTACACTACACTACCAGTTGTAAGTTGTCTGCCATGTATTCGGCAACTGAGTAGTATGCCTTATCTAAGAGTAGGGTCTTCACTTTCTTATTAAATAAATTTAATTCTGTAATGTCCCTGATCATGTCAGGCAGTTTGTTATAGGCCTTAATACCAGCATACAGTGGACTTTTTTCATATAATTTCAGTCTGTGCATGGGAGGTTTTATTTTGTTTTTTGTTCTGGTTTCATGACAGTGCTGGTTTTGTGATTTATATATATCATCAAAATTTGCATGTATGTACTTGTTAAGTTCATATAGGTATTGTGACGGTTGAGTTAATATCTTTAATTTTTTGAATAAAGTTCTACATGATTCTTTTGGATCTACCTGTGTTATTATGCGGATTATTTTTTTCTGAGCTTTAAAAATTGTTTCCCATCCTGTCGCGCCTCCCCACAGAATAATACCGTATGACATTACGGAATGGAAATAACTAAAATATGCAAGTTTTCTAGTCTCAAGGTTAGTAATTTGCGATAAACAGCGCATGTTGAAACAGGCACTATTTAATTTTTTTCTGATATAGTGTATGTGGTCATCCCATTTTAATTGGTTATTTACGTAGACACCTAAAATTTTTGCAGTGTGTGTGTGGTTTACTGTGTTGTTTGGAGGGTTGTTTTCATGTCCTTTACCTTGAGTGCTGAATTGCATGATGGATGTTTTTGTAGTATTTAGTTTTAGTCCGTTGTTGGTAAACCATTTCTTTAATGTAGTTAGAGTTTCCGTTGTGTTGAGTGACAATTTATCCTTGCTTTTCTCTTTTAGTAAGACTGACGTATCGTCTGCATACATTATTATTTTATCTATCAACTACTTTGAAAATCTTCTCAAATTTGTAGTGTAATCTAGGGTGAAAAGTGAACTTCTTGAATGCTGTTTTATCTTTAATGTTGCTTAAAGTGCAATTTTCTCGTATTAGCTTTTGTTTTTCAAACTTTTTGATTTTCTTGTTAACTAAATCTGTGTTGAAGCCGTTTTTGAGTGCGGTGTCCAAGATATGCTGGTATTCATTGTTGTATTCAGAACTGTTCAAAAGTGTTCAGAACTGTACAATGGCGATAATATCATTGACATACCTATGCCAAGTTTTGAAAACAGAAAACTGGCAGGAGATGCATTAAAGTTGTTGAACCTACAGGATAACTCAATAAAATTTACTGCAGAGGTTGAATCAGAAAACTTCTTACCTTTTTTAGACATCAAAATCATTAGAAACCACAACAGTATTGAGTTTGGCATTTTCAGGAAAGCAACACATGTAGACAACTACATTAAACAAGATGGACACAACCCAAGATCACACAAACATGCGATCTTTAACCCTTTCACTGCTAACGACGGAACTGTGACGGCGCGGAGAATGGCACCTACGTGTGCTATTGACGGAACTGTTCCGCCCGCGAAGTGGGTGCTATGAACGAGACGATTCCACAAGGCATGGAATTTTTTAACACGGTTTTAACGAAAGGATAGTGTCCTGCCATCTATTGGGGTTAGATAGAACTTAATTTCATTGCTTTCCCTGCTCTGTGGTGCAATTTGTAGGCGAAAATGTGAGGCCTTGCACAATGTTGCCGCGAAGTTAGTGCTACGAATAACACAATTGCTCGTAGAATAGAATTCTTTAACATGGTTTCAACGAAAGGATAGTGTCCTGCCATCTCTTGGGGTTAGATAGAAATTATTTTCATTGCTTTCCTTGCCCTGTGGTGCAATCTGTAGCCGAAAATGTGAGGCCTTGCACAATGTTGTGATGTCTGAAGAAGCCATTGAACTCACGAGTCATATGACAAGCGGGGAATCACGTCAAGGCCATGGTATGTTCAATTTCAACACAGTCATTGCTTTCACGAGCAAGGAAAAACATTTCTAACGTGATGACGGAGTTCTGGCGTATTTTAAAACTGCCTTCTTATTTTTCGGATTTAGTGCCGAGTGACAGTGAAAATATCTCAGCAAGGAGGGTATGTCAGCTTGCCAATATCTCAGCAGTGAAAGGGTTAATAGCCTCACTTTTAGATTAGTAAACATACCTATGAACAGTTCTGAATACAACAATGAATACCAGCATATCTTGGACACCGCACTCAAAAACGACTTCAACACAGATTTAGTTAACAAGAAAATCAAAAAGTTTGAAAAACAAAAGCTAATACGAGAAAATTGCACTTTAAGCAACATTAAAGATAAAACAGCATTCAAGAAGTTCTCTTTTCACCCTAGATTACACTGCAAATTTGAGAAGATTTTCAAAGAAGTTGATATAAGACTGGCCCCCATCAACAGATCCAACATAAAAACACTACTAAAATCAGGACAAATGGACAAAATTCCCCCAAAGGAAACTTTGGCATTTATGAATTAAAATGCAAAGACTGCAGCAAACTTTATATTGGAAAAACCAAGAGAAATTTAAATATAAGGCATAAGGAACACTTAAGAAATATAAAGTACAAACAAACAGAAAAGTCGGCAGTTGCGCATCATTTTTGCACCACAGAACATGAATTTGAAGAGGACATAAAATTATTAAAATCTGTAACAAAACCGAAAGAACTAACGGTATGGGAAAAAATTTTCATTCAAAGGAACAGGAATTCCTTGGTTAATTTTGATATCCCAAAGGAAAACGACCTCATCACTACCCTGATACGCCCAACAGAGACATCTACCGGTCTTCCAGCAAACTCGGCAGTTGACCTCATCTGATGATGCAGCTAAGAAGCTGTGAAATGCATTATGTGTAAGTCATTACTTATATAAGTGAAGTTGAGTGAAAAACAGAATTAATTGTGTATAGACAAAGAGAAATCTAAATACTAGAAGGATAGAATATTTTAGACTCTTAAAGTTCCAGCGTACAGGTTTAAATTCACAACCTACATTTATGCACTTAATTTAGTTTTTGTATTTTGTAGTGATGTCAAAATAAAACTAATGCAGTGTGATTTTTTTCCTTCCCAGATATTAACCAGTCTAATACAGATTTACTTTCTGGTATTGGTGGAGGTTTCGGTGCTCCAGTAGTAAATAATTCTGCTCATCCAGCTATGATGCTTAGTAACCATAACCTCAATCCATTGGAAGCTGGCTTCATGTCTCAAGGTAAGCACAGAAGATTTTGTGTTAAGAAAAAAAAAACTGGATGAAACATTTTAATCTTTAGTCGACAATTTGTTGTGAATTTAACCCACGACTATCTAATAAATCAGATATCCTTGAATTAAGCTATACCCAAGAACATTTCAAGCTAGTTCAGATCTTCCTCTTTGCCCCTTCCTATAGAAAGTTAAATTGTTTAGAAGCATCAAATTCCAATATGAATTATTTTTTGGGCTTTATAAAACTCTCTTTGCCAAAAAGTGACATTAATATAGACTACTTATCCATCCATGGGTAACCCTGTAGTAAAATTGAAAACTATTTTCCACTCACTATACATTGCAGTTTCTTGACTACCTCATGTCATCAAAATGCACCCCATTTTTTAAGATAAAAATAAATAATAGTATATGAAAAATTGGATTTATTTAAGAAAATTAATGTAACTAGATTGCACAATACATTTAACTAGCATTGTACAATACCCTACTGTAACAGCATTTCCAGGACACTGCTACAAATTTTGTTGCCCTGAAAACTTTTTTATTGCATGTTCAGGGAAAAGTGCTCATAGTATTCGAGAAAAGAAATACTAAACATCCGATATATCAAGTTATTTTTTCATTATTAGTATTCGAGAAAATAAGAAATGTTCGATGTATCAAATTTTTTGTTTCATTATTAGATCGGTTTGATATGCTTGTAGCATCCACATGGCAGTTTAAATAAAAAAAGAAGTATTTTTCTAATTTTGGAGCAAAAGTAGGCCTACCCATAGATGGGCAAATAACCCATCACAACATTGTATCGTTATTGGCCTACAAGAACCAGGACTACAAAGATTATAGAGCTACATGACATTATAACTGAAAATTGCATATTAGATATTCACCTGTAAAGTTGTGGTTACATTTTAAAACTCTGTAATTGTCAGCATTAAACTTAGAAACTTTTGCATTTGTAGATTTGCAATTAATGTTTCTAGTGAGGTTTGATGGGTCTAGATCAGGGATGTCAAACAGAGTCCTCAGAGTGCCACACATGACAATCAATTGAAAATTATTGCAGAATATTTTATTACTTAACCCGGCATCACTCGTAGATATGGGTGTCGCACCATCACTTGTGCATTAGATTTTATCTAACATGCTTTTTTTTTATTTTTTATATAGCTATTAAATACAACTCAAACATATGGATTGAAGTTACAATAAGATTCTGTATAATATTAATAAGAACAACAATAATAATATTAATAATAACAACAATAATAACAATAATAATAAGTGGCCTTTAAAAAAAGTTATTTTTTACATTTTTCTGGCATTTTATTTTTCCAACAAAATTGCGTCAGTTTATTCCCACATGCTTGTCCACGGGGGTCCTGAATATGGTTACTATATGCCTCAATATTTACAATATAAACAATATAAGTAAAGAATTAAGACACTGATCTCAGCTGCTTACTTCTCCTGGAGGAGTAATAATAAAACAACTATTTAAGTACAGTGAGTCCCACACAAGAGTTGGCCAACAACGCGGGTTCCTGCAGCGCAGCGGGCACAGCTCCAACTCCCAAGCGATCAGGTGAAATATCTACGCTAATAAAGCCGCGATCAGTGTAATGATTCAGGTTCTCACATTTACAGTTAAAATTACAATGAAAATAAACACGTACCTCATCACAAGAGATGGAAATGTTCTCCTCTTGCATCCACACAGTACTGGCACCTTTTTAGGAAATTTTCTTTCACGCACGTAAGTTCAGCTTCCGAGGTAGAGTTAATTTCTCTTGTGACATTGTCTTTAAGTTTTTCTAATGTATGCAAAATTGACCTATACACTTTGTTTTTCAAGTTTCCCCATAAATAATATTCACATACTGTTAGAAGAACTTAAAGACAATATCACATAGGCCTATCACAAGAGAAATGAAATCTGTCTCGGAAGCTGAACTTATGCACATGAAAGAAAATTTCCTAAAAAGGTCCCAGTATTGTGTGGATGCAATAGGAGAACATTTCCAACATCTCTTGTGATGAGGTACGTGGTTATTTTCATTGTAATTTTAACTGTAAATGTGATAACCTGAATCATTACACCGATCACGGCTTTATTTGCATAGATATTTTACCCGATCGCTCGGGCGTTGGAGCTGTGCTCGCCACGATGCAGAAACCCGCGTCATTGGCCAACTCTTGCGTGGAGAATACAAAGCGAATCCTTTATTATATAATTTCTGTGAGTATTATTATTATTATTGTTTATTTTTTTATTTTTTCCTTTCGATTAGGCCAGCTTAGGACCACGTGAAACAGTTGTCTTCTTCTTGTCTTCCCAAAACTTCTTCATCCTTTCGCGATGTTGCTGTTTCCGTTCTTCCATCCATTTACTTCCTGTTTTCTTCTTGGGTTTCTCTGGAAATTCACCATCAAATATTGCTTTCCTAAACTTTTCTCTGTTTGCAATATCCTCCTTTTGATGTTGAGTAATTTCAAATCTTCTTCAACTTCCTTGAAAAATGTGGGTTTAGTTTTTTTACTTATACAGTGATCAAAAATTTGTTTGGTAAGTCTGTCTCTTTCCATTCTGAAAATATAACCATAGAATCTTAATCTTCTTTTCCTGAAAGCATGGCCTATTTTTTCTGTTTGTTTGTATAACTCCTTTTCTGGTCTCAGTTTGTATATGTTATTCTCCCAAATTGGTCCCATAATTTTCCTTAAGATTCTCTTCTCTGTTTTGCTTATTCTTCTATCTGAGAAGGTGTTTATACACTCTGTTGCATACAGAGCTTCTGGTAAGATTACAGATATATAAGATTACAGATAAATAATAATAATAATTATTATTATTATTATTATTAGTATTATTATTTTTATTTTATTAATATTTTGTGATTAGTTTTTATATTACTGTATTATTATTATTATTATTATTATTATTATTATTATTATTATCATCATCATCATTATTTTGTTATTATTGGTAACATTCATTGTTGTTATTGTAGAGTTATTATAACATTTAAAATTGAAAAAGAAGCAGAGAATCAAAATAATATTACTCAAGAGCTTTAGCACCAACTTACCTGTTAAAAACAAGATGAATGTGCTGCTTTGTTAATAATACTGCTGCTGTCACATGTGTTATGATGTGGTACAGCTGACTTGTAAAAATTACGGAGCATAGATGTCGAGGGAGGCATTGCTAGAAAAACAACTTTCTCTTTCAAGATATACACAAATTATTAGTGCCGATCTAAAAACGCGAGCAACGCAGGCTAAACTTAAATACATGCAAGTGTTTTGGCAAGAAGCCAGATTCATTAAATGCAAATAAACTTTTGTTTGCATCTAGATGCTTTTTAGTGACAATTTTTGCTATGAGTGGCTGAAACATATGTGCAGTTCCAACTTTGATCATATTGTATATGACAAGTGTTGTTTAGTCAGTCTTTATCTCTGAGAAGTTTATGTTGACTTCATGAAGGAAAATTACTATTCACATTTATAGAATCAATCATTGTCATAATCCTTTTGGCAAACTTTGTGTAGTTTTTTAAAACTTTTTGGGAAATTATGAAAAGAAACCAGATATCTCCAAAATCATCAGTTAAAAACTGAAACTAAATTTAGGCAATCTTACATATCCTTTATGTGGGCCGTAGGTGTGCTTGTTAAGGGACGAATGTGGGTCACATGTTTGACATGCATGGTCTATTTATTTATACATCAGCAGAGATTTACAATTAAATTAAATTACTTAAATTATTTTTCAACATAGAACCTGTGCCTTTCAGTATACTTGTTCCAGTGTATGTCGCAGAAAAAAAATACTTTGACTGAGAAGCAAGCTACTCATACACTTCCTCCTGCTTCACTATTTCATCAGTGCACAACAGGCACAACAATCAACAGTGCATGATATAGTGAGATGCTGAGCATTAACCTGAGGCCAGCAATTAGAATCAGATGTAGAGGCCTATTTTCAACGGGTGTTCTGTTGCTGCATAACAACACCTGCCCACGTACTACTATCCAAACAGTTCAGACTCCTGTGGAACTGGGTTTCATGGTATTGACCATCCTACATAGTATCTTGCTCCATCGGACTTCCAAACTGGTGCACTGGTGGTGCATGAATCATTTGCTGCTCAGTCAAAGATGCTTTTTTCTGCAGGCATCCAGAAGCTAATAAAATGCTGGAACAAGTGTATTAAAAAGCATGGGCACAAGTTACTTGATTTTACTTTAAGATGTGGTGGATTGTAATGTTTGCTTTGAAAATCATACAGTAGAACTTACAATTTCCTTTGTCTGAAAATTGTGTACTTTACTGTAAGTCTAAAAGTCTTGCTGTGGGAGGTTTTCCCCCTGAATTATCTTCTCTGTCACATTCCATTTTCATTTCTGTATTGCCTATTAGTGCATTATACAGTATTTGTTTCTTGGGTAGTATAAATTACAAACAGAAAAAGTAATATTGAGTAAACCAACCAGAATTTTATCAAAATTAGCGTTTGTTAATACAATTTTGTGATAGAATTGGTGAGAGTTTGCTACATAATATGAAAGATTACATTTTTGTCTGCTCCAAGAGCTTTCAGAGTGGAAGCAGTAGTTTTCATTATGTGGAATGCTGTAGTTAAGATGTAAATAATAAGTAGACAGACTCTTTAGTTAATGTGGACAACAAGTGAAATTTATCATCTTACAGTTAACCAAAGAGGACGAGAAGGAAGTGAAGCAATGATGCAATCAGAAACGTCAGAGAATAGTGCCATTGAGGGATTCAGAGAACCTGAAGATGTGGATTCAGAATTAACTTCCAGAAGAGTTAAAAATGATTCATCTGATCATACAAACATCATGAATTCACAGCTGGGAATAGATGTACAGAAAAGATTACAAGATCCAATGAAGATGTCAAATAATTCATCAAATACCCCTCTTAAGGATAAAATTAATGATATTTCTAACAACATTTTATCTATAGAATCACTGCATAGTAGCACTGATAGAAGTAAATTGAAATCTCTTCTTAGATCTTTTTCAGATTTAATGCCAGGTCCTTTTACACCTCAGAAGTTCTGTGGCTTAGATATTATTCCTCCTGATCTAGCTCGGTTCTATGAGCTTCATTATAAAGACGTTCTGCATTCCATTCTAGATAAGTATAATCCTAAGTGGGTGGATAAAGAAATGGAAATTCTTATTAGGAATATAGTGATAGTTCCTGGTTGTGGAACATTTATTTTTCATGAAGTGTTGAATGTACTCCTTCAAGTTATGAAAGAAAGCAAAGGTCCCAGTCTAAAAGTGGATTTTATCATTGATGTTCTGGAACAATTAATGCTAAGTGATGCATTAGTTTCAGCAGTCCTTGAACAGTGTGGTAAAGAGAGTTTAGAAGAAGAAAGTGATCCCGTAGTAAAAAGTCATTTGGACCAGTTGTGGATGGAAACAGTGCAAATTGTAGTTTCATTACCAAGCAGAGTATCCAACAAAATGAAGCAAGAAACAAAGAACACATTTTTACCTCATAATTATTGCAATATTTTATGCTGTCATCTTGCTAAATGTGTTATGTTCCTGTTGAGTGCAAGTAAATTAGTTTCCCTGAAGTTGCAAGCTATATCTGCATTTTTCAGCAAAGTTATAATCAACTTCCGTTCTAGTAACCATTCAAGTGGCATTCATAGATTAGTACAGATTTTTGAATGTTGGTGTGTTGATATAAATTTTAGGCCTATTATACAAAATTTATTCTTACACTTACAACATGATTCTGTGGAGGCAGTTGCAAAAGTGATACTACAGAACTTTTCGTCTCCATCATATGTAAGATTTCTTCTAGCAAATGCTGTGTACGAGTCTCCTGCTTGGAAACATATATTATGTACAAAACTACTGCTGTTATCTTATCAGAACTGGAGGGATAGTAGAATAATAGAAAATCTGATAGGATATTTGGCTCTGACTCAGTTAGAAAGTGGTGAGGTTACTGAGAGAACAGATAAGGCAATAGATTCAAATAAAGTTCTGGTAAATGTGTTAAGTAGCCTGCTAACAGTTTGGAGTGATAGAAGTGCTATAAGCCATACTTCATTCCAACAGCATGTATATATAAGTCAGGCTGTTATTCTGTGTGTTGTATTTCTTAAAGAAATAAACAAACTTTCTGAAAATTATAAAAAAATAATTGAACGGAAGCTTTACAATGGCATACCTGTTCATCTCGAGTCAACAGTGGAGACTGTTAGAGCTGTTGGTATGATAACAGCAGAGATTATTACAGATATTTTACATTCAGATTATGAGACTAAAGAAAATGAAAATAAAGAAAAGCCTAGTTTGAAATTTGAATATGAAGGAATGTCTGAAGAAACTAAGGAAGTAGTAAATTCTCTTAAGAAACTATCCCTCAGACAGATAAGTACAGAACAACTAGATGTAAAGGATAGTTACAAAAACAGAGAGGAACTGCTACTGAAGCAGTTGCAAGAAGAATGTGTTGTTACAACTAATTATGCTGACATCGAGCGTACAAAATATGAATTAATAAGCAAGGAGAAGAAAACCGTTAAGCCTATGATTTTGGATGAGAATCCCAAACAGGAACATGAAGAGAGTTTGGATAGTGATGATGATTTAACTCCTTATGATATGTCAGATGATGTTAAAATTTCAGAAAGAAAAAGGCCAAAGTATCTTCGTGATCTCCTTGAAGGTTTGATGGAGAAAGAAGATCCTGAACGATTCAGCGAGAGTCTAAATGTTTGTGAAGAGCTTGTTTTGCAGCAGCTTCCTGATGATGATGTTTCTTTGGCCATTGGATTACTGGAAGTTTTGGTATGCCTTGAAGAGCATTTCTGTTATGAAGATTTTGATGCTAAAAGATTCTCTGCATGCACAGCAATTATTTCTGTGCATCCTGCCCCATGTGCAGAATACCTTGCCAACCAATTGAATAAAGAATTTCAGAAATATTCTATTAGTCACTTATTGTTCATACTGGATTGCATAGCAGGCGCTGCAAAGAGACTTTCTACGATTACAAATACCAAAGAAAAAGAGGTTCCAAAGAAAGACTTTTCTCATAAAAAGCTAAAGTCCGAGAAAAGCAACAGTGTTCCTCTTCAAATGCAGGAAGTTATACAGAAAAGAATTGAAAGTCATACAAGAAGGTTTATATCTAAACCAAAGCTGTCTCCAGTTTACCATGTAAATACATTTTCGTCAGTTGCTGGTTCGTTCTTTTTTCCCTTACTATATGGCTTCAATCAAAATTCTGGGAAAGGCTCCCTATGGACAAGTTCATATAAAGAGGGCTACACTTTATTATTGGTACATTTTCTGCACACTTTAGCTGTGGTGATGATGGTTTCAGTCAATTGTGTTGTCGCAGTCAGAATGGGCAAGGAACTTCTAGAACTTTGCTGGAGTTTACGATACCATTCTGAAGCTAAAGTTCGACTTGCTGTAATGAGTTGTGTAGGAGCTGTTGTGATGGCTGTGCCGAAAGCAAGACTGACCTCGGATTTGCAAGAACCTTTATTAGAAAACAGACTATGGTTTCTAGATATGGTCAGACTGAATGAATCAGATTCAGACTGCAGAGAGTTTGCAACTTATCTTGTGACTTTAATAGAGGATGTTGTACGGGATGATCTTTTGTCATTGATGCAGAGTGGAATGTTATAGATTTATTTTTTCAGTTCATTCATTTTTATTGTAGAGGTTCATAAATTCCTTAACAGAATGTCTTGATGTTGGTAAATTGTAGGTATTCGTTATGTATAGAGGCATCTATTTTTCTCAAAGGGCAAAATGCAATATGTTTTCACAAAAATTCACAAATTTTATTAAAATTGCAGAAAATATTTACCTCTCAGAAAAAGCAAAATAATTTTTGAATTAATGCAAATTGCATTGAAAGCAACTTAAAGGTGTCAACTGCGATTCATTCATCAAAGGCAGTTGGTTGGTACCGTATTTTACGGACTATAAGACGCACCTTGATTTTAGCATGGAAATGTAAAGGAAAAGAAATTTAATGTGATTGTAAATTAAAAATTTCAAAGGGAATAATATAGCCTACTTCATTGCGTAAACAAATTATAACCTTTTACAATGGAATCAGGGAGAATCACTTCTAACTTAAAACCTGCATTGTACGAAAATCTCTTCTGTACAGGTGACATCGCATAAATTTTAACAACTGAACTGATTTTTCATGAAAGACTCAAAATACTTTTACACCCTTAATTCAGTACATAGTAAGTGTAACGGGACAAGGCTATTTAGAAGTCATTGCCTTCATTTAAACCACCCGAGATAAATGAACTCAACATCCTTTCTTTTCGCATTGTATACCTGGCTTCCATCTACCCACATTTTGCGATTGTGACAATTGTACTGATGTACAGTTTGTGCCAAAATTGTTAAATATCTTATCGTTTACAACACCTTGTTTAAAACTATGATATTCCGGTAATATTTACCATTATTCAAAAGTAGTCGAACGTTCATTTCTAAACTTTGTAATATTTACCATAATTTAATTTTTTAGTGTACTTTGGATCATTAGGTGCACCCAATTTCTAGGCTCTGTTTTCAACATAAAAAGGTGCGTTTTATGGTCTGTAAAATATGGTATATGGTTATACATATACGATGGGGATATAATACAACTTAGGCCTATGACTGTCGCCGGTGTGCCAGAACGTCCCGCAGGACTTCTTTTGCCAGTAAATCTACTGACATGGACCTGTCACATTTATGCACACATAAATGCCATCTACCTGGACCGGGATTGAACCCGCAACCTTGGGCACAGAAAGCCAGCATGATACTAACTGCACCACCGAGGGTGACTCAAAGGCAGTAAAACAATAAAAGTTTATAGTTGATATAACATGATGTAGGCTTTCACGGTTTTAACAATATTTATAGTTGATGTTTCATTCAATTTCATGCCAGATCAATATGAATGTAATGAAGGTAGGAATTCATTTGCATTTTGCAAACAAAAACCAAGCTGCATAAGGTAAAATTAGTGTTTGCTGAAGCTTTTATTTCCTAAAAATTCCAACAAGAATAGCGAAACTCTTGACTAAATGAAATAATAATAAACTGAAATGACTTACAAATCCAGCAATAATTTTCAGAAAAAATAGGTGCCTCTGATTATGTACTAATAGTGATTAAGATGTGTTATATGATGTTCAGTTTAGAACATCTACATTGACTGAAGATTTAATTTGCTATCTTCAAACTTGTGTAACAGTGCAGTTTGTTCAGTATATCTTTTATTGCCACTTGAATTAGCAAGCCTTGTAACTCCACAATACAAAAATTTACATTGTAGAGAAAAAGCATGGGCGAAGTTAAAGCATTATGCTATATTTGAAAAGAAACCATTGTTATCCAAAAATTATTGGAATCCACATTGGAGATAGATGGATTATGGACCAAACAAGTGTTATGCCATAAACACATTGCATTCCTATATCACTTCAGAATATTGTGTTAACTCGTACAAATTTTTAATAAGCCAAATAGTTAAAATAAATTACAGCATAGTCAATATGACTGTCCCTTGTGTTTTCTAGCTGTTAAGTTGCCAGAAATGTAGATGTTTAATAGGATAGATCCTATAAAAATAATAATGAGATGGATTGTTACGCATTAACTTCACTAGAATTGTAGATAGATCCTGTTTTTAGTGATAAACTTTAGAGTATTCTTCAAGAAGCACACCAGGCACAGATTATAATCAACTTGGCGTGTGCAATCTGTGAAATGACTCAATACAATTACTATGCTCTTGCACTCTTTACATTAGCTGATTAAGTTGCATTTGTAATTTTTTAGTATTTGACATAAAATTTTTCAGCTTATATTTTTAGAACTTTCGTGTAGCCAACACATAACAATAAATAGTGTACTGTATTTTCAGACTGACATCTCTTTATGTATAGTAGAATCCCAAATCCTGAAATACCAGAATACTTTCAGATGTCCTTAAACCTTGAGCACATACTTATATCCTTGTGAACCACTAAAATTGTTATTAAATGAAAGTTATCTCTGAGAGTTCTGTTGTTTTATGTTATTTTTCAAATTAATTTTATAATAGCCTGTTTGTACATGCGATTGACAGATAGTGTAATTTTTATTTCATTTACCAAGATGCCTCAGTAGTGTAGTTTAGTTTAGTTTAGTTTATTTCATCCTATAAATCAAATATGTATTTGAGACATCACTTCTTATTCTGGGTCCCTAAAAACTAAAAGGAATGGACTTAAAATTAAAATGCAAGAATGTGGCATATAGTTGCCCAATTTTCATTATAATCTATGGCTATGTTTTACTCAATTGGTGGTGTGGCATAAAGACTTGCCTTCCAGGTACTTTATAGTTTGAATGTAGAATATAAGTTAACGTAATAGCTATTTATGTATCAAGTACGCAAAATAAGGCTTTAGTGGATGGGAGACACTGTAGAGGCATCTAGGAGCAACAGTTGGAACTACGTTCACTAGGGATTACCATGGCAACTTTACCGGCCTAGTACGGTAAAATTACTTTACCCTACTAGTGTGGTAAAGTGCTACTTTCCGGCGTATTAGTAGTCCGAGAAACAGCCACTTTGTGTTGTGGAGCATGTACTAAAAAACATTTGCATGAGTATTTTTTGCTTTTGTAAAGAAATTGCATTTTAATTTTCTTTGATATTCAATTTGACTTACAGTTTTGGGTTTGAGATGTTCTATAGTTAAAGATTGTATTTTAATTACCGTATGAATGTGCCTGTATCTGCTACACGAGACAAAAGAATGACGTACAGATTTGAGACAAAAAAATGACGTACAGATTTGAATCAAGTTAATAGCTTGCAAGTATGGATTTCTTCTTGTATACCTCTCCATTTGAAATTCTATTGTGAAAAACACTTGTCTTCTTTATGAGCATTTCATGAAGAACATAAGTGATTGTAAACTGTTCTAGAGTGTAATGGAAGGAAGTGTACAAATACAGTTCCAGTTAAGGTTTCTTTTACAATAATGATTACTTTCAAAATCCTTCCTCCAAGCAGTATACAGTTTGGTGTTCATTGGGATTTTTAGTTTATCACTTCTTACTTCTGAAACATCACTAAGTCATCCACACAAGCTGTAAAAACGTAACAGACAAATGTTACGTACACTTTAGAATTCTGTCATTAATATTATCACGCATTAAAATTTTATTAAATCATCAATCCTCAATTGAGGTGTGACATTAGGTCCTGTTTTTTGGCAAACACATAATTAACAATACTGTATATAATTAATGAGACCAGTAAAATAAATTAGTTACTTTAAAATACAGGTGCCCTTGAGATCCAAAATTTTGGCAAATATATAATATACAATGCATCATTATCTGACCAGCAAAATGAATTAATCATCTGTAGCAAGATTGAGATCGGAAACATACACACTAAACTTCACTAAAAGGTATATTTACCCAGGATGATAATAATAATAATAATAATAATAATAATAATAATAATAATCTTTATTGTCTTTTGACCTTAAATTACAAGGTATGATCATTTCAGTGGGTCTTCCCACCATCATCAGCTGCTGACTTGGGCACAGAAAGCCAGCACCGTGCGGACTGCATCACTTGGCTGACTTCTGCAGATTAATCATATCAGCTTAGTAGACTTTTAACTATCCACGGCAGTTGGAGGTGCAGATTATTGAAAACTTGGAAACTTGGAAATTTGACAAACATATCACATATTTATGCACCAGACTAAGAAAAACATTATACAAATTTTTCAGTCTAAAACAATATTTACCGATTGAAGTCTTGAGGATAGTCTACTTAGCTCTAATACAATTTGTCCTCCAATACGGTATCATTGGCTGGGGAGGAAGTGGCACTTCTGTATTGACTCCTTTGATTCTAATACAGAAGAGAATTATAAAAATTTGTTTAAAAAAGCCTATAGAATATCCAACAGAACTGATATTTCCAGAATTTAATGTTATAACTGTAGAACAAATTTATAAGATCACACTTTTAAAATACTTTCACAAATACCGCAACATACATGTATCGGATCCTCATAATTACAATACTAGAAGAAATAATACATTGCCTTTAATAGAACCAAAATACTTCACCTCTTCTGGCTCTAAACATAGCATTTATTCTGGTCCAAGACTATATACGGTAACTCTATAATTAGATCACATCCAGAAATAGTACATATGAACAACAAAAATTCAATAAGTTTATCAAAAATCTTATTTCATAGTTCAAAAGTTATTTCACTCTGTACTTAGTAGACAATTAAGGAACGATTTTATTTGTAATAACTCAGAGTTTCAATTTTGTTCTTACTACTTTTCCTTTTTTCTTTTTACTTTGTTCTTTCATTTTTATTATTTTTTTAGGTATAGATTTAATTATATTTTCTTTATGTATTTGTAATTTGTATTTTGTAATGTAAATGGTTGAACTGTGCCCGATCACGAGCGCTTGCTCATTCGGGTGGTCTTGTTTTGTATAAATATTTATTAAATAAATACTGGCCACAAAAAAAATAAAAAATAAAATAAATACAAAATTGCAAAATGATCAAAAATCAGAACAAAAATGTTTGTGAACAATTTTGTTTATGACAGGGAGTCTACACATACATTTACAACTTATTAAACAAAAGGTTTCTGTACTTAAAAGTTGATTGGTTTACTCATTCACAAAAGAATCTGTCAATTGATTTTTGAGATAATCTGACCGCCAAGAATCGAAAGTTTATTGTATTGTGTTTTCACCTATATGCTGGAGCTGAAATGTTTTATCTGTTATAAAGACTAGTCTGTATTGTAGTTTTCAGGATAGCTTTTAGCATGACACTGTATAGCTCCCTTGTAAACTTCTAAATAGCACAAATCATTAAGTCAGCAAAATCGTATGAGTTCCAACCTTTTAAGAAAGCACTAAAATGAAAAATAATCATATAGCTGTATAGTGTAATGCCTATGAATCATGATCAAATTTTTGCAGGTATAATGGGTGCTCCACCACTTCAGCCTGTATCAGGGCAGACTCATCAGCCGACCATCATGTCTTCCAGTCAGCAACAAAAACAACAGGTATTACTTCACATTTTAGTTTTCCATTTCTTCCTCTTCTTACCCTTCTCATCCTCCTGCTCTTCCTTTTCTTGCTCATCTACAAAATGGTAAGTTGACAGTGGCATAACTAGATATCTAGCCCCCTGTGGCAATTTTCTCTCTTGCACCTCATTAAGATTATAACTTTCTTGCCACTTCCACATCCTTGTAGTCGAAGTTACTATATTACTTTATTCACCTGTAGGACAGCAATTCTCAGTCATTTAAGTGGGAAAACCTCTTAAACAGGAACCTTCTAGATGGGAAATTTTACAAAGGCTCATATAGAAAACTTCAAGAGACTGGAGGAAAAGGGCCTATTATGCAGGAAAGCACATTAACTAGGAGTGTCTTAAGGGGGGACATACAGCTTTCGATGCTGAAAAATAGGTGAAGTTTCATTATTTTTTTGTAGCCTTGCAATCTGGCATGCTCTATATTGCCTAGTTTTATAATTGCATACCATTTTCAGAATTAATTTAAATACTACAGTTAATGGGTAATTATCATTACAAAATGGCAGCCAAATTTTTTGTCCTGAGGTGCCGCTTCCCTGATAATTTCCATAAATACCAATATTTCTGAGTGATTCTTTTTTCTATCTATTTGTAAATATCATATGAACAACATGGTGTAGAATGTTTGGATTATCTGCAGTATAAATATTTTTAAAAAAATAATTCATCACTTGTTAATTTTTTTTAGAAATTTTTATATCAGAAATATTTTTTTTTAATAAACTATTAAAGTTACATCAATGATTCTAGATAGTGTTATATAATAACATCAAATATACTTGCATGCAAAATGTCACTGCAATATGTTAATAAATGTTTGAGTTATCAGGGAAACGGCATTTCAGTGCACAAATTTTTCTTCTGTCATTTTGTAATGATGATTATCTATTAACTGTAATAGTTAAATTAATCTGAAAATAATATGCAATTGTAGAACTAGTCAATATAGAGCATGACAGATTGCAAGGCTACAGAACAATTCATTCTTGAGAAAAAATATAATGAAACTTCGCCTATTTTCCAGTATCGAAAGCTGTATGTCTCCCCTTAAGGGAGTTTTACTGTATATATAAAATATAAAATAATTTAAGTGAATTAGGAAAACATTGTGAAGTGTGAATATTATACATTAAATTTTAAATATATAGTAGAACCTGTGTTATCCGAAACACTTTTAACTAAAACAACAACAAAATTATTATGATGTACTTTGTATGCAGATTGTGTTCCAAACACTTGGGCTACTACAAAGGGAAGGAATTCTTTGAATGGAGAGGGAAATCTCTCCATCCTCGTGAACCTTTTTGTATGAATCAAAAGCAAGCGAGGAAAGAAATGTCCCATGGATGAGTAACGGAATGCGAAGGCTCTGACCTTGTTCACCTCTATCCCTTATCTATTATAAAGGCAGATGCCAACTCTCTTTCTTCCATTTGTTCACATCGGTCATGTGGTAGTACTTGTCCATGCTGTGGTGATCGAACATGAAGTGTTTTTATCGGTTTTATTGTGCATCATGTCAAGAAAGCAGAAACGTGCCATGATAACTATAGAAGAAAAGTTAGAGCAGTTAAAAGAATTAAAAATGGTTAAATTTTGCAACTGATTTTATTGTTGGTGTTCCCACTGTTTCTGATTGGATCAAAATGAAATATAAGTTTGAAGGGCATGCTTCAAAAATTAAATTATTTTAACGTATTATATGTATTGTATTCATTTACTTTCACCTAAAACTTCAAAAAGCAGTTCTTAATCTCTAAAAATGAAATTTAATTTTAATCTGAAATTCTGGTTTTCAGAAACCACCTTCCTTCCCCCCTTTTGTTTCAGTTAACAGAGGTTCTACTGTAGAACATAAAAATATATTTAAATTAGATACTGATATTGGGAAGAGCACAGTGAAGTCATAACATATTGTAACAAGGGCTCGTCGGGAGTTTGAAATCAGAACACTTGTCTTCTGATTGAAGAAGGAAGGTTCCTTTATTTCATACTAGCATGTGCCCACGGCTTCGCCCACGATAATTATTTCAAGAATCAAAAATTAAAAATTAAGAGCATAATAGTTGAATCATTATATTTATTAACACCTAAATCACGTGGAGTGCATTCCACGATTAGGTAGCGTCGCCTGGTAAAAGCGACCTCAGATTCGAGTTCCTCAGCCCAAAAAAAACCCTGTATAGTGAGTTTCGTTCAAATCGAACAATGTTTGACCCTATTTAGGTCTATGTTGATTATCCCTCTTCCGTGTAGGTTGAAAATTTCATATGTCTACGGGCCTTGACATTCTAAACAAATGAATCGTCCAGGATGGACTTACAAAATCAAGCGATCGCGTATGACAGAAATAGCCAAAGCCAACTGTAATTGATTTGACGTTGAAATTAATTACTGAAAACTGATGCTTCAAAAACGCAAAAAAATGCATGTTTTCTGCCCGTTTTTCACTCATAACTCACGAACGAAAGCAAAAATTAAAATTCCGGCTTCAAGGTGCATTTTCCGACCCTTCAGTCCACCTATGTTTAAAAATTCAGATCCCTGCGTTGAGTAGATTTTGCTGGGCATCGCGGACAGACGGACAGAAGGAAAGACACACACTTCCTTTTATTAATATAGATAGCAATACTCAGTAAACAAGCAGATAACTCCTGATTGTTCTCCAGTTCACTTGACTGTTCGCTGCTCACTTCCACTGTGCTGACTCCAAGTCACAGCACTGTCTCGTTCCCACACTGCTGACTCCCAAGTCAAGGCAGCTCGATGCCACGTTGGTCCGTCCACAGTCCTCGCTGGCTCGTCGCTGCACAACACACGATCCACCCATCGCATTGAGTTCACCAGAACAGCACTGTCTCAGTTCAGTTCACCAGTTTCTCATGGGTGTATATAGAGCTGTCAAATGTTCTGGAGCTAATCGACGAGAAATTTCCATCCGCACACAATCTGGAAGTATGTGGTGGTGCGCATTCACACCCCTTAGCATGCAGCCCCTCCGGAGCGCATAGTCCACTCACTGCGAAGTGTTTCGACTAAGCCACACCCACCGGCATGCTTCTCCAGTCCTTCCATTAAGAGGGCTGTGATCTTTCTCGTAGTTTATGGGTGAAATCGCGTCATTGTGACAATATATTATGGTTTGTAATACACTTAAACTTCACTTTTATAGTTATACCTTAGAACTACGTAGTTTCAATCACCATTGTGATCATCGTCAGCTACATCTGAAATTTGGTTGGCAGGGCTGCTCCCCTCAGCGACCAATCTCAGTTCCTTCATGCCATCTAGTGGTGGGTGAATGTATCTTCTGATTAGACTGTCTTCTGCTGGTATTTCGAAATTCAGTTTTTTTTTTTTTTTTTATAATAAAAAAAAAAAATTCCCAACTGTTAATTCTTGAGGTCTTTCTACCGGTTTTAATAGTTTTACATCCTGTTCTATTTCATATCCCTCTTCCCAAAAATGAGCCGCTATTGCAGATTTGTCTGTCTGTTTGAATATAATGTTCCGAAAATGTTCTTTGAATCTAATTTGGATATTCCTTTTTGTTTGGATATTCAAATTGGATTCAAAGAACAATTTAGGAACATTAAGTTCAGACAGACAGACAAATCAGTAAAAGCAGTACTGAAATTGGTGAATGTCAGATAACTATTATGATAGTTAATGAAGCATTCAGGATAATGACTTTTGTATTTTGTTATGTACCATAATACTGCATTTGTTCCAACAGATCGGCAGCACATGGACCAACTCCGGGAGTTTGAACATTGATGTTGATAATCTTAGTATATCTGGGTTTAGAGGGTCTTCAAAATCTAATATGTCTGCTCCATCAATGAACCAACTGGCTGTGACCAGTCCTACTTCTCCATTACATCCTCAACAAACTAACAATAGGCTTCAAGGTAAGAACAATTCAATAATTTTTTCCCCTGCCCATTCAGTTCTAAATGTACATGTGTTCTCTAGAGTACGGATTTTACAAATTATGTTGTATACGTGATGCTGCTGGATAATTTTATAATTTCTTACTGAGTTTGCATTCTTGTTTTCATTTTAGTAGGTGCTCAGATATACAATTAAAGTAGAATCTTTTATGTAAATGGCTAATTATTGTTAAGGGTTTTTTGCTGACTTATTTTACTCATGACACTCTTTTTATCTTATTTAATAGCATGTAATGATTTATTAACACTGACCAGAGTTATTACCAGGGTTAGGATTTTTAGGTGCAAATTTTAAATGAAAAAGGGAAGGGAAAAGGTGCTAAAATAAGGTAAAAAAGGGAACAAAAAGGTGCTATTTTACTCAAGTAATTCAAAAAAATCTATCTTCTATTAACAGTTATTGAGTTGCGAAAAAACACATCAAATCATCACTCACCAGAAACAGTAAAATACAGGAAGCTGTTGTACTTCAAGACATTGAGCATCTCTACATTTTTAAAAATAAGCCTGTTTCTATTAGGACATAGAATGTCTTTGTACATGCTAAAGCTTCTTTTGACATCCACAGAAACCAGTGAGGCAAACTTTGTATTCACTCGGAATGGCAACTCTACACATGTGGCAAATTCCTCAACATCCGGATTTTTCTGAAGACTAGACTCAAGTTTGTCTTTAGCAAAGCCCTCTAACTGGTCCCTCACTGAAGTGAAAATATCCCATTGTTTTTCCTTTTCGAGATCTTGTTCTTCCAATTGTTTGATAGCTGCAGTCAAGTACTTGTAACCATGGACACAAAATAGTTCTGTCTCCAAATTCTGTATTTTTCCGGTAGCAGAAGTTGTTGGGCCTTGGAAATCGCACCTGCATCTGCTGGATCCAGTGAAAGCACAAAATCCTTAATCTTGTCAAAATTCTCACACAACATAACAGCACACTGAATCCATGATCCCCAGCGAGTAATGACCGGGAATTTTGGAAGGGGGAGGCCAGTGATTTCCTTGTAGGCAACAACACGACTCGGAGCTTTCTGTAGAATCTTCTTCAGGGCAGAGATGTATTCATTTGTAATGTCGTATTCATTCCTTATGGATTCACAAACCCTGTGAAGGGCATGGACTAGGCATGTCACATGCTTTAACTTAGGGAACAAAGGTTTCAATTGGTTAATTGCTGAAACCATGTATGGAGCCTGGTCTGTAACCACCAGAAGAAGTTTTTCAAATGCGATACCACTTGGCCACAGGTTTTGACAGAAGTCCATGATTGATTGCATTATTGTACTGGCGTTGGCTTTCTCCAGTTCGTACATTTTAAACAACATGGGCTTAACGTTCTCCCCTGATAGGGGAAAAACTAAAATGTTCAAAACATATCGTTCCATTGAGTCTGTAGTTTCATCCAATATGATTCCCACATCACAATCAGTCACTTTCTCCTTGATGGTTTTTATGGTTTCTTGGTAAACAGGCTCCATGTAGTTTCTTCTTATAGTACTCTCATCAGGCACTGACATCTTTGTGTATTTTTCAAGGAATCCTTTGAAAGTCGGATGGTTTACCTTATTGAGTGGAATTCCCGCTTGTGTAAGAGCAGCACATAAATCAATGTTGAATTTCTTCAAATTTTGAGTTTTCGATGAACACTGTTCAATCGCATTCCGTAATAAAGGTTGTCGCGATTTATTTGCTTGAAGTGTCTTGTTCTTTTGATGCTTAGAAGTGGAAATGTGTTGTTTGATGCGGTCTCGCTGGTGTTTTTCATCTAACAAAATTCCTGAATCGCAAATGCTACACCGTATTACAGTTCCATCTGTTTCTACGGAATCTTGTTTGAATTCCTGAGACAGAGAAAATAACCGGACTCTGGACACCTTAGGCATGGCAAAAATACACTCATTTAATCACAGATTTGCACTCACGATCAACAGACTACTGACTGGTGAAGTCAAGAAGATGGAAATGAGAGAAAGAGGATTTACGTATACACAATATTTTTTTTATATTAAATTATAATTTGGTGGAATGAAATACGCATTTCAATTGTAGAAAGCTATTTGTTTCGGCAAAGTGAAAGAGGATTTGCGCGCACACACAATATTATTGTTGATGGAATGAAATATGCATTTCCATTGTAGGGAGCTATTTGTTTCGGCAAAGTGAGAGAAAGAGGGTTTTCGCCGTCACGGTGGCTCATGCTTAGCGCGTGGGCCTGGCATGCTAGCGGTCCCGAGTTCAAATCTCTGGGCCGGCGGGCGTGTCATTTGTGGTGGACAAAGCCGTGACCTTTGGGGGGTTTTCTCGGGGATCCTCCCGTTTCCCCCTTCATTCATTCCACCAACACTCTTCACTTCAACTTCCTTTCCCCCCTCATTATCATCCCGTTCCCCTTTACTGGTTTTCGGGCCAGCTCCTGCTGCAGACTCTGCTGCGGGCCTCCCCCGTCCTGCCCCGTTGCTTGTGGTCAAGAGTTGCTGGTGGTGTCCCGTACCTTTGGGGCTCTCAGAGGGACCCTGGGTTAGTGGCGCACGTCATGGTGTGCTCCGTGGGGGCTGGTGGTGGAGTCTGTTGACAGGGGGGCCTTAGGGCATGCACATCATTCGTTTCCTAGGGGGTGTACAATGGGCCCGCCTATGAGGCCTACGTGCGCGAGCCCGTAAGGGCTCAGCCCCTGAGCCGATAAGATAAGATAAGATAAGATAAGATAAGAGGGTTTTCACGCACACACGTATCATTTTCTGTTGTGGCAGGTGTGCTTTCAGTCCCGCTTTTACTGGAAATAAAATGGAATGAAACTCACAAGTCATTCATAACGCTTTATAATGATAAAATGCACTCTAGAAGAATATTGATAAGCTACAGTATATGAAAAAGGGGAAGAAAGGGGATTATGGGCACTGTTGAGGATAAAGGGGTAAAAGGTACCAAAAAAGGGAAAAAAGGTGCTACAAAAATGTCTCCATTCTCGACTATAGATAAAATCTCACACTGTGGTATCTTTCCGAAGAGCTTTAATTTACCCTACGAGAAAAGGTGCGCACCTAAAAATCCTAACCCTAGTTATTACTCAACCTCACTATTATAAGTTTTCCAGTGATGGGAAATAATTGGTTTGCATGTAACTATTCCTGTTTTGGTCCCATTTCCTTGTAATCGTTACTTTTTTAGTAATGCCATTTTTACTTGTAATTTACTTCTGGAAAAAACATTATAATCATTATATTTTACTAATCTTTACATGTATCAAATTGAGAATTTGCAATATTTCTTTCTTCTACTTGCGGTCTCTGCAGCAACTTTATGGGTTTTGCTGCATGAACTGTCATGGCCTTTTTCAACTCTAGTTCGCTGCAATGAAACTGAAGCACTTGACAGTTTCGGTTTAGAAAGGAATGCATGGAAAGCATCACGCACAGAATGGACGCGCACACTTGTCATATTTTCTTGTGGCTTGTGGCAAAAGAGAAAACTGTCGATTGACTGAAAATATTGGTATTCACGTGTGTGTTTTTATTATTATTATTATTTTATTTATTAATAATTTGAGACTTGGTAACTGCCCATGCAGCTTCACCACTGAATGGCCCCATGGTTTCTGGCCTTGTGCCAAAAAAAAAATATATATATACAATTATTTTAAAAACAAAATAAGAAATGAGAATATGCACTTTACCTTCTTTTAAATCCAGTGGATGGCAAACTTCTCCTCCCTCACGCTGGATTTAAAAGAAGCTAAAGCGCATATTCTGATACCATACGCAATGGAAAGATTAGGACCATATCTCCAATAAGAAAAAGGAATTTTTAAGTTCTGCCATGTTGTAAAGTAATTGTAATTTTACCGATTACTTTTTCAAATTGTAATTAAGTAAAATGTCTTAGGTAATTGTAATTCAGCCCAATTACTTTTTTTTTGTGGTACTTTTCCCACCATTAAAGTTTTCACTTGCACAGATCAGGTTTCACAGACATGTTTAATTTTAAACTCATATGAGGATTGGTGCTTAATTAATTTTGGTAATATTCTAAGAATGTGATGCTAAAACTACACAATGTGCATTTTTCATTATAGATATGGAGAAGGAGACTCGCCTTTTTTAACAAAATCAGTTGGTTTATTTTACTTTATTCTGTAACAGGATTATCTCCTGCAACAAATGTTATGGGATTAGGTGCCACTACACCGGCTTCATGGACACTGCAAAATAGCATGGGAATGCAGCCACAAACACAGCCACAAAATCAAGCTTTCTTCTCAGCATTTAAATGAGGATAACTTGTACTCATAGTCAAGAATTTGTAGTTCTGGGAACAAAACATTCAGTCGTGATTAATTTGGAATATATTGTGAGTAGGCTTGTTTTTAAAACCTTAAGAAAAAAACATATATTTTGAAATAAATCAAATCTTTATTTAGCTTAATAAAACTTCTATAATATAGTATATAAACTTCATACGATTGCTCAGATTTTTATTCTAACAGTAAGCCACTCGGTAAATTGAACTGAATTAAAGTAAGAATTAAGTGTGTTGTCATTGTTGTATATAAATATGCTCAGTATTCTATTTTCTTTTACTAAGAAATAATCATGAAATCATTGACTTCGATCATGTTATCTGGGGACTAGACTGAAAATGTTTAGGTACGTTGGCATAACTGTAAGAATATCTTTATACTTATGCTTTAAATTTTGTGCAGAACAAACATTATATTAGTAATTCGGTATGACAAGGCACATGGGCTGTGCAGAACCAATGCTTAAGGGGGCACAGGAAGGTAGGGAGGGTAAGGTTTACATGGGACAGCAGACATCATCTGTCTATTGTGCATCTCAAACCATGTGCCATGTCATTTCAAAAGACTAGTAATTATATCATTCGGTTTTCGATCATGCCTCAGCTGCAGCATTGCATTTACTCTATAGGATTCCCCCCCCCCCCCCCCCCAGTTAAGTGAAATTATGTAATTTGTTATAAATTGCAGGATTGAGATACCTTTCTAAACAAATACGCACATGCAGATGACACCTATGTACACTTGGTAGGGATTATGAGAATGTAGTGTTGTAGTAGTATTATGAGGGATTATAAAGATAAAGCATTTACCTGCTTTCAGGCCTTCATGCTATTTCAAGTTATTTTGAAATGCTGTTCCTTGTTAAGAGATTTTTTGCCTTTTGTAAGATAATGGGGACGATAGTTGCTCAAAATTTTTTGTTCCTAACAAGATATAACAGCAGGAATGAGCTAAATGCTCACAAACTACTTAAGTTTGTAATGGTGGGTTGCCAAAAAATTTCATTAAAACTCCATTCTTTCCTTCATTATTGAACCTTTAAAAGTATTAAACCCTTCAAAGTATGATTGTCTGTTTGGTACAGTGGTTAGCATTGCAATGTATGGTTCTCAAGGCTTGGTATATGCAAAAAATTTCCAGAGTTAGGGAAGGCTGGAATGGGGTGCATTCAGTCTCGTGAGAAAACTACTTAAATAGTTGTGGTTCCATTTTAAATGCACTATATTTAACTGCAGTCATATATTAGTTTACGGATCTCCCACAACTATCTTATTGGTGTATAGATTCCAATACTAGTTACGGATGTAAGAATACATAAAGGATTATTAATGTTTAAAAAAAGCTGTACATGCTTTCTTGCAATTCAGCATTATTTTTATTAATGGTATTTTAGATGAGACAAATGGACTGGAGAAAATCACAATTTTATAAGGGGAAATCTTACGTTTTCAGTTTTCATTTTATACCTATTCTGTCGGTGTCATCATGTTTAAATGACAATTTATTCTCTTTAAGAAAGTGTACATATGGTTCTTGCAGTGTTGGCAATAATGTTAGATTTTAAGTTATAAGGATATGTGTTATTTTGGGAATGATTGGTTATTTAGGTCCTTCTCTGAGTGCTCCTAATCACTATTAAGTCACTTATTCAACAAAAGTCAATTGTTATTTGGGTCTCATTATCTTACTATTTACATCATTACAACAACTTCAGTTAAATAAAGGAGCTTCTCGGGTTTACAGCTGGGTTTGAAGATCTATTGTCTCCAACGTTTCAGAGGTCCATGCTGAGGTCCATGCTGCCTCCACCCTCAGGGATACTGAAATAGGCAGCATGGTCCTTAGAATCATCGGAGTGCACCATATTTTTGTGCATTCTTTTTTTAACTGAACTATTTCAAACTACCGCCTTGTCTAAATTTGTGAAACACAGCAGATAAAGTTTGTGGGCATGATGCATGCATGCATGGCCTCTACATCGTGTAACTCGGGGAGTTGAAGTTAATTCAATGGGAGAGATGTTACAATTTGCTAGTGGGACGTGTCAACAAGTGGACATCGCTGAGGACAAAATCTGGTGAGCTACATGCTTTTTTTTGGGGGGGGGGGATATATTATTTAGTTATTTTGTTAGAGGTTTGCATGGCTCACCATTTTCGCCACAAAATTGCATTCAAGACTATAAATTTAATTAGTTAGGTTCTAGTTCTTTTCAAAATTTTCTGTCTTGCATTATTTGAAATTTCATCCCACTTTTTGTGTAGTTCTTGTAGTTCAATGGGAGGGGTTTTCTAAATTCCGTTATAGGAGAGGAAAATTTTGAGGTTGCTGCTTAGAGGGACTTTGTCTTATAGATCTGCTGACTATGAAATTCTGAGTCGTATTTTGACCATCCCATGTTTCATCAGGAACTATCCTAAGCAGAATTAATATTATCACATAGCACTCCCCGCATTATGCACATGTTTGCCTTAAAAATTCTATATGCCACTGCAGTTAGGGTTGCCATATGTCCCAAAAAAATGGAATTGTCCTGATTTTGTGTGAAAATCTCGATTCTATAGTGTACTATGAATGATCAAGAACATTACTAAATGTTTTGATTTTCCTTATCTCTACAAATCTACAATTAAGTAAAGATTATCTCAAAACCACCACGTTTCCCTTACCAGCAAGGCACTTAACCAAGAAAAATGTTTATTTTCAAATCTTCTGATTACCGATTAGCCAAATTGAAAGTTACATAAATACGCAAGCTAATGCAAAGTGGGTGTCATTTTTGCAATCAAGCAAATCTCCAGAGCAGTTTACAGAATTACTGAAATTAGCTGAGTTTTATTTTTGCATTTACAGCCACAATGCTATTGTGGAAAGGGTACCTATATTTTCGCTCAAGAACGCTCAGTGTCTCAGAAGGGCAATCTTGTTGTTACAGTTTAGCATGAAAAATTTCAGTTATAGTGAACCTACTGAGCTCTATAACAGAGTTAGAAAAATATGACTGGTATGGTAAATCATTTTAAAAATAAACTTATTTCTTCAAATTTGTACTTATCCCTCCCCAATAGTAAACAGTTTCACTTTATGTCAACCCTAGCTGCAGTAAATTACTTTGTGATGTTCTGCATGTTACAGAAAACTCGTTCTAAATTAATGTTGGATAATTATTAATACCCTTGAATTTATACTTTATTACCCCATTCTATATGTGTGTAAAACTTTGATACGTTACAAGTGCATTTTGGATGTAATGATTACAATTTCTGCAGACTTATTTGGGTGTGATGTAAATTTTAAAGTACAAAACTGAAATGTACATATATTTTTTGTTCCTCTCATCTTTGTGAGTTAATTTGTTTTTAAGTTAGGTAAAGATTATTACAAAGCTAGTTATCTCTTGGAATTTTTATTGTTAGTTTTATCACAGACAATATTGGAAGAATGATCTTGTAATTTTGCCTAATTAACAAAAATTAAGTCTGTAATTTGGAAAGATTGTGCATTCTTATACCCTTGATACTAATGCAAAAGATGCAAAAATAGATAAACAGTTGTATGATGTAAAGTTTCTTCAGCAAATGCTGGTCAAACACTTCAGATCCCATAAAGCTGTTTGCACTAGTAAGTTAGGGAGGTGAAAGACTTGCAGAACTCGACAAAGGTTGCTGTTACTGTGGATCATGCCTTGATTGGCAGTCTTTAAAATACTTTATCTACAGTTACTGAGTATCTTACACAAAATATAATGGTAAACATGTACTTAATCATGCACTGAAAGACTGATTACTTAACCCTCTACTGGTGTGAATTTGTGTTCCGTGCTTGGTATGGTGTGGGTCAAACTGACATAAATGTTATAGTTTTTTTAAATTTATGTTTATACCATTTATTATCAATCTATTATGTTTTCAGAAAAGAAATTAGTTTTATTGTTACAAACGCCACTGATGATAGAAATCCTCCCATGTAGTCAATTCTAAATTTCACTTTAAGGAGAAATAACCACTGCATTACCGTATTTACCCGAATATAAGGCACATTTTTTCGCCTCGATTAAGCTCAGCAAAATATGCCTGCGACTTTAAATTGCATACAAGTGTTTTTAGACAATAATGGTAAAAATGCACACAATATAGCCGATTGATCTACCGTGTTCGGTTCCCCTCCTCCAAGCACCACCACTTATCGATTATCTCGAATCTCCAAGAATATCGAAATATTAATCGATTCAACATCAGAAATAAATATATTTTAATCGAAGCTTGTAAAAAATCTGTAAAACTGCATATGCGAGTGATGTTCATTTTATTATATGTTTTGCGTATTTTGTGATTTTTGATAGTGGTATTACAGAATATGCATGTATTATGAGTTGTTCAGAAGTAAAGAAATGCAAATAATGGTAATTTTAAACTGATGGTAACTGGAAGTGCAGTTATGAAAAATAGAAAAATTGTGCGAAATTCAACACAAAGTCATATGAAGTGTAAAGTACTGATTTCTGTTTTCTTTTCCGTCGGTTTTATTTAATGTTTTATTAAATAAAATTAGAATTTCATAATTTAGGTCTGGTAACACTTTCTTTTTCTTATTTCTGCTAAGAAATTATTAGTTTATTACTTTAATGTTATGAAATGAGGCAATTTATTTTTTTCATTTTGGGGTTTATTTAATTTTTTCCTTTACTTTAGTGTTCAAAAGGTATGTACAGCTTAAATTCAGGGGCAGCTTTTATTTGGATAAATACGGTATATAATTTAAACTGTTTATGTTGTAGTAAGGTTTAATACTACCAGTTAATATGAGGGATGAGGCAGCTTTTTTTATTTTTTGTTAATGTAGGATCATTTTGAAATGATGAAATATACAAATGAAAGGGCAGGGTATGGAATGTCTGTATAATGCAGATTATGGGTACGAGATGTGAGATAAGATGAGGGAGCAGACACTCATAAACATGCATATACGATGGCATCATGCCACACTACTGTATTGCTGTAGTTGGAAACATGAAAGCACACATAGCCTAACCTATAAAACCCTCAAAGTTTGGTTTGTAAGGTCCTAATTCCCACCAGTTCCCTGTAGCATTCTCTCGAACGTTTTTGCACTGATTTTGTAATCTAAAATAGGATGCGTGATTTATGCGAGGAAATTATTAAACCATTACAAAATCTGTTTAAATTTTATTTATTTGAATAAAAACAACATGCGATAACTTACAGTGCTCCATTATTGATCTTCCTCAGAACTATAGTCTTGTTCAGATTCAATCTGCATATTTCATCACTTTTAATTTTTTAATATTTTTTGGACGGTAACTTTACTGCATTTTATATCATTGAAACTGAATCTCTTAATCTCAGTGATTGCACACAAACTACCTGTAAGCGGTACAATATCACAGTACAAACTGTTATCCTTCTCCCAGCAGGAAGAAGAGCTTAGAAATCTACCGTTCTATGGTTGCTGTGGTATTTGGGAAGAACTCTAATGCTTCTCCTGCTGTCACAATTCACAATAAAAGCAAGGCATTTGACAACATAATGGTACTTACTAGTTCTTGAAAGAGTTTGCACAAAATAGTAAATGTATGAAAAATTCCAGGAAAAAAAAATTAATTACAATTTACAGTACCTGAATTACACGATTGCATGAACTACGCGGATAATTATGGTTCATTTCAAGTAAATGGTTGTGTGTGAAAATTATGATTAATAAAGTTCGGAAGTAATTGTTAGTTTTGTGAGACATGATGAATTAACAATTAAGCAAAGGTAGGATTTGATCCTAGGGACCAAGCGTTTCCCTCACTTTTTTCTTTCTTTCTTCTTTCCTGCTGGTGTCTTTTTGGAAATGGCCTGTGGCTTGCTCAGCCTCCAAAATGAAATCTGATTTGTCATCCAAGAGTAAAGCATTTGGGCCATGGTGCTGACTATGCACCATCTTCTTCATTTTGCACATACCAAATCATAAGAAATATTCCCAAACATTAGGAAAAGTATGCATTAGAATATATTCCATTTTGTTTATCTTCAGAGCAGGATATTGTTATTGGTTTTATTAAATTTAATTAGCTTAATGGGATTAATAGTCTGTTATATTTTTGTATAATTTGAAATAGGTTGTGAATAAACTTTTACAGTAAAATATGTGGAAGACTTTACAATATTGTAATTGGTTACCCAGTTCTTATATAGAAGAAACATTATTTATTGTTCATTTTGAAAGACTTCTTGTGCATAACTAGTTATTTCAAGATCAAGAATGTGCACTTTTCTATCTTCTATCTTCCACACTCCCTACTGTAAGTGAACCATGTGACCAGCTTTTCTTTTTCCCTGTGCAAGGCCTCATACATGGTAAATGGAAATTATACCTGCTCTCCTCATTCCTTATACAGGTTCCGCTTCAGCAAAAGAAAGCACCCTTATGAAGAAATAATATAATTGCTTTTGCACAAAAACACTTTTTCCTTTAAGCATGTTAAATAGTAGAGTATCCATTCTACAATACCTTTATTTCCACCAAGACAAATAATATATACTGTTGACTTAGTGAATATGGATAAGGAAAAATACTGTAGATTTCCCATTAGGTTATATCAAGCTGCTTGCCCTGAATTTTCTCTTTTATATTGTTAATGTGTGTGCACAAATTGAAGACTACCAATTAGGTGATAAACGACAAAAAATCCTCTCACTAGAATACAGCAGCTAGTGTAGAATGGTTCACATTTCTTTTAAACGAGTCTGTTTTGTAACTTGTATTTTTCTTAAGAAATGGGTCTGAGTAATCACTCGTGTGGTTAATGTATTTGTAAAATATTTGGATATCCCATCTTCATAAGCTATCTGAAGCTGTTAATCTTGCCTAAACTTCAAGCTTCTGCATGGATAACCAAAGGCAGTGCAAGAAGTATTAATATTTATTTACTAATTTCAACTTATGGGGATTTATAATTCAGAACTCGGGCAGTTCAATTTTAGTGTTGAATTATTTTTGTAAAACTAAGGATTGTTGCATTTTATTTTATTTTCAAAGTACAACAATAAGCATAGTTTCAAAATCACTGCCTAGTATATTTAGTTATTTTCATTAGCATATTTTTCATACTTATATGATAGTCCTGTAGTCAGAATTATTGCACAAATCGTAGTTTATTATTTGTATATAGTGCTACAAGTAGAAAGAAACCTGCATGGAACGAAGCTGTGATTGCTGCAGCAAGCACAGCTACATTCCATGCTGGCTGTGGAGGTTTCTTTTTAACTTTTAAGACTATAGTATAATATTTTGAACTCTAAGGATAGAAAAACATAAACTGCTACATACAGTGGTGTAGTTTAGCATAATGAATTCGTGTAGCAGTATAGGCACTTAGTTCTGTATAAGTCTGCCTACGGTATTTGCCTCTCTATTTATAGACATCTAAACTTTTTCTCTTTTTTTCCCTAGGAAATCTTAATAATTAATTATTTGCATTAAGATAATTCCAGTGAGGTCAGCAGAAAGTTAAAATGCCAAATTTTCATAAGTGACGTAAAATGTTGGGACATAAAATTGAATTATCTACCTCTTCTCATCTGTAACCTTTATGTGGAGTCATGACTTCTGAAAAATTGTTTTACCAAAAGTACAACTAGAACATGGCAGCCTATGTCACTTGAAAAAGGAGAGCAATGGATTTGAAAGGATATTTTGTAAAGTATAAAATGTTAATATATCATTCACTAAAGCTATAAGATTTTAAAGTATATATTTTGTAAATGATTTCTTGTAAGCTACATAATTTCATTTTTTAAACAATGAAACCATATTGAAATATTAAACACAGTCTACCTTACCAACATGCAAACCATTATGAGAAAACTTTGCAACAACTCGAGTCAGTGAGAGATCACAGGGCTATTTATTGTTCCAAATGCCTGTGTTCTGTAACGTTGCAGTCTTCATAAGTTCATGGTCATTAGAAACTTTATTGCTCTGCAAAGGTGACTGTTTCAAACACCATAGAGTTAAAGATACGCAAGATATGTTTATTCGGTGTTCTTAGAGAAAAGACTTAGACATGTGAAGAGTGAATTTACATACTGGATTGTTATCTTAAAGGAAACAATTACAGGAAATGCATTCAAAATTGATGAAAAAGTCAGGATCAGTTTCTTACAAACCGAGGGTGCTTAAAATAAATGAACATTATATTTCTCAACATTTTTCACAATCAATGTACATTTAAGGTTAAACTTTAAACAAGCCTTTGTCAGTGATAAACCATCGGTAAAAAGCCCCTTCATTTAAGAAATTGAGGCATGTGTATATTAGTACATTGGAAATGAACAACAGATCTTGGAACTAACCAGAACTGGTCATATTGCATCGTTCCAAAGATGTGCAGTAAGAAGGCCATTTTCAGTAAAACTGGGAGTAAATCTTAATTACATAAAATACATTTCTAAATTTTTTGCTAATGCTAACAAAAATGTATCCAACAGGAAGTTCCAGTCATGTCATGGTAGGGGATAAATTTGCCTGTCGGTTTATGCTACTGCAAAGCTTTCTGGTAAATGGTTTGCACTGGATAATGTAATTCTCAGGTGTGTATGTAAAGTGAGGTAACTCCAAAAACTTAATTTTGTGATAACTAAATTTTAATCTTCGTCTAAATACGTATGATCACACTATGAAAATAAATCTACATTTATTATATTTGTATGTATTTGAAATTCTGGAAAAGTGTATTATTTTAATCATGACTCACCTCATTTGCACTCAAATGTTACTACATAAGTATGGTATTGGAAAGAGCGGTATCTTATAAAACTTTAGTGTATAAGGAGGTAAGTATTGATTTTAATAACTCCGAACTTACCACTCTTTCCACAGTGAAACCATTGTAAAGAGAGAGATCTCAATTGTAAGTTAACTTATACCCCTTAACACACCATGAATTGAGGAATTGATAAGTTATTCCATAATACACTGATTTTACCCCACAATTACCGATGATATGAGATATATCTAAACAGATCGATAGCATGAATCTGTCATTATTCCTGGCTAGAAATCTCATTTTCCCCAATTTTGGAGTTGTCTCTCTTTAAACATGCACCCAAAAATTTTGTTTAAATATATGAAAGATTTGAAACTATATTAAAATCTTAAATCAACCTATAGTAGGAATATTGAGTACATTGGTGGATTTACTACGGTTCCAAGAGTGAATCTGCTCCAATCTTTACAGCTACACTACTGTTGCTAACTATAATTATTTAATAATTTTCTGTAATTTTCAACAATTTGAAGACCTAATTTCATATGAGCTAAAATGAGCCTTCCTCTACACTCACTTGGAAACGACATCAAAGAGAAGGAGAATAAAGATGAGAGAGGGAGAGAGGTTGAGCATGCGTCACCTATGCAAATGAGTATGTGTGATATACTCAATTTAAATTTAAATGAAGGTAGGCATTTCCTTATGTAGTTAGCTGTAGAAAAAATCCAGAATCACACCCTTCAAGAGCATATTAGAATTAGTGATAAAGATTAAACAAGAGAGCAAGTAGGGGTGCACATACTTGGACAAGGAATTTGGTTGAAATCATGCTGAGAAGTTGCTACAGGGCGTTTTTTGTTTGTTTGTTTGTTTGTTTGTTTGTTTGTTTGTTTGTGTATTTGTAAATGAATAGTACAGTATTATGTTCTCTTTCTAAAGCTTGAAAAGCATGAAATGAATCAATGTTTTGTTCCCAGAATTATGAAAAAAAATACAATGTAGGAAGTGGTACTGGCATCACAGAAGCAGGATATACCTTGTACATTTTGAATGTATGAAGACAATGCTGCAATACTTTATAATTGTTTAAAAACACTAGGCAGAAATGTTGGCTATTCACAAACCAAGAATAGTTTTATACACAAATATGTTAACTAAATGTTTTGTGGAACAGATTCAATCTTAAAATTGTTTGTATCAACTTTGATATAATTTTTATATCTGGGCCTTGTGTCATAAAACTTGAGTAGGCTACTGCTAAGAATAACATAATGATATTAGCGAATGTATTAACTTTTCTGTTTTGTCATGATGTTAATTACTATTAGGTTTGTTCCAGCAGGTCCAGAAACTGCCATCAAATGCCCCATGCATGCGCACATTGTCAGTAACTGCAAACTTTCGATTCTGATTATTGACCCAACATGTACTGCAGTGGAAGTCAGTGGATTGTACATAAATTATTAATCAGCAGGGAAAGGATTTATGGTAAAGAATTTATCGAAAATATGAATTTAAATTGAATGTGGTCTAAAATTTTCCCACTTACCTTGCCTTGTAACAGTTAGCTTTTGAAGACCAATAGAATTTGAGGGCACATATGAATTCTAGTGGGAGCTTTGGGAACAAATTTTAACCGATGATTCTAATCTTGGTATAATTACTGTATTACCAGCATCCAGTGATTAATAAGTTGCAATTGACAAATTTATTTTTACATGTACTGAAAAATTGAGGTGAAACTTAGAAGTTGAAACGGAATTTGCTGTCCTGTTGTTAAGAAACTGTCATTCTCAAAATAACAGCAGAAACCAGTTCTAAAGGAATTACTGTAAATGTTTAAAACTGTTATTAGATCTATTTTTACATATTTATTCAATGGAATTTTATATATTTTTGTACTTTCATTAGCCTAAATATGAAGTTACTTATTTTAATTTTTTAAATATGGAAAGTTATCCCAATATGTGCTAAACTGTAAAATATATTCTATAAAAACGGCATTATTCATGAAGATAACACAAAATACAATTCATTTCAGCTATATAAACAGATATATACTTACATAGAAATCCTTTCCCTGCTTATCAAGACAAGCTCAGTAAACATAATAGTGAAATTTTGATGCTCCATGTCATTCCCCTTCGGGCCTGAAATGTTTAAATTGCTACAGAAGTGGTGTTTTGTGACATGAAATGAAGAACTATGTGACGTTGTTAGGCTTATTTAATTAATTGGCGATAATAATTACACATTAAATGTTAATCCATATCTGCCATGATATATGTCAACATGAAATGTAGATTGAACTGATCATGCCAGCAAGAATCAGCAACAGAGACAAGAATCAGCCTATTGTTAATAAATCGCACATGCTCAGTACAACAATTCCCCCAAGATTTCTATTTGCTTGCTGGAACAAAATTCATTGCCTTGTAATAATAAAACAGAAAATTGTCTTAATATGTCATATCCACTTTCTATTCATAGGAAATACATCTTACAGTGCAATCATCATATAATCACAGCATTTATTTAATTGAACTACAGTTTTATCACCATGATGAAGGGCATTTTCATAAATTGGGACAAAATCGGTACTTTTTTTAAAAATTAAAAAAACTACATTTTGTTTCCCCAACAGAGGTACATAAAATCATGGGTTAATAAATGAAATGACCAGGTAAAAATACTAGAAAAGAATCTTCAGAATCTATCAGTGATGTGATTTCATTAGTGTACAAATCTTTGTGCTACAATATTCTGATAAGTAATAAAATTAAGTTTTAATATTACTGAGTTCTATGAAAGAAGGCCCAGTACTCAGATACTACATTGTAGGGAAACGTTTGCATTCCGAAATAATTGAAATATTATTTATGTATATTATCGTTAGTCCATTCCATCTATGCCGTTTATGCTAATTGATAAAATAATAATTATGTTAAATAAAAATTCAGATTAGTTATTTTTAAAATAAATATATATTTCTATTTTATTTTTCTGGAGATTCCTGATATTCAATAATGATTTGACTGACTGTATGAAAAGTGTACTCAAGTTTACAGCCATTTTTAATAACATGTTTGTACATTTGTTATATAAGTCAAACTGCTGTAAATATATTCAGGGAAAGAACAGTATACAGAATGGTAGATAAAGTGGTTTCCATGTGTCTGAATCCGCTCGAAAATATCCAGTCTCCATGTCCTCCAGTTTGTCAATGCTCATTAATTGTACACATTTTTATTGTATGGGATCCATATCAGAACAAAAATAGCGTGTATAAATTTACTGCATGACTTTAAGATTACTACATATAAAGGCTGACTGTGCACTGTAAGTTAGAAGAGAAGTGAGCATATTATTCTAGGGGATAATATGTTGGATTACTGATGGATGGCTGCAGTCGATGGATTTTCAGGACCAAAAAATCCTGTGCATGAAGTCCTCCAGAAGGGACTATAAACCATCGGTCCCGTATCATAGATTTACAGCACATTTAGGAACTCAAACCTAAGTAGAACATCTGAACCAAATTCCGACCCTTTTACCTCCAAGTAACATCTTAGTTCTCTCTAGCTGGTTGTTAAGGTAATAGGCTTACCCTCTGTTCCTTTGCTTTCTATAGAAGAATAAGCATAACTAAATAAGTCTTCAGCAATGAAACCTCAACTCGGAGGCCTTATAGTCCGTGCACAGAGTGGACAGGATACCAACCATCCATTATCAACATAATTAAGAAGTTATGAATATCTCAAATGCATTTTGTGTTTGTTTTGTTTTCATATTGTGAATAATTTTTTGTTTTATTTTGTTATTGGAATAATTTCATTTTCCAAACCTTAAAGATTGAGCTTACAGCAATGAAAATGTATTGAAATATTAATATGAGGCCCTTAGAATAGCATAGGCGTATGCGCCAAACGCTACTTCTGAGAAAAACGCGATTAAAGTTTCGCAAATTATTACACAGAGGCGTATGCGCCAAAAGCTAGTATCACACTGAAAAACATCTACTTACACATTAATATGTTCGATAAAAATATTGTACAATATTAAAAAGTGAGCCATCAGGCATTACTACTGTAAATTGTGATGATAATTGTGAGTTTACAGATATTCTAGACTTTTTAACACTAATTTTACATACAACGCTTTTAAGTGTAAAGCATGCTTTTTGCGTGTTATACCCGAAACTGTTTTCTTACAAAATGGAAATATATAAATTTATTAACTGATCTTGGCTCTACATTCATGCAAAGTCATTTCTTGTTTTAATTTTTTTATCTCTTCAGAATCTGTTTCTTCTCTCATAGTCTCCAGTTGTCGTTGTGTTTTGTCACAATAGTTACAAGTATCAGACTTCGGAGGTGAAAATCCAAGATTAAATTCAGAGTTGAAAATGTGGCGGTAGAATGATTCAGAAACTGGGCGATCTTCAGCATGATTTTCAACAATCCAGTGGACTTTTAGCTCTGCTATAATGACTGGTTAAAGCAGGGTGCGATTACTTTTTCTCTGTCTGAATCAGGCACTTTTCTAGTCTGTTCTTGATGGCCGCGATTATCTTTATCAATGGTCCCTGTTCCTCTAACTTTGTCACGAACAGTACGCAGTCTTTTTTCACTCAATCCATGCATGTTCCGAAAAGCTACTGCGCAAACATTGTATTCATTATTTTCATGAATAACTTTATAAACTACTGTGCGCAATCTGCGAGAAGGCCTATCAGTTACATGCGATCTTTTCACATCCACACTTGTCATAAGTTTATTTAAATAGCTGTTCTGTAGGTTGTAATCCCCTATTTCCCAAAATTCTCTAAATATTTCGTCAATTTTATCTCGACCCACTTTCTCAAAACAACCACACCGACACGGAGGCCCTACTTCTTTCCTGATGAAAACATTTTTTGTTTTTACACTGACATATTCTTCGCCTGTATTTCTCTTCTTCCTGGCAACATTTGTTTTCCATTTGTCTTTCTGAATGCTGCGTTTTCTAGGACGACTTACATGATGAGAAGTAGAGTCACTCTCTGTATCACTCATTGTTTGTGCTTAATATAGGCCTACTAAAGTGAAAAATCTAAACTACGAATTTAATTTCTGTCATTGATATGGTTAAAACACTAATTTTAAAACTCAGTACATAAAAATTACTGCGAGCACTGCAAGACACCGAGAATGCGTGTTATCACTATCTTTTAAAGCAAAAGACTGAAAGAAAAGCTACACTTTTAAACAGACAGGAAAGATTCAAATCCAGACGAAAACTAATGACAAGAAAAATCCATTAAAATTGCTAAGGAAATTATGAGGGTTGAAGGATATAAAACAAACAGCACCCCTGTTAAGTAATGATACATTTGTTGCTCCATACTGTTCAAGAGCTGTATGTCTTAGCATAGCGACCGGCCGGCCGGCGCGGCGCGGAAGGCTGGCTCATACGCCTTTGCTATTCTCGAGATTTAGCTGGAGCACGTAAGGTTGAAAATCATGTTATATTCAAATGGAAATTTCGTTCGTATCCAAGGCGTATCAACCATTCACACTAATCAGACATGAAAGAGTATAAATCGTACTATATGTTGCAAGAAAAAACAAAAAAACGAACTTTGGCGCATACGCCTCTGCTAATCTAAGGGCCTCATATTATCTCTAGATGCTCATTGAGGCTTTTACCCCATGGTAACAGAATGTTCCAAAATTATGTCAGTTTGTAAGAAAATATCATTATTTTTAGTTTTTACTCTCAAAATATAGGCTGCATCATTTTTCAAAGATCAGTATATTTTTTAGTCAACATTTTATCTAAAATTGGTATTTTACACTGTTTCCTTGAGGGACTGAATAGAATGAGCTAGAATTTAAGATGGGAGTGATTTACTTACTTAAAAACTGCTGAATCAATTATCACGAAACTTTGTACATGATTTTTATTAAATAAATTCAATATATCTTCATAACCACAGTGATCATTTTCAAAATATTTTCCATGCATAAGCTGTGTACTATCAGGTTGCAATATGATTTTCTTATATTTAAATGCAATTAATTTATTTATTAATAACTGCAAAACTGAAAGTGGGTATTGTTCCTTTTATTTGGGAGGAGACCTAAAAGTTTGTTTTTATAAGTCGGGATGACAATTTAGTAAACATTGACTAAATGTGATGAAAAATTTACAGCATTTAATATGTTTTTTATATATATTTTCTGAAAGCATTTATAATTTTGTTTAATACTCATAGAATTAAAATTCTAGTTCAGTAGACTATTATTTTTCCCTTTTAGTTGACATGACAATCCAGAGACAATATGTAGGGGGATTTACATAAGATTTGCGACTTTCTCAGCACTGATTATTTATTAATAACCGTTTCATGAGCTACCGCTAAACCATTATTAATATTGTAAGAGATTTTTCCATGTCCCAGAAAGTACATAGTAAAAAGCAGACTCATAAATAAACTTTTTTTTTTATTTAGTTTTTCTTTCTATAATTTATAGGTTGCCTTGTGGATAAAAATTAACAAATAGTACAGAAAGGGGCTATACATTGTGTTTGCGTGGAACATACAGTGCAAACCAAGGAAGAAACCATTGTACTTCTTTGTGCATAGCTTGTGGACATCACTGGGCATGGGGCAACCATTTGCTGTGCAATTTTTAACTCTCTTCAGAGATTCAAATAGGTATAATATCCAGTGAAAAATAATTTCAGTATATCATTCACTTTTCTTCCAATAGATTTAGAAAATGCATCCCCTTTGATTGTTATGTATCTGACATTCCCCATAACATCCTCACAAATGACATTTAAGCCAATAACAATCCATATAGGCGCTCCCAGGTAAGTTAAGCCAGAATGAGGTGTTGTATTTATTAGCTATTCAGGAATTTTAAGTGAAATGGAAATTGTTAACATTATAGAACTTAATTTCAATTTACAGGACTGACAGGTAGCAGTATTCCAGCTTGCCCAGATAACTTCCATGCATGAGCTATCACATGAGAAAAATTCCTCAGCTGCACAAGCAGTATTCCTTCAGGTTGTCCAGATAACTTCCATGCATGAGTTGTCACTTGAGAAAAATGCCTCAGCAGCACAGGCAGTATTCCTTCAGCTTGTCCAGATAATTTCTATGCATGAGTTGTCACATGATGAGAAAAAATGCCTCAGCAGCACAAAAGAATCTTTGTTTGCTAGTAATTTTCAAAATATCATGGATTATAGAGAAGAGATAAAAAGTCGGCTAGATTAAAAATTAAGATCAGAATTTGAGGAATTTTGCCATAGTAGTAGTAGTAGTAGTGATAAATCTTTAACAAAATGCTCATCTAGTGACTTCTCACAGGTAAAAATATCCTCATGGGTTAGGACAATTCATCCACTCAGTGTTCCATCACTCCATACACACAACTTGACTTGCATATTTTCTGGTCAAGGTCATCCAATTTATTAAATCTCAGCCATAATTTGTTACCTGCATAAAGAACTGGTTTTTCCCTGTAATAACTCTGGTGACAAAAGATATGTAGATCATTTTGTAAACATTTCACCACTATCATTCGAATTTAGAAGATAAACATCAACTTCTACGAAATAAAAGTCTGCCAATTCTTGATGCAAGGTTCTATTAACACACATTACCACTGGGACTCAGAATCGAATCTCTGTGGTTCCATGTAGAATTTGTGATAGACAAAATGGGAGCAGGGCAGGTTTGCTTGGAGTGCTCCTGTTCCTCCAACATATATATCATTCCACTGTTGCTCCATTCATCGTAATATGACCATTTGGTTGCAATAAAGAAATTAACACACTAGTCTAATCTTTTGAGTATGAGAATCCCAGAGAGAAAAAAATTAGCTTGACTAGTGATAGTAAAGTATAAATGGTTGAACAAAGCTCGCAAGAGAAATGTCTAGATTAGATTAAGCCCTTCGGCTTCTCAACACTGTGACCTTAATAGATCTATTGTGAATACCCTATTCTAGCAGTCACCACTTTAATGTAAGGATTTTTAATATAGCATATAATTTTCCTGGGTGATGTCCAGTGCTGAACCCAGGGATTTTTCGTTACTGAAAAACCCACTACCTGACCGGGAATCGAACCCAGGCCACCAGGATGGAAGGCAAGTATGCTACCTATACACCCACAGCAGCTGATGAGAAATGTCTAGCCTTCATTCCTGTAATTTCCTTGAATCTTGATATCAAAATTATTAGGCTACTATAAATCAACAAACAAAAAATACGTTCCTAAGCTTTGAAACTGGACACCAGAACAACTTCATATAATCAACATGGTATTAACAACCCTACTGCAATATTGAGTGAGAAATGTGCAATGCCTTGCTATTGGTATTGCATAACCTAAAGGATGTCTAGTCTAACTAGTAGTAATTTATTTTTCCAATGACTTTTAGTTATTCAATGGCTGAGTGGTTAGACTGCTGGGACCCGGGATCAAATCTCTGTGGTTCCATGTGGAATTTGTAGTGGGCAAAATGGGATTGGGGCAGGTTTTCTTGGGTTGCTCCTGTTTCCCCTGCCATATATCACTCCACCGTTGCTCCATTCATCATAGTATGATCATTTGGTTGCAATAAGAATTATTAATAATAGTTGTAATTCAGGGCTTTATGTATGGATCTAATAGTAAAAAGAGGCAGCTAATTTTTGTGCTTTTTTTAAATTGTATTTGTTACTTCATCTAGGTTTGAGCATAAAGGCTTTGACCTTTCCTTATCTCAAAATAAGTGATAAAACTTGATTACAAAAAGAATAGTGTATCTGGTCATGTGATTTACTGTTGGGAATTGGAGACATTAGGATGTGCTTGGTTTGAATGTTTGTAATACAATGTAAATATGGACTGATTTTTTGTATGTCCTGTATGAACCTGATACATGTGTTTAGAGATAATGCCGTTGTAATTATAAAATTAATTAACCAACCCAGGCTAGAACTTGTTAGTAAGTTAAATTAAACATCTTTAAAGTACTGTATATTGTAAAATGTGTAAACCAATTTATTAAAGATTATTGTTCCTTTATCAATATTTAGCGCAAACAATTTGAAAAGATATTGGTGCACATTCCTATTTTAATGAAAATAAATCTTAATTTTGTTCGTAGGAATACATTTTGTATAATATTGTAGAGTGGATATTCAGGGTTCGAATAAAAAATTGTGGGGAAATTAAATGTAGGTCCAAATTTATCAGTGTTATTAACCAGAACATTCACTCTCTGTAAAAGACATACTCTACAGACTACCACAGAACACAGAATCACTACTGCATTCATTGTCATAGCAAATATTCTTTAACCTTATTGTTGCCAGCAAAAAGAAACAAACATTACGCAGTAATAATATAAACCTTATGTTCATTGCCGTGCTTCTGTTACACCATGCACTTGCTTGTTAGGTAAATTTTGTTGCTATTCATTGTGCTGGTGACACCATTACATTCAAAAACAGCTTAATGAAGAAACATAAGTGCAGTTTCCGGTAATTGCATTGGAATTATGAGCTGAAGTTTATGAAATGTAGAAAAATATATCCCTAGCAAGGAAGAAATTTTTATTTGACAAGAGGGGGAAATCCCCATCATCCCCCCCTGTTAATTCGAACCCTGTGGATATTCTTAATTTAATAAGAGCTGAAGTTGAAGAGGGCTGAATATCAAGTAATTGTGTATGTACATTTGTTTGGATAGATCTTTTGGGTGCATTGCTGCTTTACTTTCAGTTCCCTTGCCTCTAGGGTGCACACAGATACAAGATTGAAGTAGTATAACACTAATCCCCATAATAACAGTAGAGGGGGCATTAGAAATCCTGGTGTTGTAAGTACAAGAAAACTTCTTGGGGAGGGAATGTTTGGTGCGAAGTTTTCAAGAGTCCATTTTAATTATAATAATTATTTTAATTATTATTTCATTATTAATTATTATAATAATTATTTAAATTATAATTTCATTTAATTGAGTTTGAATTACCTTCTTTTTAATAGAAATTCTAATGTGTTTAGGTAAGTTAACCTCCTAACATCTGTGCATTCACAATATCCACTCTTATTTTTATTACCATCTTTGATAGTCTTTACAATCAGCTTTACAAATCTAGAATGGATGCTGTTCCTGTCTGTATAGTATTGGAATTGATAATGCAGGATGACCATAATAATTACCATTCATTATGAATAAATTATATTTTTTAAATGTTATGTTCTGTTTTTTGTGCAGAAATCGTAATGTTTTCTCATTTCTGCATGGGGGTAGGTTACAGGGATATTAGTTAATATATTATAGCATTACTTAATGTAGTTAATACAGGTGAATCAGTCTATTTTGAGTGGATTTCAATTTACATTTTAAGAACTTACTTTCTTACTTTATTTATTGACAAAAGTAAAACAATCTTCTATATTAAATCACTACATAATGTCATATTCTAACATTATGACTCAGCAATGTTTAAAGTAATACAGCAGTGTTAGTGCATGAGTATATTAAAGATTAATATTGTAGACACCATGAAAACTGCTGTGGAAGCTGCTGTAGTTCTCTAAAAAGTATAGAAAATCTCCTCCAGCCCCTGTGTTCGAGGAAACATTCATAAAATACTAGCAGCGTTTCCTCTTTGAATCGCAAGGCTGTTCTTCTGCCGAAGGAATTCTGTAGACTGCAAATCTCCAGTCAGGGCCTCCATATGTCTTTCTATTTCTGATACCAGATCTTTGCATATGTAGACCATGGTCCCATCATCTCCACAGTGAACACCGTAAAGTTGTAGTTGTCCACCAAGTCTTTATATTTATATAACTTTGTGTAAATAGCTGAAGCTGTGGCTGAGCCTTCTAGATTAGAACTTGCTTATTTTTTCAAGGTTAAAATACAAAAATTATTTTAAAATTGTTCTTAAAGTCCAACAAAATTGGAATTCATACTCTGGAATATATCGTTAATAAAAGTGGAAAGATTAGGATTTTATCCCACAAAATAGAGTGATTCAGCTGGTCTGAGACTTGCTATTGTGTGTATATAATAGTATATTTGTTGTATATGTGAAGTTAAAGGTACCGGTATTACAAATTTCTCTTTATCAGTTCTGTATTAAAAATAAAATTATTTTTAACATTGTGCCTTAATAAAATGGGAAACTGATTCATGTAATGAACATGTGTTTCATTAATTTAAGTAAAATAAAATGTCATTGTTTCATTATTTTGTCTATATTTATTTGGCATTGTAGGCTATATCATACAGTAAAAGCCTACTTAGTTACATTTTATGGGTGCAGCAACATCAGAGGCTATTAGAACCAGGACAAGAAAAGAGAGGGATGATCTGAGGGGGAGAGACTGTAATCCAACCCGGCATTGACTCACTGGCCATGAAAAATCCTCGATCAGCTGTGGGAATATGATCTGCCACATGTTTATCATCACTGATATTGTGTTGGCTATCTTGCTCAGTCACGTGGCTATTAAATATAACAGTGTTCATTGCACAAGGAGAGCAGTGCATTTTATGTTCGTTAATATTTTTCTCTGTAGCAGATTTTCTCTATTAATGCTCCAGTAATAGATAAATCGTATGAACATATCCACTTGTTTTTTAATTTAAATTTTTAACTAAATCAACTTCAACTAAAACTATGCATTTCAAGTTATTAAAGCGTGCTTCAAAATAAAAAGACATAAGATCCTAAAAATAAATACAAAGGTGAACGTACAAAGTGCTGTACAGTGTGCTTTACTAAGTGTATTAGATGGTGTCCTGTATATCTTGTGTTGAGCGAGGCTCGAGGATGTAGAGCATCCAAGATCAAAATATACCTGAGTGTTATAATGTGTAACATACTGTTGGTAGAAAGGCTGCCTTCCACCCTGGTGGCAAATGTTTGATTCCCGGCCATATAGGGGATTTTTCAGTAGTGGAAATTTCTTTCCTGTGTTTCAGGACTGAGCGTTGTGTTGTCCCTTTGTCCCCATCCTGTTAGAGGCAATGTCAAATCTCCAAGGCTTGAAAGAGCCCTTTGTATTTTTTATCAGAATAATCCATGATATGTATAGGTAGTGCATTATCTATTTGATAGTGCTCCTAATGAATTCGTTGATGGAGCGCAGCAAGGCAATTAATCTTTTCACAATAAGGTTAAACATTTAAATTTAAGAAAACTTTTCATGACAGAATTGACATCAAAGGTTATTCATTTATTTCTTTCATCAGTTTATTTTCACGTTTGAAACCGTTATTTCCCTTTAGTATTTCATTTCTATTTGCACTAGTTGTTCTCAATCATTTTATTTTTGCTTGAGCAAATGATTATAGAATGATATACCAGTATTGATTAATATTTTAGTGATTATAATATTTATTTTAAAATAAGTAAAATGTAAACATTAAAGGCAAGTTCAACTACAAATAACCATGTATTCCTCCATGCTACAACGCCAATCTCTAACAGTCCCAAATTTGTATTTATGTACGGTTGTCTGCAGTACCCCACATCAACATTCATATGGTATTCTAAAATTTTATTGAAACATAAGCCTAGCAATGTTATATTTTTCAGAAACTCTGTAATTATTTTATAAGGATAAAGCTATCCTGTTTGTTTCTTATTTAAATAGGTTCTATGAGTCCCCTACAATTTTTTTTTCCACTCTAAATGTTATTCGAACATTTTTTCCCCAAAAATAAAACATTTGATTTCTTAGTTAATTTTACTAATACTTGAGTGCAAGTAAGATGTTTAGGGGGGGAAATCTTGAGGCAATTCGATGGTCGGAAAGTTTTTATTCTTATCCTATTATTTAGTATCACAGTTTCCATATTTGTAAGCTTAAAATCATAATTTCAATTCTTCTGAAATGTCAAAAATTAAGACTAATATCACTTTAAGACGGAATTAATTATCTTTAATAATAATTAATAATACGGCATGGGGGGGGGGGGACTATGGCAGCAATGTGCATGGTGCGCATTCTTTATATTCGTTGGCTGATTTGATCGTTGAATATCTATAGTTTGATAAATCAATGTGTAAAGGACCTTGGAAGCTGTGAATGGTGTTGGTCCCGCGTGTTTATAAAGTAGAAATGTGGTTAGTTTATTTGTCGTAGCTGCTGATGTAAAGTTTTATTAACCGAGAATGGTAAAGTATAATCCATGCATCATAATCACTTTATTAATTTTGCCGATGTGGTTCTGGAATTTGCAGTGTAGTCCAAACATACCTTGGATGTAGGCATACACTTCTTGTTTGTTACTTCTGGTAGCAAATAGGAAGCATTATCTGTTTGACCGTCAACGGTTTGCATTGTGTATTATTGGTGTGAATATTGACACCAGTCTTATCTTATTTTACCTAAACTTCTGTTCCAGCATTCTGAAATCGTCTTCCGGTTTTTTTTGGGGTGGGGGATGGGGGCTTTCCTCTACTGTAGTTCGCATGAAGTCTGTGGGGTAGGGACTGTAAAATTTGTCGAAATTCGACAGGATGCTTTGACACTTTGTCGAAAACCAAGTAACTTGTCACATTCTGGCTCTCACTTCATCTCCCACTGCGCTTTGCCATGGTGATGACCCACTTCCCCTACCTTCCCTTACTCGGCCTTCAAACTCTTCGCTACTCAAGGCTGCAACCTTTTCCCTCTGTAGCCTACTGCATGTTATACTGTGCTATGCAATATTAATTGTAATTAAAGTACAATCACCCTTACACCAAAACTGTTATTTTCAGAGTTAGCATAATATTTCACGATTATAATAAATGACCCTTGCACCAAAAGGGTATTTCTTAGGTATTAAAGCTCTCGGCAAGCTGACACTTTGCGACCCACCCGGCTCCCCTTTCCATCGGCCGCTTCCCCTCACCACCTACTGCGCATCTTCCCGCGCGCAGCTATGGCACATGCCAAGCCCGCAGCTTGCTCTAATAATTACCATTATAAAAAACAAAATAAAATTTCACGAATTATAGAAAATGTCGAACAATTAAAAAAATACCCTTGTACCAAACATCACATTTCACGATCTTTAAACACCGATTTGATAATATAAAAAATCGAAATTTACATAATATTTCCCAATTTTTAAAAACGCTGTGTTATGATATAAAACATGGCTCAATCGATGCAGAAAAATTCCCTTGCACCAACAGTACTCTTTTCGTAACAAACAAAACATTTCAAAATTTGAAAAAGCGATTCTTGCGTTAACACTCGCGAATGCATGAAGTCACCCTTAGTACCTATATATACATGAAATCTTTCTTCACTGCTCAACTGTCATTCGCGGCGTGGTGGGTTCAGACTCCTAGCTATAACGCTAGAGGTTCCGCTAGATAGGTAGGGTGAAGAGGAGGTGAGAGGAAGAGAGGAAAGAGACGGGAAAGAAAGAGAAGAAGAGAATCAAGGAGAAATAAATTATTTTTCTCCCCACCCAAAACCCCTACTTTCCACGCGGGTAGTGGTGGGGGACTCGGGTGGGTCGCAATGTGTCATTTTCCCAAGCTCTCTAAACTAATATAAATTAATTTTCACTTCACTGCTCAGCAATCACTCGTGGTGTAGTGGTGAAGGCTGCTAGCTATGATGCTAGTGGTCCTGGATTCGATACAGGTCGATCCAAAATCGACTGTTAGGAATAGGTCCCAAATAGGTAAGTAGGGTGAAGAGGAGGTGATAGAAAGGGACTGTGCCCCCTGCTGGTGCTACCACTGGCCAGCAAGGAAGTTGAAGGTAGATGTTCACTTATATGTCCCAAACTTTACTGGCACCTATACCGCCAAGACTATGAACCAGAAACAATCATTGAAATCCTGTAGACTGCATGTAATATTGTAAAACCACACCACCTTAAAAGTCTTGAAATACAATATTTTGTTATAACTTAGGTCCATAGTACAAAGTTTTCTGATGTTATAACTTAAAATAGGCTATTTCGGTAAAATTGCAATGTAGGGGGGCCCACTTTTCATAAAACTAATATCACACATATTTTGTTATATGTAGTTCTCTGGAGAGGGGATGTTGTCTCGACGAATGATTTGGTCCAACCCACCTGCCCTAAACGATACACTTCCTTTTATAACACGATCTAGCAAAAAGTAGCATCACTGCCATATTGTTATCTCCGTATGATGCAGAAATTCGTGATTGGACGTTAGAGGTGTGACGTCACACCAGCAGAACACGTAGAATTATGGGAAACAGTTTCACAAACACAACCAACCTCGCGGGAGAGATACCACATGGCACATTTACGAAACAGGAGGATTCAGAATGCCCTACTAAATTAATATCACTGTTCATAACCTAACAGAACCTGTCACTAATACAATACTAATATCACCATTCCTAACCTAACTGCCACTAAACTAGAATCTGGGAGGATTCAGAATGCCCTACTAAATTACTGTTCATAACCTAACAGAACCTGTCACTAACACTAATATCACCGTTCCTAACCTAACTACCACATTTTGGTCAACCTGCTTCGCTGAAAAACGAAAAACATCACCCATCCATGGAAGCCTGCTCACATCACGAGAAGGGTCTCCCTACATTTTGACTTCGCCAATGTTCTTCCTAAAAAATTTGCTACCCTGGGCAAATTACCAGTCTGCCCATTTATAAATCAGGGCTCATAGTTTGAAGTTTATGTACCTCAGTTAAGAAAAAAAATTGGGAAAAACATATATTGCGACTCACCCGAGTCCCCCACCACTACCGCGTGGAAAGTAGGGGTTTTGGGTGGGGAGAAAAATAATTTATTTTTCCTTTCTTCTCTTCTTCTCTTTCTTTCCCGTCTCTTTCCTCTCTTCCTCTCACCTCCTCGTCACCCTACCTATCTATCGGAACCTCTAGCGTTATAGCTAGGAGTCTGAACCCACTACGCCGCGAATGACAGTTGAGCAGTGAAGAAAGATTTCATGTATATATAGGTACTAAGGGTGACTTCATGCATTCGCGAGTGTTAACGCAAGAATCGCTTTTTCAAATTTTGAAATGTTTTGTTTGTTACGAAAAGAGTACTGTTGGTGCAAGGGAATTTTTCTGCATCGATTGAGCTATGTTTTATATCATAACACGGCGTTTTTAAAAATTGGGAAATATTATGTAAATTTCGATTTTTTATATTATCAAATCGGTGTTTAAAGATCGTGAAATGTGATGTTTGGTACAAGGGTATTTTTTTAATTGTTCGACATTTTCTATAATTCGTGAAATTTTATTTGGTTTTTTATAATGGTAATTGCAACACAGAAAGCGGCAGTAGCGGCCGGCATGAGCCATAGCTGCGTGCGGGAAGATGCGCGGTAGGCGGTGAGGGGAAGCGGCCGATGGAAAGGGGAGCAGGGTGAGTCGGAAAGTATATCCTTGCCAAAAAATTATGTTTTTGTGCACCCCTTGAACATAAGCTTCTGTTTCACTATACAGTACACTTACACCCATGAGTCCTTTAAGTGTACCAAATAGGCCTCATAAGAAAGTTGGAGATGAGATTCTGATGAAAGGAGATCTCATTGAGACCAAATTATCTGGTCTTGGTGAGATTTTCTATAGAGATCTTTCTTACAACCCTTAAGATAAAATTAGGTAATTTCTGTAGTACAGGGAACTTTAATAATTCGCGGGTGCGCGGGCAAAGAGAGTTAAGTCCACCATCCTCAAAAATTTAGATAAGTCCATAGAGTTATAGATAAAAATGTTCTCTACACTTGTGTTGAGTCCAGTAAGTCATATTAAAAAACGTAAGGTAGTTATGGATGTGTGCATCATGGGTTTATCCATCTCTAAAGTAATGTTGGGCGGATAAAGTGTGTTCCATCCATCCCATTGGCGTTACGGTCCTTGTAGAACCAGAGCCTGCCGATAAAGTGTGTTAAGTCACTCCAATTCTCAGTAACAAGAAAGTGAACTTAACTCTCTTTGCCCGCGCACCCGCGAATTCATCAGCATCCCATCTTGCATTCTTTTGTTTCAACATATCAGGTAATTCACAACCCAGGTCCAACTCTTTCCACCGGTTATGGATATAAAATTGATTAAAACTTTTATTAAAACTTATATACAGTGGATAAAATTTTACCTTTAAAACGGTCACTACGTTTCAGCCTGACCTCCAGGCCTTCCTCAGGTGAACTCACTGTATATAAGTTTTAATAACAGTTTTAATCAATTTTATGTCCATTCTTTTGTGTTGTGAAATAGAAATTGCTGTCATTATTCAAAATATGTGTATACTTACATTTCTTGTGTTGCTTTGTTTCAGTCGGAGTTTTATGTGCTATTTGAACATGCAGCAGGCTATGCTCTGTTCAGAGTTGTTGAGTTCGAAGAGACAGGCATGTTCCTGCCTCAGGTTGAAGCTTCTGTTACGGATCTTGCCCGTTTTCAATCAGTTGTAAGGCTTGCTGGATTTTCACCTTTCAAAACTGCATTAAGTGCTTTAGAAAATATGAACGCCATCTCTGAAGGTAACTTGTTTGTTTTCTGCTGATATTTATTGTGCACTTATGAAGGATACATCAATGCCTTCATGTGTGTACCTTGAAATTTTGATGACAGAACTAAACTTGCCATCACAAGCTGAAAATGGGTGACTACTTGCACTCATGACCCTGAAATAACATTCGGAATCACCTGTATATGTAGTAGGAATATAATTAGTTATTTAGTTGTATAAGTCATGGTAACCATTTTGTTTCTTTGAAAATGTTGGGCCATTTTAAAATATACAACTGAAAGATCAGGATAAGGAGTGTAACCTATGTATAATGCAGATTATGGATATTAGATGTACTATAAGGTAGAAGGAAGGCACACATAGACAGCCATAAGAAACCGCATAGCGCCACTCTGGATTTGTTGTTGTAGTTGGAAGGATGAAAGCACACATACCCACCCTATAAAACCCTCAATTTTGGTATGTTTGGACATTATTCCCCAAACCTTCCACAAGCTTCCTGTGGAATCTCTTCCTCAAAGAATGGCCATTTCAATGTAAGAACGCTGTTCACATCTTGTCACATCCAATCTGCATGGTGGCCTACTCTGAACTGATTTATCATCTCTTTGAGTGTAGCCTATAACCTTAATGTCATATTGCTATTGAATGACATGTCCACATACTACAGATGCCACATTCTTCAGTGACATACATCAGGTTGTGGTATTATTGCCTTACTTTGAGAAAAGAAAAAAATATTTGCCATGAGTTTTGCCCCATCCCTTGTAAATAATCATTTTCTTGATTTTTCCTTCTATTGTCCCTTTTGTTAGAGGAACTCAATTGTCTTGCAGTCATGCTCTGCTGTCCAATTCATTCATACACCTATCTTTATTGCCACCTTTATACTGGTTCTACCTGCCTATAGTTTGACCATTCTAAGAAAGGAACCTAAAATAAACAAAAAAACCAGTGTGCCTCCCTCTTAAGTCATATGAATTGTGATAGAGTGGAACAGACATTTTGGTTTTTATTTACCTCTGGTTTCTTTCTTAGAATGATGAGACTATAGAATGCATAGACTTGTTACATAAAATGCACAGTTGTAGTGAACTGTTAACAAAGGAGAGTGTTTTAAAATTGGAGGGTGATTTGTTTCTGTGAATATTAATAGACATACACAGAATTCATGCATGATTTATTACAATGTGCTACCCGAAATTCGTAAGTGGTTTACGACCCAGTAGTAGTATGAGAAAGTGCAGCTAGGTGACACTTCATACATCTCTTGTGAGACATTGTGCCAAACGATTTTGTTCTGAGCTCTTGCATTTGGTATTTGTAAGTGTTTTTCAAATACTGCATTTTGCTTACTTTGCGATGTCACAATGATGTGTGAGGAACTCAGTGTGTTTGAATATAAAAAAAATCAAACTTGGAAAGGAAGTCTGGGTTATCATGAAGATGATTCTTAAGACCCCTGCAGATCTACAGGCGATTCTGCTTGTACTATTTGTGGAACGAACTTTGCCATAGTTCTCATGTTGAGTTCAACGAATAAAATCCTCTGTCATGTGCCATATGATAGCAGATGTCGCAGATGTCTTGGATGGTTTGCCTGCGATCTTCCAAGACCACAGACTGAACAGCAACGACATTTTTTGGTGTATTGCGAGAAATGAACATGAACATCATCAACAACCAATGTTTGGCTATTTTTAAACCGTTTGAACTACTTGTATGTTTGAGTCTAGCCTGGAGCATTGTCTCCAAATTCTTACTTTAACATCTTATGTGTTTCTGCAGCAGTTTTTCTGAGTTTGAAACAAAACTTGGCCTAGACACACTGCTCTCTCGCATCCGTCATTGTGAAAATTGCAACACAGAACAACATAAAAACACAAATACTAAATGTATTCACTCATAACATAGCCATTTGGCACAATGACTCACAAGAGATGTATAAAGTGTCATCTAGTAGCAATTTTTTGTACTACCACTCGGTTGCGCACGCTTGATGAATTTTGGGAACTTTTGGGTAGCGCCTCAAATGTTCTGTTTTTATTATATTTGTTATCAAATTAAATAATCTAATGCATTCTGTTAGCGAGTAATTTATGTTACAATAAAGTGTTCTAATAGTCTTTATAGACTTTCCTTGCCCAAGAAGCTAAAAAATGTTGTCAAAATTACTTTATTATATTTAAAATTGTTGTGTGTTACTTCACTAACTTGTAAATCAATATTAAATTTCATGATTTTTTAACACAAATGTTTTTTATTTAAAACAGTTAAAAATGAGAATTTTGAAAATAATTGTCAACAAAAACTTATTTATGATTGTTTAGGTATTTTACCTGGAGATCTTCAGCTTTTCTTGGAGACACATCTTCCAAAGCCCAAGAAAAAAGAAAAAGTTGTTCTTGGTGTGAGTGATCCGAAACTTGGAGCGAGTATTAATGAAGCCCTGGGAATTCCATGTCAGCATGTTGGAGCTGTACCTGAAGTGATCAGAGGTAATGGAACACACAAAACATTAAAACTTTGAAGGTTCTCCCGTCGAATGCAGTGTAAAAACTGTTCTCGGGTTTCCAGTCTGGTAGTGAGAGAATTAAATTCTGTGCTTTCGGCGACTGTCTGTGTCGTCATCTTCGGAGAAGTGAGATCCAGAGGTTACGACGTTCTATATATACACATGGTAGGACTAGTCAGATGCAGTCGTGGATCCTGATTGGTCAGTGGAAGTAAACGGTCTCTGCCTCCATGATTGGAGCAGAGAAATGCAGGTTGTCAGGAAGCGGCCAATTGGAACCCTCCGTCTCTATTGATGTTATTGAGGTTCAGTCTGATGTGAAAGGCTTCTGGAAACCCGAGAACAGTTTTTACTTATAAAACATTGTCTATTAGACCTAACAGATAAAACGAAATCTGGTAACATGCCCGTAAGAATAAAATCCTTAATCTCCTAATCTCTTCTTTAATTTTTTTTCGTTAATATCATTCCTGAATATCCTGCAGTCAAATCTAATGTTTTATTTTGATGTATATGTAATGCTATTGTCCCGTTTGAGCAAACTTAATAAAGTAAACTCCCGATTTTCCGTGTTAATTGGAACCCTGACATGTATGTATAACCGTAATCAGCACGTATATTGCATTAAAATCATAAACTGTAAGTGGCATAATGAATAGTTCCTTAACATGGAATTAAATTCATCTGAATTTAACAGATGATTATTTTAGTTTGCAGAAAATGCAACCTGAGTTGTGAAACGTTCAAGAGCCAATCATAGCAAATGGGAACTAAGAAAGATCCTGTAATCATGTGGTTTTGTTTACATCTACTTCATTCTTTAATTGGATGTTGTATTGATAGGTCTTTTATAGTATTTGGACTGATATTCCGATGAATGTTTTAATGTTTGCAGGAATAAGGTTATACTTTCACAAATTAGTGAAAGGTTTCACATCGAAGTCTTCTGGAACAGCACAGCTTGGTTTGGGCCACAGTTATTCAAGAGCAAAGGTCAAGTTTAATGTGAATCGAGTGGACAACATGATCATTCAGAGCATTGCCCTCTTAGACCAGCTTGACAAGGACATCAATACTTTCTCTATGCGAATAAGGTAATCAAGCCTATAATGCAATTTTAGCTACCTTCTTTGTATGGTTTGACTTAAATATATGCCTATTAATCATTCACTCTCAGAAGTCCAATGCAAGTAACAAATGCACGAAACGTGAACTGCAGCACACATCCTGCTACAAGACAAAATAGTCCCATACTAAATGTGATTTTTACCATAAGTAAAAGGTCATAAAATTCATCAAAAATTAGTAAGATTACAATATCAACTTATTACAAATTTTTCAGTCTATGGTGAGGGCTGGAACTCATTGTATAATAATTCAGTTTGAGTGAAGCATTGTTATGTATGTATCATTACATGTTACATATTATCTCGGACTCAATATTGTGGTTAGCAAAATAATTTAGACCATTTTAACAAGTTTTATTTATTTGTTGCTGTAAATAAGTAAAGCCTAAATACTATAATAGTTATAAAGAATCAAGAGATAGTGGAACTTAATACAATGAAGCAACAAATTATGTAATTAAGTTGTTGACTATTAAACACTTTAGGCTTCACTTTTCCTTACATTTTGCAGGACGTACATTTCATGGGCTTTGCCCACATTTTTAAGCAGTTGAAATCCCATGAAACGTACGTCCTGCAAAATGTAAGGAAAAGTGAAGCCTAAAGTGTTTAATAGTCAACAACTTAGTTAATTACTATAATAGTTGTATCAATCAAATTTTAATCTTTCAATTTGTATTATTCAGTTTATCATTGTACCATTTCTTGTAGCATATTCAAAACATAAAAAGTGGACAAAAGGAAATAACAAGCTATGTAATGATTTTCATGGATTTTTAAAAAGGTACCCAACACTTGTAATTGATAGGGATAGTCACATTTCATTAATCCCCAAAACACGAAATTAGTAATAGAAGTTCAAATTACTGTAATAAATTCGTTTCTCATGTTCTTTTATTCAAAATATGTATTTATTCATTCGCGAAGTTTTGCGAAATGTGATAATTTTCGCAAAATACCCGGTTTTTAAGGTTTTATCCCATTTTTACGCGAAATATGGGCAAATGTAAAAGTTCTACTTTAAATTAACTCATATTTGAATATATTGTATTTTTTTTTACCACGGAAAATATTTTAATTAAAAATGTGAGCCATTGATGAAAACGTGAGTCGTCGGCTTTATTTGAAACGCGAAGATGTCAAGGTCAACTGAAGAAGGGACTTTAGAGGAAGAGGGTGGAGGAAGGAGTTTCTGGCACCAAGATGTCGGCGGTTGGCGGCGTAATTCACGGCCGAAACATGTAAACAAATGGCTGAGCTATTCTTCCAGTCTTTATATAATGGCAGAATAATATTAAAAATTTAATAATGAATTAAAACAACCTGTAAGTTACGTATAACAACAATCTCGCGTTTAACGAAGTGTGTGTTGGAGGCTACAACCTGTAATGTCATGCTTCCCGCCGAATCTCGTGTGAAAGAGACGGAAGTAGGGATAAACATCGGTTGTTAAAACATTGATATTTACTATCGATGTTAAAATCGGCGGTAACCATCGATGTGACGATAATACATACGGAAAACATCGACGTATATTTAAAATTAAAAAGCATGGTTTCAGAAAATTAGAAAACATTCATAAATAAACTGAAATATTTCCATGAAAACTATCAATGTTTTTGGAAATTTTGTCAATACGTCCTGAATGTCCGACTCAGTATGTATATTCATGAAAGTTAATGCAAAAAACTGTGAATATTAAAAAAAAAGTGTGCATGGAACGCCATTTGACAGAAGTGAAACTTGTTTTAATTTTTGGATTTATTCAATTTTGGATTGTAGAACTTTTAAATATTGGGTTTTTGGACTTTTTTATTTTTTAAATTTTTTATCTTTAATTTTTTTAATTTTGGAAGTTTTAATTTTGGATTTTGGATTTTTTAATTTCGGATTTTTTATTTTTAAATTTTAGATTTTTAATTGCTTAATTTTGGAGTTAAAATTTTTTAATTTTTAATTTTGGATTTTACATTTTCTAATTTTGGAATTTTGGATTTTTAAAATTTTGGATCTTCGTAGTTTTTTATTTTTGAATTTTTTAAATTTTGGATTTTTTTAATTTTTAATTTTTGGATTTTTTTAAATTTTGGATAAGCGTAATCATTGAGTTGATTGTTTTCTGTGCAGACCGTTCCATCACACCTCACTAATTTTGTGATGATTTTGAGCATTATGCCTGTTGCTCACGGTCAAAATTTTCGTTAAATTTATTGCACAACTAATTTTGTTGTCAAACGCGTCCCTTGTCAACGATCAAATGATTCACGAAATTCGAATTATGTTCCCTCTAGTGGGTAAATTTCACACCACCATTGATTTACCCTGCCACCTGGTGTTAAATTCTTGTACTCCATCTTAACCTCCCACCTGGTGGCTGATTCTTGACCTGGACTCTGTGTACTAAAGTGAAAAATTTGTTTAGTATGCTTCCAGTAAAGAAATCGGGGCTTATAATTGCTGTTGCTGCAATTCTGCGGCTAAAGAAGTTTCACTTCAAAAACATCAATGTCGGGGAGAAACATAGATTGTTTTCCATCGATGATGGTGATGATGACGACGCGTGATTATTTTAACTTTATTCGTACTTCTATTTTTTAAGTTCTACATGTTGACGAATAAAATATTTTAGGATGAATTTGTACATTTTTTTAACTGCCGTAACCACAATGTTAAGTAAGGAGTTTATTCAATTTTAAACTAAAATACAAGCACCTCAAGTAAATCAGTTAAGCTGTTTCATTTTTATTTCATATGAATTCAAGACATTGTCATATCACTCCTGGATGTTGCTTGATATATTATCAGTGTACGGAAAAAAAAATACAGTTAGATTTAAAAGCTGATTTTCAAGATTTTTTTTTTACCATTTTTAAGACGAAATTAAATTTTTAAATAGCGAAATATATGTAGAAATTTTGCATTTTATTTGACGAAATCCTGAGTTTTTATTCACCACAAATCATCAACTCTAGTAATTGAGGAAGTTGCAAAATTTACACAATTCATTGGTATATCCATCAAAAGTACCTGGAAAGTGCATTTTGAGTATAGGGGACTCTGATTAAAGTAATATCAATGATATGTATTCTACAGGGTCTTTATTATAAGTTGAGACGGGGCGACCGGTGTTTTCACTCTCCGCTACGGAGTCCGCATTAGCCGCGGGTGACGCGCGCACGGCTTCCCTGCTTAAAGTGTAGGCTATATAGGCTTACCTTATAACATATGTTGGAAGTGTCGTCCTTCCTGTGTTATACAGGCATTGTATCTGGAAACCACATTCTGGCTGACGCGAGTGAGTTCTTCCACTGTAATGCCCCTAATTTCATTCGTAATGTTTTCTTTCAGCTCCTCCAATGTGTGAGGATTTGTTCGATAAACCTTATCTTTAAGAATGTGGTTTCCAGATACAATGCCTGTATAACACAGGAAGGACGACACTTCCAACATATGTTATAAGGGAAGATATGTAATACTTTATATAGCCTACACTTTAAGCAGGGAAACCGCGCGCACTCCACCCGCGGCTAATGCGGACTCCGTAGCGGAGAGTGCAAACACCGCTCGCCCCGTCTCAACTTATAATAAAGACCCTGTATAACATTAATATAATCATGTAAGTACGGTATGTTCCTTCCCTCAGTAATGGCAAGAAGTCATTTAGAATTGCAAGCAAAACCATTCCTATCTAAAAATATTTGGTGGGTTAGCATCACCCTTATGCCAAGATGTTGATGACTACTGCACTATTGCTTCAGCCATCAGGATTATAAGTCTCTAAAAATTTCAATAATGTTTCATTGCATAATTTTTGTTTGTTTTTTAAATAAAATAAGAAAGATGGTAAGTTCTCAGTGAATTATGGCTTATAAGTATCTTATTTTTATATATGCTTTTTAATTTGTCTGTAGGGAATGGTATTCATATCACTTCCCAGAGCTTGTGAAAATTGTACCTGAGAATTACCTGTATGCGAAAATGGCTCAGTACATTAAGAATCGCAAGGAACTGTCAGAAGATAATCTGGAAGCACTGGAAGAAATAGTTATGGATAGTGGTAAAGCACAAGCTATTTTGGATGCATCAAGATCTTCAATGGGTAAGGAATATTCTTTACTACCCTAGTTCACGTAGAGAAGGAACAAAATAGTTTTTAAAAACTTCTTTCCCATTTGTATTGAGCAAATCAGTTGGAAGGATTTTAAAACAACTTTTCCAACTTTATGAACCACATTAACTGCAAATGTACTGTTTCTTCAATGTGATTTCGAAGCAAGTTGTCAACTTAAAGAAGAAAATGTTTAGTTTTCATGTGCTGGTAATTTGTTTATTAGTGAGAGAGAGAGAGAGATAGAGAAAAAGTGCAAATAAAGACATGTAGTCGGTGCATTTATTGATCCTACACATACCACAGGGAAAAGCTATAAAATGGAAATGAATGATATTAGAAACTCTGATAGTAAGCCAATCCAGAATTACATTCAAAATTAGCACACAATAAAACTTACAGATAATATCACAATTCTACACAATAACTTGAAATAAAAAAAGTGTCTACGTCTTTGTCTTGATTGGAACCCTGTCCAAAATGAGATTTTTCTAACAACATTATAATCATGTTTCTTACTAACTTACTGTTATCTACTAATTTAAAAAAATTTAATTTGTTTTATTTTTTATATTTTTTGCCCTCTTAATATTTCAAAAGTTGCTACCAGCTTTCATACCTGTTGTTAGTTTCAATTTAGTCACCTTTACTTTTCACTTGCTTTTCTAAATCATCTTTCTTTTAACCCCCAAAAGTTTTGATTGACACAATTCAGGACTAGCCTTCTTAGCACACATTTTGATCCTCGCATAAAGCCAACAAACCTATTTAATATTCATGAGAATCAGTGCGATAATGTGTGTTATAATTAAGAAACTTCATTTTCTCCAGTTAAGGGTATAATATTAAATATTTTAATAAAATTCCGCCTTAACCCTTAACATAAAACCATAATGAATAGAGGAGAAAGTGTGATGACTGAGGTAGTTCACTGGTTCCGCCGCTAGGTAGCAGTTACTCTGCTTGAGATTCGCGGGAGCAAGATTACTACGGGCGGTATAGGAAAAATTGCAAACATTCTTAAACAAAATAATACATTAATCTATTTCAAAATGACTCACCTTATCTAAATTGAATTGTTAGATACTTTTGACAATTTTCGGGCTGCTTTACACGTCTTGGAAGATCTCATCTCCATAAATAAACATGGCCGTGTGTAACAGTAATTTCTCAGATTGCAAGAAGCTTGACCATAACATTTCGTTCCACATCTTTCCAAAAATCGAAGATGTTCACAAGCAATGAACAATTATATAATATAGGTATGAAACAGCTAAGGGATGATTTGATCTAATATTTTGTTGCCTAGAAAATAGGGTAGAGGGTATGTTAGTATAATATGATGAGAATTTTTTAAAGAATGTACATTTGTATAGAAATAACAACGTATAATTAGGGTAGAAAACAGCTAAGGGATATTTTATAAATTAATATTAATATTACAATGTATAGAATATTACTGAGTAGGCTATTAATTTGTATTAATATTGTATTAATAGTAATATTATTTATATTAATATTAATTTTCTCCTGGCTGTATGGGGTAAGTTATGTAGGTGAAACACGGTCAAAAGTGTAGATCTGTGTACAAATTATGTGAACAGAGATAATATAAACTAAGGGATGGTTTGTGAATTGCAGGGCATGGAAAATTTCATAAGCAGCACTACAAAAATAGGGCGCGTGATCTTTAAAATTGGCGTCTCAACATCCGATAAAGATGCACATATGCAAAAATTGTTTTGCAATGCATTCTACATATATCACACAATATTTCAAAGCATTTTCCCTGATTTTTTCATAAAAAAATTTAATCCTCTTGCCTTAACTACAGCCCGCTATTTGCTCAAACCCTCGACCATTCGCCGTTCGCTGTAACTGATGTACGTCTTATGTTGTTAAATTATATTATTAAAAAAAGGATCAAGACTTAAACTAATAAGACATTTGCTATATAATTATACATAAAAATTACTAACATAAGTGAACAGAAAATATGATAAATAATCCAATAAATGCATAAATAAAAGTAGTGCAGATTTACTAAGTTAGAAAAAAGCTTCATTCGCTCCTTTTCCCCAACGGTTCAATCTTGCAGTATGGGTACAAGTAGTCAGTTAATATAGTATTATTATTGAGTCCATGAATAAATTATGTAAAAATTTTACGTTATTGCTGGTATTTTATGGAAAAGATGCCTGCCAATACCTCAATACCATTCTGATAGCTTTAGCTTTAGAGTAATTACTATTACTCGTTAACCATTATAAATATATAGGTGGTACTCGATTTATAATAAGATCCAAATATTTCACTAAACCTTACACGCTTGATCTCTTTCTGGACACAAAAATAAAGTAATAAATGTCGCATAGTCAAATTTGCTTCACCCTCAACATTTCACGATCGTCCCACATCATTCGGCCAGCTGTGCGCCAGGAATAATTACCACTCAATTACTCGTAAACCATTCAAGATATAAAGGTGGTACTGAATTTAAAATAAAGTTGAAATATTTCACTAAAACTTTCCCGCTTGAAGTTTTTACGGGACACAAAAATGAAAAAAAATTGTCGCATAGTCAAATTCCGTTTCACCCTCCATGAATTTTATGTAATTGGTGATGTTTATATAATGAAATAAAAACATTTATGTCCGCATTTTTTAAATCTCTGTTTTAACCATCAGAAGGACTGTGTTGTGCAGATTATTTCTGCACAAATTTCACAGAAATAGGACCAAAGGTTAATGAAAGATTGCGAGTTTAATCATAAGATGCCAAACTATCATGATGCAGCATTGAGAAGTTGAAACGCAAACGAAGGTGCTGCCAGTGTTTCGGTGGACCGCCGCTCTCCCTATACACACCATTGTATTAGCGGCGAAGTCATCACACTTTCTCATTCTATTCATTATGATAAAACTTAACTTATCTGGATCCACTCAAAATCAGCATTTATAAGACAGACACAAATATGTACATAATTGTGACCTTTATTTGTAGGGTTCAGAATACAAGTGAACCAAGTCCACTTTAGCTACTTTTGAGCTACAGAAGTTTAAAGTTAAAGCTTCATAACAAAATTACCTGTTAACATTTTTTAAAAGTATATATTCAATTTAAGAAGTTCAAGGAGCAACTTAGACATTTACATAGGTTTTATTGGCCAAATTTCACGTTATAACCCCAAAAAATCCAAAATAATGGACTTGGTTCAAATGTATTCTGAAGAATTTTAGGAAGATAATGAACCAACTCCAAGTGTTGTTAATACACTTTATTTTTACATCTGCTTAGAGATCAAATTAGAAATATTAAAAGAAAATATCACTTCTTAGTTGAAAGGAAAAGTTAATTGACATAAAAAAACTCATCATCGGTGTCATTTCCTTCAGTTGCTTCGTCGTCCTGGGTTTGACGAGTTGTCTGATTCCCTGGAAGGTTTCTGAAGTACTCATGATAAATAGGGGGTATGTAAGGGAGTAGGGACAACATGTCCTCCTTTTTTTTTTAAAAAAGTCATTTGTCTTCTGGTTGGGTAAAGCTGACCCTGCTGTACAGTCAACCAGGTTTGCACTTTACGGGTCTTCCTGGCCTACATTTACTGGTCTTTTTCGAGATGTCCAAGATTCGGAACCCCGAAATTTCACTGAAAGATTCATTTATTTTTATTTTGAAGGGTGCTCCTTTTTCAAACCTCAACCACCGTATCTTAAGCCAATTGATTTTCCTACCTTCAGTGTCCTTTTTCCTGTTTGCGATTGAATCTTCGAGGGGTTTTGTGCTCAAAAACTCTTCTCGTATTTTTACAACTTTAAACTGAGGCTTTTTCACTTTTGCAGTTTTAATGATGTTGTGCCAGTCATCAGGCACATTGATGGTCCCATGTTTCTTGCTTGCTCTCTCTATTATACCGAAATCAGTATCGTTGGGAAGGAATGAGTGACCTGGTATCATAAATTTCATATTAATTGTTTCCACATCCAATAGAGGGTCTTGAACAAGTTTCAGTAGAGTAAGGCTAGTTTTTATATTCCTGTTTTGCCCAGTGCATGAGTCAGAAAACAGAACAACGTGTTTGAATATCCTGGCATGTTCATACAAATGTTTCCTAAGGCATGAACCTGGACTTGGTTCTGGAAAGAAAATAACAATCTGTCACTAAACAACAGAACTTTCTGCTGCCTAGCGGATATTATCAGAACTAGGACTTGGTTCATTATTACACTGAAATTTTACATAGCTGGTGCATGTTATAGCGTTGCTAACTCAAAAATGACAAAAAGTGGACTTGGTCTACTTGTATTCTGAGCCCTCCATTTGATAACAATATTTTATATTTGTGTCTGTCTTATAAATGCTGATTTTGAGTGGATCCAGAAGTTTTATGTTAAGGGTTAAAGCGGAACTTTATTAAAATATTTAATTTGTGTTAGTGTTGAGGTGTGATGATGAAGGTTGTGTCTTATTTTGTGTAGAAACAGTTTGAACTGGTCATAGCATTATAGTAAAACCTCGATTTTGCAAACTAACTGGGTCTGGAGGTGATCCAAGCTTACTGGGAGCGGAGGTGACCCTAACTTAGAAAAATCTGGATTGTAGAAAAATAATGGGAAATTGCCATTGTACAATATATTTTTGAAACTTATCACATCAGACAGTTTAAGATTGCCATACTACATACTACACATAATGAATATTGTACACCAGAAATACAGTAGGCCTATGCAAAATACATACACGGTACTGTATTTGAATAACTCATTAATCACTTTATCACAAACTTTATACATGTTATTTCTGAACGTTTTTGCTAAATTTGATCAGGACTATCGAGGAATCCGAACTAAAGGGGGTCGAACTAACAAAGGAGTCTACTGTATTAACATCTGAAATCAGGAATTTTGTTTCTAAATACATATTGGCAAGGATTTCGCATTTGATCTCAGATTCAAATCACTCTGAAAATGGCTTATATAAATGGTAGATCAAGATGTAAAAGAAGATTCCTGTCTGGAGATTTTGCATTTCAGCGGCTTTGCAAAAAATAATCTTCCCTACCTGTAGAAAAACATTTATTTATCACAAATATTATTAGTTTCACTAAACATCTAGTGCAGTGATGGGAAAACCTCTATGTGAGCGGGCCAAATGACAGGAAAATTTCACAAGGTGGGCCAAAATTGTTTAATGAAATGCTGAAAAGGTGCAATTTTCAGAACTATTTTACATTATGTTTCTGTAAACATTTGTGTGTGTTTCAGGAATGGATATTTCACCCATTGATTTATTAAATATTGAAATGTTTGCTTCACGAGTCGTGGCTCTTGCTGATTATCGTAAGCAGTTGGCAGAATATCTTCGCTCAAAAATGTCAGACGTGGCTCCAAACTTGGCAACACTGATAGGAGATCAAGTAGGAGCAAGACTCATTGCTCATGCTGGTTCACTGACTAATTTAGCAAAGTATCCAGCTTCCACAGTTCAGATTTTGGGTGCTGAGAAAGCTCTTTTCAGGTAAGGAATAGTGAAAGTTGAGAAGTATTTTCCACAGTTACATTGTAACCTCAAGTTCTGTTTATGTATGATATATCCTCTTAGATAAAAAGGTAAGGCTGGATCAGGTTTACAATCTTGGCTTTAACATTTAGTTACAATCATCGAATGCAATATGCAGATTTGCCATGCACTATAGTTCAAGTATAAAGGTTCTGTATGATGATACAGTGCTATCTTGATGCCATGTGCCATGTTAATATGTTGTGTTATTCTATGAAGAATGATATTAACTCTTTGCCGATTACAATTTACATTGCCCTGCATGACCATAATAAGTGTTATGTAATGAACTAAGTTGTTAACTATTAAACACTTTTTCACTTTTCCTTACATTTTTGCACGACGTATGTTTCGTGGGCTTTGCCCACATTTTTCATTGCTTTTTTAAATATGTTTTAGAAAAAGAAACAAAACCATAGCAAGCCAAGTTTATAATAATGCACTATTAGTTTAAGCACCTTATCTAATTGCTTTCTTTATGCAGGATCATTGAAAATGAGTGAAAAACTGAGTTCATTAGTAGTAAAATAGAGAACCTTTGCTTAAAAACCATTGTATGCACCACATATGCAAAAACTTGAGCTGACTGATCCTGTATAGATTCATCCGCTAAAGGCTTGCTTTGCTTACTAGATACATAAATAGCTATTATAGTATTTTTTGAAAGAATAATTTATTATTTTTCAGAGCCTTGAAGACTCGAAGCAACACACCAAAATATGGGTTGCTTTTCCATTCAACGTTTATAGGACGTGCAGGTGTTAAGAACAAAGGTCGAATTTCAAGATACCTTGCAAATAAATGTTCTATAGCATCGAGAATTGACTGTTTTTCAGGTAAGTAACGTTTGCATGAGGGGTGTAAATTTGGTCATTGTAAAATTGTTTTGCCTCACCCATGTTGCTAGTTTTCCGTTTTCAGATATACTTTTCTGAAAAGTGGGTCAAGATGTTGAACTTAAACCTCCACTACTTTTAAATAGCCTTATTGTTTATAAGATTAAGGAGCAATTTGTAAAAGTCTTAATAGGTTGTAATGATTATAAAAGTATTTTCCCTACAGAAAAACTTTTAAAATTGACTTATTTGGAAAAACTATTGCAAAAATCATAGACATTGTCAAAGAAATTTCTGTATTTCTACAGTTCCACATAAAAAACCTAGTAAAAATTAATTTATATTATTAATACTTTGTAACAGAAGATAATACAGTAATTCACTTCTTACTAATCAATAAAACAGTGTGGTCACAGAGATAACCTCTATATGAAGAGTAATGTTTGTTTATATTTATTATTATTTAGGTAGGCTCGACTTATACCCGTAGCATATTGGGCAGACTCGGCCTAAGAAGGAGTCTCCTTCATAATTCTAAGACTATATAACAATAACTACACGTATTTACAGCGGTATTAATTACAACAGACATAATATATATATGTACACATATGATGTCATCGATTTTCTTTTTTCATCTACTCCTTTTGGGGGTCCGTCCTTCAGTATCAACAGAACTGGAGCTTGGATCTTCATGCTGTAGAGTTTGATGCAGAATGAATGTTGTTCCAAGGAACTTTCTCACAGTGTGGCATTTGCATAGGAGAGTAACTTTCTGAAATTCAACGAACGTGTGGTGGTGCAGGTGCTGCCAGGGAGCTGTGCAAGCATTTCGGAATGACTCCTGTGCATGATATTACTATTGGAACTGTGGTTATTGATTCTAGTTTCCATATGTGTTATATTTCTATTATATAAAACATAGATGAATAAGCTTGCTTACAGTGAATGTCACCTGAGGAAGACCAGACGGCTTTGGTCGAAACGTTGTGAGATTTGTGGAGAAGGTTATCCACTGTAAGTAAGCTTTTTAGTGTGTAACAGTGGAAAATAAGGACTCAATGAAGTTATATTTCTATTATTATTATTATTATTATTATTATTATTATTATTATTATTGTTGTTGTTGTTGTTGTTATTGTTATTATTATTATTATTATTATTATGATTAGTTTTACTGTTAATATTGTTATTAATATTATTATTATTATTTTTATAAAATTGAGTCAACTGATATAACAAAGTCCCAGGTGGAGTTTATAGGCTATATTTCTGAAACTATTGAGATTTAGTCCTCTTGAGAAAGTTTGATAAGCATACGTGAAGGAATAAGTGGGATAACTAGAAGATTAACAGAATGAAATTACAATAAATTTTTCATGTCAATGATAGGCCTATTCCTTTATTTTTGTCAAAACATCTGAAGCCGTACAAATATGCGGTCAAAAGATTTCAAAGTTTATTTGGGAGAGGAAAAAATTAAAAATTACAACTTTTTGAAATTCCCCATCACTTATAGGTAGGGATAGGAATTTTTCGCAGTCGCGAATTTAACGAATTTTATTAAGAACTGTACTGTATTAGGAATGATAACTAGGTTCAACACACACAACAGTACTCTGAAAAATGTCTTTCGTACTCTCGAATTGATGTGAATTTTGTATGAAAGTGCAAATTTTGCATAAAAATGCGATTTTGCTGCGAATTTTTACTTTAAAATGCGATTTTGGCACGAATTTTTACTTTTTTGCAAGAAAGTGGCCGAAAATGAAAAAGACGGTTGATCTACCGTAGCTGGTTACCCTCTTCCAAGCACCGCCATCTATCGATTATCTCGAATCGCCAGGACTTTCGATATATGAATCGATTTAACATCGAAAATATATCGATTTCAATGAAACATCGTAGAAGAGGCGTAAAAATGCGCAAGCAAGTGATGTTAATTTTATTATCTATGTTTTGCGTATTTTGTCATTTCTTATAGCGGTATTACAGAATATGCGTGTATTATGAGTTGTTCAGAAGTAAAAAAAAATCTGTAACTTATGGGAATGCAAATAATGGTAACAAAGTGGTTATGAAAAATAGAAAAAATGCGCGAAATTCAACACTGAAAGTCATATGAAGTGTAAAGTACAGATTTCTGTTTTCTTTTCCGTCAGTTTTATTTAACTGTATTAACTTAAGTCAGCTGATACTTTCTTTTTTCTTATCAGGCCTATTGCAGCTAAGAATTGTGTTACTTTAATATTATGAATATGGGGCAATTTATTGTTTATTTATTGCTTCAATTTATTGTTGTTTATTGGATTTAATTTAACTATTTTTCCGGTGAAATCCCATAGGGGCAGACCCATTTTTTAGAACCGGGCGAAAGATAAGAGTAAGTCGCCCCTTATGCTCCGAACAATGCGTTGCTATCTCGGCACTCCCGACCGTTCCTTCTCTCCAAACTCCCGATCGTACCAAATACCAGCTACCAACCCTTGCACCAAAATGACAACCCGCTAGCTCACTCGGCACTCCCGATCAGACCACAATCACCTCTGCATATAGTCTAAATAATGCATAACACTATCCACATAGTTAAGTGCGCTAAGCGGAGGCAGTAGCCAAAGCAAAGCGCCCTTGCATTTTCAAATAATGTACAATACACTGTTTGTAGGTTTCGAAAATGTGGTATATTATATATCTTCCAAAAGTTAGTCAGCCTGTCACCTTTTGTTTAGCGGTATGACGTCTCACCACCAACATCCAATCATGAGTTTCTACGTAATATGAGGACAGAAGAATTCGCTAGATTGTGGTATAAAAGAAAGTGCATCGCGAGGGCGAGGAGGGTGGGAACATTCATCCAAGGTGCGACTTACATTTATTTTTTCCCTAGAACCAAGATTCTCTTCATAAAACACTTATATCACACAAATTTTGTTATGGATAGATGTGTGGAGAGAAGATGTTGTCTTGGCGAATGATTTGGTCCGACCCACCCACCCTAAATGATACACTTTCTTTTATATTACTATCTAGCGAAAACTTCCTTGTTCTCCGCCATTTTTCTGTCCTCGTCGTCGTGATTGGACGTTGGAGGTGTGACGTCATATAGCTAAACGGGATATTATTGTGGGTGAACAGTCTGACAAACCTACAAAGGTACAAGCCACTAGCTGCTCGTAAGAAGTGGTGGTTGTGATAGAAACCTCGTGCTATTCAGTATATTGCTCCTTAACTAACATAAACGTTCCTAACCTAACAAAACAGCGGAGCTTGCCTCGTACTATTCAGTATATTGCTCCTTAACTAACATAAACATTCCTAACCTAACAAAACAGCGGAGCTTGGCTGGTGCGTGGCGTAAAATCGTCTGCTGTCACTATATACAAGAACATTTGGTCACACTGACTCGCTCATAAACAAAAAACATCACACAGTTCGTGGAAATGTGAATATTGCATGAATGGGTCTGCGCCATTGGGATTATTCCATTTTTCCTTTTCTTTACTGTTAAAAAGGCAGGTGCAGCTTAAATTCAGGGGTGGCTTATATTCGGATAAATACGGTATTAGGATTCAATTAGTATTAGTATGACATATTTAGTTCTCCTTGGAGTTTGGCGTTGTGGATGCCGTGTGCAAATGCAGACTGCAAAAGATTTTTTTCTGCATACACTAGCCTATTGAGTGACAGGCGCCATCGTTTGTCACAAGAGAACGTTAAACTTTTTAGTGAGATGTTCTTTAAAGGATAAACTTTACTTAGCCTTATACATATTGTGTCTTGATCGAGTTTAAGTGTGTATTATTTAGCCTTTTGTAAATATTGTGGCTTGATTGGGTTTAAATGTGTATAAGTTAATTCGATTGTATGGTTTAAGCACATAAAAGGTATGCTTTCCCGTGAATCTGCTATAGTTTTGAAAGTACCGAAAAGTTCAATTGAAACCACCGAATTTCACATTTCAAAGTACCGCTTTCTTCGGTTTGAAAACACTGAAAAATTCCTATCTCTACTTATAGGGTAAAAGCTGTAAGTTTGCCAAATTTCAAGTTTCTAGCTCATCTGGAAATGAGTAAACACATCAATGTTAGTGAGTTGACGATTGTCGTAGATGTGAATGATGTCACGGCTATCCAGCCAGCTTCCCTATTTATGCGGCAGGTAGAAACACCAAATTTTGCACACTTGTGGCTGTTGTATGTGCTAATATTCCAAATTTTATGATTCTATCTGTGCTATAAGTGTGTCAAAAATTAAATGGTGTGAGAAAAATATAGAAGTTTATAAACAACACTATTATATGCGGGAATCACAGTGAAGCTATCAAATAATACAAACAACTAAAATGATGCAGTTGAGTGCATCATTTTAGTTGTTTGTATTATATAAAAGTTTACTTAAAATTAAAAATTCTAACATTCTAAAGTATAACTGATGGAGGTATGACAAAAAGTCATAGGACACAACTTGTACTTACCTCAAAATCTGTTACTACTGGTTCATTCGGTTTTTTGATAAGACTTGCCGTTGAGCTACAAGCCTCCAAAAAAAGGTCTATACAGACCATAAAGTTGTGTGTGCCATTTTGAATGTTTTCTGGGATAAATAATTAAAAACTAGGTCGTTTTGAAATATTTCCATCGGTTGCCAGCTATAAGCATGCAAAATTTCAAGTTTCTAGTTCATCAATGAGTGAGTTAGCTATGTGGCTTTGTAGTATATTTATGACTTGTTATTTTTAAACCGTTAATAGAGGCGTTACTCCGGTACTGGTCAGCCAATTTGGTCCAAAATCAATAGCATTTGTTCCTTGGGTGTTATAATTATGCATACTAAGTTTCATGAAAATCTGATAAAGCATATTTGAGTCTTTGCACGTACAGACACACAGTTGGATAGACAGACATTTTCCCCATCTGCCATATAATCTTGGAAAGTACCATACTGGTACTTAATAATAATTTTATATTTTTATTTTATTCCTCAAACCAAGAATTTGTCTCCACAGAACAGCCAACAAATATATTTGGCGAGAAACTTCGACAGCAGGTAGAAGACCGACTGAAGTTTTATGAAACAGGAGAAATTCCACGCAAAAACATTGAAGTCATGAAGGAAGCTGTAGAAGAGGCTCAGGTAAGTGATAAATACATTTTATATACATTTTATATTGTATGTCATTGAAGCAGAAGCTTTTTATTTGTTGACTTCAATGGCAAAAAATTTTAATATAGCCTTGGCAACAATAGATAATCTTTTATTACAGGCTCTTCAAGCACAGACCAAGAAGAAGAAGAAAAAGAAAAATAAGAAAAGGAAAAGTGAAGTTTTAGAAGAAAGTATTGAAAATGGTGAGTGTGGCATAAAATTTATTATATTTACAATGAAGTTATTGGAAATTGCATACCGGTATACTACCCGCGCGTGATTTCTTGGGCGCTCGGCTCCCTAGTCATTCGGTAGCTTTCGTTCAACTTCGTAGGTAGAGCTGACAACATTGAAACACAAAGTACGCTATACACCCTAACATCTAGTGGCTTCAATACTAAGCTTTCATTCTAAGCCTTACCCCTCTTACGTTTAACAACACGAAATGGTAAAGACTCTTCTTTATGCTTAAAATTAGTCATCCAGTGTAAAAATATTGAGCCTAAATTATGTATAATAATCTTATTTGATGACTTATTTGATAACCAAACCCTTATGATGTGTAATTAATTATTACTCAATACCATCACCACGTTATATTATTGCACTGCATTAAAATATAAACATAAAATAGTGAGGATGATTCATCGTAAGTAATTATCCAATTCAGCATCCAATGTATTGTTTATCCACATACCTCACACTTGCGCTGTTGATGTGTGTTTACCATACGAGCGATTCTGCTGAAATGTGGTTTCTTTGGTTGACAACACTGCAGAAAGACTGGTGGACTAACTATGTTTTGTTCCCCCTGACCCTCACTTCCCCGTAAAACCAGTGCCCAAGAAATCGCGCGCGGGTAGTATGTAACACTTTGGATATTTATTGTTCTACAAGATATTATTATCATTGTATGACAAAGGAATTATGTGGACACTCGATACACTTCCCCAGGGGCTGAATGCCCTCCTTCAAAGTTTTACTGCATTCACTTTTAAATTATAGGCTGATTTACAAATTTAGAGAATATAAATTCATTACTCGTAACCAGTGCTTTAGTTGGGAAGAAATATTTACTTTTAACATGGTATCTTCCATTAAAAAAAAAAGGTAGTACAGGGAATGAAAATTGGAATGGATGACATGAGCCAGTGCGCATGACCGACTGGGGCATCACAGCCTCTCGGTATTCAGCATGCTGGTTGCCAACATCACTAGAAAGGCAAGTTTGGTGAATCAAGGAGCCCCAGACTTCTGTATCTGTATTATTGTTAGTATAAACTCAGAGTATAATGGGCAACATGACAAATTTAGTAGCCTATTATATTGACCCTATAATATATGTATAGTCCATATTTTAACACTGTTTTAATGTAGAATAGTAGTACCACAGTATTTGTATTAATACAGTAAAGAAACTGTGTGTTAAAAAGTCCTATGACAACATGTTGGCTGGATGACACTAGCACTCCATGCGGAGATTAACTAAAACTACATTCTCATCATATCAGATTACTTGGGAAAATACAGAAACACATTGCAAAATATGTTATGTTAAAAGAGAAAAATACAGAATACTGTATTTTTATTTAATGCAAATCTAATTTTAAATTTAAGAAATAATAAAACAGATACTGTATTATATTCTAGTTAAGAAGAGGTAAACAATACCTAAATAGGCTACTGTTAAGGACTGTATCTAGGCCTAGTACTTTTCCTTTAAAATCATTGCCCTTTAATATAATTTATAATTCAAATTATGATATTAAATAGCCTACGTATTAATTACGTAAATTATATTACAGGTCTGTCACATTGTTCATCCTGCACGTCATTGTTGAGAGTTTATTTTGATTCTTTGCCTTACATGGCAATATACGACTTCAATTAATTGTAGGTCTATTTAGCGTCAATTACTGCAGGATGAACTCCATTAAACAAAACAAAAAATTCTGGAGCATTTGGAATTGAGGACACTGTCGGTACAGCAGTTTTAATTAACGAGTTTTTATAGGAATTCATAAACTGTCTGTTTTCGGCGTGTCTCAAGCATAGACGGTGATTTTCACTCAAATATTTTACATTTTGTTACTAGATTTTCTTGTCGACCATTAATGACCTATTTTATACACCAGAAATCATTACAACAGAATAAAATATAAAAATATTACATTAAAGTAAGTTGAAACATAACCACATCAGAATCACGAGTAAGCCAGTAGGTCTACAATATCTATTACTTATTTTCGTTCTTACCTTTCTGGATCTTTCAAGAAAGTGAAGAAATGCAATTCAGGATTTTGTCTTATTATTACTGAAATTTACAGCAGAATAATAAGGTCCTTTCAAATATCGCGTGTTCTAATAAATACAACACTCCTATTTATTTACATACTTCCCGGAGTAATTACTATAGTCTTAGTTTATGGCCACTGAGTTTCTGTACTGTATTAATACTTATACTGTGGTAGTACAGTAATTCTAGTACAGTATTCAGATTGTCTGTTTTTCAATTATTCATACATGTCACTGTTCTGGTTAATGTGGATCATCAGGAGTTTGCTGGAATAGTTCATTGTTTCATATGCATGTCCTACTACTTGAGTAGAAGACTCAGAAAAAAAACATATAATTTTTTTTATCAGAAGCACACAATGTTTTGGAGCAAATTGTGAATATTTATAATCACTCTGGATATGAATTCTACTTGTGCTGATTCTTAATTTAATTTCTAGGAGATGATACTTTCAGTGGAGCTGCACAAGAAAATGAAGAACCTCCCAAGAAGAAAAAGAAAAAGAAGAAAAGCAAACAGGAGGATGAGTAATGGTGTTGGAAAAAGTTTTATTTTTTACATAATATAACATTCAGCTACATAGAGATCATTCACATTAGCCATCCCATTCAGTCATTGGACTTTGGTGCTGTTGACTATATCCCAAGTATCATATCACTGTACGAGAATGATTTTCTTAAATGTATATATACAAATCTCCTTATGATACAAATTACTTAAGGATGTTATGTAAAAATACAACTGATTATTATTTACCTTCTACTCAGCACTCCTGCTTCTTGATATCACTTAAACTCGAATTCTGTAGTTAGCTGTCAAGTCAGAAATGAAATATTTCTTGTAAGGGAAAAAAAAAAGTGGGAATAGATCCATTATGCTCATCATTTCCCCCTCTGGATCTCAATGCCTACACGCTGCGTAAGATTTTCAGGGCTGCAAGGATCATTGGTGATGGACTGTAAGTGTTTCCCAGTTCGAAAACTAAAGCTTTGGCTTCAGAGCACCAGAATCCAAGATTTCTACCACAAATAGGACAAAGTTGTAACTGATGTAATTGCTTGGTATTTAAATCTTTAATTGACAGCTGATTCAGCAGCGCCCTACACCTAAGATGGAATTAAAGTTAATCACCTTCTGAGTGTCTGATTCCTATGGGGTTAGGGCAGTAGGAACACTAGCAGAAGTCAAGGCTCTTTTAGTTATATTGTATAAGGCAGAATGGTCTTGAAAATCTACCCAGAGTTTTTGTATTTTCTTTAAACAAAACCCTCAGGAGTTGAGCAGGTAGCATGTTTGCCATTCTAGACCCAAAGCAGCTGAGGGCTTAGCTTTTCATTTACGTTATGTAATACTTTTTTTCAGAAGGGAAATACAACTGTATTGTAGGTTTACATAAATTTGGGCAAAAATTTTGATCTTTTTCAAGTCTCTTCCTTTCTGTCTTATTATCTTCAATAGAAGTTGGACTACTTCCTCTTGATTACAGGCCTTGGTTTGGTTTATGGTTAGTATTGCAGTGTTAAGTCATTTTTTAAATTTCTTAAATCAGTTTAGATGGAAAGTACTTTTCAGGTTGACACCAGGTTTAGAGATCAAGTATGTCTGATATTTGCAAGTGGGCAAACATTATTGTCTATGAGTCGAGCCGAGCCCTTTTTTGGGTTTTTTTTAGGGCTAAAAAATACTTTGGAATTTTCCTTTGGTATACTGCCTAAATGCTATACATGAAGTGAATTTCAAGTTTCTAGCTCATCTGGAAGTGGGCAAAGATTAATGACAGTCATCCGAGACGAGCCCTTTTTCGTGTGGCTTTTAGGACTACAAATTTAAAAGATTTGATTTTTGGAATCTTCTTGTGGTTTACAGCCTAGAAGCTATACGTGTAGCATATTTCAAGTTTCTAGCTCATCTCTGTGAGCCGAGTCGAGTCCTTTTTCGGGGTTTATTAGGGCTAAAAAATAAAACAAATTTCAAGTTTCTAGGTCATCTGAAAGTGGGCAAACATTCTACCACCGCCCGCTCAAAAAATGTTTTGTAATACATATATCTTTACATGCTAGCGGCCGTAATTTTGAAGATATTTGAGCCAAATTTTATTATGTTATTTCTAGGCCCAGTAGTTTGGATACGTTCATTAATGAGCAAAATTGGCCCATGGGGGAAGGGGGTCGGAGGTTGAAATTTTGAAAAATTTATATCTCGACCCCCATGAAGTATGGCGGGAAATTTTGTTTGAATAAATTAGAGTACTCCCTATGGATATAATAAATATATAAAAAACGGGAGAAGTGGTATAAACAGTAAAGCTATTGATTCATTAATTACAATGGACAATTTTTAAACACTTTTAGCTCTACTTACGTCACAATATTTGGACTAGTTTCGGGGAAGACTCTTATCCCCATCATCGGCAGTTGGTAGACTGGAATTCGCACGGCTCTGGTTGGTAGTGCTGGTCTGTCTAGAGATGACTTCTTTGTTTCTATTGGTCATCCTAATGACGTTGTCTGATGGCGGAATTTCGAAGTTGTCTTGGTTTTTCAGTATGAAGATCTTTTCCCAAGTATTGAGCTCTTGTGGTGTTTTAACATGTTTCAAAAGTTTAATGTCTTTTTTGATGTGGTGGTCACATGTCCAAGAATGGTGTGCTAATGCTGATTTTTCTGTCTGTATGAGTTTTACATTTCTCAAGTGTTCTTTCATTCTAATATCCAAATTTCTCTTAGTCTGCCCAATATAAATTTTGTTACAATCTTGGCATTCCATTTGGTAAATTCCTGATTGTTTTGTAACCGGAGTGCTGTTTTTGAGTGGGTGATTAAGCAAATTTCTTAAATTATATTTGTTTTGAGGTGCTAGTTTAATGTTGTAGTCCATAAATACTTTTTCAAATTTCTGAAACAGATTTGGATGAAAAGTAAACTTGCTGTAGGTTAGTTTTGCTTTTTCTGCATTAACAAGTGTCGTTATTTCTTTTATCTTCTTTTGTTTGTTGTGTTTAGCAATCATTTTATCAATGAAATTAGTCTTGAAACCATTCGTGCTCGCCACTTCATGTATATGTTGGTATTCGTTCTTGTATTCTTCTTTTGTAAGTGGTATGTGGGTCAATCTATGTGTTAGGCTATTGAAAACTGCAAATTGGTGTGGTTTTGGATTGAATTTGTTATATTTGTTGTAATTATCAACAAATTGATAATTGTAATTTGATAATTACATCAAATATAACAAATTACTACGATGAGAAACAAAACTAAATTACATGGTTTAGAATTAATATGTTGACTTCTCTCTGAAATTTACCAAGAGTTCGACAGCCTCTGACCGTGCGGGGGATAGAATTCCATTGGCGAGCTACTGATACACAGAATGAGGATGAATAGGATAAAGAGCGGTGGAGAGGGATAGAGAGTACATGACTATGTTCTGATCATGTATTTAGGGTGTGATGAGATGACAGGTTAGGGAAGCGGCTAGATAAATATGATGGTGATGAAGTATGAAGAATTTTGAAGAAGAGACAAAGACAGTGAAACCTTCTTCGGTCATTCAGACGGAGCCATGACAACATTTCGAAGAAAGGCGATACGTGATCGAACAGACCTACATTACAAATGAATCGTACGCACATATTATGAACACGTTGCAACCTTCGGGATAAGTTAGAGCTCAAGTCCGTAAACAGGACATCACAGTAATCGAAGTGGGGCATGACCAGGGTTTGTGTTAGTCTTTTTTACAGCAGTAGGTAAGGGCATATTTAATCTTTTAAACATATGAATAAACGAGTTTACTTTTTCACATGTTTCGTTAATGTGATTTTCCCAAGTTAGATTTTTGTCTATCAGAACACCGAGATTTTTTACCAAATCGCCAAATGGAATTACTGAATTATTGATTTTAATGGGCATAAGGTTGATTTCATTCAGCTTATTTCTCAGTCGCTGATGTCCCACAACTATTGCCTGTGATTTTGCTGGATTCAGATTGAGTCCCAAACTGTGCGTCCATTCATCTATTGAGTTAAGGTCGTCGTTTATGCTAGATATTGCGTCGTTGATGTTGTTAGTATTTGAATGTATGTACAGTTGTAAGTCATCCGCGTAGAGATGGTATTTGCTGTGTTGTATATAGTTAGTAATGTCGTTTATGTATAGAGAAAATAGTAAGGGTCCAAGAATGCTTCCCTGTGGGACTCCTGCCATGTAGAAGAGTGATTATTGGAAATGGCGTTCGTGCAGGTATGAGCTAAACCACAGAACAGCAGTATCTGACAGGTTTAACATCTTGAGTTTAGCAATAAGAATGTCTGTGTCTACTGAGTCGAAAGCTTTAGTCATATCAAGTAAGAAAAGTATTGTCATTTTCCGTTCGTCACAGGCTTGGCGTATGTCTTCACAAATGTTCAGTAACGCTGTGGTCGTGCTATGCCCTGCCCTAAAACCAGACTGATAGTGATTTAGTAGGTCATTTTTATTGAGGTAGTCAGTCGGTTGTGTACAATTCGTTCTAGTGCCTTGGAGAGGGTAGGAAGAATGCTAATAGCCTATAGTCTTTAGGAGTTTCGGGGGATTTTGTTTTAGGAAGGGGTTTTAATAATGGTTTTGTGGGCTACAAGCAAATCAAGCTGTCTGTACTTTCAAAACTGAACTCCCTGAGGAAGGTGGCAGAAATGGCAGTGGCCAAATTCTTGGCCCTTTATGGGCCGTGAAACTGTTACTAATAATAATCAGTGCCAAGAAAGTAAAAATTTTAACAGGAAAGTCAGAAAACACTCTAAAATTAATAAATATGTAAAGTGTCATTAAAGTACCGTAAGGGTATTTAGAAAATTGATGCTGGAAAGGATGTTTACTATATTCGATCAGTGTTCAGTTGCATTTGATGGAAGACACACTGAATCAACATATTTTTAATGTGAATGTTTATAAATATAAAAAAAATCAAATTAAAGTTAAAATTAATTAATTAAAATAATTGTATGAATAATTTATTAGAATAAAATTAATGAGTAAAATAATATCATTAATTGCTCAATATTTTCCAGATGTTGATAGATTTTATGTTTTGTTGGAACCATAAAATTTAATTTTAGCATTACAATTTTTGAACATTCAATTAGATGTAGGCCTACAGTGAATATACAAGTATTCACAATCACTTGGTTCGGTACAAAATTACACCCTAACCCAGGGCCGGATTTAAGAGTATGCCGCCTACAGGCTAAAGTCCATTTGCTGCCCCCTCTATAGTTCATATTTGCTTAATACATTTGTTTTATACAACAAAAGGATAGAGTATTTTAATGCTAATGACTATATATTGTGTTCAATTTGAATTAAGTTGCCCTACACGGTGAAATGAAATTGCACAAAATATAGTTAATTAGGCCTACTGGTTTATTTGCTGAAAAATACACAAAGTTCTCTATAACAACTCGCCCCACGTAATTTGTACGGAAAGTATTAACGTCTGAAATACTTCATCTTAACTTTTGAATAAATTGCCAAACTGCCGCCCCTGAAAATTTGCCGCTCTAGACTGCAGCCTGCATAGCCTATTTAGAAATACGGCTCTGCCCTAACCATTGGGACATCTTCAGTGCCAAATGCCGAGAAGTCTAGGCAGTTCTGAGGTTTAGACCATTGTCATAATTGTCTTGCTTCCTTGCATTTCCAAATTTTCCTTTTCTCTTTAACTGTAGGCTATGTGTATTTTTTTTTATAGGTTATGTGTAGATTGCTGATAAATATTAATAAAGCTATACAAAAAATTGTGTGCTGTGTTTAAATTTAAATTGGTACTTGCATCCAAATCAAAGCTGAAAGAGGACGAAAGAGAAGGACTCAGGTATGTGTAGCTGTAAAAAAACCAGAAAGTAAAAAAAAAATTGGGGGGGGGGGGGGGATTATGTAAATTCTGCATGTTTTGTTTGGTGAATTTGGAATTATACTTAACGTAGAAACAACTTTTCAATTAAATAAATTGCCCGCTTTGATCAAAAAGGAAATTTGAAAAAAAAATTTACTTTTCTAATTTTTTGTCAAAAAAAGGAGTATCAGTTTAACTACAGGTAGGTGCTGCCCTCTGTGAAAAACGAGGCTGAACTAACTGCTAGTTGCAAGTAGGTGCTGCCCTCTGTGAAATACGAGGCTGAACTAACGTTGCTAATTGCAAGTAGGTGCTGCCCTCTGTGAAAAACGAGGCTGAACTAATTTTGCTGGCTGCAAGTAGGTGCTGCCCTCTATGAAAAACGAGGCTGAACTATTTTATAAATCTTCATTTGGACATAGTCCACTCTTGCACTAAGAAAATTTGCTGGCAAATAAGGGAAATACTTAGTACACTTTTACATTAACCAGATTTATACTTAGTTCACGTTTGCACTCACGCATATTATGATATCCATAGTTAGTTCAGCCTCGTTTTTCACAGATGGCAGCACCTACTTGCAACTGGCATAGTTAGTTCAGCCTCGTTTTTCATAGAGGGCAGCACCCACTTGGAAGTAGGGGAAGTTAGTTCAGCCTCGTTTTTCATAGAGGGCAGCACCTACCTGCAATTAGATAATTCTTTGACAAAAATGGCGGAATATAAATTACGCAAATTAGAATTCTTAACCATTTATTCCTCATTTCATGTAACTGCACAAAACAACTGAATCACATTTTGCATTTATCATAGTTTAGTTCAACAATGCACACCACACTATGAATAAAAGAAAATTTAGGAAAAATAAGTTAATATAAAAGGGTGACTGTACGAACATATTTTACCTTCTCCCATAGTGTAGAGAAATTATAATTACGATATATGGAATTAAATTTCTGTTCTCGAGCACGATTAATTTGTCTGCCCATTCCAAGTAAGAGTAACATAGATTAATTACGAGTTTACTTTTGCTTCTATACTGAAAATATTGAAGTTACTTTAACATTTTCAGACAATTTTCTTTGCTAAAATTTTTAATTTTGATAGGTCCCACTGTCAGTTTTAAAAATTATGCAAGAGACAGTTTTCCCACTTCAAATTTACATCTTTTTGGGCTATAAAAATCCGAGAACTTATCAGGACTTACATAACCTAAAATGGTGACAACTGATTCATTAAATCTTAACAAAGTTGGAAAGGCAATTAAAAGTTGATTTTATAAGAGAAAAATCCAGAGCAGTTCACTCTCGTGGAAGTTTCATCGGAAACTCTTCCCCCACCCCCAACGATTTCAACATTTTCACAAACTAAATTCGACATCACTATATCCCATGGCAGGATAGGGCCCACTAATAATAGGGTTACCATATCTACAATTTAAAAAAAGGGTTTTCTTGCAAGTGATATCATAACCTAAATGGCCACCTTATTTCTTTTTATACACTTTGAACATGCTTTCTATGTTTTGAACTTTTCTAATATGTTTCCAGATTGAATGCACCTAAAGGATTGAAGAAAAGTAGGCTAACCGAATTACATGAGAAAACTGTGTGTTACATTAGGTTGACCTAAAATATGGGCTTTAATAATTTAATCGAGTTTATTACTAATTATTATACTAGGAATTGTATATGAATATAAACTTATGTTAACCCCACACTTGTGCCAAGCTAATTTACAAACATCAAACAGTTGAGTTTTGATTAAAAGAGCAAATTGTTACACAGCCAACATAATGGCTCTTATCGTAAAAATAATTGTACATTTTTCTATGCTGTATGTAGAATAAAAACATACAGACAGTTTTCTTTAACGCTAAAAGAGGACATATGGTAACCCTATTAGACCATTGCATCACCTAACTCAAGTCTTTTGACATTACGAGAGAAATGAGGGCATGTGGTCATGCTACTCCATTAACAAGTAGCTCACACTTACCTCCTTACCTTATAAAAATCCGAGAATTTACCAGGCCTTACACTTACATAACCTAAAATGGTGACAACTGACAAGAAACACACAATTGGACGTTACAGCTGAAATGGTATGAGGTTACAAGAACTTGGAAATGCCTGATGCAGGATGACTAACATAAGGAAAAACACTTGTGATTCAATACGGTCTAGGCACACATTAACTTAACTCTGGCGTACAGTTGTTAGTGATACATTATTGTCATCTATGAAATATTTTTATCATTTGCTACCATCACAAAAATAATAGGCCATATGTAGTGGTATGCAATAAGTGCATAACATCCCCTTAGAATGAAAACCACGTATCTTAAAACAGAAGCAAGAGTAGGCCTACTTTTAATTTATTATTAGATAGAAAACCACGTATCTTAACTATTTGTCTGCCAATATTTTTTGTGATGATAGTTAAATATATTTAAGTACCAGGTCGCCAACTGGACCCATGCCTTTACAGTGACATATTACAATACACAATTTGAAAAGCCAATATTACAAGAATAACATGTGTGCTGTCCTCTAGAGAAGACAAAACAAAATCTAGTGTACTGCTAGGAAGCCGTTATTAAGTGACAAAGCTACGTATGTGTTTTATGAGATACGAGGTTTGATCCTAAGGGGACGATAAGAGCCTTTGGCTTGTCTTTCAAACTCTTCCTCAATTCTCCGATGATGCCATTACCATCACAATATACTATCTTGAAGTTATAACTAGTCATACATGTGTACATGGTATTGAACTAATATCACATTAAATAATATTCAATTTGGTTCTGTACAAGCTTTACATCACAATTAAATTTAGAACATCAGATTATTCAGACTGAATGCAGAAGTTCTGAAAGACGAGGGTCCCCATTTTAAATCTTTGTTACCAGTGAGGGAAGTGAGGCGGTATGCACCGGTATGGAATACCGGCACTGGTTTCAATGACAAAAACATACCGTCATTGAGAATCAGTGGATCTTAAGGTTGTTAACGTTCCTTTGTAGCAAAGAGAAGCCTATTCCCTATGTATCTGTTTGCATCGTAATATAATTACATTTCGTGATCACTTATCTACTGGTGCGCTTTTGCCGGTAACCATTACCAGTATAGAAGGCTATGAGCTTTAACCTGTGATGGCCTCTGTTGCCACCTTAATGGTTTGACGCTTTTAAAATATTTCTTGGTACCGGTAACAAAATATTGAGATTTTTTTACTGTTCAAGTAGGTATTAAATATTTTAAAAATATCTCTACAGAAATAAATAAAGGTATGTAAATCGACAGTACAAGATGTTCGTTGAAAGGGACGGGGTATGCTTTTTTCAAATTGAGGTATGATAGGGAAAAATCTTTGGATAGCATCCGCCTCTGGATTTTCCCCACTTCCTTCACTGTTTGTTACAATAGATGGGGATGCACAATTGATTACAATATATTTCTCTGAATGTTCTGTTGTCATGCACATTCTTTTGCCTAACAATAGCCTATGTTCTTATAGAAGTAAAAAAGGTAAAGTGATCCCTATACAGGCCATGGAGGCCCATGTCAGCCTTACGCACCGGCCGCCTTCACCCCCAGGATTGCTCCTGGTACTCATTTCTGTTGGAGGCTGAGTCGACCCCAGGGCCATAGTGCCACCAGAAGGATTAGGCCAATTGAAAAATCTCAACGACCTCTTCGGGAATCGAACCCGCGACCTTCCGGTTTGTAGCACAGCGCCTCAACCACTACGCTACGGCGTACCCCCCTATGTTCTTATAGGCAGAGAAAATTGTCACCATGCTGGAAATTCACTATTAGTCTTCTCATTTTATACTTTTTAAAGCAATACAGGGTCAATACGAATGATGTCTCAATCAAAACATTTTTTCATTTTGATTTGAATAATATGCATATTGTTATGTTTTAATACATATTTTGGCTAAAATTTTAAATTTAAATTTGTCAGATTTTTCCATTCTGATTTACCAAGAAGGCTTTGGATACACAATTTGGGCTTTGAATCAAATGAAACCTATTATAATCTCTATATATATAAGAGGCTTTGTCCTGACTAACTGACAGAGAATCAACATAGAGCCTATACTATAATAGTTAGAGACTTGGAATTTTGACAGTACCTTTGTTTCATAATATAATCAAATGTTTTTGAGAATACTTAATCCCTTTTTACACAGAATTATCAAATCCAAATCACAGTTCACATGACAACAGTGTATTTGTTGGCAGTGTCTCAGGTAGGTTTGGAAATAAATGATATGGGACTTTGACAAATTAGAGAAGCTATCGATATAATTCGACAAATTAGAGAAGCTATCGATATAGTTCATCTAATGCACAATGTGATGCAGTCACATTACTTTCTCTACCCTGGACGTAGAGAATACCATGCAAGGTAAGGTAATATGTATATTATTATATTGCAGGTTTTTTGGAGGGGGAAGTATAAAAGTGATATTGGATATCTTTTTAATTTCATCCCGGAAACGGTTGATGAGAGTGAGAAATAAAATATTCCACAAAGTCAATACAATTTTATGTTACCGGAATTTCTGTTTCTTTTATTTGAACCCCTACCAGCCTTGGTGTGTACAAGCGATGGGATGCATCGCTACATCCTCTACATCCTCTATGAGCCATTTCTACATCCTCTATGAGCCATAAAAAGCTATATCGTCTTCTGAGGGAATAGTTTGAGTGTGATAAGTCGTTCTTCATTTCAAATTTTTGATACCTGTATAAGGATCTAGAGTTTGAAAATCGAAAGTCCTTCATAAGTTAATTTTGAATTACAAGATACAAAACCCGGGCGACGCCAGGCCTTTTAAGCTAGTAGACTATAAAAACACATGTTAAAAGTTAAAAAGACTTGACTTTTATAAAAGAAAATAAATAAACCAATAGTAACAATATAACATATTTTATACACAAGCAATGTTGCATGGTCCATGACCCCCCCCCCCCCCCCCGGATGGTTAAATCATAACAGACCATTGTATGGATTGGTAAGTGCATTAAAGGCTTCCATAAATTTGTTTCATATAATATAACTATCCCTAATATTTATGAATACCAGAGTTTCAGGCGGGATAACACTAATTACTTCTAGTGGTTCATTAGAATTAAAAAATCATTGTACAGTCGGTCAAATAAAAAACGTCGGGCGGTATTTGATTAAGTATCACGAACGAGCATATGCGCATGTACAGGAAGACTTAAGGTTAGGTTCACACACGCCTCTTGTCTATCCATGTATTTTCTTGATTATTTAGTCAGTTTTGATCCAAAACAAACATGTATAGAAGGCTGTGGCTATATGCCTCAAATCCGCCATATTATTGGTTGCAAATTTTTATAATATTAATAATTAATAGATTCGCGAGGAATATGTTTATTCAAGGAGCATTTTTTAAAGATTTTATTTTATAATACCGGTACTTCTAGTGCAAAATCAATTACTTACGCTCAACTTCTGCAACCAATCTAGCATCGAAATACGCGGCCTTCCGCAGATCCACGCTTCCTATGAAAACTTCTGGTCGCATTATAGTCAAGTTCCCACCACTGAGCTGCTCTTTCATAAATATGGAACCTTCTCGCTGCTTCAGAGGCCGAAAAATGCAGGTCAATTACAGCCCTAACTCACTTTCTCTCCCTTTAGCATTTGTATGTGGCGATGACACAAAGCAAAATGAATTATAACAATACATTAAGTTGAATATCGTGTGTTGAGCTTTCCGCGTTGTTCATTTTTTCCCTCCTGTCGCATGGCCTCATATGTTCCGAAAATGACCTGTATTTTGTTTTTTATAGGAAACTTGTGAACTAATGCCTTAAAACTTTAATTTTAACTGCATACGAGTCCCGATGTTTTTTATTTGACCGACTGTACTATATGTTTCTGTTCTTAAAATATATTCATCGTATGAACATTTAGGTTTGTTCACCGATAGGCCTACATTGGCTTCAAATATGTACAAACATGTTTTGATTGATACCTCATTTGTACGCATTGCTCAAATTTGCATAGAATAAATTATTTTTGCAACAGAAATAATATAGATAAAAGGGTTTTTATGCATAAAAACAAGGGAAAAAATAGTTACCTCCTACCCGCTAAGCTCTGCCCACCAGAACCGAATAACGGGACCACAGTGAGACGTCTAGCGAAAATTTATAGAACTACTAGCATTGCCATCTGGCAGCAGAAAGTAGAAAATGGGGGAAAATTTAATATTTTTTCTCCTTTCTCCTTCACTCCCCTTCCTCTTTCTCCTCGTTACTCCTTTTCTCTCACTCACAACCTATTGGGACACTATTCGCAACCTACAATTTTATGTCTTGACCAAGATTCAAACTCGGATCTCTGGTTCCATAGCCAGAAGCGTTGATCATTGCACCACGAGGGTTCGCTGAGCTGTGAAGTGAAAATTCATCTAAGTTTAGAGAGCTTTAATACATGAAATGAGAAATACATTTCATTGACATTCCTCATCACAGCCCCGAAGATGATTTTGAGCAATAATAAACAAATTGTTATTGTAATGTGGAAATAACTTTGTGAAGTGGTCATATTATATGAATCGAGTCCTACTGATTTCAACATTATTCTACAAATGTGTTTACACTCTGCTATGGTTACAAGTCTCCACTGCGCTTGCTTAACCATGTGGATAGTATTATGCATTATTTAGACTATGTGTAGAAAATTTGTAACTTATATAAGAGTGAGCTGCATTGCTGGCACAGACAAGTTTGCCAGTGGGCGGAGCTTAGCGAGTTTTATGCCAAAAACAATGTACCTGCATGAATTTTTAAGGTTTTTGTATGTGATTGACTGTATAAGAGTGCATTTAATTATTTGCTGAATGTCCAGTTATCTTTAGCATTTGTTAAAATAGGCAAAGTGCAAAAGGTTTGCACAGGTTTACTAGTTTAAAATTATGCCATATGGTGTGAAATGTGTAATATTAGACAGAAAAATTAATAATAATTCTGCAATAATGGTATATAAAATATGTGAAATTATGTAGTATGTTATGAATTATACCAAATATGTAAAAAAAAAAAAAAAAAAAAAAAATCATGGAAAACACTCCTGTGCACCAGTATCTATCACCCTGACTTAGTGAATAGACATGCAACATCAAAATATGTAATCAGATGAAATTCATTCCCTAATTATCATCCGATAAACTAATATAACTTTTCTTAACATAACTGCCACTAACTTAGAACTAATTTCTCTGCATGGATAGCTGTTGGTGGTATTATGTAAAGTCAGGCTGAAATACTGGATGAGTTTGATGAATAGGGACCGGATTTTTAGGTTTTTAAAAACACTGTTTTAGGTTTTCCATTAGGCGAAATAGTTTTATTTAGGTTATTTGTAAAAAATATCGTTTTCGAGTAGTAGGTTTAATGAATTTGAATGTATCACATTTCAGAACATGAAACGGTACGTTGGCTGAAACAAGCGCCTCACACAAACGGGCGTTGAAATTATTGGATTCGTTTCCAATTACGGCTTAAGTGAACGGCTGAACTTTGTTCTACTGTTACAGTTAATACTGTATCTAGACACTACCCTTCTCAGGATTCGAATCCGATGCTTCTAATTTAGTGAGTAAAATACTTTATGGTTGGATATCATGAAATGAAACTGATTATTTTCCTTTCTTCGGTTGTTACGCATGCTAACCGCACAACACAACAACTAGGGATGAAAACTTACACATCCTCTCTTGATACTGTCCATCCTAGACGATAATGGGTTGAACGAAACGTTGGTGGTATTAATTTCAGCCCGACAAAAATTATTGTCTCTCCGCAAAATATCGATTTCTCAACTGACAAACAAAAAGGACAAAAAAGGAGCCTAAATTATATATTTTAGGTTTTATTCCCATTTAGGTTTTTATACCCCATTTAGGTATTTTTAGGTGCCACAGAATTAATGTGGGTGAATCCTATGGACATGATTCGAAAAAGTGTATGAGCGCTTTTTGTTTTGAAAGTAAGGAAAAAAATAGGTAAAAACCTAAGAATCCGGTCCCTATTGATGAAGTTTTTGCATACATGGTGCACACAATATTTTTTTAGTAAAACTCTCTAAATGATATGAAATGAAAACAAAAATACAGTATATAATTAATTATAATGAAAGGTAGTCAGCCATTTGTTAACATCATATTCTCACAGCCACCTGAATTGCAAAACAACAATGAACAGTATGGGCAGTATATATGCATTTTGAATGCAGTTTTATGCAATTTTAGTGGCCTTGGTTGCTAATATGCAATTTTTCGGCGTGTTACCTGTCCGACAAGCAGGTGTTTTAGAGAGCGTGTACTAAAAAAGTATTTTTTCATATATTTCATCCTCCTGGTGGAAGGCTAAATTTCCTGCACCCAATGACAGTAACCTAACCTACCTGCATCTTTTGCTTTCATTGCAGCCCATGTGCATCCTTTTATCAAACCACTTAACTTTTGATACCTATATTTGGGAGTTGAGTTTGACCATATCAATTTTACCTGTTTCTTTACTTCCTTTTCATTTCTTAATATTGACTTATGATTTAATTCATCCAGCAGGTAAGTATGATGCACCTAGTTGCATCTGCACTGAAATAATCAATTTACCAATAACTGCCACTACTTTTTAAAATTTGTTCCCTCGAAACCTGACCACCATAATTATCTTGAACTGCCTTGGCTCTGTTATAGAGCATGTCCCAACCTAGTATCGCAAAATACCGTATTTATCTGAATATAAGCCGCGTCTGAATTTAAGCCGCACCTGCATTTTTAATAGCAAAGTGAAGGGAAAAAATAAAATTAACCCCAAAGTGAAAAAATAAATTGCCTCATTTTCATAATATTAAAGTAACGTATTTCTTAGCTGGCCTGAAATAAGAAAAATAAAGTATCAGCTGACTTAAATGATGAAATTCTACTTGTATTTAATATAATTAATTTCCACTGATGGAAAAGAAAAAAGAAATCGGTTATTTTACACTTCATATAACTTTCAGTGTTGAATTTTGCACAATTTTTCTAGTTTTCATAACTGCACTTTTAGTTACCATCCATTTAAAATTATCATTATTTGCATTCTATTGGAATGGCATTTTTTACTTCTGAGCAACTCATAATACACACATATTCCATAATACCGCTATCAAAAATGACAAAATACACAAAACATATATCATAAAATGAACATCACTTGCTTATGCAGTTTTAAGCATTTTCTGTGATGCTTCGATTAAAATTGATGTATTTTCGATGTTGAATGGATTAATATACCGATATTCCTGGAAATTCAAGATAATCGATAAGTGGTGGTGCTTGGAGGAGGGGAACCAGCCACGGTAGATCAACTGATGTGCTCGTTTTTACTGTAATTCCTAAAAACACTTGTACACGATTTTAAGCCGCAAGCATACTTCACTGGGCTTAATCTAAGGAAAAAAGTGCGGCTTATATTCAGATAAATAAGTATTATAAGATTCCTCCTAACCCTTGTATTTGTATTTGTGGTGGGAGTGATTTTTCAACTGGACTCTTGACAGAAGTCAATGTTATCCACGAGGTGTGACTCTTAATAAACAGGACTAATACCATAAATATGATTGATTTCAAGAATATTGGAAATTAACTTCTATCACCTTCAATCTACCAATCACCTCTAATCTATCACACCATCGAGTATACTTATGTCTTCTACTGTTCACAGTAATGCTACAACTAGAGATCTGAGAAATTGCAAGATGCAATAATGCAATGGCATTTTGAGAAATGGCTGCAAACTCCCATTTTCTGAAAAATGCACTTTTCAATTGTGAAATAATGTGAATTCATTCATTCATAGATACAGGAAGTATTGTTTTCGACTCTCAAATTCATAGCTGAGTTTTTAACATAAATGCAGGTTTTGAGGTCTCCTGAATCCAAAAATACTATTTTCGGAAAGATATCTGTATATGTGTCTGTGAACAGTCTAGCTCCAGAATGGAAAACCGTATGAAAATAAAATTTTGTATTTGGGTTAGGTACCTTCTGAGAATGTGACTGGAGACACCTTTCTCTTATTTTTAAGGGGACTTTACATGAAGAAAATTTCGTTTTTCATGATTTTCTCAAAAATGGCTCAAACAATTATCTTTAAATTTTGCACATGGGGTGCTTATACCAAGAACTAACATTTTTATTTGAAACATTTTTTCGAAAAAATTCCCTGAAGGGTAGTTATAAGCCATCCACTCTGAATATGTGCTCTTTGCAATATGACCTCTCATTCGATATCACAGTGTGAAGTGAGAAAAATATATTGGCCATCTTAAAGTAAAGAAAGTTATGAGAGTGCATTAATAAGATTTTATTTGGGTTATGTATCCTTCGGGATGTGATGTGATGTAGTAACGATATTCTATTCATTTTTTATTTGGGCAGAGTAAGTTATTGTGTTTCACATAAGTTTTAAAAAATATTTTTAAGGAAAAATTGTATTCTTATTTAATTCATTTTTAAGGAATACTTTCGTAAGCTCCAGTATTCTCTCATGATTTTGACAATAAATAAATGCATCGGGCAAGTTGCCATAGAAGGATATTTTTCCGTGATGCAATTTTTTTGCTCCAAAAGGAACTGCTTATGGAGGAAGAACCATAGGATCAACCTGAGATGAAAAGCATGTCGTGGCAACACCTAGAATATCAACTATTGTAGTCTGCTATCATCCTGATAATCAGTCATCCATCTTAAAGCACAAATTCACGGATTTTCTTAATGTTTTTTTTTTTTTCTTTCTTTCTTTCTTTTTGAAGACACAGGATGATCTAGATCAAGGGTTTCCAGCTTCAACAGGTCCAAGGGTCAATATTATGTCCAAAAGTTAATTAACGGGCCGCACAATTTTTTTAAAAGAAAAACTATGACAAATTGTAAATACTGAGTTGAAAATAATTTAAAAGTTATACATATCTTTGCTTCTTTTAAGACATTTATAAAAGAAGCCTTGAAGTAATCTTATTTTCCTTATATCATTTACCAGTCTTTCACATAAAAATCCAGCGTTTCATACTTTAACTTGACATGAATTTCTAAAACTAACAAATAAAAACAATAGAATTAAAAATTAAAATCAGATACTTAAGAACTGAATCTTAATTTCATTATTGACTGCAAAGTGAATTTTGAATAGTTTCTTTGTTCACAAACCTCCCATTCTTTCACCTCTCTTCACCGAATATAATAAGATTAATTAAATCACAGAGCTAAGAAATGGGCTGGGCATACTGTACAGTGAGTCAAATAAAAAACGTCGGGCGTTATTTTATAAAGTATCATGAACGAGCATATGCGCATGTATAGGAAGACTTAAGGTTAGGTTCACACCTGCTTCTTGTCTATCCATGCATTTTCTTGATTATTTAGTCAGTTTTGTTCCAAAACAAATATGTATAGAAGACTGTGGCTATATGCCTCACGTCCGCCATATTCTTGGTTGCAAATTCTTATAATAATATTGAATAAATTTGCGAGGAATATGTTTATTCAAGGAGCATTTTTTAAAGATTTTATTTTATAATACCGGTACTTGTAGTGCAAAATCAATAACTTACGTTCAACTTCTGCAACCAATCTAGCATCGAAATACGCGGCCGGCCAGATCCTAGAAACCTTCCGTTCGCATTATAGTGAAGTACCCACCTCTGAGCCGCTCTATAAGAAATATGGAACCTTCTCGCTGCTTCAGAGGCCGAAAAATGCAGGTCAATTACAGCCCTAACTACATTTTCTCTCAAGCTAACGTTTGTATGTGGCGCAATGACACAAAGCAAAATGAATTATGACAATACATTAAGTTGAATATCGTGTGTTGCGCTTTCCGCTTAGTTCATTTTTTCCCTCGTTCATTTTTTCCCTCGTTCATTTTTTCCCTCCTGTCGCATGGCCTCATATGTTCCGAGAATGGCCTGTATTTTATGTTTTTTATAGGAAACTTGTGAACTAATGCGTTAAAACTTTAATTTTAATTGCATACGAATCCCGACGCTTTTTATTTGACCGACTGTACATGGGGGAGGAAAAACATTTATCTCAAAGTATTGCCTGGGAGACCCAAAGGGAAAATACCACTTGGAAGACCTAGATGTAGGTGGGAGGACATTATTAGAATAGATCTAAGGAAGTAGGATTTGTGAGGGATGATTGGATGGAGTTATCACAGAATAGGGTTGAACAGCAGGCTCTGATAAGCATGGCAATGAACCTCCAGGTTTCATAAAATAAATAATACCCCTTTAGCTTTCCCTTGAGTGAGTAAGTACGTAAATAAAAAGGCTATATTAAATGGCTATATAATTTAAACTACTTAAAAGGCCAGATGCAGCCCATGGGCCATCAGTTGGAAATCCCTGATCTACATCCTCACTGTCTTCCACTGTCTTTGTTAAGCCTTCTATGTCATTCAAAAACCCATGTGATGCATAGAAGAATCCACCTCTTTTAATAAGCTAAAACGTTACGTGGGAGGTTTTTGAATTTTCCAAAAAATTCCATATTGAGATTCTGCAGACTTTTTAAGGCACAAATCCACAACCTGACAAAACAGCACTTATTTCAAACTGAGCTTAAATGCAAACTAACAATGCAGTACTTCTAAAGCTTCAAAGTCAGTAACTTCCTTTCCGAATTTGCTAGCTCTCACTATCCCTATAGAGGTAGAAGAATAGCCTTATTTATTAAAAGCCACACCTAATAACATTTTTTTTTACTCTTTACCCTTTCATAGAAAATAATTACATTCGTTCTGCCTTCTGCGCTGCTTAACTGTATCTTGTACCCATCGTTCAGATACAATGTAGTACTTCTTCTCTCTTTAATGATTTAAGGCTTTGACTTCTTTCAGTCTCTCAAGAACCCTAAGGAAGAAACACAAACATGTTAGATTTCTTAAGACTGCTTCACTCTATACATTCCATCTACTTTTATTATATATTTCTAAGGGGAGAGGACGTTGAGTTCGGATAGAAAATTACAAATTAAAAAAAAAAAAATGCTCTAAAATATTCTGTGATACGTGTAGAATACATTGTATATCAATTTTTGTACATTTGTGCCCTTATTGGGAATTGAGATGCCATTTTTAAGATCCTGCACCCCCTTTTTTTGCAGTGCTGCTTATGGAAGACTCCTTGCCCCGCAAATTGCTAAGATTTAAAATACATATTGTAATATGTTGAGCTCAATCATAAAAATAAATAAAGGATACTTGATACCAGCCCAAGGCCTTTCAACATTCTTCTGTTATCTTCATGACTTCTTCTTACGCTGGCGTAGATGTGTTAATTAAAAATTGAAATGGCAATGTCTTGTATTCTTGTCAATGTGATAAAACAGAAGAAGAAGAAGAAGAAGCATAAGAAGATGCCTCTGAAGATGACAGAAGAATGTTGAAAGGCCCAGGCATAAAATAAAAATTGCTGAGTTGCTGGTATCACCTCTCCATTTTATTTAATCTGTAAATTGGCCTTCACTAATATGGTTTATGGAGACAAAGAAATAAAAAAATAATGCATAAATTACGTTGCCAAAAGTGAAAAAACGAAGATTTAAAAGGCAACAGCTTGGAAATCTTACGAAAATCTCAAAGCAAGATTCCTGAAATGCATGCTAAACTTTGATTGCTGTTTCCTGTAACTTCATTTTTTTGCATCATTGCCAGACTAAAACTGATATACAGTGGAGTCTCGATTAATTATCAAAAGTAATGTGGACCAAGGGTACCTCGGACAAGCGAAAACTAGGTTTCGTATCTACTTTCATGAAACTAATTACACCTATTTTTTTTTTAAATATTTCCAGTACAACCACACATTTTATCTTATTTCGGAAATTTTAGTTGTTGAAATCCCAACGTGCATATGAATCCGGACATTTCACAATTTCCTCACCCCCCCCCCCACTTCATTTTACAAATAGTGAACAAGCTAAATAAGTATATAACCTCAAAATTACTGCTATTGTTCGTGAAAAGTTGGAATCAGCCGAAACTCATTGTCGCCAGTAAATTTAGCACTTGCACTTTCAAGCAAAAAAATATTTACCAAACTTAGTTACGAAACCTAATTTTGTTGTGTGAACTAGCCTTAATACACTTACGTCTTATTAACCCTCTCAAAGCTGAATTTGGAAATCAATTTATGATCTTGTGCTCTTATATGCCTACATATGTTTTACGGTCGGTATACTTAACTTCAATACAATCTGTAAAACAGTACGGAATAAATGGTTGGGGAGGCACTTCTGAATCTATTGTTTATTAAGTGCACTCCTTTATTAAGTGCCAGTATGGTACTTTATGAGATTGTGTGTGGGGGATGTAAAAATGTCTGTCCGTCTGTCTGTCCATGTCTCTGTACGCGCCACAACTCAAATAGGCTTTATCTGATTTTCATGAAACTTGGTATCTGCATTTATAATGTCCATGGGAAGAAGCCTATTGATATTGAACCAAATCGGTCCAGCGGTACCGGCGTCAAACCCAATTTAGTGTTTTTATTTAAAAGCGCCTAGATGACGCTGCGGTCGGGTGGTAGGCCAAGTCCCTCCAGGGATGTAGCACCTCGGAGTTAGTTTATTTAAAAGCGCCATAACTCAAATACGCTTTATCAGATTTTCATGAAACTTGGTATACACATTTATAATGTCCATGGGAAGACGTCTGTTGATATTGGTCCAAATCGGTTGGCCGGTACCGGAATAATGCCCAATTTAGTGCATTTTTATGGTATTATATAACAAAAGGCCCCATAACTCAAATATGCTTCATCGCATTTTCATGAAACTTGGTATAAACATTTATAACGTCCATGGCAAGAAGCCTATTATTTTTGGACCTAATCGATTGACCGGTACCAGAGTAAAAACTAATTAAAGGTCACTTGCTTTTTAATTTTTGTCTACCGGTATAATTTGACAGTTAACACTATTCCTTCACATATGCTTATCAAACAACAATTTGGCCAAATGGTAAAGTCTTGGACTCGTATTCAAGAGGTCCCCAAATCAAATCCTGGAGCCGGCCGATTTGACATGGATATTTTTTTTTATTTTTATGTGAGTGCGCGAATGTCAAGGTATCACAAATCTGTAGTTCTGCCGACGCTGGTCGATTTTAATCTGATTAGGAAAACTTATTTCCTGCATATCATAATTGCAATTATAACTGATTCAACAAAAACGTACTGGCACTTTGTTACCGTATATCAGTTTACCTGATTTTATTATTATTACTGCAAAAACGTATAATAAAGATTTGCTTAAAGAAACCTTTGGATTACCCTACGCAACTTATCTTCCCTGAATTTAATGTATTAGATATTTTGAATTTGTATAAAAGAAATTTACTACCTGTGCGCGATTTCTTGAGCGCTTGGCTCCCTAGACAAGACTCTAGCCGGAGCGCTCGAAGTGTAAGGCTTTACGTCATCACTCAATACCAGTGCGCATGTCCCAGGCAGCACAGCGCAGAACAGCTGACGTTTTGTAAACATAAACATAACAAAATTTTCGTTGCTAGCTAAGTGAAACTTTATGGAGTCGCCTAAAACATTATTATTACTATTATTATTAATATTAATATTAGTGATCTATGCTTGGTCTCCAATGTGTTCTAAGGAGTGTAGATTTTTTGTTTGGATAATTATGTTTAAGCCCTTATATAGTTGATGCTGGTTGCAGTAATCTGGAAGATGATTTTATACATTCCGTTGTTTATTAGTGCATGGACACAAACAACCTGGTTTTTTTCTGTTGCTACAATCATATAAACTTAACGCCTAGTTTAGTTTATCACGAAATAATTTGTCACTTAGCGTTGACAATGAACCTGCGGCACCGAAATTGCATGGTGTAGCCTAAAAGTATTAATAAAAAATGACAAAAAGAGATTTTTTAGTCATTTCATCATTTCTGTCTTGGGGTAAAACCATAGGTAGTCTGCTATGCTCTAGCTAAAAGTCAAACTGTTAGTAAGACATATACATTTGTATTTATATTTTATTTTATGGTTAATACTTCATATATTACATCATTCAGAAAGTAGTGGGAGAATTTTATAGGTTGATTGTAGTACTACCTAAAATAATAAGTGGATAAAAATCACTCTAAATATTAGCATAAGGTAGCCTACCTAGTTGGTTTTCCTTGGTCTCTGATGAGTTGTATTATCATTTCCACATACGTCTTTCCTTTCATTCCAAGTTGCTGAATAATTAGCATTCCTTCATTTCTCAATGCGTTATAATTTAGTGGGAATTATTTCTAATTAAAATAACCCACTTAAGATTTATAAACTATGTTATACATTATAATTTGAAGTAGAAGATACAGTGAAAAAATAGAAAAAGAAATAAACTGCAATCAAATTGTTAATTGTGAAATTAACAATGCAGAAATTCTGATTTATATAGGAATTTGTCCGTACACTACATAATTCTTAAAATAGCGAGTATATACTTCTGTTCTCTTTTAGGCCTACACAAGTGTTATTGTAACATCTTCATAACTAGAGGCACAAACATTTGTTTTCTTTATTCAACTTAATGGATTGTGAAACACTTTTAAAAATCTGTAGATCTTCAAAGAAAGGAGACAATCATAAATTGGTTGTACTTAAACAGTTAAAATTAAAGAAAAACTTCGATGATGATAATAGAAATTAAATGTTCCCACTCTTTAAGTTTACAATTATTAATCAGGAAAGTGAAAGTTAAGCGCAAGAACGATATATGTGACATCTGCGTTTTGTTTACAAATGGCAACTGTAGGATGGGTCACAGACTTACAGTGCGCTCTGGTGATGAAATTGGCGTGAAGGCTTACACTTTTGGGGCTCCGCCTAGACGCTATTGCTCCCTAGTCTTCATTCGGTAGGTTTCGTTCAACTTCGTAGGTAAAGCTGACAACATTGAAACACGAAGTACGCTATACATCCTGACATCTAGTGGCGTCAATACTAAGCTTTCAGTCTGTCCTTATTTATTTATTGACATTACCTTTTCTGACGCATGGAGTTATGTGGAAAAATACAATTTTTTTAATTTCTTATTTCACAAACACGTCATTGTACATCCAACACTTTCCTCACCTCTTTAAGAATTCCGCATGTGCTAATTTCTGATACTCCCGTGAACTCTGATGTCAATTTCATGGACCGAAACTTGAGCGAACTTTTCACAAAACGTATTAAATACATTTAAAATTAGGCCTATAGTTTTCTCCAATTTTAGAAGCCTTACCTCTCTTAAGTTTTACAACATGAAATGGTGAAGCGTGTTCTGCTAAGACTCTTCTTTATGCTTAAAACTAGTCATCCAGTGTAAAAATATTGAGCCTATTTATATAACACTCTCTTCCCGGAGGAAAATGATTTATCTGATAACTAAAGCCTTATGACGTGTTATTAATTGTTACGCAATACCGTCACCACGTTATATTATTGGACTGCATTAAAATCGTTGTCTATTAAATGTCACTACATAAAATAGCGAGGATGATTCATCGGAAATAATTATCCAATTCGGCATCCACACTTACGCTGTTGACGTGCGCTTACCATAAGCACGATTCTGCTGAAATGTGATTTCTTTGGTTGACAACACAGCAGAAAGACTGCGGGAGTAGCTATGTTTTGTTCCCCCCAACCCTTACTTCCCCGTAAATCCAGCGCCCAAGATATGGCGTGCGGGTAGTACTTATTTTTATCCATAAACATAAATCTAATTTTAAAACACATGTTCACCCTCATAACACAAGACGAATTGCCTCCTCACCCTTAATTGAAGTTAAGTGTAATACATCAGCTGCGCTGAAACATGGGTTTAATTTTGGAGTAAGACTAAACAATAATGTATTAAGAAAGCATCCAGATATAAATAACATGAATGTGAATAGTTTTAAGAATAGAATAAGATATATTATAAAATAGTTATTCTAAAATAGTTCTTATTTTCTTGATGTATTTTATAAGTAAATGATAACAGTAATGAAATTTTATGTTTTATGTTTTATGATCTCTTGTGATTTATATTAGTTTTGTTTTGTGATGTTTGCATGTGTGTGTGTGTATGATATTGCTGTACGTTTTAAAACCAAACTGCACCCGAGCCCGAGCATTCTGCTCTTTCTGGTGTTTATCACTTGTATAATATTGTATTTGTATAATATTTGTATTTGTATAATATAATATAATAATATAATATAAAATAAATAATAAATGTTATACGTGGATTAAAAAAATCCTCATATTTTACTTTCTTAATTTTATGTTTCTACTGTAAACAAATGTTTGAAGTGATGCATTTATATGTCAGTAGCAATGAAAAGGTTAATAAAGGAGTGCTCACACCACGCTGAACTTAGGTATATTTAGGAGCCAACTCCTACCTAGGGGCTAAAGTTACATTGTATTCTTTGAAGATTTTTGAAATTTTTGTTGTGGCCTGAAGATATGTGTATTTCCCCCCCCCCCTTTTCTCTAGTGAAAAAGATCTGTCATTGTTTTTAATAGCATTTGCTTTTTGAAATTTGCTATTTTCTTGTCTATTAATATCTTACTGAATCTCTTTATTTTTGCAACATTCTGAATTTTCATATATTCTTGACAGTATGCTTCCTTCAATAATGGGAGGTTGAAATGTTTTTGTCAACTTAATTTTGTTAAAAAATATAGGGAAGTTAAAAACTTATGACATACCTTCTTTGCAACTTGCTCAAGAGAATATTTGAGGCACTCTAGAGTAGCTGGTTGAGTATAGCTGTCTCCAAACTCATCATACTCTTGTGCTAGTTTGTGCTCCACCTCCACAGTAGCAAACAGGAGATCTGCTGGGGTCCATGGTAATATTCTCCTGGAATCTCCATCCTTGCAATACAGCACCTTCCACTCTTCTCAATGTTATGCACACGCAATGTAGGTTTCCCAGCCAGTGCACAGAATGTATTCACATCTAACAAAACAAATGAATGTACTGTTTAAAAATCTGATGTGATTTTACGGACCATAAGATGTTACCTTGAAAACAGAGCTTTGAAAGTTGGGTGCGTCTAATGGTCTGAAGTACACTAAAAAATTAAAATTATGGTAAATATTGCCGGAATACCATAATTATAAACAAAGTGTTGTAAATGATAAGATGGTTACAAATTTTAACACAGACTGTACATCAGTGCCCTTGTCACAATTGTAAAATAAGGTTAGCTGGAAGCCATGCATGCCATGTGAAAAGAAAGGAATTTTGAGTTCTTTTATATGAAAGGAGTTGTCTTCAGCAGGTGGTTTAAATGAAGGCAGTGACCTCTAAACAGCTATGTCCTGTTACACTTACTACGAGGGCTGGTCAATAAGTAAGGTCTCCGACACTCTATCCCAAGCTCACGACGTCAGATGAGAGAGTTGGTGCTACTGTTAGCTCCCCTCTTTCAAACGAGCCATTGCTGCAGCTGCTGAACCTTTTAGTGTCCGGGAAGAGCTGTTTAAAATAGATCTCCTGATTTCCGTCCCCGCCAACTGCGGCCTACGCGAAGTCTTGCGGTGTCTTATTGCAAAAAAGTTCCGCCGATTGAAATTCACAGACAGCTTTGCAAAGTTTATGGAGAGGGATGTATGGACATAAAAATGTGCGTAAATGAGTTCATGAGTTTAAACAGGGCCAGAGAAATATTCATGATGAAGAGCAAAGTGAGAGACCAACAGCTGTCACAGATGAGATGGTGGCAAAAGTCGATGAATTGATGCAACAAGATTGATGCATCATTACTCGTTAACTTTGTTTATTGCTTTCTGACATTTCTAAAGGTTCCATACAGACCATTTTGAGTGACAAATTGATGTTCCATAAAATTTGTGCGAGGTGGATTCACGTAGACCACACTTGGTGGGGACGGAAATCGAGAGATCCATTTCAAACAGCTCTACCTCGGACACTAAAAGTTCAGCGGCTGCAGCAATGGCTCGTTTGAAAGAGGGGAGATAGCGGGACATGGCAGTGGCGCCAACTCTCTTGTCCGACGTTGTGAGCTTGGGCTAGTGTGTTGGAGATCTTACTTATTACTTGGCAGGGACAGAAATCGGGAGATCCATTTCAAACACCTCTCTCAGACACTAAAAGGTTCAGCAGCTGCAGCAATGGCTCGTTTGAAAGAGGGGAGATAACAGGACATGGCAGTGGCGCCAACTCTCTCGTCCGACGTTGTGAGCTTGGAGACCTTACTTACTGACCAATCCTCGTACATGCTGAATTGAGGGTTTGAGGGTGTAAAATTTTTTCAGTCTTTCATGAGAAATCAGTTCAGTTGTTAAAAACGCGATGCCACCCATACAGAAGAGATTTTCATACAACGCAGGTTTTAAGTTAGAAGTGATTTACACTGATTCCATTGTACAAGGTTATAATTTGTTTGTGCAATGAAGTATATTATTCCCTTTAAAATTTAGAATTACATTAAATTTCTTTTCCTTTAAATTTCCATCCTAAAATCAAGGAGCGCCTTCTGGTCCAGAGTGTCTTATAGTTGTAAAATACCGTAATTCCCTCTATTGAACTAAAAGCTTTGGTTTTTAGTAGCCTACAATAGGCTATATCGTAATACACAATACATCACATAATATTATGCTATGCATAGTCGAGTAAGAAATTTAAATTATTGTTTACAGCAGTTTTCAAGAAAATCAGCAAAAAAGGCATTCTATTCATGTAAAGTGGTTGTAAAATGAAGGGATATTCTTTACAAATTTTCACAACTCAACCAAAATCTGATGTAATGCACTCAAGTAACTTTCTTTATCCTAAGCATGGGCAGTACACCTTTCTCACTTCACATTCTGATACAGAATAAGAGGTTCTATTGCAAGGTGTGTGCGTATTCAGTTGTTTCAACCATCACACCTGTTTGCTGAAAAGGAGTACTGTGTGTTGACAGACTGGAAAGATATGTCAAAACAGGACATAGCGATTAAAATTGCTGAAAACGGAGGTTCAGTCGTACAGAATCCAGGTGTGTAGAAAAGACAGATGTATATTGTACATTATGCTTTCAAAATGTAGTCCATTTCATTGTCATAGGCAATTCACATTACATAATTAATAGAGAACAGAATATGTGGTGAAATTAAGTGAACAAAAGTCGTGGGATAAAATACTGAAAGCAGTAAAATAAAATACTCAGAGCAGTAAAATAAAAAATCAAGGAATGATAACTCAAGTGGAACAAGTATTGCTTTTCTATTCAAATAAAATCAGGTAAACTGATGTAACAAAGTGCAAGTATGTTTTTGTTTAATCAGTTATGACTGCAATTATGATATGCAGAATATGTTTTTTTAAATTGATTTCCAAGTTAAGCTCCAGATTTATTCATTAAGCAGGGCTTACGGAAGAACAAAGGTCTAATTTTTTTTAATGAGATTAAAATCTTCCAGCATCAGCTGAACTGTACAGATTTGTGATATCTTGACAATCGCACACTCACATAAAACTACCAAAAAAAATTCAAATTGACCGGTTTCGCGTTTTGAACCATGGACTCCAGAATGTGAGGCCAATACGTTACCATCTCAGCCACCGGGGTCATTTTAACGGTCTAGTTGGAAAGCGCATGTAAATCAATAGTGTTTTTTTTGTCATAGCTACCTGTATTTTAATTTCCAAGGCCTTATAAGATCACAGTAAAACAATAGGCTGTGTTGTCAAGATAACTGATTTTAATTTTTTTAATAAATTCTTTCGAATACGTATATTGCCATAAAATAGGCACTAAATTGAGCATTACTCCGAAACAGGTCAACCGATTTGATCCATTATAAATAGAGGTCTTCCCATGGACATTATAAATGTGTATACCAAGTTTCATAAAAATCCGGTAAAGCGTATTTGAGTTACCGCGTCTTTAAAATAGACACTAAATTGGGTTTTACTCCGGTACCGGTCTACCGATTTGGTCCAATATCAGTAGACGTCTTTCCATGTACATTATAAATGGGTATACAAAGTTTCAGGAAAATCCAATAAAGCATATTTGAGTTATCGCGAGTTCTTATATATTAACATAAAAGCACTAAATTGGGCATTATTCCGGTACTGGCCAACCGATTTGGTCCAATATCAATAAACGTCTTTCCATGGACATTATAAATGTGTATACGAAGTTTCATAAATATACGATAAAGCGCATTTGAGTTATTGCGCCTTTAAAGTAAACACTAAATTGGGTTTTACTCCGGTACCGGTCAACAGATTAGGTTCAAATTCAATAGGGCACTTTTCATGGACGTCATAAATGGGTATACCAAGTTTCATGGAAATCCGATACAGCGTATTAAAATAGGCACTATTAAAATAGGCACTAAATTGGGCATTACTCCGGTACCGGTGAACCGATTTGGTTCAATATCAATAGCGTTCTTCCCATTGACATTATAAATGTGTTTTCGAAGTTTCATGAAAATCCGAAAAAGCGTATTTGACTTATGGCGCGTATAGACACATGGACGGACGGACAGACATTTTTCGTCCCACACACAATCTCATAAAGTACCATACTGGCACTTAATAATCATAATTACATTTACCTTACATAAGCAAAAAAGAACAGATGACACAGAAATTAATTAAACGAGCATGATGATGATGAAGTGTTTGGCCTGGAGGCTGGTCCTTAGTTCATCCTTTAATTTACATAATAAACTTATCACTAGCCACAGGGGTTTTTCCAGATGTTTTAAAAATGGCAAAAGTTATACCATTATTTAAAAAAGGATCAGAGAAAGATATTCAAAATTACAGACCAGTATCGCTTTTATCAGTTTTCTCTAAAATTATTGAAAGGGTGGTACAAAATAGACTTTCAAATTTTTTAAAATAAATACAATAAGTTAACTGCTAACCAGCATGGCTTCTGCAAAGGGAAATCTACAACTACTGCCATGACACATTTCACAAAAAGAGTCTATGAATCTTTAGACAATAAAGAAACTAATATTGGTTTATTTATGGATTTATCAAAAGCCTTTGACCTGGTTGATCATAATATTTTACTCAGTAAACTTTCAGCTATTAGAATACGTGGTGTGGTTCATGACTGGTTCAAATCGTATTTAAAAGATCGGGAACAGATAGTTCAGATAAACTATAAACAGGAACATAGTAATGAAATAACTAAATTTTTATCAGATAATGATTATGTTAAATACGGAGTCCCACAAGGCTCAATACTTGGACCTACTCTATTCTTAATATACATTAACGATCTAGATTCTACAGTTACAAGTATGGTGGCCATTTCTAAAATGTCAGAAAGGAGGATACACTCTTTCGGCAATCTAGCATAGTATAAAACTTCGGGCATGGACGGCTGGACAGCAGATATTACATGGTATAACCCTGACTAATTTTACTTAATATCTGCATTTATATAAAATAAATGATAGTATGCTATCATCGTATGGACAAGCGTGCCATCCTTAGGAAAAGATTCAGATTTTTCCGCGGCACCAACTAAACAAATGATAGTATCGACAAGCGTGCCAACCTTAGGATTGGCAGGACATAAGGGAAAATACAAATTTTATTAATATGCATTACTGATCCATCAGAGTCTCGAAAAGGGGGACAAATCAACGTCCGGCATAAAGCCGCGCCGGATGGAGGACTGCTTAGCAAAAAGCCTTACAGTCCGGCCAAAAGCCGGGCGTCTGGCCACCCTAGTTACAAGTGGAAAGCCAACACTTTTTGCTGATGACACAAGTGTAATTATATCAGGTCAGGACATCAGAAGAGTGCAATCAGATATAACAGAAACTACTCACAATCTTCTGGAACGGTTTGAAAAGAATAGGTTAGTAATAAACAAAGGAAAATCAATTGCTTTATCATTCCATCATGTTCAAACCAGGAATCCACAGTTTCCAATTATAAAATTAGACAATATGATAATAAGTTATTCAGACTATACTAAATTCTTAGGGATGTGGTTAGACAAAAATTTGAACTGGGGTTTGCATATGGGTGATTCTTCAAATACGGGAAAATTTGTGTTCCGGAGTGATATTTCCCTTCAAATTCAACTTAAAAAAAAAATTAAAATAAAAGTTTGTTTCTACTACTACCATACTACAACTATCACTTTGAATTGTCACCAACTTTAAATTCTGATATTCCAAAATCAAATTTAATTCAATGAAATGTCATCCACATGCCCTGTCCCAAACCTCGGTTTTGTATATTCTAATGCATTTTTCCACAAAACAAAATGTTATTTCCTTTTCGACTTTTTTCCTGTCAATGAGTATGAATGTGTAAAAAATATTAACCCCTAAAAAATAAAATGAAATAAAATTGTCACCCCACCTAATGAACATAAAGAATGTCCCAAGGGTTTTTGGTCATCCACATGGCTGAAAAGAATGGAATTTTTTCTGCAGAAATGAGAAATTTGTATAACTGGCAACAGTGTTAGTAAGCCAACAGGGCAGCTTGTGGTTGAATTGTAAGGTTGAATTTTGCTTGCTTACAAACAGTTTGGGATTAACAAAGGACTTTGCATCATTTTCAAGGAAAGCGTTTTTATTCCCCGTCATTAACATGGCTTCTAGAAAGTAGGCAGAAAGTGAATATTTATTAATTTTGATTATGCACCTTCCAATTCAAAGTACTTGACTGAAGTTGAGCTTACAGAGGTTTAGAAATGGCTTGCTGAGACCACTTAAACTCCTTTTTTGTCATCCACATGCCTGATTTTTGTGTCATCCACATGTCTCATGAAGGGGTATGTGGATGACTCTCAAGTCATGTAGATGATAAATGTAGGATACTATTGTGTTTACGGTGTCTGTGACCTGTACTTAAAATCTTAAAACTGATTAAATGAATTTCTGCTTGATTCCCCCCTCCCCCAAAACCATAAAAACACAGTCTCGTTAAAATTACATTAATTCCGGAGTATGCACACAAATTTGCAAATTTGGTGCAAAATCAACTGAAGTATGCTGAGAAAAATATGAAATCACATAAAGAAAAGCAGATTGTTGCCAAAGTTAGTCATTAATGTGGCCTTCTGCCATCCACATGTACACGAATGTCATTCACATGGCTTTAAAAAAATTTAAAAATTTAAAAAAATAAAAATATAAACATTTAAGCTCTGCTGGTGTCATATTATAATCAAGTAACCCCTGAAGTATTTTAGTGATTTTTTTTCAGATTTTTTAAACAAAGTAAAAAATTTGGATTTTACACAGTCCAAATTTTCCCTTATTTGAAGAATCACCCATATACAAGAAATCTCAAAAAAGTTAAGTAAAGCCTGTTTTATGATAAAGATGATAAATAATATAACCAATATCGAAACAGTAAAAGCGTTAAGTTATAGCCTATTATTTTCATTCGATCCTTTACTTATGGAATTATTTTTTGGGGAAATTCATCACATGCTATAACAATCTTCAAACTACAAAAGAAAGTGATTAGAATTATGATGAAAGTTAGCAGAACAACTAGTTGTAGGCTATTCTTCAAAAAGTTAAACATATTAATTACCTCTACCAAGTACGGTATCTACATATATGAAACCTTAATTTTTATGAAAAATAACTTGCATACATATTCAACCAATTCGGATGTACACTCGTACAATACTAGAAATAAGCATCCTCTCTTTACTCCATTGCATAACACTAATGCCTACCAGAAAAGTTTCCTCTACACCGGCCTCTACTTATTCAATAAATTACCATTGTACATTAAGGAAATACCTTCATGCCAGAAATTTAAAGTAATATCATAATGAATATTCATTATGGTAATATTATGGAGATTTCTATTGAATTGCTGTCCATATGACATTAACGAGTTTATTGAAATATGTAATTAATATAAAATCTTAATGTATCTGTTTGTCTTTAGTTATAGTATTGTCCATTTTTAAATTTTGAGGTATTATTCTTATTCCTATATTGTTTCTTATTTAGATTCTAAGGTTCGTTTTTTAGTTGCACAGCTGTGTGATTTGTACATATCTCATCTTAAATTGTGTTTTTTGTGTATATTTGAGACGTATCCATTGTCATGTATAATGATGTTACTGGATGAATAAAAATACATACATACATACATTAAAAAGAGTCTGTTCGTTCACTGAGCGGGGTAGTAGCAGGGTTGCCAGATCAGAAACGTAGAACAGTCGTGCCAACATCTAAAAATGGTCGTATGCTAGTTAAAACTGTCGTACACTTTGTGATTTTTCAGTATAAAGTACGTATTGCGTTAATAATTATAATAATAATAATAAATAACCAGTAATATGCACCTTATAATATTTCATGTTATTGTTCATAAATCATCCTTTCTGTAAATGATTTGGCGTGTTTCATTATCTTCCTATGTGCTAAATTTGATTAAATACAATAGGCCTAACACATTAAATTACATAAACAGTAGTTCCCTCAGTGTTGTAATTATTGCAAAAGGCACAGGACTGCTTCCCAATCATATCGATTTTAGCAACATGATTACAACAAAAACCATGAGAAAACAAGAAGATGATACTTATCAAAATTTAAAATACGTCAGTAGATTGATTAAAAAAATATAAAACGCTATGTTAAAAATAGTCGTACAAATAGGCGTACGACCCATGGTTGCGTCGTACGTCGTACAAATCTATGAAATAGTCGTATGTGTACGACTATAATCGTACGTATGGCAACCCTGGGTCAAGGCTTGTAAACTACAGAGGTAGCGTATTCTGGCGAGTTTATAGGACAGGGGGTTGCGGCGAGCAGGCGAGTGTGTGACGTCACCAGATTCCAAATCTCGCAATTCCCAGTTTTTACTCAGTCTAGAAAATCTTACACCGCGTGATTAAACTCGTAACCTTTAATTAACCCTTTGTCAGATTCCTGTGAAATTTATACAGAAATAATCTACACACATCAGCCCTACTGATGGTTAAAACAGAGCCTTAAAAAAGCGGACACAAATGTTTTTATTTTATTTTATAAACATCACCCGTTACACAAAATCCATGGAGGGAGAAGCAAATTTCACTATGCGACAATTTTTTGTATTCTTGTGTCCCGAAAAAACTTCAAGCGAGAAAGTTTTAGTGAAATAATTGAATTTTAATACAAATTAAGTTCCTGCCCCATATCTCGAATGGTTTACGAGTAATTGAGTGGTAATTATTCCGGAATGATTTGGCGCTTCGAGCAGGACAGTAGAGAGCATGGTCCCGTTGACAAGGCTTTTGTACCTACTGATCTCGGTCGCTTGATCGTAGTCTTTTAGGATAGAGATTACCAATACATATTGTTTTTAATAGTACAATTAGAAAGTGCTTTAGAATGTGCAAATAACTGAACCAATATGCCGGGCCAGAGATGTGCTGTGGTAGTGTGTAACAGTAATTTCTCAGATTGCAAGAAGCTTGACTGTAACATTTCGTTCCACGTCTTTCCAAAAATCAAAGATGTTCGCAAGCAATGGATTGTTGCTTGCCGAAGAAATGATTCTTGGAATCCTGATACAAGTAGAGTTTGTTCCTTGCACTTCACGGAGCAGGATTACGAAAGGGATTTCAAAGCTGAACTGCTGAATTTACCAAGGGATGAAACTAAGAGAAAAAGGTAAATAATATATTATACTATTCTTATTAGTAAGTTATTATTATTGTAATTGTTATTAATCATATTTACATGGGCTTTTAGGACTACAGAACTTTGTTTGGCTTTATATGCGCAGCTATGTCGGGATGACTAAATAAAAAGGTACCTGCGAAGAATATAATTATTGAACATTAATTCATTAATTGCACTGGAAAGCGTATTTTCATTGAGGATTGGAAATTAGTCTGCAGCAAGGCAATATTTGGCGTTTCTTCTGAACGAAATTATTGAAGATCAATATTCACAACTCTCGGTAGATCACGGAGTAAAGGGCCCATGGATTTAACCAGGCTAAATTATATTTTATTAATTTTTTTGCGACTATTATTCACTTATATTGTTATAGGTATTCATGTCGGCACTCGTTTTATAATTTAATGATTTATTAAAAATAATTAAGTATTTAGGCTTTCACGGCCGGCGTCTATTGAAGTCTTCCAAAATAATTTAGTTTCAAAGGGTCAATCTTTCAGTATGGGTACAAGTAGCCAGTTAATATCCTTTATTATTGAGTCCATGACTAAAATATTTAAGGATTTTTACATAATTGCTAGTAGGTCTATTTTATAGAACAAAAATACCTCTGTACCGTTCCCATAGCTCTAGCGCCTGGAGTAATTACCACTCTATAACTCGTAAACCATTCAAGATATAAACGTGGTACTTGATGTATAATAAAATTCAAATATTTCCCTAAAGCTTACATGCTTGAATCATTTTCTGGTCACAGAAATAAACAAAATTCTCGCATAGTCAAATATGCTTCTTCCTGAACATTTCACGGTCGTCACAAATCATTCCGACAAGTGAAGCGCCCGGAATAATTACCACTCAATTACTCGTAAACCATTCGAGGTATAGGGCTGGAACTTCATTTGTATTAAAATGCAATTATTTCACTAAAACTTTCTCGCTTGAAGTTTTTTCGGGACACAAAAATACAAAAAATTGTCGCATAGTGAAATTTGCTTCTCCCTCCATGAATTTTGTGTAACGGGTGATGTTTATAAAATGAAATAAAAACATTTGTGTCCGTTTTTTTAAGGCTCTGTTTTAACCATCAGTAGGGCTGATGTGTGTAGATTATTTCTGTACAAATTTCACAGGAATCCGACCAAGGGTTAATTAAAGGTTACGAGTTTAATCACGCGCCGTAAGATTTTCTAGACTGAGTAAAAACTGGGAATTGCGAGATTTGGAATCTGGTGACGTCACACACTCAACTGCTGCGATTGGTCTATCCCGGAATGCGCAACCTGTATAGTTTACTGATCTTGACCCTGGGTAGTAGTAGTTCGACTCCTGGCGATCCACACGGATTTTCTAGCAAGATTGAGGGTTTGCTATCCCTAGAAAATATTTGTTCTTATTCTATTTTCCACTGTTTTAAGAACTTCAGCTCTCCACCGCCTTCTGTCTTGTGTGGCTGACTTGTATTCCTTTCAGCGATCTTGTTATTTTTCTGCCTCTTCTTCTGGCGGGACTCGAATTTTTACCTGAAATTTATGAAATATGCTCCGGAAAAGTGAGGTATGCTCTATTATTTAAGTAAATTTAATACTGTACTAGACGTTCTGTTGTTGGCTGAATTACATCACGAATTTTAAAAGATAGTAGAGTAGGATTACCTCCACAAAGTCTCTGGGTTTTTACGAATATATAGTGCAGTTACTCATTGGATGGCCAGTCGGCTTCAAAGGTTTCGGTGTTTCTTTATGTTAATTGATCTGACTAAATCGGTCTTGGGCTTCCGCTATCCAAAACAAAAGCAACGTTGCAATATTCTCTCATTGTTATCACTGACCTCAGTTCTTCCTTCGCTTTATTCAATTCACACGTGTTATTGTTTACTGTAACTTGATCTTGCAACAACGCATTTTACTCCACGCGGAGTAGACGAGTAGCTGTCAAAATCGCCACAGGACATTCTTAGATTTTGATTGGCTGGGGTAACTAGCTGATTGGTGCGGTAAAACAAAGAACATGGGTTGAGCTGTCGGCAAACTTTTCCTCCTAACGAAAGGAAGCCGCCTGGGTATGCAATGAGTAACTGGACTATACCTTAGGAGCGAGTCTCACCGCTCGTAGAGTTCCTGACTAGGGGAGTTAGCTGCACCCTGATTGGCTCAGCTCTCCTATCCCACTCCACGTGTTGTCTGTCTGTCTGTCTCGCTGCGGCATTATCCCTCCACTCAACTATTGTAGTATTTTCTACGACTGGCGACATGCTGCATGATGTTCACTCTCTGCCCAGCGGTAGCTTACTGATCTTACGCGCAGCGAATTCGCGCATCTTGGTAACGAGAAGCTCACTGGCTGGGTTAGTCTTCAAGGCCAGAGACTTTGTGGGAGTAATCCAACTCTATAAGTCTTATGAATTACGTAATAAAAATTAAAATAAAACAAGGTTAACTTATTGCAATAAATTTTAGTAAAGTGAAAATTAATGAATATAGCGTTGCTTTATTATTATATAATCGGTTACAAAAAAATATAGTCTATTTACTATCAACAAATTTTATAGTCGGTTTCCAAAACATTCACTTAGCCAAATAGCTTTTTTTTTTTTAATTAACAGGGATATGCACAATATTTGACATTTCTCATAATATGCTGTTATAAATGTGACAAATTGGTTAAGTATGCACGAATGTTTTAGTATTGAGCAAATATGATGCATCATTGCAAAACTAACAAAATATGCAAAGTTAAACCATCAATTTCTTAATATTCCTTTGACACCTAGTAATAATAATTTGCATTATTAAAAATATGATTTTCATAAATTTCCGGGTCCTAGTGATTACAGTGTTAGACTTATATAGCCCCTCCCGAAAAAAATATCTTGGATACGTCCCTGCTACAAACCTGCTTCTGTGTACGGGTGACAAATTCAGAGTGGTAAAAAAGAATCACGAGATATAAGAGCAGAAGTGACTAAAGATTATCGTCTGCGAAATTCCATTACATTGTGATAAAGGTGAAATTTCATAACAGACGCGTTTTATAAAGAGATGACCTAAAACAAGATTTGCATAGGCGCCCAAGTTTTATAAACAAGATTAATCGGATTTTCATGACACTTGGTATACGAATTTATAACTCTCATGGGACGAAGCCTATTGATTTTGGATCAAATCGGTTGACTGATGCCAGAGTGAAGCCCAATTTAGCGCCTATTTTATGGTAATATATAGGGTCCGGACTTTTAGGCTTTTATGAAAGGTATTTGAGCTTTTTATTTTAGTTGAATAGCCCGTTTTAGGTTTTAAACAAAAGATTTTACTCCCCTTAATAAAACACTAATATTAATACCGAAAATTGTGTTATTATTTTGACACAGTTATTCTAGATTTTGTTAGAAAATAAACATGTAACTATTAGAGCGTGGGCTACTGTATACCCCCCATCCCCCCCCCCCCGTGGGATTTTCCGACTCATATATTTTTTTGTTGGTATTGACATGTAGTTTCATATTTTAGTTGTTTGCCCCTTATCAATTACAGCATTTACCCGGAAACCCCGGAAATCCGGAGAAAACTAGTTTGTTTTAATTTTTCTTTGTTCTTTGATCCTAATATGCCCAGGGAATTTCTGAATCACATATTTATTGTTGGTATTGCCATCTAGATTCAGTTTTTAGCTGTTTGCCCCTTATCAATTACAGCATATCCCCGGAAAATAACGGAAATCCGGAGAAATGACTTGTTTTAATTTGTCTTTGTTTTTTGCATCAAATATGCCCAGAGAATTTTTGACTCGCATATTTTTGTTGGTATTGTCATCTAATTTAAGGTTTCAGTTGTTTGCCTCTTGACCAATTACAACATATCTCCGGAAAACCCGGAATACCACGTATATACGGAGAAAATGACAATGTTTTATTTTTAAATCTTTGTTTTTCCTTCTAATATTCAAAGGGAATTTCTGACTCATATGTTTTTTTGTTGGTATTGCCATCTAGATTAAGGTCTCAGTTGTTTGCCCATTATCAATTACAGTATATCCCCGGAAAACTCCGAAAACCACGGAAACCCTGAGAAAATGACTTTGTTTAATTTTTTTAAAATCTTAGTTCTTTGCCCTAGTATTCAAAGGGCATTGGTGACTCATATGGTTTTGTGTTGGTATTGCCATCTAAATTAAGGTTTCAGTTGTTTGCCCCTTATCAATTACAGCATTTCCCCAGAAAACTCGGAAAACCACGGAAATCCGGAGAAAATTACTTTGTTTAATTTTTTTAATCTAAGTTTTTTCCTCCTAGTATTCAAAGGGAATTGGTGACATTTATGTTTTTGTATTGGTACTCCCATCTAGATTAAGGTTTCAGTTGTTTGCCCCCTATCAATTACAGCATTTCCACATAAAACTCGGAAAACCACGGAAATCCGGAGAAAATTACTTTGTTTAATTTTTTTTAATCTAAGTTTTTTCCTCCTAGTATCCAAAGGGGATTGGTGACATATGTTTTTGTATTGGTATTCCCATCTAGATTAAGGTTTCAGTTGTTTGCCCCCTATTAATTACAGCATTTCCCCATAAAACTCGGAAAACCACGGAAATCCGGAGAAAATTACTTTCTTTAATTTTTCTAATCTAAGTTTTTTCCTCCTATTATTCAAAGGGAATTCGTGACTTATATGTTTTTGTATTGGTATTCCCATCTAGAGTAAGGTTTCAGTTGTTTGTCCCCTATCAATTACAGCATTTCCCCAGAAAACTCGGAAAACCACGGAAATCCGGAGAAAATTACTTTGTTTTAATTTTTTAAATTTTACTTTTTTCCTCCTAGTATTCAAAGGGAATTGGTGACTTATATGTTTTTGTATTGGTATTCCCATCTAGATTAAGGTTTCAGTTGTTTGCCCCCTATCAATTACAGCATATCCCCGGAAGACTCCGAAAACCACGAATATCCGTCATTTTCTCCGTATATACGTGGTTTTCCGGGTTTTCCCGGGATATGCTGTAATTGGTAAGGGGCAAACAACTGAAACCTTAATCTAGATGGCAATGCCAACACAAAAACATATGATTTACCAATTCCCTTTGAATACTAGTAGCAAAGAACAAAGATTTTCAAAAATTCAAACGAAGTCAATTTTTCCGGATTTCCTTGGTTTTCGGAGTTTTCCGGGGATATGCTGTTATTGATAAGGGGCAAACAACTGAAATCTTAATCTAGATGGTAATGACAACAAAAAACATATGAGTCAGAAATTCCCTTTGAATATTAGGAGCAAAGAACAAAGATTTAAAAACTATGTTGTAATTTGTAAGGGGCAAACAACTGAAACCTTAAACTAGATGGCAATACGTACAAAAATATGTGAGTCAGAAATTCCCTGGGAATATTAGGGGCAAAGAACAATAAAAAATTTAAACAAACCCATTTTCTCCGGATTTCCGTGGTTTTCCGGGTAAATGCTGTAATTGATAAGGGGCAAACAACTAAAATCTTAAACTAGACGACAATACCAACAAAAAAATATGTGTCCCAGAAAATCCCACGGGGGGGGGGGGTTGCTATTGGTAGCCCATGGTCTATATTCCTTATATCGGCACTCGAAAAATTGAATAAACAATTGATATATTTACCCTTTAACTGTACAATTATTATTTCTTTTTATAGTATTTTAATGAAAAGTCTTTAATTCAACGAACGAACACTTGATGGTAATAATTAAAAAAATAATAATGTGTTCATGAAAAATGTCAACTTCATTTAAACCTCATATGCATGCTAGTAAAAGAACTTTAAATTTCCATTCCAAAATCGGAATAGGTCGCTTATTAACTTTTAACCAATTTTATTTTAGAGTAAATTTAGAAGATAAAAAAGTGTGCGTGAAACACCACGCGACAGAAGTAAAACTTTTTTTATTTTTTAAAATTTTCGATAAAAGATTTTTTCAATTTTGCATTATTGGACTTTTTAATATTGGGTTTTTGAACTTTTTTAAATTTTGGATTTTTTAATTTTTGATATTTGAATTTTTAATTTTGGATTTTGGATTTTTTTTCGATCTTTGAATTTTTTGTTTTTTTATTTTTTAAATTTTGGATTTTTGGAATTTTAAATTTTGGATTTTATTTATTAAATTTCGGATTTTTTAATTTTCAATTTTGTTTTTTAAAATTTTGTAATTTGAATGTTTTATTTTTGGATTTTTAATTTTTTTAATTCTGGTTTTTGGATTTTTTAAATCTTGGATTTTTGAAAAATTTAATTTTGGTATTTTTTATTTTAAATTTTTTAAATGTTGGGTCTTTGAATTTTTGTTATTTTTAATTTAGGATTTTTAGATTTTTTCAATTTTTGATTTTTTAATACATTAATATTTTAAATTTTGGACTTTTGGATTTCTCAATTTTGAATCTTTGAATTTTTATTTTTGGATTTTTAAAATTATGATTCTTTGAATTTTTTATTTTTTGGATTTTTTAAATTTGTATTTTAGTTTTTTTTAATTTTGGATTTTTTTAAATTTTTGTATTTTTGATTTCTTAATTTTTGGATTTTTTATTTTTAGAATTTTGGATTTTTTAAATTTTGGATCTTTGATTTTTTATTGTTTGGATTCTTTAAGCGCGGTAATTAACCTCCGGGTTCCATAAAATAGATAATATACCTTTAGATTGCTTAGGAATTGTATATTGCCATTAAGCAAGTAATTATTATTATTATTATTATTATTATTATTATTATTACTACTACTACTATTATTATTACTACTACTATACTACTACTACTACTACTACTACTACTACCACCATTTGCAGGTCCTCGTACTAGGTCTAAAAAATTCCCTTTGATTAGGCCTACTCCTAATCATTGAGTTTATTGTTTTCTGTGCAGTCCGCTCCGAAACACTCTAGTCAATTTCGTTCGGTTTTGAGTGTGACACTAATTTCGTGACGGTTTTAGCGTGACACAAGTTCCCGATTTACTCCTACCGCCGCAAAAGAAGTTTTACTTCAAAAATAAAAACTGGTCTGCCGGGCCACCTTCGGGGCTCGGAGTTCGGGCCTTGGGGCTGTAGCCCCGACTGCCTCTCCCTCTGCAGGAGGCTAAAATGAAAACTGATTTGCATATTCAAGAGTAGCCCATGCAATTATGTTGTTAATTTTATATGCAATTACATTGTCTATTTGATTTTAAATAATTTTAATCTTAGAAAATTGGTTTTCTGAGTTAGAAGGGAAGTCCTGTCGCCGGTTTATTTTTTAATTTTTTATTTGTGGTTTCTCCAGTCAAATGGGCCGTTTAGATATTTACTTACCGTGACTCGTCGTTCTATTTCATCTGATATAAAATATTCGATTTCGAATTTTTATTACCTAAATAAATGCTACTGTGATCACGATAGCACTTGAAAACTTGAAAACACCCGCCAATCACTGTCGTTCACAATCGTATCCGTTCGGCTTATTTCGGCAACCAGCTGCTATCATGAAGCGATGATTCCCTGCCAGTGATCTCAATATATAAACAGGATACACAACAGCTGTGCTTTGGAATTGCATAAATCGTGACGTTCACTTGTTAAGTTGGCTACACCGCCGAGCGTATTGGTGAAGTGTGCTTCGTATGGTAAACATATATTTACGAATGTGTTTTTGATATTTTTCATGACAAAATGGTCGAATATTGCGTGGTATATGGCTACACAGAGCTCGAGAGAAATAGAAGTGGACTTAAGTTTCACAAGTAGGTTATTTTTGTTTGGAACATTTGAGGATACTGGCCAAATCTAACTTAACCTCAATCGTAGATTAGCCACGAACGCTTGTCTTTTTCTTGCCTATTTGTACAGGTTTCCATTTTCTTGGCCTGATATTCCGAAGAAGTGGGTTCAAGCAATCCGCAGAGAATATTGGTCACCCACAGCGTACAGTAAATTAAGCAGCAGACACTTTACACCTGATTGCTATCAGTCAAGGTCTGGTGCACTTGTAAAATTACTAAAAGATGCTGTACCATCAGTCTTCAATTTTCCAGGACACCTTCAAAAAATTATTGTTCCAAAAAGACAACTGGTTCGTAACAAAGCGTAAACAGGCCGACCATATGGGGGGGGGGGGGTTACAACATCTGTGGGGTATAGAATACCCCCCAGGGAGAGGGGGGTTCGGGGGTCCTCCCCCGGAAAACTTTAAAAATTAAGATATACAATAACGAGTAAGCTTCCCACGCTTTATACTCGTATTAAGCAATTTATAGGCAGAATTTAAAAAAATTGTACAATTTTCCTTTTTTTAATCAATGGGTGGGGTTCAAACCCGCCCTCGGTACGCCTCTGGTTCGTAATGTGGTTAGTAGTAGGCCTACTTTAGGTACCAAGTAGGAATATAAATTATGCAATATGTCAGTCATGTAAACATAGTATTCTTATGCATGTAGGCCTAAATTTTTCATGCTAGTTTTTAATTGCAGAAATAAGAGGAAGCAGATGTTTTTGTATAAGACCTCGCTGAAAATTATACGAAAATAGATAAACAGACGCAAACAGATGATCTCCCACCATCTCCTATCCAAACAGAATTGAGAAACAACAAAAGGCTACAGACGATTGTCTGTCGCAAGAATAAGAAGATAAATAGCATGGCTAATTAAATTTCAGATTCGAAGAAAATGAACTTCTAAGTAGGCCTACTGACTTAAAGTATTTTGAAATTTCATTTCAGTGGCTTCCCTTTACACTAATCTACAGGAATTATTAACAAAATAAATAAATAATGTGAATTGTATCCAGTACAGTAACGGTACAGTTGAAGGTCACGGTTTATACATTTCCAAAGCACTTAGAACAGATTTTGTCTATTCTCTTTATATATCGAAATCAAGCATAATATCGCAAAATGAAGGCCTATTGTGAAGTTATTTTAATATTTAAAATGCGAGTGTTTACAACTGTTTACCAATGTACATTCACGCCTGATCGAGATTAAATACTTTTACCAACCCATTACGATATGAAATTAGTTTTGTTATGTACTTAAAAAGCATCAAGTAGTTAATATTGGAGCGTTTCATTCATAAAAGTGTTTTAAAAACGCCAATACATCTTCATAATTCCCTTAATACACATGAGTTTGTTAGGAGGAGATACGGGATAGGAGCTAAATTATACGCTCACTTTCATGGCGGACCGCGAACTCTGCCGTCACGATTTTTAATCATGCAGTGCTACCTCCAGTATGTAATAGAGCTCAATGTTCCCTGCTCTGCCTAAGTCCGTAACACTGCCTTCTCTTCTGTTCTGTGTGCCTTCTATAGACCGTCCCAACCTTAAATGACAGTATTGGTCTTATGCAGCGCACTGATGCCAGATCTACTCACATTACAAGGCCCGGCACATGATGTGAAAAAGCTCTTAAACCTCGTGAAAACATCGAAATTTGTTTCTTGTACATAATAATTAATGTAAATCATGCCCTGCAGATAGAACGACGGCACACCCTTCTTCCCTTATTTTCAACCCCCATGAGTAATATTTTCTCTATAGGCCCACAAATCTACATTTTGTGACCAATGTCTACAAAATGTTACACGTGTACCCTGTGGAACCAAGTAAAAATTCTACGAGACAATCATTCTCGAAAAAAACACCCCTTGCGAAATTTTCAATCCCTACTTTGTGATCTTTTTACTAGTCTACATTGTTTGAACGATTTTTACCAAACTTTACACACAGACCCTATAAAAACAAGAGAAAAATTAGGCGAAGTTAATTTTGGAAGAAGCCACCCTTTAAATGTTTCTACCCCTATTACACCACCAAAATTTAGATCTACATTCTAGACGTGTTTTTAACAGACTTTGTACACAGAACGTATAGAATCAGGAGAAAATGGTAGGAAAACTAATTTTGGAACAAACCACATTTTAGATCTTTCACCCCTATTTTGTGATATATATTTATCTACATCCTTTGACCAATTTTATCAGACTTTATACCAAGAACCTATTGAATCAAGAGAAATTTTTAACCAAAGTTTATTTGGATGAAACCACTCCTTAAATGTTGCAACCCCTATTATATAAATGTTATTTAAATCTAAATTCTCTGATCAATTTTTGCCAGACTTTACACAGAGCTAACAGAACCAGGAGAAAAACTTAGGTAAAACTAAATTTGGGGGGGAAAAAAGTCCCTTAAATGTTTTAATCCCTATTAAATGACGTTTAAATCTACATTCTTTTGGCTCATTTTACGACTTGACACACAGAAAAGAAATACTAATAGGAATTTCTGTCTCTTCTTACCTCAACCCCACCCTCCATGGTCTTTAGAAGTAATAGGGTCCTTGAGTGTGACAAGTTGTGCTTTCTCTAGGGCCTAAATTTTGAAAATTAAAGGGGCTTCCTCCAAAATTGACTTCGAAGTACAAGTAAAATACAAAACCAAGTGACGCCGGGTCCTTTAAGCTAATAATTTATAAATGTTAAATTTAATATTAAATTTCATTTCGATAATATTATTTTTCATCATTATTACTATTATTATTATCATTATTATTATTGATATTATTATTACTATTATTGTGTTATAATTTTCAAGAATATAATTATAAAGGGAAGTAATAGTTAAAATACATTACATGCCTTTAGGCCTGTTCACTATCCTCAGGGAGTAGTATTATTCCTTCTCAGAGGGCCTTTCGTTTTTTCTTTTCTTATTCTATACAGTAAACTTTCTGGACACCCGGTAGCTTCTGCTATCTCTTTAATTGCCTGGGTAACGTTCATTTTCTTCAAGAAATAATTAAGTATATTTAATACTATAATTCGCTCTTTACTGCGCAATTTGTCAACACTAAGATTTCTAGTTCCTCTATTCATAATTAATATAAAATATTAATTAATATAAAATTTAATTTTAAAAAACACAAGAACCACTTCACATCAAAGTTAAACTTCACTACACAGCTACTATATAACAATGAGCTCTGAAGAAGACACGATAGTCTTAGAAACATCTGAGTACACAAAATCTCAAAGCAACCAAGTCATGAGCGCGAGAATGCTGAGCTCGGGAAAACTGTGATAATTTATTAATGCTACATGATAGAGAGCTCTGGTTTGTTTTAAATACTTTTTCAGACATCTATAAACATTTCTTCTCGCTTAGTCATCAACGTAAAGTCAATACCAAAGTATGTTACTCACTACCTAACTTTTCTGTGTTGCCGTCCGAGAATTTTCAGGTAGCACTTAATAAAAAAATATATAGCTTTCTTCTTATGTAAAATTTATTGCCGACGGAAAGGGAGTACTTTCTTTCACCATCAGGCAGTCCAAGAAAAAAATCTTTACTTGTTTTGATTATTAGTTTTCTGTCTATCGCGTGATAAGTTATTAATGTGCAAAAATATTGACTTCCGCCAAAATAACGTAATTATGAAAAATAGGCCTCATATTAATTATTTATGGCTTTACAATTGACATCATTAGAAAGGGCGGAAAATTCCCTATCAGACCACGCAATCACATTATTACATTTATCACTTTGGAAAATGGCAACATTGTCGGGATAGAAAAGGACGAAGCTAATTGCAGAACGTACGAGTGCAAGTGAGATGCAAATACTACATTTAACTCAATACTGTCTTTTAAGGCTGGGACGATCTATAGACTGTATTACTCGTGTATTCACTACGACCAGATCTATGACGGAATATCCAAGTCAAAATGGATACGGCAAACAAATGGAGTCTTACAAGGGACCCTTTAAGCCCTGTACTATTTAACATATATACCCATGATGTGACACAAGAAATCAAAAACCAAACTCAGAGTGAAAACGTTCATATACGCTGACGACATGGCCATAGCGTCCGAAAACAGAGAAGAACTGCAAAAAGCAATGGACCTATAATCACAGAATGGGCAGAGGACAATGAAATGGCTCTGAACGAAACCAAAACAGAACTAGTAGTATTTAGAAAAGGTGGGAAGCTTACGAAGAATGACTACATCATCTGTAAAAATCAAAAACTCAAAGTTAGCAGTTCATATAAATACCTCGGGATCCGAATACAAGCAACGGCAAAACATTTACTATCCATATGAAAGAAAGAGCAATAGCAACCCTTCGCAGCATCAATGACATTAGATATCTGCCCAGTGGCGCCAACTTATATGGGCTCGTGGGGCTCAAGCCCTCAATAATTTTCCTTATAAGTTACTATTAACATAATTATTTGTTGCTACTACTAAAAATCCTGTTTCTTTGTTGAATCGCTGTACAACGAAAATCGGCTGTTGTTGATATATATAGTACGATCCCCTATTGTTCCAATTCAATCACGATCATTTGAAATCTTTTTCAGTTCATTAAATTTTTACGACTTTTAACGCAGTTTTCACAGCCACCGCCGATTTTTGTTTTTATTTGAAAAGGCTAAAGACATTTTTGCTTTCAGAAAAAAAGTTAAGCCCATTGTTTTTTCAAGTAAGCCTGTACATATGTGATAGGTCTATAGCCTATGTGAAGAGTGTGAAATACAAGACATTGGTGACTGGTTAAAAAGAAAAAAAGATCAAAAAAATCATAGTGGAATTAACATGTAGAAGGAACGCAAGGGACAATAAACCAGAGGGAAATGTAACTTATAGGGGGCTTAGGTATATCGAAATGGGAAAACATTTCATAAATCTTACACTTCTACTTGAATCAAATATCAGTAGAGAAAAATTACTTAAGTATGCCATTAATAAGTACAGATATTCGCAAAAGCTGATAAAAAACACTATTGTAGGCCTAAACAATTATCGGAATTAGGGAAAATCTTTTTCTGCTAAGTTGCAAGGACTCCAGGTTTTGTGGCAGCAGGCAAAAATATAACACAAAATAGTTTTGTAACAATAGGATCAAATAGTTCAATAGTCCTTCCAGCAAATTAGTACAGCATTTGCATTTAAAAGGACCGTCATATTAGCATTGATATCCAAACCTTCTTTTCGATTTGATTTATCTTTAATAATAGAATACTTAATGGTGTCATAAGCTCCTGTTTTAACTTTTTTAGATTTTGCTCAGGCATTATAAAGATGTAATACTGACAAATGGAGACCACTTCGAGTCATAACAGTAACCATAGCCTTCCGTTAACCTATGTCCTCGAGGCCAATCAAAATGCTTCGGGTCACCGAACATCGGATATAATATAATATATAGAATGATGTTACTAAATAAAGAGGGCCATGGCTATACTTTACTGCAGTTGTGTGTTTGCGGGCAGACTTTCACGGCTAACGTACTTTTTTCCCTCAATTTTATGTCTTGTTTTACCGTTTGTTTACTTTGTTTTACCATTTCTTTTCCTTGTTTTCCGGATCAAATAGAAAACCCAATTCCCGAGGCGGGACTCGAACCCACAGTCTCCTTCACCGCGGCACGCCGTAGGCTATTTTTGTTTATTTATTTATTTATTTAGATTTGTTCATCATAACATAGTACAAAATACATGTTTATGAACATCTGCATTTGCACCCTTGCATTCATAACAAGCACTCTATAAAAAAACTCAATATTCACAATACAAAGATATGCATAATAAATGTTACATAATATACAACATACATTACATACATACATACATACAGCATACATACATACATTAAGATAAATCATCCTCCAAGAATTCCTCGACATCATAGTATGCTTTACTTATGAGGAAGCTTACAAGTAATTGTTTGAATTTTTTCTTTGGTTCAGTATTTCTCATGTATGGCGGGAGTTTATTGAAAAATTTAGTGCCGATGTAGCTTGTTTTTTTTTTTCAAAAAGCTTAAGTCTATGCCTGGTGATAGCCAGGTTATTAGCACCTCTAGTTTGGTGATTGTGAACATCCGAGTTTTTTGCTACCGGGGTTGAGTTATTATATTTTAAGTACAATATGGATCGTAGAATGAATATCGAAGGAACAGTCAACAGCGATAGTTTTCTAAATGTTTCCTTACAAGCACTATTATATGGCAGTTTACCCATGTATCTAACTGCTCTCTTTTGCAATGTAAGAATTTTCCTAATGTTTTCCTTAGATGTATTGCCCCATAATTCAATCCCATATGTAATGTGTGAGTAAATGAGTGCAAAATACACAATCCTAGTAGTATCCATTGGGAGGTATTTGACAATGTTTCTTAATACAAATAGTCCTGAACTGATTTTACTTTCAATTTTGTTGACATGACTGTTCCAAGAAAGGGATTCATCAAGAGTTAGACCCAAGATGTTTACTTCGCTGACTCGTTTTACCTTATCATCACCAATCATTAACTGTGGTTCGAAGGATGCATTTTTACACTCAAAATATATAAATTCACTTTTATTAGCATTAACTGATAGTTTTATATTATGGAAGTACTGAACCAAAGAATTAGAGGTATTCGTATTCATTACAAGGCAACTTGGCAACATAAAGACAGTCGGTCTCCCTAACGAAACTATAAGCATATCTGCACTATCACAAAAATAGATGAGAATGTATTACTTACGATAACGAATTAGGCTGGCGTTGTCAAGACGTAATCACCACACGAGAAGAAAGTCCAGTTAATCCAGTCACATCGAGTGAAATATGAAGATACAATAATGACAAACCGTATAGTTTTACTACTGTCACTACTGAATATTTCACATAAAATATAATATATAATTAGATACTTATATAAAATAGAACACCACTTCACACACTAGAACACTCAACTGCCCGCCCATTTCTATAAGCTAATCGAAACAAGGTTATTTAAATCGATCGATAAAGACTCGATACACAATAGCGCTTTTATTACTAAATGAATCGAACACTATGACTAGGAAGGCGTGATCCCTCGTGGTTTCCAATTTCAATCATGTTGTCTCACGCTTGTTAAGTTATACATGTCTTGTGTTTTAGAAATATAGGCCTATATATAAAAACAATCCAAGTAAAAGAGCCCATTTTTCTCACGGGTGATAATGACGTTCAGCTATCTCCATTTTCAGGAAAAATTTCATTCTCTCATAGGTAATCTGAGAGGACACCAAGACATTTTACTGTATCACTAGCTGGTTACCCGTCTTTCGTACAGGCAACAAAAAGTAGTTTGTATTGAGAGGACACCAAGACATTTTATTGTATAACTAGCTGATTACCCGTCTTTCGTACAGGTAAAAAAAAAGTATTTTGTATTGAGAGGACACCAAGACATTTTATTGTGGGAGTATGGAAATTTTATTAAAATCTGTTGAGCCCACCCAATGATTTTCAAAAGTTGGCGCCACTATAATCTGCCACAACTGTCACTAAAAACAGCTATGCAGCTCTCTGAAACAAAAGTAATTCCGTCAGCAACCTATGGACTAGAAATAATTTGGCAACACCTCACGACAAGACAACTAAAAGAGTTAGAGAGCTTGAAGGCAAGATACTTAAAACGGGTATACGTATAACGGGTATACTTAGACTGGTATACGTGCTTGCGGGGGAGCCATTCTTCGTAGAGGACCTCAGAACCAGAATGCTTCTTCCATCGACGCCCAGTTATAACAAATTAATACAAGAACTACATGCCAAGAGAGACGAGATCTGGGAAGATTTCTACGCGACAGACGCGATGACCAACAGAGAGTGGACAAATGGAGGATACGAGCTGCGACATATGATAACCAGATTCGCGGTTCATGGTTTTCATCATAAAGTGTGCAGAACTATAGGCTTCCATGAACCAGGCCCAAACTGCGTTTGCCAATACTGTGAACAGCAATGTGGAAGATATCACGCCATGAATTGTGCTAATAAAAGAGAATCACTACAGTAGCACAGCTGTGCCAGTAACCAAATCCCGAATTATGCACATTGTGCGCAATTCCTTATTATTATTATTATTACTCGTGTATTCTCGAGACGGCGGTGGTCCGTAATGAGCAGTAGAGATGGGAATCTGTTACTTTTTTTGGAACAGTTACGTTACTGTTACAGTTACACGAAAGTAACTGTTATTTATAACCGTTACCTGTTACTTTTCTTGTATATTACGTAGTTAATCGTCAGATCACTTCCCACTTGTAGGGGAATGCCCTTTATCTCCCCCCCCCCACAACGGTTATGGACGTAGCCAAGGCTGGGGCTCTAGGGAGGGACCCCCGAAATAAAAAACAGTTGTAAAATTAAGCTTTCAATTAGGGATGATAATCGATAGTTAAAATATCGAGGTTAAAATCGGAGATAACCATCGATATGACGATAATATCGGCCTGAAAACATCGATGTATTTAGACAAAAAACATCGATGTATATTTAAAAAGGGCCATGGTATCAGAAAATTAGGCAAAATTCATAAATAAACAGAAGAATTTCCATGAAAGCAATCGATGTAAAAAATCAATGTTTTGGGAAATTAAGCTCCTGTAAATAAAATTATATCGTAGAACCAAGGTAGCCTATTAATCTTCTTTTTGTTACAAAAACATCCATGTCGGGGAGAAACATCGATGTAGCAAAAACATCAGTTGTTTTCCATCGATGTAAAAAACATCGATTATCGTCATGAAAATAAACTTTTTTGAATTTTCCTGTGGTTTACAGCCTAAAAGATATAAGTATACAAAATTTCTAGTTTCTAGCTCATGTGGAAGTGGGCAAGCATTCATGTCAGTGAGCGAGCCCTTTTTTCGGAGGTTTTTAGGGCTAAAAATATAAAAACTACTTTTTGGAATTTTCCTGTGGTTTACAGCCTAAAAGTTATATGTGTACCAAATTTAAAGTTTCTAGCTGTAATGTCAGTGAGCGAGCCCTTTTTCGGGGATTATAGTGCTAAAAATTTAAAAAAATACTTTTTTGGAATTTTCCTATAGTTTACAGCCTAAAAGCAATGTGTGTACCAAATTTAAAGTTTCTAGCTCATCTGGAAGTGGGCAAACAGTAATGTCAGTGAGCGAGCCCTTTTTCGGGGGTTATAGGGCTAAACATTTTTAAAAATTACTTTTTTTTGGAATTTTCCTATGGTTTACAGCCTAAAAGCTACATGTGTACCAAATTTCAATTTTCTAGCTCTTCTGAAAGTGGGCAAACAGTAATGTCAGTGAGCGAGCCCTATTTCGGGAGTTTTTAGAGCTAAAAATTAAAAAAAAACACTTTTTGGAATTTTCCTGTGGTTTACAGCCTAATAGCTATATGTGTACCAAATTTCAAGTTTCTAGCTCATCTCGAAGTGAGCGAGCCCTTTTTCGGAGGTTTTTAGGGCTAAAAATAAAAAAAAAATACTTTTTGGAATTCGCCTGTGGTTTAGAGCCTAAAAGCTATATGTGTACCAAATTGAAAGTTTCTAGCTCATCTGGATGTGGGCAAACGTTAATGTGAGTGAGAGAGCCCTTACTCGGGGGTTTTTGGGCTAGAAATTAAAAAAAAAACGTTTTGGAATTTTCCTGTGGTTTACAGCCTGAAAGCTATATGTGTACCAAATTTCAAGTTTCTAGCTCATCTGGAAGTGGGCAAACATTAATATCAGTGAGTCAGTCAGTCAGCCGTGTAGCTTTATATTATAGGGATTTTATTATTAGTAGTAAAATTATCAATATTATTTCGAATAATTTACTACAGTTATTGAATTCACATTTCATGCTATATACCCACATTCTAAGTTTAAATTGTCCAGTAAAGGCAATATCGTATTTTGATAAATTTTTAAGTGGTATGTAAAGCAAGAAATATATATGAGATCAGACAGCATGAATTCTATGCATGAACTCTTGACGCCCATTAATAATTAAAAAAAAAACTTTTTAAATTTTTTTTATTTTTTTTATTCTTATTTTTATGTAATTTTTATTTTTTAATATTTTTATTTTTTGTTTTTTATTATTTTTATTTTTTATTTTTTTAATTATTTTTGTTTTAATTAAGAAAATAACTTTTTAATTTTTTTATTCTTTATTTATTTTTTATTCTTTTTTTTGAAATTTTAATTTTTTAATATTTTTATTTTTTAATATTTTTATTTTTATTTTTTGTTTTTTTATTATTTTAATTTTTTGTTATTTTTTATTTTTTAATTATTTTTGTTTTTTAAATATTGGAAGTAACAGATGTAACGGAACGAGGCGAAAGTCACGGATAAAACACTTGTAACAGAAATATTAGAATTAACTGTAACAGGTCAGAGTAACTGGAGCAGGTGGAAATAACAGTAACGGGTCCAAATAACTGGAGCAGGTGGAAATAACAGTAACGGGTCCAAATAACTGGAGCAGGCGAGAGTATCAGTAACAGGTCAGAGTAACTGGAGCAGGTGGAAATAACAGTAACGGGTCCAAATAACTGGAGCAGGCGAGAGTATCAGTAACAGGTCAGATTAACTGGAGCAGGTGGAAATAACAGTAACGGGTCCGTGTAACTGGAGCAGGTGAAAATAATGTAACGGGTGTAACTCTCGACACGTTACTTTGTTCCAGACCAGTTACATTCGCTCGACACCGACAAATTTCTCAACGCAACTAATAATAACAATAATAATAAGTAAATAAATAAAATAAAAATAAAAATAAAAATAAAAGTATTAAAAAAAAACCTGAGAAAAAGGAGAGCTGCTGAGAAATTTGGAGAAACTATACAGAATTCTTATATATTTATATATATTTACACGCTAGCGGCCGTAATTTTGAAGATATTTGAACCAAATTTTATTATGTTATTTCTAGGCCCAATAGTTAATGAGCAAAATTAGCCCAAGGGGGGGTCGTGGGAGGGGGTTAAATTTTGAAAAAATTATATCTCGGCCCCTATGAAGTATAGAGAGAAACTTTGTTGGAATAAATTAGAGTACTCCCTATGGAGTTCACAGTGACAGTAACGATTCGGGGGTTTTAGGGGTACGAGTAGGGGTGGGGGATGGAAATTCGAAATTTTTGAAACCACGTCTTGTGGGGTATCGTTGAAAAGCTCTTGATGAGTACTCTACAAATCAATACCTAGTTTCTCGATATCTCTCATATAAGGCAAGATTTGAATGTTTTAAACAAGTGCTCTTTCCTCTTTTTTGCAGTTATTATTGCGGGTTTATCATGCCAAGGCTAAAGAAGAAGAGAACTGCGCAGTGACAATAAATTAAACCAAAAGTACTTCGAAATCTACCTCAGCCTGTAGGCCTGCCTAAAGGGATTTTATTTCACTTCACACAAATGCAATTAATAGGAAATGATCAATCTCCGCCATTTCATGCAGATGTCTAAACTTAAATAGATGAATTTTCGCTTCTCATTGCAATGATTGCTCGATGGCGTAGTGGGTAAGATGAAGGTTGAATAGTAGGAAAGGGTAAAGAAGTGGTGAAGGGGGGGAGTCAGAATTTCCAATACTGCTAGTTGTTCCACCATTCACATCTAGATGTCTGGAGTGGGAAGAGCTAAAGGGACGACCTGATTTTCCCTCGTTTTTTAATAAAAAAAATCCCGGGGGAGGACCCCCATTTTTTGGATTTCCAAATAATAGCAAACTTTCGTCTGTGTCGGTCCCTCCTTTCAGTATTTTCTGGTTCCGCCTTTGGTTGAGACGAAAATAAGCTATCCTAGGAGGAGCTTTGGTAACCGTTACTTTTGATTTTTTGTAACAGGTCGTTACCGTTACATACATGTAACAGTTACAAAGTAACAGTTACAAGAAATATTCCCCATCTCTAATAGAGATGGGAATCTGTTACTTTTTTTGGAACAGTTACGTTACTGTTACAGTTACACGAAAGTAACTGTTATTTATAACCGTTACCTGTTACTTTTCTTGTATATTACGTAGTTAATCGTCAGATCACTTCCCACTTGTAGGGGAATGCCCTTTATCTCCCCCCCCCCACAACGGTTATGGACGTAGCCAAGGCTGGGGCTCTAGGGAGGGACCCCCGAAATAAAAAACAGTTGTAAAATTAAGCTTTCAATTAGGGATGATAATCGATAGTTAAAATATCGAGGTTAAAATCGGAGATAACCATCGATATGACGATAATATCGGCCTGAAAACATCGATGTATTTAGACAAAAAACATCGATGTATATTTAAAAAGGGCCATGGTATCAGAAAATTAGGCAAAATTCATAAATAAACAGAAGAATTTCCATGAAAGCAATCGATGTAAAAAATCAATGTTTTGGGAAATTAAGCTCCTGTAAATAAAATTATATCGTAGAACCAAGGTAGCCTATTAATCTTCTTTTTGTTACAAAAACATCCATGTCGGGGAGAAACATCGATGTAGCAAAAACATCAGTTGTTTTCCATCGATGTAAAAAACATCGATTATCGTCATGAAAATAAACTTTTTTGAATTTTCCTGTGGTTTACAGCCTAAAAGATATAAGTATACAAAATTTCTAGTTTCTAGCTCATGTGGAAGTGGGCAAGCATTCATGTCAGTGAGCGAGCCCTTTTTTCGGAGGTTTTTAGGGCTAAAAATATAAAAACTACTTTTTGGAATTTTCCTGTGGTTTACAGCCTAAAAGTTATATGTGTACCAAATTTAAAGTTTCTAGCTGTAATGTCAGTGAGCGAGCCCTTTTTCGGGGATTATAGTGCTAAAAATTTAAAAAAATACTTTTTTGGAATTTTCCTATAGTTTACAGCCTAAAAGCAATGTGTGTACCAAATTTAAAGTTTCTAGCTCATCTGGAAGTGGGCAAACAGTAATGTCAGTGAGCGAGCCCTTTTTCGGGGGTTATAGGGCTAAACATTTTTAAAAATTACTTTTTTTTGGAATTTTCCTATGGTTTACAGCCTAAAAGCTACATGTGTACCAAATTTCAATTTTCTAGCTCTTCTGAAAGTGGGCAAACAGTAATGTCAGTGAGCGAGCCCTATTTCGGGAGTTTTTAGAGCTAAAAATTAAAAAAAAACACTTTTTGGAATTTTCCTGTGGTTTACAGCCTAATAGCTATATGTGTACCAAATTTCAAGTTTCTAGCTCATCTCGAAGTGAGCGAGCCCTTTTTCGGAGGTTTTTAGGGCTAAAAATAAAAAAAAAATACTTTTTGGAATTCGCCTGTGGTTTAGAGCCTAAAAGCTATATGTGTACCAAATTGAAAGTTTCTAGCTCATCTGGATGTGGGCAAACGTTAATGTGAGTGAGAGAGCCCTTACTCGGGGGTTTTTGGGCTAGAAATTAAAAAAAAAACGTTTTGGAATTTTCCTGTGGTTTACAGCCTGAAAGCTATATGTGTACCAAATTTCAAGTTTCTAGCTCATCTGGAAGTGGGCAAACATTAATATCAGTGAGTCAGTCAGTCAGCCGTGTAGCTTTATATTATAGGGATTTTATTATTAGTAGTAAAATTATCAATATTATTTCGAATAATTTACTACAGTTATTGAATTCACATTTCATGCTATATACCCACATTCTAAGTTTAAATTGTCCAGTAAAGGCAATATCGTATTTTGATAAATTTTTAAGTGGTATGTAAAGCAAGAAATATATATGAGATCAGACAGCATGAATTCTATGCATGAACTCTTGACGCCCATTAATAATTAAAAAAAAAACTTTTTAAATTTTTTTTATTTTTTTTATTCTTATTTTTATGTAATTTTTATTTTTTAATATTTTTATTTTTTGTTTTTTATTATTTTTATTTTTTATTTTTTTAATTATTTTTGTTTTAATTAAGAAAATAACTTTTTAATTTTTTTATTCTTTATTTATTTTTTATTCTTTTTTTTGAAATTTTAATTTTTTAATATTTTTATTTTTTAATATTTTTATTTTTATTTTTTGTTTTTTTATTATTTTAATTTTTTGTTATTTTTTATTTTTTAATTATTTTTGTTTTTTAAATATTGGAAGTAACAGATGTAACGGAACGAGGCGAAAGTCACGGATAAAACACTTGTAACAGAAATATTAGAATTAACTGTAACAGGTCAGAGTAACTGGAGCAGGTGGAAATAACAGTAACGGGTCCAAATAACTGGAGCAGGTGGAAATAACAGTAACGGGTCCAAATAACTGGAGCAGGCGAGAGTATCAGTAACAGGTCAGAGTAACTGGAGCAGGTGGAAATAACAGTAACGGGTCCAAATAACTGGAGCAGGCGAGAGTATCAGTAACAGGTCAGATTAACTGGAGCAGGTGGAAATAACAGTAACGGGTCCGTGTAACTGGAGCAGGTGAAAATAATGTAACGGGTGTAACTCTCGACACGTTACTTTGTTCCAGACCAGTTACATTCGCTCGACACCGACAAATTTCTCAACGCAACTAATAATAACAATAATAATAAGTAAATAAATAAAATAAAAATAAAAATAAAAATAAAAGTATTAAAAAAAAACCTGAGAAAAAGGAGAGCTGCTGAGAAATTTGGAGAAACTATACAGAATTCTTATATATTTATATATATTTACACGCTAGCGGCCGTAATTTTGAAGATATTTGAACCAAATTTTATTATGTTATTTCTAGGCCCAATAGTTAATGAGCAAAATTAGCCCAAGGGGGGGTCGTGGGAGGGGGTTAAATTTTGAAAAAATTATATCTCGGCCCCTATGAAGTATAGAGAGAAACTTTGTTGGAATAAATTAGAGTACTCCCTATGGAGTTCACAGTGACAGTAACGATTCGGGGGTTTTAGGGGTACGAGTAGGGGTGGGGGATGGAAATTCGAAATTTTTGAAACCACGTCTTGTGGGGTATCGTTGAAAAGCTCTTGATGAGTACTCTACAAATCAATACCTAGTTTCTCGATATCTCTCATATAAGGCAAGATTTGAATGTTTTAAACAAGTGCTCTTTCCTCTTTTTTGCAGTTATTATTGCGGGTTTATCATGCCAAGGCTAAAGAAGAAGAGAACTGCGCAGTGACAATAAATTAAACCAAAAGTACTTCGAAATCTACCTCAGCCTGTAGGCCTGCCTAAAGGGATTTTATTTCACTTCACACAAATGCAATTAATAGGAAATGATCAATCTCCGCCATTTCATGCAGATGTCTAAACTTAAATAGATGAATTTTCGCTTCTCATTGCAATGATTGCTCGATGGCGTAGTGGGTAAGATGAAGGTTGAATAGTAGGAAAGGGTAAAGAAGTGGTGAAGGGGGGGAGTCAGAATTTCCAATACTGCTAGTTGTTCCACCATTCACATCTAGATGTCTGGAGTGGGAAGAGCTAAAGGGACGACCTGATTTTCCCTCGTTTTTTAATAAAAAAAATCCCGGGGGAGGACCCCCATTTTTTGGATTTCCAAATAATAGCAAACTTTCGTCTGTGTCGGTCCCTCCTTTCAGTATTTTCTGGTTCCGCCTTTGGTTGAGACGAAAATAAGCTATCCTAGGAGGAGCTTTGGTAACCGTTACTTTTGATTTTTTGTAACAGGTCGTTACCGTTACATACATGTAACAGTTACAAAGTAACAGTTACAAGAAATATTCCCCATCTCTAATGAGCAGAAAGAAGTAGGAAGATGGCGTTTTCAGATTCGAAAGCGCCTTTGCGCTCTGTTAAAAGGGTGCAATTCGGCATTTTAGCTCCAGATGAAATAGTAAGTTTACAGATTAAAATATAAAAATATATAGCTTGATATTTTACATAAATTTGTATTAATATGTTGTTGAATGTCCCATTATTTCATTTGACAGTAGTTACCTGAAATCCTTGGCAGAATGAAGATGGCCAGCGTTACAGATTATGTACTGTTGTATTTATCGTAGGCCTAATTCAATAAATGGGACGCCAATAACAGTTTTCACGCTTGGTAAAGCGAAAGGTATCTCTAATATTACATTTGTGGTGTACCACATTTGTTTAATTATTGCTAACCACCTCAATGTTCTGTTACCACAATTCGTAATGGCTACTTCTAGTCATATTATAGGCCTATTCTTTTAGAATGGGATGTTTGAGCTCTTTGTATTAGACCGTAGTCTTTTCCAGGCACCTTGAGCCGCAGTCCATAATACCCCTGGACATATTGCAGAATAAAATTACGTAAAATTACCCTACACCTATTTTCTGTTTTTTCTCCATATAACTTAAACAAAAAGAAAATCAAAACATTTAATGTAAGTCACTGGGCTGGATTAGAGAAGGTCATCAACCAAATGGATGCTATTAAGGGTGGGTAGACGAGTGAAGAGTTGGCAAGTTTATAGTTTCAGACTCACCCTGCTCCCCTTTCCATCGGCCCGGTTTCCTTCCCCGCCAGCCTGCCTGCATGCTCGCTTCCCCTCACCGCCTACCGCGCATCTTCCCCGCTATGGCGCATGCCGGCCGCTTGCCGTGTTAAGCCCGCAGCTTGCTCTATTAATTGCAATTACCATTATAAAAAACAAAATAAAATTTCACGAATTATAGAAAATGTCGAACAATTAAAAAAAATACCCTTGTACCAAACATCATATTTCACGATCTTTAAACACCGATTTGATATATAAAAAATCGAAATTTACATAATATTTCCCAATTTTTAAAAACACCGTGTTATGATATAAAACATGACTTAATTGATGCAGAAAAATTCCCTTGCACCAACAGTACTCTTTTCATAACAAACAAAACATTTCACAAAATTTGAAAAAGCGATTCTTGCGTTAATACTCGTGAATGCATGAAGTCACCCTTAGTACCTTAAATATATTAAATCTTTCTTCACTGCTCAACTGTCATTCGTGGCGTAGTGGGTTAAGACTCCTGGCTATAATGCTAGGGGTTCCGATAGATAGGTAGGGTGAAGAGGAGGTGAGAGAAAGAAAGGAAAGAAAGAGAAGAAGAGAATAAAGGAGAAATAAATTATTTTTCTCTTTCAACAGTTCCATACTAGATGCCGCCGCTAGGATCTCCCCACCCAAAACCCCTACTTTCCACGTGGGTCCCGTTAGAGTAGTAGTGGTGGGGGACTCGGGTGAGTCGCAATATATATTTTTCCCGAAGAGTTTTCTGTAGATTTCTACATGAGGTGTTCCAACAGTCTTGCTTTTCATTGGCTCTTCATACACAGATTTATCTATTGCTGCCAGTAATTTTGTGTGTCCATGCTTCCAACAAGGGAATAAGAGTAGAATCGGTCTCACCCTAGTCCCCTTTCCACTCCATACTCGCCCGCCGGCTTCTTCCCTGCCTGTCCTTCCCCGCCTGACCGCTTCCCCATATCCCACTGGCCACTCCTAGCCACCCGCCGGTAATGCAGCTAACTGTGTTATATGCATGCAAATTATATTCAATGCAATTGCAATCACCAGAGCCTCTTTAGCATTACTCAAGACCAACATAATATTTCACAGTTAAAATACCCTTGCACCAAAACTGCTCTTTTCAGAGCAAACATAATATTTCACATTTAAAAAGATTTTCCCTTGCACCAACACCAACATAATCGGCGCCACATAATCTTTCGCAGTAAATAATAATAATAATAATAAAAAAAAAAAAAAAAAAAAAAAAAAAGATGAACGATTATTAGAAAAAAAAACCAAATTATATTTTAAAATAAAAAAGACCCTTGCACCAAGCATTATATTTCACTATTACCAGTATTAAAAGCGATTATAAAAAAACAAAACATTGCACCATACATAATATATGACAATTTAAAAAAAACCCATATTATAACATAAAAATGGCTCAATTGATGCAGAAAAATTCCCTTGCACCAACTCTACTCTTTTCAAAACTAACAAAATGTAGGGTTACTGTACCAGTAGTTGACCATTTAAGGCATTTTATTTCTTTGATAAAACTATAATACACAATAGGCTACTGCAAGAACTGAATAAATAATTTATGTAAAAGAAAGTTTGAAAGCAGCTTTACAAAATGCATATAAAAGTTTTCAATATTAAACAATTGGTGTACTACTTATCTCAGTTCAAAAATAATTTGTTGTGATGTACCTGTAGTTCACCACTACTACCCAGTTCTTGACCACTGCTTGCACCAGTAGTTGACCACAATTTATATTAATGAATTTTGTTGGAAAATATATGAAACTGATATGTTTGCAGGTTGCAGAATACGTGTTGTATTTAGCAATAAAGCAGACAGCATAATGTCATTCTCAGAACAAAGTTTAGACGCATTGTATGTAACATGTGCCTTACAACCATTCGCTAATAGAAGGATCGGAAACATAATTTGCTACCTCTCCACCCATGAAATCAACACATTTGCAATATAGGCAATTCATGATAAATAGCACCTGTTATCTACCCATTTTTTGATCTAGCAATTCCTTAGAAATTTAAGGGCCTTCATGTCCTGAATAGGAAACTTCCCCCCCCCTTCCTTTTTCCACTTTTGGGGCAAGTTTGAAAGCCTAACTCGTTCACATTACACATTCTTGAAGGATCTTGCAAGATATCCAGTACATTCTCTTCTTTTACATAAGCATGCAATTCATTGAACCAGTTTCTATTTCTTCCACATCTGCTCAAGCTGTATGAATACCTTCTAAATACCTTTCTGACATTATTGGATGCCACGTCATGAACGATACGAACCAACGTCTATCTGGTTTGTTGTTTTTAAAAGGAATTTTTCTATTTGCATTTATCTTTAAAATCTTGTTTTACAGTTTCAAACATTGTGTGCCTTTTTATTGCCAGGCACTTCTTTTGCACAAGGAAATATCCCAAGAAACAAGTAAATTTTCCTAAATTTTTAATGGAACCGTACATTTTAGTTTAATTAGGAATGAAGAATTTGGTATGCCATATTTCCTTGCAGTTTTTCTTATGTTGGACCATAAATATCACTTGTAAGGAGATGATCAACTACTAGAGTAAGGGATTCCATTTGTTGACTGCTAGTGGTCAACTACTAGATACCCGGCCATTTTGGCGTTTCAGTAGTTGTCCAGCCTTTTTTTGCCCTAACAATCAGAAACTGGTTGTTAGCAATACGTCATTAGCATTAAGTAATGTGCATTTTAATCATATAAATTACAAAAGAAATGAATATGTCATTAATCAGTATGGCTGTACAAGAATAATAGAAAAATGCGCAGCTTACCTTCTCTATTAATATTTGAAGCAAGCCACGTTGCACCACCAGAAAACAATGCTAAAGAATGGCAACCATTCAGTAGATTCAGTACCTGATAATTGTATTTGGTGAGGCAATCCCTACTCTTTCAAATGACATATAATTTTATACTCTTTGGTTTAGCACAAGAAATCACTGCCTTATTATATGCTGATTTGGTCAACTATAGGTGCATGGTCAACTACCGGTACAGTAACCCTATAACAATTATAAAAACTGATTCTTTTGTTAATACTCATGAACGCTATAATAACTCAAATATACGAAATCTTCCTTCACTGCTCAACAATCGCTCGTGGCATAATGCGTTAAGACACATAGCTATAATGCTAGGTAGGGTGAAGAGGAGATGAGAGGAAGAGAGGAAAGAGACTGGAAAGAAAAAGAAGAAGAGAATAAAGGAGAAATAAATTATTTTTCTGTTTCACCAGTTATTACTACCTTTTTACCCCAACAAGTTATATGGTTAGGTTTCTTGTTACTGTCAGTAATAGTCACCTTACCCGAATCTCTAATGAAGTGGAGTGTGTGGAGCGAAGACCTCACTCCACCCCCCAAAAAAGGAATAGCCTATATTACCTGGTCGATATCCAGCTCACCCACAGGCTCTCATGTTTCTGCTGCCCCTCTAAACAGTTTTATAATAGTAAATGTTACTGATAAACAGGATGAATATGGCCTCTTTTTCGTACATTGTAGAGCACTTAATTAATGGTTAGATGCTTCAGACAGCAAGTTTAAAACTGATTATCTATACTTGGATTCAGGGTAGGAACATAGTGTAGGAGATGTACCTGCAACTCAACGTTGCAATACACAACTGCTGTCTCACTCACTCCCTTTCATTCTATACACAACGATGTGAAGAGCCGGCAACCTACCTGAGAACCAGTTGCCGGCTTTCCCCATTCCTTGTCTACAGAATGAAAGGGAGTGAGTGAGAGAGCGGTTGTGTATTGCAACGTTGAGTTGCAGGTACATCTCCTACACTATGTTCCTACCCTGAATCCAAGTATAACGAGGCACGCTAAGTTATTATTGTTAGATACACAGTATCGATTGGACGATTTGTGAAATTGTTGTTGCATATCATGAAATATACAGTATAAGCATAAGGAAGGAGGAAATGTCATTTTTTTTGTTTCCGTCTATTACTTAGGTTTCAGAGAGCAGTCAGGCATTGGGTGTGGTTGCATCATTAATACATCAGCACAAAAAAGAAGGGAGCTTTCAGTTGTCTGGTTTATATTTCCTTTCATAATCATTATATACCAGATGCCTCAATAAATGTGAAACTGCTGCCCTTCGAATTTGCCACTCTAGGCTTCAGCCTACTAGCCTATATATATATATAGGTTAATGGAAGAAATATCCCTGGCAGAAAGGAAGAAAAGGCATTTTCATTTGGTGAGAAAATAAGTATTGGTTGCCTAGATCAGCGGTTCCCAAACTTTTTAGTCCTGGGACCCACCTTCACCTAGAAATGTTTTTCGCGACCCACTACTACATAACGATAACCAATGTAGGGTATATAAAATTTTTTTCGTGACACACTACTACATAACGATAACTAATATGGGCTATATAAAAGAAAGCACATGTTTTTCATATGCCTTTCAATAGTTTTATTGTGTTCAAATGCCTTATATTCCTTATATTGAAAACGAGTTTAATTTTTCCCGCTCTTTTTGCGACCCACTAGTGGGTCGCGACCCATAGTTTGGGAACCACTGGCCTAGATCATTTCAGTATGACCAAAATCAAACTTCCATACCATAAAAGTAGTTCAGTGAGTCTTGGGATACCATCCTTACCTTTATGAGGTGATAGGCCTATGTAATATATCTTGCAAAGTGTTTTTATGCTTGTCATAATGGTATAGTACTTTATACAGTGCAATTTGAAGTTGAAACAAACTACAGTATAGCCTACTTATTTCATTGCGTTTTTAATCCCTTCATTTTCCCTCCTAAGATGAAATTTTGGGAAAAAATAGTTTTATGCTGCCCGCTAGGCTCCTCCCACAAACTGTCTAATGCGACCTGCCTCGGAAGGCGGGGTTTAGGGTTTCATCGCGGAAGAGATTCAACGTGAGACATAATCAACATTCAGTATATTACTCCTAAACTAACATAACGTTGCTAACCTAACAAAACCTGTCACTGACCTAGAATTTACCTGTCATTATTTAACTAAATGCAGAAGCTTTTTACCCTTCCACACCTCTCATAAAACAGCATTACGACTATCAAGAAAGCCATGGCTCGGAAGCGAGGGGAAGGAATCGGCGGGCTTTTCAAGTCTAATACCAAATTCAGAATGCCCTCCTAAATTAATATCACTGTTCATAACCTAACTGCCACTGAACTAGAATTTCAGGAGAATTCAGAATGCCCTACTAAATTAATAAATTAATTTCACTACGGTACAATTGTAATTTTCGTAACTGAGCAAGTACATAGCCGTGATAGGAGATGTAGGGGAAGCAAGCAGTAGCGTGCGCATTGGCTCGGAAGCATGGGTCAGCAGGGGAAACGAGCGGGCGGGCAAGAACAGGTGGAGCTTTGCTCAGGTGCAGCATAAATCTATCTTTCGCCCAAATTTTTATTGGATCTCTTTTTATCTGGTCCTACTATTGTATTTTTGTAACATGCTACAAACGGTGCACTGAACTATGCCCATTTATTTCACAACGCCACCACATTTTATTTTATTATATTTTACAGCGTCGCATGTCAGTTACTGAAGGTGGCATCAAATTTGCTGAAACATATGAAGGAGGCAGACCAAAACTTCAGGGTCTTATGGACCCTCGGCAGGGTGTTATGGATAGAAATTCTCGATGTCAGACTTGTGCTGGTGAGTATTTCATTTAGACTGTAGAGATTAGAGATTGGAAATGGTCCCGGAGTAGACTCATGCCACATGTGCTCATCACATTTTGGAACAGAGTGCATAGCTGTATGGAGTGGGAGGCAAAAGCATCTGAAAGATTAGGCAACATAGTAGGTACCTATATTTTGCTTGGGTGTCCCATTCACGAGAGCTCTTGTATCACTGTGCTGGGACTGGTCAGTGTTCAGTATTGGTTTTGTGTTGAAGTGTGTGCCAAATGCAATATTCATCAATGGTAGGATATTTTGGAATTTTGTTTTAATATTTTATTTCATGGTATAATGGATTTCTGAATGGCAGTGAATCATCAAGTTTGATATCATGGTTTGGGTGGATAGTTTAGGGGGTGTGGTTAATAGATACCTCCACATTGAAACCCATCACCTTTGGACAGGCATGGTGTTAAGCTTGAGTGTCAAAATAATATGTTAATTTCAACTCGTGTTTCTGCATACCAATAATAGGCCAAAGATAAATGTAACGAAGTTGAGAATTACAGTATTGCATTGTTATGTACGTGATCCAAGTTACTGCCAAACTAGGGAACTAATTTGCACTTGAATCTAATGAACCATCTAATCTAAAGTATCTGGAGATACGGTATCCTGTTAAACTTAATGCCACTGTGCTAAAGTGTGTTCTCTTTTGCAGGCAATCAGACTGAATGTCCTGGACATTTTGGACACATTGATCTGGCAAAGCCAGTATTCCACGTTGGTTTCCTGACAAAAACTATTAAAATTTTGAGATGTGTATGCTTTTATTGTTCCAAAATGCTTGTCAGTCCGGTGAGTTTATCTTAGTTTATTCTAATTTTTCTATTTTAGCCTATTTTATTTTGTATGTGTGTTTAAGGTCAACCAGGTGCATGTTTTAAATGTGTTTTTGTTTGGATTACAGACAAACCCAAAAATAAAAGAAGTTGTGATGAAGTCAAAAGGTCAGCCCAGGAAACGACTAACCTTTGTGTATGATCTTTGCAAAGGCAAAAATATTTGTGAAGGTGGAGATGAAATGGACATCCAGAAAGATAACCCAGATGATCCAAATAACCAGCAGGTAACTGATATTTCACTACAAATCCTACCTACAAAATATATAGTAGCCATAATTTTACTTTCTTATTGTTTACAGCAAAAAATATGGTTTCTAAAAAGAAACAGCAGTTTGCTTCACTTTGATGTTGTTTTGTTGAATGTAGAAAAAATACCTTATTAATTTTGCTTGCTAAGGTTTTAAAATCCTATTGCTTTTTTCCAGCCTCGAAAACAAGGACATGGAGGTTGTGGTCGATATCAACCAAATATTAGAAGACAAGGCCTTGATTTGACTGCAGAGTGGAAACACGTGAATGAAGACTCGCAAGAAAAGAAAATAAGTTTGAGTGCAGAAAGAGTGTGGGAAATATTTAGACACATAACAGATGAAGAATGTTACATTTTGGGTATGGATCCCAAATTTGCTCGTCCTGACTGGATGATTGTTACAGTTTTGCCTGTTCCACCATTGTCCGTGAGACCTGCTGTTGTCATGTATGGCTCTGCAAGAAATCAGGTAAGCCTATAGCATTAAATTGCAATCTTAAATGAAAATGAAAATCTATATTACTGTGAGCTAGATTTTCACTTTAATGACATGCTATAAATTCATTTCAAACTCAATTTTTGTTTTCACAAACATGGAGCACTCTCATACAAGTGCCATTCAACTCAACTTTGATGAGATGCAAGTACACTTCTGGTCAACCTCCTCCCTGTTTTTAAGGCAATAAAAATATCACTGTTATACTGTTGAGGTTCTTTTTATTTTACGTTCATTACGCTTTATAGAATAAGTTAATACAATGGGATTGTAATGTTCTTATTATTCATTGTCATTTATTGAGGAGAAAATTTACTCAAATAATGTAGAGTCAACCCTCGATATAATGCCCCTCTTTACAGTGCCACCCTCGCACTGCGCCAATGAATGCAAGTTAATGGATCTTCTCCCATATAAAATACATAAGAAACCTTGTTACTGTGCCAATTCATTTAGTGCCAGTGAATATAAAACAAGTTTTTGAAGCATATAGCTTGCAATGATTTTTTTGGTTGCAGAATTCTTTTAAAACTGGCATGAATGTTAGGAAGATTATTTAAGAAACATACTGTTCTTTTTAACAAGAAGTGAGTGTTCCCCTGCCACTGACTGTAAATGTAGTGCATTGGAATGAGGAAGCTATGTTAAGAAATTGGACAAAAGGTGGAGCAGGTAGAAAGAGCCCTTCGTACAATAAGACATTACAAACTTTCACGTCTTATAGTCCAGTGTCCAGTCAGCTTTTAAACTTTTAAACGCTACACTACAGTTACTCATAACATTGTCAAAATGAAGAGAGCTGTTATTACACTTCAAGAAAAACTAGAAGCTCGTGAATATGTAGTGAAAGATTTCCTAAGTCTAGCCAGAAGGCTATTGCATCACATTTTTACTGTACAGTATTTTATTTTGTGCTAAAGTTATCTTTTTGCTTTTTATTTATTTATTTTTTCATAATACAGAACAGTAAATTAATACAGCACTGTATTATGCCATTTTTATTTTGAAAATTGAATTTTGTTTTAGTGCCACCCTCGCTTTGTGCCACTATGTGTTAGAGAACGGATGGTGGCATTATATCGAGGGTTGACTGTATATATCTATATGTAGTTATCAAAAGTTTACTTATCCAATGCAGTGGCGGCTCGTGACCAAATATCCAGGGTAGGCAAACTAGAGATTACATAATAAATTAACCTGAAAGTGTGGCACGTTTAGTTTAGCTTAATTCACTTCAAAATTAAATATCTGCGCCGATCTCACATGCCAGGATAACATCTAATTACATCATACCTGAATTCCTGTTTTACCAGTTGATTTAGGAGATTACGTTCAATAAACGTTGTGGTTAATGCTGTAAATCAAGGTGAATTGTAAATATGATTTCACCGTTTTGAAGCAAGAAGAGCTCCTCTCACACCACAGCTTGTTGCTGGTATTGTTGCTAGTTCTTCATATATGCATTTGTTTGGTTCATTTTGTATGTGCAAGTTTTCTCTAACTTCTCTCAGTGATGACCCAGATCATCATCGTAACTAAAGACGCAAGTTGTGAACTCTTTGAAATTCCCGCTGTTTAGTGGCAACTCAGAACGGAACGGGTAGTTCCTGCTTACCTAACAATACCGTGACATCGATTTAAATTTTATATATACTCGTATAATATCTAACGGCAAACTTTCCTGCGCTCAAACTTACGGCATTGAACCTTTGTAAAGTTATAGGCTACTTTCAGAAAGTTTCGTGTAGGAACAGGCTTTCCGTGCGTTCTTTCTTAAAAGGACTATAGTCTATAAGCGCTTCAACCTCGCTGCAGCAATCACGCAGCAGAGTTACGTTCCTTTAAAAAACGCACGGTTTAGTCTTCGTAAAGATATAATAATTAAGGAATCGCGCACAATGTGCATTATCTTAACCTAAGACTTAACCTACTGACAAACACCCAGTCCTGAACCCGGGGAGGGGATCTTTCACTACTGAAAAATCCCCGACCCGGCCGGGAATCGAACCCGGGCCGCCGGAGTGGAAGGCAGGCGTGCTACCGACTCACCCACGGCGGCGGACTCTTCGTAAAGATATCGGCTGGGTTTGGAACAATTCCGTGATGAGGCAGGCAGAATTTGTATTAGCTGGCCAGGGCAGTTTACGCATGCGCTGGGCATGGACATTTTACACATAGCTTGCTACGGAGCCCATCTCAGAACTCAGGAAGACAGGCACTTTCCAAATCTGCCTACCTCATGACGTCATTCAAACGAAGTGAAGCAGGGAGCACTGTCTGGGGGGGCCATTCAAATTACTGTGGGCTAACGAATTGAATTATTTCACGTAACATAAAGGAAGCTGTTCACCATATTACGAAATAAAATATTAAATGCTATATGCTATATCAAAATGCCAGTTGGAAAACGTTTTGAAGAACAAGAAAATAATACGTATGATATGTGAAGTTTTAATGTATGAGGGTAGGCTCTGCCTACCCTGCCTACCCCGAGGAGCCGCCACTGATCCAATGGCTGCTAGGCTACATTTTATATTTAAAGGTACTGATATGTGTTATTTATGTAAATTTTCTTTGAATACTCAAATATTATTAATGACTAATGAATAGTCTTAATATTTTCATAAAATAACCATAAACCGGTCGTATTAAGATTGCTCAAAACGGTTTGTTTCACCTTTTAGTTAGAATTTATTGTGTAGAAAGTGACCCCTCTCCAAATAAAAGTCCTACTTGTTGAAAAAATTTTGGAGGGTAAGCCTCTATTGTCTACCTAATTACAATCCAGTAAACAGTTGAGTTTCAGTCAGCTGTGTGCGTAGACTACAAAAGAATCAGATGACTATTCTTAAGTATTGTAGAGTTATGTAAATGGTGCACAAAATAGAGTAAAAATGATCACTATTAATATTACTAGGGAAATAGCACAGTGAAGTGTTGAAATCTGTAAGCAAGATTGAGTACGGAAGTATGCACACAAACTGGGTGTTCACATTCTGCAAAGTCAGTGGAAGTTGGGGAAATTGAAATTGCTCAGGGAAACTGGAAAGACAGGGAATTTTGAAAAAAGAAATGAAAAAGTCAGGGAAATTTGTACAAAAATGTGGTATAGTCAGGGAAAACAACTACCCCCAGCCAGTGAAATGTGAGGGACGTGTTTGCTCCAGTGTGCTGTAATCCAGACTGTGTAAGCAATTTTCTTTCCAGTTCTTGAGCTGGTCATTTCTTATTTTTGTTATGGGGATGGAGGAGGCTGGATTTTTTCTTTGTTTCGTTACAATGAGCCTTGAAAACATTGATTCTTGTGGTCAGGGAAATGTAAGATTCTGGTCATGGAAAGTTAGGGAAATTTATTTAGAAATTTCTGTGGACACCCTGGTATACCCAGAAACAATTGTTTCAGTGAGTATCCCCATCTTCATCAGCTGATTCTGACTGGTCATCTGGTGGCGGGTGGGTGAACTTGTTGATCAAAGTTATCTGAACGCCCACTGAGGTGAGTTCCAGGGAACTCTGAAGAACAAGTTCATCCACCCACCACCAGATGACCAGTCGAAATCAGGTGATGATGTTGGGGATACCCATTGAAATAATCGTTCTGAGTACCGAAATAATCGTTCTGAGTACCGTATATACTCGAATCCTACCTGCATTGTTTTTTTCAGAAATCGCAAATGAAAAACTGGGATGTGGGTATTATTTGAATATTGAACTCCTCTCATCTGAATTTTGACATTTTTTACCATATCGGTTCAATAGAGCATGATGCTTTGTAGTAGTATCACAGTAAGTTATAGTATAACAGTAGCGAAAGTGTAATGAAACGAAAATGACTCTAAGAAGATGCTTTCTTATCCACATGGTCCACCATGGGTGATAGTGAAACAAAGCTTTACGCGTAGAGGCACTAGGCAAGTAACTTAACACTGCATTACAAGTAGAAGCACTAATTTGTGTAAAGTTCGGTGAATTTCCGCATGACTTAGACGTGTGAATTCCTGCTGCACAGCTGGATTCATGAATGGAGAGTATTGAAAGTGTGCATATAAGATGGCCAGATTCTGGCTGGCTGTTACCATTCACGTTATTTTTGTAATTACAATTTAGCCTACCATATTTAATTCTTTTATGATATGTAATGTTAATTATTACTGTTTAATTAAGAATAAAACTGGCAAAATAATTTTATATATGGGCCTGTAGATTTTTTTCTTCAAATTTCCTCTCCAAAAAATTTGGGTATTATTCAGGGGTGGGTAGTATTCGGGTATATGCGGCAAATATACCTAATAGTGAAGTTAGGGTGCATATTTCCGTACTCAAATTTGCTTAGAGTGAAAATGCTTACTGTAATATATATATTTTTTTGTTAAAGTGCTGCTGAAAATAGTGAGGAGTGATGAAGGATTGTGTGTTATGCCTGTTGCTCACGATCAAATTGTTTCGTTAAATTTATTGTACAACAATTTAAGCAAACGTGTAAACAAATCCACCCTTGCTAACGGTAAAATGAGTCATCAAATGCATACTAGCAAATGATTCTCCCTCTGTGTACTAAATTTCGCAACATCGTAGTATTACCCTGCCACGTAGTGGTAGACTCCTGTACTCTAAATATTGAGTCTGCTGCTAATGGTAGTTTGTTGTATCGTTTACATTAAAAGACGACAATTATCCAGATTAATTGGGATGGGACAAGATCACATTATTAAGATAATTTACAAAACTTATAAATAATTTATTTCAGTGTTATGATATTTGCGAAAGACATTATATAAGGTGCAGTTTAAGCTCCTCCCACTCGATGTTCACATTTTGTTTTTCAGCGCAGCATGGCGACAAACTATCCTTGTATATTGTCGCCGACACTCCCGACAATACCAAATATTAAACATGCGGGAGTGCCCCTTGTACAAAATATTAAAACTGTGAGTGTGTCCCTTGTACCTAATATTAAAAATTCGAGAGTGCCCCTTGTACCAAATATAAAAAATTCGAGAGTGCCCACAGGTTTGCCTTGTACCCAACAGTTTGTCAGGCTGTTTATCCTCGAAGAATTCGATAGATCGGGGTTTAAAAGGAAAAGCTTCACTGGGGGAGGGCTATTTCTCATGTGACGATGCACCTTATATTTGGTTTTTCCCATGATCTTATTAAAGGTGACCTTTAAATCTGCCGAACATTAATACTTTAGCTATTTATAATTATTATTGTAATTTTATAAATTTCACATCCTGTTGTAAGATTTCCTTTGCCCTGTGTATTTGAATTTTCCATATAAAAAAGCAAACAATGCGTTAAGCCTTGAAATATTAAAATCATACATTGTTTACGATTATTTAAAATAATTATGAAAAAAAAAATACTATACCAAGAATCGAACCCGAGACCTCCAGCACCACAGTCTATCTCGCTACCACGAGGCTATCAAGGAATCATGGAAGCAAGCGTGAATCGTGCGTATACAACTACGGCTCCTATGTCATCCTGCTTCGAATTTTCATTTCGTTTTTGTATGTCAACGAGTCGTGTTCTCGTCATGTTTTTTTATACTAATCCGTTGGGAATAACGATATCTACACAGGTATATACCCATGCTATTTTGATGGAGTTGCTACGCTAGGAAAAGAAGAATATGTGAGGAAGGAAAATGGCTGCACTTGCAATCTTTTGGTTTGCAGACAGCAAGTTCTCCACAATACTGCCGGGGGGCGCGGGCTGTTCACGTTCGTTGCGCTGATTGGCTGTTTGACAGCTTATTTGCTAGAATTAGAACATATCCTATATGCCGACGCGAATAACCAAACGTTTGCCAAAAGGCAAATTTGATCGTTAGCAATACCAATTTGTTGAAAAGTGATAGTTGTGCAATAAATTTAAAGAAAAATTTGACCGTGAGCAACAGGCATTAGTCATTTGTTACACAATTTTTTGTTGGATGCTAACATTCTTGTAACAACTTATTCTGCACTTTTCAGGATGATTTGACCCACAAACTGGCAGATATCATCAAATCAAACAACGAATTAATCAGAAATGAACAGGCTGGTGCTGCTGCTCATGTCATTTCAGAAAACATAAAAATGTTACAGTTCCATGTTGCTACGCTTGTGGATAATGACATGCCTGGCTTGCCAAGGTACTCCTTACCTGTCAGTTTTTAAATATGAAATACTGTAACGTGAAACTGTTTTTTTAAAATTAGGCATTGAGCCAAAGTTACATAGTTGAGATTGTTCTGTAGATATAATGAAAATGTTATCATTTATAGCAGGTCTATTGAAATGAGAACCTTCCCCCCCCCCCTTCTAATTTCTATCATCTGTAGTCATTAGTTTCTTTGTCCTAGTTTTCATAATGTTCATCTTGTAAGACCATCAGTTGTCAATAACAATTGTTATTATTAATTACTGTTATTGTTATTTATTATTTTACAAAAATTGAAAGAGTTTATATGTACTATTAGCTTGTTTACTTTTTGGTATAGAGTGATTGAACTGTAACTAGGCCTATTCATTCAGTTGGTTTTAAATCTAGTAAAATAGAAATACAGACAATTATCTTTGTAATCATAATACAGATCTAATAACTACTTTGTTATAGAATTAAATCCTCAAAATACAGTTTGTACATGTTCAATAAAATGTTTATTTTCCAGAGCTATGCAGAAATCAGGCAAACCACTGAAAGCTATCAAAGCTAGGCTGAAAGGAAAAGAAGGGCGTATTCGTGGAAATCTCATGGGTAAACGAGTAGATTTTTCAGCACGAACTGTAATTACACCTGATCCCAACCTACGGATCGACCAAGTTGGAGTTCCACGTTCCATTGCCCAGAACATGACATTCCCAGAGATTGTTACACCATTTAATATTGACAAGTAAGTATTTGTTTGAAATATTGTATTGTTATTCCATGCCTTTGTCTGTAAAATACATCAGTGTTACAGATGATTTCTTTTGTGTGGTATTTAAATTACCTCTGAAGCTATTATAGTTCTAAAACTTCTGAGAGTTGGGCAAAATATAGAAACTAGCACACTAATTCGTGACTGGTTCTTAAGGCTGATCATGTTGTCTCATCTTCATGTGCCATATATCTAAAAATCTAGGAGCATCCTCAACTTCCTGGAACTCGAAGGACCTCTGAAGCCTGTATAGGGAGTGCTTAACACCATTTACTGATGTCCCCTTACTTGTTCTTCATATTGTGTGAGTTGTGTAGGACTATATAAATATTTGCGACATGCAGTAAAATGAACTGTCTTCATTTTGTTAACTTCTTGCATCCCAATGAAGGTTTTTATTTTTTACTAACTTTTATTTAAATCTTTACTTATACATATTTCAACGGCAAGGTAGTTTCATTTATTAGGTTCTGTAGGGATATCAGTAGGCCACATAGTATCTTAAAGGAAGAAAGTGGTTCTTGTTTATTTATATTTAAAAATTTACCTTTTTTCAACATCAGAATAAAAACTATTTTCTGAGCTATTCACACAACTGAGAGTGCTTCTACCACGTGAAATTAATTAGATTTTTCAGCTTCTGTCGCTTGTACAGGTAGGGAGAAAAAAATCGGACCTACGACAATGGGTCCTAGGCATGAGCAGTGCCTCATATCGGCAACTTAGATGTTTTAGTAGGTCCGCTTTTTTTTCCCCCTGCCTGTACAGCGTTTTTCTGAGCTCTTCAGTTGTATTATTCAGTTTGTCCTCTGTTTGATTGTTTCAGACGGCAGATTCAGTTTGTGTTTAATTATGATGTCCTGGCAAAGATTTTTGTAGTATGCATTTCATCCTATCTTAGGTAATCCCATGAGAGATTACGAGTTTATCGATAGACTTGAGAATCGAGAGATAAATTAAGAGAGATTGAGTTTATCTACGGATTTGAGACTGCGAAGCTCATATTCTCTCAGGGATTTAGTAAGACTATTCCATGGATAACATTTAATGAATTACAAAAATAATAACTTTCTTACTTTGTTATTTAAAATCATATGTCAACTGTGAGATACGAAGCCAAGAAGATTTTATTGTCAACTCGGGCCACGGAAGCCTATGATCTTATATCATGGTATACTATGTATGAACAATCCACAAATCAAGTGAGTTACCAGATTCTAACCAATGCTACCATGAAAAATAGTTAATGTAATTAAGAAAAGCTAACATCAGAACAGAATAAAAGCACACAAACTGGCTTGCACTGAATTGAAATTGTATTTTTTTTTTAAATCAATGCACATTTATGTTATTTCAATTTCCAAACAAGTTATGTGTTTTTATTCTGTTTACTGGCAGCATGTGATATATTAATCACTGATATCTACGTTTCCAGTAACGAGCTGACAATTGTCAGATAAAATTACATCCTTGTGTTCCTGGCAAGCATATTTTAAGATAAACAACTGTGATTGGTCGATATCTGAGGCATTGCTAAACATTATTGGTCATTCATCAAATGCGCATCATATAAATGGAATTGTCATAAAAATACTTTTTTGTTTTGTTTGTTTGTTTGTTTTGTTTTTGTTTCTTCTAAGTGCTACGCGTAAATTCTCAAATCAGGTAATGTAGTGCCAGCTGAATATTGATTTTGGAATTTCCTGTGATGTTACAGAATGCAGGAGTTGGTACGCAGAGGTAATTCACAATATCCAGGAGCAAAATATATTGTTCGAGACAATGGTGAAAGAATTGATCTGCGGTTCCATCCAAAGCCCTCTGATTTGCATTTACAGTGTGGTTATAAAGTAGAAAGGCATATTCGTGATGGTGACCTAGTAATCTTCAACCGTCAACCAACTCTGCATAAGATGAGTATGATGGGTCACAGAGTTAAGGTGCTACCATGGTCAACTTTTAGGATGAATCTCAGGTAAGGCCACAGTGTTTTTCTTAGAACCATTTAGTTTTATTGCTTTATTATTGTTATTATTATTATCATCATTATTATTATTATTATTATTATTATTATTATTATTATTATTATTATTATCATTATCACTAAGTGTCTTACCAAAATTATCAATTTGAAATTTCAGTCAAATTCATGTGCACACTGTTCTGTTGTGTATATTATCAGAAAGAACATTATCTAACACCAAGTGGACATTATAACATTCAACAATTGGGCTTGTGAGCTATTAAACCTAATAAGTAGTAAAGTTTATTTGAATTGGTATATGAACATGCATTATAATTCGTCAAGACTTAAGGAAACCCTTTATATTCCATCTCTCTTCAAGATGATATTGTCGCCAGTGTATTAAAAGAAAAAACCCATCCATTTACTGACAAATTATTATTACAAATATATATTTATATTTTCAGTTACAAGTATGTAGGCCTATTTTAAGTTACGTGTCTAACTTTTTTTCCTTCTTTCAACTAGCTGAAATACTTTCTTCAATGGAAGACAGTATGATAAGTCTATCTATTTTGCTTAGTACCCATCAGTTTTAAAGTCATGTAAGATATATTAATTTACATACATTGTTATTTACAGTTGTACATCTCCATATAACGCTGATTTTGATGGTGATGAAATGAATCTTCATGTTCCTCAATCAATGGAGACACGAGCAGAAGTAGAGAATATTCATGTTACGCCACGTCAGATTATCACCCCTCAAGCAAACAAACCTGTTATGGGTATTGTGCAGGATACTCTTACTGCTGTGCGAAAGATGACGAAACGGGATGTTTTCCTTGAAAAGGTAAGTTTAACATAAAACACAGAAAATAAAACATTTATTGCAATGGATCACTCCGAAAAAGTTCTCATAACGTTTCAGCCCCACCACGGGGTCTTCCTCAGATGCATCTGAGGTGGGACTGAAACGTTATGAGAACTTTTTCGGAGTGATCCATTGCAATAAATGTTTTATTTTCTGTGTTTTATGATTCACGACGTAATGGAAAAAGGACCTGTTTTTAATAGGTAAGTTTAAGTAATTCAAAACTTAAACCAGATTAATGTGCAGAATGTTTTTATTATTATTATTGTTTTGTATTTCTATCAATAAAGTTAAGTGGATTGTAATTTTGAAGATTGTGCTACATTTTGCTCATTGCAGATTGTTTTTATTATTGTTATTACTGTTGCAGATGTTATTGACTTAGTGAAATAGAAGTGAAAGTTGTGGGTTTAATATTATTTAATTTAATTTTTCAGGAACAAATGATGAATCTGCTAATGTTTCTTCCCATTTGGGATGGGAAAATGCCACAGCCAGCGATCATGAAGCCAAAACCATTGTGGACAGGTATGGTGATAAAATTTCTACAATTTCTTTGCATAATAATTACGGTATATTTATACAGGATATGAATTCAAATTTCAACATTAATATTCTGGTATTAAAATAGATTACTGTGGGCCAAGCACAAGTAAAAATCTGTTAGCGGAGTGCGGTGAGAGGGGTTGGTTCACAAGCAGGTGGATACTAGCGTTCTGATTGGGCAGAGAAAAGACGAGCCTCTCTGTTGTAAGCGACTTGTAAACTTTAGCCTCCAGTGTGCAGTGTGTTCCAAGCTGCAAGGTGACAGTGCTTTCTTAGTGAATAGCAGCATGGTATGACGTCATGTACAGTCGGTCAAGTAAAAAACGGGCGGTATTTGATTAAGTATCACAAACGAGCATATGCGCATGTACAGGAAGACTTAAGGTTAGGTTCACACACGCCTCTTGTCTATCCATGTATTTTCTTGATTATTTAGTCAGTTTTGTTCCAAAACAAACATGTATAGAAGGCTGTGGCTATATGCCTCAAATCCGCCATATTCTTGGTTGCAAATTTTTATAATATTAATAATTAATAGATTCGCGGGGAATATGTTTATTCAAGGAGCATTTTTTTAAGATTTTATTTTATAATACCGGTACTTCTAGTGCAAAATCAATAACTTACGCTCAACTTCTGCAACCAATCTTAGCATCGAAATACGCGTCCGGCCAGATCAACGTTTGCTATGAAAACTTCCGGTCGCATTATAGTCAAGTTCCCTCCTCTGAGCTGCTCTTTCATAAATATGGAACCTTCTCGCTGCTTCAGAGACCGAAAAATGCAGGTCAATTACAGCCCTAACTACACTTTCTCTCAGGTTAGCATTTGTATGTGGCGATGACACAAAGCAAAATGAATTATGACAATGCATTAAGTTGAATATCGTGTGTTGCGCTTTCCGCGATTTTCATTTTTTCCCTCCTTGTTCATATTTTCCCTCCTGCCGCATGGCCTCATATGTTCCGAAAATGACCTGTATTTTGTGTTTTTTATAGGAAACTTGTGAACTAATGCGTCAAAACTTTAATTTTAACACAGCATACGAGTCCAGACGTTTTTTATTTGACCGACTGACCGCTCCTCGTTCTGCTCAGAGTTTTTCTCGTGCTTGGTTGATAGTAGAATATTTCTTGTTAATTTTTAATGTGACACATAAAGAGTATGTTGATTGGGTTTGTTTTTTCACAGGTAAACAAGTTTTCTCTCTCATTATTCCTGGAAATGTGAACATGATCCGAACACATTCAACACATCCTGATGAGGAAGATGATGGCCCATACAAATGGATATCTCCAGGAGATACAAAAGTAATTATCATATATGTACATTATCTACTGCTATTCCTCATTGCTTTCCAAAACACTGAAAATGTATTGCAAAGCAGCTATATTTCAAACAGATCATCTTTCTTAATATGTATTTGAATGTCTTGGTTATAAGAATAGCAGGAGGTCAATCATTTAAAAATCATAAACTTTGGTTAATTTCTTGTAATTAACAGTTAATTCCTGTACATTGTATCAATTCCTGTTTGTTTTTGAATCAGTACAGCAGTTTTTTTTTTTTTTTTTTTTTTTTGTAGTTTTGTCTTACTGGTTTAGATTTTCTAATCAGAATACTGCTTCTTCAGTATGGTCATATGAAACATACAGTTGTCTTTCATAACAGGATTGATTAAAAAAAGGAGAGTTATATTGTTATATATGACCAGAGTTGAAACAATATATAAAGAAATGGAACCAGCGACAAGTACAATGAAAACAAAATATCATTTTTGGGACATATTATATTACAGGCACAAGAAAATAGAATTAGCAAAAAAATAATAGAAAAATTATGGAAGAGTATGCGTAAGAAAATATAAGATGGATTACAGAACTTAAGGAAGATATGGGTGAGCTACGTATTACAATAGAGCAGCGTTTCTCAACCTTTATGAACCGGAGGACCTCTTAAATGTCTAAAAAACTTTACGGACCCCTAATTTATATCCCATTTTTAAAAGAAGGCTTATATTCTTAATATTTGGACACGAAATATGTGAAAAATCTTACTTAAACTTTCTACTTGCTTTATGATATTTTTTAATTATGTCTGCCGACCATCTGCACCATCTTTGCGGACAACCAGTGGTCCACGGACCATAGGTTGAGAAACGCTGCAATAGAGGATTTAATATACAAGACAGACACACTCAAGATATTGAAAGACAAACACACTACACTACAAATGAAAATCAACAAACTGAGAATAGGAAGAGTAGTTCTAGAAGCAGAAAGAAAATTGTGGTCAGAAAGGATGAAGAAGTACTGGGCTGACAAAAAGACCTGACTAAATTGGTCCTATGAAGGCCAAAAAATTAAAATTAATTACATTAATAACCAGAGTTATAATCCAAAAAAGTTGGAGTTATTTTAAAGTGGTCACTTGGAAAATGTTGATAGGAATTTAGACATGCAAAATTCAGGAATATATCCCTGTACAGTAAATAGCTGGCCTGTTTGGGCTTTTTAGTGAGATAAGAAGAAAATTGGTCTTAACAGGTATTAGTACTATTAACAGTTTCAGCAGTCTTCAACCCACAGTAGCTGAGACTCCCCCAGTCATCATCCTTACAGTCATAGCCTTTTCAAAAAGATAATTGAGATACAAGTTTTCTCTGGTTTTTCTGTGAATATTGAGCCCCTCTATGGGAAATGTGGAAGAGCCAACCTAACTAGATATGGGCCCGCCCAGAGGATAATTGATTTCTCGGGAGGGTCAGATTTAAATAAAGTGAGCTAACATCGGATTTTAATTTGTCTCAATTTAATTAGATTTAAAGCGTTGATTTTTTGTATGTATATCTTTTCTAATAAAACAAAATTTACAATTCCGATTGGAGTACAATTCTTTTGATACAATTACAACTCTAATTCATTAAAAATTTATACAGACAAAATATACAGAACATTAATTTTAGAATAAATAATCTTTTAATAAATATATTACATATTTGAAAATAAAGCTTTACAATTTTAAAATTAGGGAATATTTTCTGAAGTCTATACACAAAAGGAAAGAATTTAAAAGCAAGCTAAATCAAAGATGTTGGCCTCAAGGGCATAAAACCAAAATAATAGATAAAATTTATTCTAGTATTTTAAATAGAATCTGACAAAGAAAAGATAATTAAATGGCTGAAAAGAAGATCTGATTAAAATGGAAGTAAGCCCTAAAAATTACTATGTTTGGAGTACCTCACCACTCTAAGACATAGGTCCTCCTCAAAAGGCTTGGAAGTGGATGGCGAAAATATTAATTAGAGATCGGATCAAGAAACAACATAAGTTAATATTGAAATCTTCAATGGAAAAAACTTAATAGTTTGAACATTAAACCCGGCAGGGATGTTTGAGAGCCAGCCATGGAAACGCGTTAGCATGAAAGAGACGCCATGTCGCTACGGCATAGCTGGAAAAGAACAAGAGGAAATTACTTATCACCAAGAAAATCTACACTAAATCTACAAGAGCGGTTCTAAAACTACACAAAATCACCAAAAGAAGGAAGAACAGAAGTCAAGAAATGCAAATAATAGGGCCATAAGCATTTTACAACTTCAGCTGGGAAAGTGTCCCCACGCTACACTGGATTTTCCCTCTCGAAATGGAACTACGAAAGGCCTGGGCTCACAAACATTTCTGCGTTTGGTGCTAGGAACAACAGAAAGATTACGACATTAATTAAGCTTCAAACGAGCAAGAGACCCAAAAACAAGCCTTGGTAACAACTAGCCCAAAGCAGCCCACTCACCTCGGAAGTAGCCATATTGAGAAAGTCCAAGATGCCGGAAGTAATGAGGGCTTCTAACCACAAAAGAAAACTTAAGCAACTCACCGCCAGAGAGCAGCTTTTCATGGAGCACAGATTCACCGCTTTGCGGCGCCACCTTACTCAGACATATGAAATGGAAGACTGGTTTACTAACAATACTCGCTGTGCATGAACAGAGGAATTTTGTTCCAGCCAGCACAATATTTCACTTAAGACCTGAAAACAATATTGCCTCCTTAATCCCCACAATGTAATTCTTAAGTGACTTTTCATAAATAATTAGCAATTATGTTAATTCTGTAGTAATTATGTGGTATATTTTTGATGGACTTTTCATCCAAGTTATATGTGCTGATACTTTTATGTATTGCTTGCAGGTCATGGTAGAACATGGTGAACTTGTCATGGGTATTCTGTGTAAGAAAACTCTTGGTACTTCTGCAGGCTCATTGCTACATATTTGTTTCTTGGAACTGGGGCATGAAGTGTGTGGACAGTTTTATGGTAACATTCAGACAGTAGTTAACAACTGGCTGCTTCTAGAAGGTAAGCATTAATCATGCATATCTGTAAGCTTGACATATTGTAATTATGCATAGTTTTATCTTAAAAATTTAAGAATTTACTAATTCCTGCTTCACTATCATGCCTTTGGCATATATATCATGCCTTTGGCATTCACTGTTGTCACAACCAGTAATTAATAAAAGAAGGATATTGTGTGTGTGTGCTTTTTATCTTCAAGTGTATTATGTCATAAAAGATCATATGTGACTCTGTTAAGGAAACCCAACCATAAGACATAAACAATTTTTGCAAAAGAGCAGAAAACAGCTGTCTGGGTGTAAGATGGTGATTTTTAGATTTTGAAGTCATCTATCGATCTCATTTTTATATTGCTATTTGGAATATTAAGATGGGATTTTTTTTCTAAGTACCTTTATTATGTAAGTACCCTATTTTAAGTCCTATTTTATGGTGAAAGAAGTGCGTCTTATACACCAGAAAATATGGTACTTAAAACAACCTGTGGGAATATTTCAGAGCCTTTCCATCATTGCAGAAAATCTTTTCCACACACAAAAGAAGTAGTAATCCATGACAGATTGAAATATGGTTTCTTTCTGAAATTCTAAATTCTTGCAAATTCCTATTAATAAAAATTCTGCCTCTTGTATATTTATTTTTTTTTTTTATTTTATTTATTTTATTTATTATTACAAGAGATATTACAAGAGGTATTACATTTAGTAATACACCCGAATGAGCAAGACTGCTCGTGCTCGGGTGCCGTTTCAAAAATATCAAAGTGAAGAAAGAGGAGAGACAAAGAAATAGTGTATAATGTGCTTAACTAAAAAAGAAAGTAAAACAAAAACATTAAACATAAAAACATAAATACATAAAAGGAGTGAAACAAAAATTACTTAAAAGCTAAAAAATTACAAAAAATTCTTTACATATCTATTAAATTTAACAGTGGAGTATGCTGAGAGATCAGGATTTTTTCTGATAATTGAGTTATAGAAGCGCGGTCCAAAATTAATGCTATGCTTTAATCCTGCCGATGTGAGACATTTGGGTTCTAATAGGAGTAAATTAGTATTTCGTCTAGTTTTGTAGATATGATCACTGGAAGAGTATTTTATACGATGTTTGTGAAAATATTTTAATATAGAAAATTTGTAAATTTGGTCCAAACTTAAAACATTAAATTCCGAAAATATTAGGCTAGTTGGGTAATCAATGTGTTTTCTTAGACAGATTTTTATTATTCTTTTTTGTAAAAGGCAGAGGGGCTTAAGGGTAGTTTTCGCTAATCCTCCCCAGACGAGAATGCCATATTGAATAATGGACTGGAAAAGTGCTAGATAAACAGAACGTAAAACAGTAATGGGCATACAGTGGCGTAAAATGACAAATTTATGAATTGTTCGGCGTAGTCTATTACAGATGTAGTTAACATGGTGAGACCATTTAAGGTGTTTATCAATAAAAATACCCAAATATTTCACAACGGCTGTTTCTTTCAGTGGTAAGCATTTACAATTCACATCAAAATTACAATTATGTATTATTAAATTTAAATTTGTACATTTTTTCCGCGCTATCTGACCAGTAGATGTTAATGAGAAAGGAACTAATGTTGATTTATCCACGTTTAGTGACAGAAGGTTAGAATCGAACCATTTTTTTATAATTTTCATGCCAGTATTAGCGTATTTATATGCTACTTCCCATGAATGACCACTGAAAATCACAACAGTGTCATCTGCGTATGAAAATATGGAGCCGTTTATTTGATCTAGGTTTAAATTTAGCAAATCATTTACATATATTAAGTATAAGATTGGTCCTAATATCGTTCCTTGTGGCACACCAATATCAATATTTGATATGTAACTTATATTTAAATGATTGTTTGCAAATGTAGCACAAAAAAGTGTAATCTATATGCATACTTCAGACTGAAAAAGAACTTAATGAACACAGTGTATTATGTAATGTGATAATGGATTTCATATCGTTGAAGTGTTCTTTTTATGTGAAGTTAATTTGTGTACGTGTTTCTGTTAAAAGGTCACTCTATCGGCATTGGTGACACAATTGCTGATCCTCAGACGTACTTGGAAATTCAGAAGGCCATTAAGAAAGCCAAAGAGGATGTGATAGAAGTTATCCAAAAGGCACACAACATGGAACTTGAGCCCACTCCTGGTAACACCCTTAGGCAGACTTTCGAGAATCAGGTAAAATCCATAGGCTATTTCAAGATTGTCAAAGATCTTTGAATATTTGCTGATTTAATTTCCTTTAAACTATTTGTCTTTTAAATTAACCCTTTCACTGCTATAGCCGTATATATCTGTCACTGTGCATTACTACTGGCCGTGCTACTGATACATATATCTGATGCACCACTTTGCATGCTAATAGACAAAAGATATTTTCAGTGGAGGAATTCCAATTTTGTCAGTCTATAGTGTCATCTGTTGTCTACTTCCTGATGGTACCATGAGTTCCCTATTCTCTGTTCATTGCTCCCATCTGTAGCTAAATGTTTCGGGTGATGTGTTAAATGCATGTTAAATTGGGTTTTTTCTTGTGGGCTACACCAGTGTTACAAAATCATTTTGAACTTCAAGAATTATGTGCTGTGCGCTTGTTTCAGAGGAAACTGACAAATTATTTCCAATTGTTTGTCCATTTATGGTTACAAAAGAAATTACAAATTAATTCACAATCATCACTTTGCACAGTGAATAATATGCTAGCAGTGAAAAGATGAAAAAAAATTATTAAAGGTAAAAATCACATTTACTTTTGCCTATAGAGTGCTCATACGTTACAGCTATTTTTATAAAAACACACAAGTGTCAATTTAAACATATACCATATTTGACGGACTATATGATGTTCCGGACCATAAGACGTACCTTGATTTTAGGATGGAAATTTAAAGGAAAAGAAATTTAATGTGATTCTAAACAAAAAATTTTAAAGGAAATAATATACTTCATTGTATAAACAAATTGTACAATGGAATCAGTGTAAATCACTTCTAACTTAAAACTTGCGTTGTACGAAAATCTGTTTGCGTGAATTTTTAACAACTGAACTGATTTCTCATAATACTTTACCCTCTGAAAATACTTTTACACCTTCTAACCTTCAATTCAGCATATGGTAAGTGAAACAGGATAAGGCTGTTAGAGGCCATTTCCTTAATTTAAACCACTCGGTGGAGACAACTCTTTTATATAAAAGAACATTCCTTTAAAAAAATTTTAGGCATTTTGGAGGTCCTCTGGTTCAAAAAGGTTGAGAAATGCTGCTCTAGTACACTAGTAATAGTCACACTTACAAATTGTGGGTTATATAGATCTTTTCCTTCTTATTTAGGAAGAACAGAGTCTAAAATATTTTTGTCTGGTACTTACAGGTGAACCGTATCCTAAACGATGCTCGAGACAAAACTGGTGGCTCTGCTAAGAAATCTTTGACAGAATATAACAACCTGAAAGCTATGGTGGTGTCAGGTTCAAAGGGTTCCAACATTAACATCTCTCAGGTAAAGTTTAGGTGGTCTTGAATATTGTATGTACCTTTTCACCCATTATTTTATCGTGCAATTTTTGTTTTCTGCATCTCATTTGAGTCTAGAGCTATTTTCAGATTGTCAGCAGCTTAAGAAACCTATACATTGCATAGTAAAACCACAGTGTAATTTTCCCAGCTGTTTGTTTTCTTGATTTTACTGTTAAATTCTTCCCCCCGTTAAATTCCGTTCTATTTTAACAATGAACGTAAAACAGGTGTCTCATCCCTCAGTTGGTTGTTTTGTTCCAATTATTTGTTCAGCAACTCATAATGATCATTTCTAAGACCACCAAAAATACTTTTTATATGCATGGATAATGCTCTGCTGATGAGAGGAGTTACTTGGATGTTCTGTGTTAGAGTAATAACACAAGTAAAGATCAAACAAATACTGATGTCACAGACCTTGAGTGTGCTTTTGAGCTTCTGGTATGCAAAGGAATCTTACTTAATATTGAAAACTTCAAACCAAAACTATAGCCATGATCTTCAGAATTATCGAAAGCTAGGGCTCCATGACAAAGGTATATACTACGCAGAAGAAGGAATGGAAACACAGTCATTTGGCAAATACCTAGGTTTGACTTTACAACCACTGAGAGAAACCTTTTCAACCTGTCTCAAAGAAAGAATCATATCATGCCCATTTGACCATGAACGATGTATAGAACTTGTGACTGCTTATCCCTGGAAATAGCCATGGAACTGTTCAAACTAAAGATCATGCGCTTCATCACCTGTGGCCTGATGCTGATGTACAAATACCTAACAGGACGGAACCATTGAAAAAATGAAAGTGACTTTCCTGAAAAAAGCATTATTTGATACTACCAAATTAATGTTAGCTAAAGAAACCTTTTTCCTGGAAGACCTGAGGACTGACTTTCAGCTATCAGCAACAACAGCTTGGATCAGGCAGTTCAAACAAGAAGAGAGAAAATGGTGGATATACTTATGTGACACCATGTTATACCTGGACTGGACTGGATCAGTTTATGAATTACAACTTGTAATGACCAAGCTTAGCATTCATGGCTTTAGCCATAAGCTGTGGACTCTTAAATTATTCCATGAACCCGCCAGTAAACGTGCTTGTGACCTTTGCGACCTTGAACATCCAATGGTGTATAAAAGGACAAAATCCTTTACATCATATAGCATATTATGGCACAGTGACTGAATTCTTGCGTTTCTTTTTAAAGCGGAGCTAAAGCGCTTTACGAGTGATGCATCAAAACCGTTCTTTTTTACATTTTGCTGCAGCTTCGCTTTACCCCCACTCTACCTGCCCGTGCAGCGAACTCAAATCTCTCTTTACAACTGCTGCATGGTTTCGCTGCACGAACTGTCATGGCGGACTAGGCGTTCATCGAAAATTTCCTTGATGGATTTAACATCATTGTTCAAATTCCCGAGTGCGAACGCCTTCTTCAGCACAGTTAGTATCATGTGATTTTACCTGTACATCATATTGTACAATAATTATTATTGCCATCCCTGCATAACTGTTATTTGCACGTGTTTTAACCATGTTAGAGGGATGTAAACATTGTCGGTCTCATTGAGCAAGCTGTCAGCTGATCAACTTTGCCATTCTTTTTTGTCTGCAGCGGTCGTAAAGCAATCATGCATCACTCGTAAAGCGCTTTACAGGTTTGCTTTAAAAAGAAACGCACTGAATGCATAGACGTACCCTTATTAAAATGCTCACTGTGCACATTTCATTTAATATTATAGTGAAAACTTTTGTTTCTTTTGAAACGAATAGATGGTAGTGAACAGGTGAAAATCAGGGACTTTTTATTTTTTTTTAATTTTTTTAATTAATTTATTTAAAGTAATTGATATTGAACTTAGAAAACAAATGCAGCTAAGCAAAAGATTATTGCTGTTACGCACCTCAATAAGTGGAGCAAATTAGAGATTGAAATGTTATAGTAATGCATGCAGAGGTAAGTCCTTAGTGTTTTTCTCAAATCCCCATATATCTATTGTTTTAGCACAACTGTTTTTCATTTTATGTCTTCCAATCAAAACAGTGGTTGGAGATTTTTGTGTACTTCCAACTTCACACAGAATAGTTACATACTTGATTACCATTATTGTGATCTAACAATTCCTTATTATCCATCATCAGCTTAACCTGTATGAAGAATTATAAACAAAAAAAATTATAACTAGTGCTTGTTTTAAACAGGTTATTGCCTGTGTGGGTCAACAAAACGTAGAAGGTAAACGAATTCCTTTTGGGTTCAGAAAGAGAACACTACCACATTTCATCAAGGATGACTACGGTCCTGAGTCGAGAGGTTTTGTAGAAAATTCATACCTGGCCGGGTTGACACCTTCAGAATTCTTCTTCCATGCTATGGGAGGTCGAGAAGGTCTTATTGATACTGCTGTGAAAACTGCTGAAACAGGTAAGAGAAGATCCTTACAAAATCTCAAAATAGCTAGGGTATTTAAATACAATCAGGTAAAATAAAAACAAAGTGCCAGATGGAGTTACACATATTTCCCATGCTTCTGATATAAATGTCACACACTTTATGTTATTAATATTGTTATACATGCTTATCTAAAAATAAATGTTTATTGCTAATAGAGTATTCTATTTAAATATAGGAATAATACAATTAGTAAGTAATTCATTAGCAGTAGTGTAAATAAATACCTTTCACAAACTAAAAATCACAATTACTACCACCATATGTCATATATTTATCATTATCAAATATTTATCATTATCATGTGTTTACTTACCATGAATTATCTGAAGGTATAAAATTTTCTCTGTGAATTGCAGATATCCATTTAAGCCATCTGGGTTCATTTTTGGGAAATTTAAACACTTTGACAGACTATGTTAGCATTATGGTTGCTATAGTACAGCTAGGAACACAACACTTATTAGGCATTTTCACTATTTCTGTATAAAAAAGACAATGTAATGGTTGACTCATGCATTCTGACTGCTATGATGTGTAAATGACGTCTTAACTGAGCTGGGAGACCATGGTTATGGATGGCTACCATCGCATCTTTGCTGTAGTCTAGTGATGATTTCCCATTTAAAAAGCATGTGACCATTAGTCGTTACTCCGGTTCCGATCAACCGATTTGGTCCAAAATCAAGAGACTTCTTCCCATGGATGTTATAAATGCTATACCAAGTTACATGAAAATCCGATAAAGCGTATTCAAGTTATTGCATGTACAGGCACACAGACAGACGGACAGACATTTCCCATCCACCATACAACCTGGCACTTAGTAAATGATTTTTTACCAAGTCTTTGAATATTTCAAATTAGCAGTTTTTCTTGAGACTAGAAGTTTTGGGATGTTATTTTTCAGAATAATTTTAATACTGTAGCTTGTTGAGTGCTTGCTATACTTGTTTTGTTTTAAAATTATTCACATATTTTGTATGTAATTTCCACATGTATAATTTGTGTTAATTTTTTTCCATCAAGGTTATATCCAGCGTCGTCTGATAAAGGCTATGGAGTCTGTAATGGTTCATTATGATGGAACTGTTCGTAATTCTGTGGGCCAGTTGATCCAGTTACGTTACGGAGAAGATGGTCTCTGTGGAGAAACTGTAGAGTTTCAGAACTTGCCAACAATCAAACTGTCAAATAAAGCATTTGAAAAGAAATTCAAATTTGATCCAACAAATGAAAGGTAATACTGCTAGTTTTTGCTTAGAATCCCGTAAGAAGTTAAGTTTTTAAAGAGAGCCCCCATATTTCTCCTTATGAAAACATATGTGAGTGGAGATTTTACACACAGAAGTTCACTAAAATTATAAAACTGACTTGGACAATTCTTTCGAGAAATCCATTCTCATCCTCAAGATACTCCAAATGCCTGCTGTAAGATCCGGGTTCCATCTGGTGTATGTCCTACATATTTCTTAATTAGATCATCTTCCATTGAATGTCAAAATTCATAATATATTCTGCATTTTTTCTGGATAAAGATCTTCTTTCAGATTGTAAGTTTCTTTTGACCCTGGATGCACTTAACTAGTTCAAGTTTCTGTTCATAATTACATAACTTCAGTGTGTAAACTTCCATACTTATTATATAATAATTCTCCTTCGTAAGATCTTTACATTGCATATGGTTGTACATTTTAATACACAATTCATCAAATACCATTTTCAAATATAAGGGTGTCCATGTTCTGGAAAGTCAGGAAAATTGAAATTGGTCAGGGAAAATCAGGAAATTTTGTAGAGTAAAGGAAAAAGTAAGGGAAATTTGTAAAAAAAGTTGTAATAGTCAGGGAAAACAACTAACCCCAGTGAGCAAAATATAAGAGGCTTGTGTTTTGCTGCAGTCTGATGTAACCTAGACTGTGTAAGCAATTTTCTTTCCGGAACTTGAGCTAATCATTACTTAATTTTGTTATGGGGATGGAAGAGACTGGATTTTTTTTTTAATACAAAGAACTTGAAAACATTGATTCTTTTGGTCAGGTAAATATAAGTTTCTGTCCATGGAAAGTCGGGAATAGTCAGAGAAATTTATTTTGAAACTTCTGTGGACACCCTGAATATGTTATACTTATATACAGTGAAACTTCTCCTTATGGACACCCACAAGATACGGCACTCCTCATATATGGACAGGTTTGCATGTCCCAACTGAAATAATATAGAAATAATGATAAATTCAACTCTCGAATATGGACACAGACAGCTGTATGACAGTCCTAACGCTTGCTTTACCTCCTTACTTCGGACAGAATTTGGATTTCTAAGACCTAATGTCAACAATAATTGGAAAACTTAGTTTTGAGATTGTACAGAAATGTATACTATACAAATTCCCTGACATGAAAGAAGACGATAAGGATCTCGTACCATGTGCTAGTCCAGCAGCTAGCCTTCCTAAAAAGTTGGTACCATTAGCTGGAAGCGGGTGGATACACAAAGTTGACTGCGAAATTGTATCCGTCACATAATAGGGTAGTAGGTTAGAGTATATTTTTCTGCTAACTTTGCTCAGTCGTTCTGTCTCGCAGACATGGCAACTAAACTTAAGGTTTTACAAAATAACAATCTGCAAAATAGTTGAAGTTGTCGAGTGTGGAAAGAAAGGAAAAAAAAAGAAAGAAAGAAAGGGGGAAAAAAACACTAAAAGCAGTGTTGGTGCAGATAAATTGCACATAAATTCTGTGAGAGGAAAGATGCCAAAAGTACCATTCTGCAACAGAAAAGTGACTTAGCACATTGTTTGTAAGTAGAAAACTGTAAATTGCATAATTGTAGATTTGGGATTTTACTTTTTAGGTCTTATCTCGTTCAAATTTGCAAGGAATTTACTGTAGTGTATTTAGAATTAAAGTGTGAAGATATTCAAAATATGTGTTATAAGTTTACTAAATACACTACTGTTAGATTGAGCAGACTCCCTCCCAATAAAGGACACCTCCCAGATGTGGACAGATTGTTAACATTCCTTCGATGTCCATAAATAAGAGGTTTCACTGTATCTTTTTAAAAAAATGAGCACTCAAATGTCAACTATGATGCTGAGCATACCTTAGAGGGAAAAACATCTTTATTATAATTTTTGTATAGGATAGTTTTAAAAATTGTTTTTCTTGCATGTTATATTCAAGAATTGTTTGCAAAACACAAATTAAATGAACCATGCTATAACCAACATCTTATTTTAAGTAAATCAATGTACAAAATCAAAACAAAAACTTATGCATTGTTTTTACTTTCTAAGATTTAATTTGACTAATTTAGTTTTCACAAAATTGTATTGTAAGAAGTTTTGTTGACACCCTACATTCTTCAGATGTTTGTATGTATCTATTGTTCCTGATTTAACTACAAAATCACTTCTTTTATGCTTCCCGATACTTTGATATGTCTTTTTATAGGTGAATAATGTATGTCTCTTCTTCTTGAGAGCACAGCAGATAATTCAATTAAATTAGGATGCCTATTCTGTTAGGGTAGTTGAAATATTTTGCCTCTGGTCAGGGCTTGTGTAGTCTGTGAATTTTGTTGTGTGTATTCTTTTATCCTCGATTTTTTGTTTAATTTTTCAGATACTTGAGGCGAATTTTTAATGAAGATATTCTTAAAGAACTAATGGGAAGTGGTGATGTAATATCAGAATTGGAAAGGGAATGGGAACAGTTGGTGAAAGATCGTGAGGCACTAAGACAGATCTTCCCTAGTGGGGAGAGCAAAGTAGTGTTACCATGCAACTTGCAGAGAATGATCTGGAATGTACAGAAAATCTTCCACATTAATAAACGTGCGCCCACTGACCTGAGTCCTCTTAGAGTCATTAAAGGTAATTGTATGTGGTAACTTGCCAAAATTCATACAAGATGAAGTTCTGTTTCTGATATGTGATCTTCTGTTCTTCCTTAATACTTCTGTTCATTCATGAATAAAATAAAGTAATAAAAGATTAAGTTAACACTCAACTTCAATTACTAGATTTTTCATAACAACTTGTTTTGGGAGCCATTCCTTCCATCCTTAGTTATGTTCAGCCGTGACTGATGAGGTAGGGGATTGATGATGAAGTTTATAGATATGTTTAAATGCTACTCCTCCCCTACCACTGTCAACATGGCTTAAAATGACTTGAAGAAACAGTAAGACATTAGCCGAGGCTGGGAGTATTTATGGGTTCCAATATATGATCGATAAAATCTAGTAGATAGGTGTATTATTGTGTGAATTTTCATGGTTTTTTTTAAATTTGTAATATAGTATAACTTCATTCTAATAAATGCTGCTGTACAGATTGCGATAGTATTGTGATAACATATAATTTAAACATAAGGTCACCTTCAATGCAAGGTAAAAGTTGACTGTTATATAACTTTTACTCTTGAGATTAACACATTATATATTTGTAAGGTGGAACTTTTACTTGTAAAATGGATAATCTCTACTGATGTAAAAGTTCTAGTGATCTGTGTAAATGCTAATTTAACACTAGAGAAAAAAGGGTAAAATTTTTAAAGTTCAGAATTTCCGTTTCACATGTATCAGTTATCACATCACTAGAAAAAGACAATCTCTGTAAATAAGATGGAAAAGTCAATAATACATTTGGGGAGAATGGGAAAAGACAAAACTATTGTACAGTGGAATAATATGTCTTTATAAAAACATTTCTTCTGTAACATTATATCTCACAAATATTGTTTCTTTCAGGTGTGAGTGACTTACTGAAAAAGTGTATCATTGTGGCTGGAGATGATCATCTCAGTGTCCAAGCCAATGAAAATGCAACATTACTATTCCAATGTTTGGTACGCTCAACACTATGCACAAAATGTGTTTCTGAGGAGTTCAGACTGTCTTCAGAAGCTTTTGAGTGGCTTATTGGTGAAATTGAGACAAGATTTCAACAGGCACAAGTAAGTCTTAAAAGACTGGTAATGGGAAACTGCTTCCATTATTGGAGAATTCATTAAGGGATCACGCAAATGGTTAAAGCTAAGGATCAACTTAGTTTGCTTGGGGATTACATATACCTTACTTACTTGAGTAATGGACGCCTCAGCCTAATGGATGCACCCCAACTTTTTTCATTAAGAAATAAAAATAATAAAAATTCCCTGCTTAATAGTCACATTTCATTTTTAACAAAAATATCAAGTCTTAATATCTGAAGCCTGCTTATCTTTGAATTCTGGTTTTTAAACAGTAGTTCATGGAAACAGTAATCGTGATTGATTCTTATTAACGTATAAAATATACGTAAGTTTTGTTGATTAAAATCACAATATTCTTAGGACATCTGCAGTTGTGTCAGTTAACTTGTGTTTGGACAATGGATAAATATCAACCAAAATATTCAAGTTGTACTGCGTTTTAGGCTGAAAGTTATCAAATTCATGGAAGAAATAGGTAACCGAGTCGCTGCATGAGGATTTACAGTGTCTGAGTGTAATGTGCGGGTTTCTCATCTGTGCAACTGCAATACATTCGATGTATGAATTAGTATTGGCCCCTATATCACTATCGATCGTTAATTGGCACATCTTTTAATACATGTTTTTTCACTATTTTTTTTCTCGCATCAAAGATGCATTCTAGTTTTTTGTTATAAAAATCTACGGAAAAAGTGTGTGTATTATGCTGGTAAATACAGTAGTAGATAGTACATAGATTTGAAGACATATTTCTATGGTCCTTGTATTCCTATGCTTCAGTATGCTTTATATCACCATATTATAAGGGTGTCTTATACTAAGAAATTCAATTTTAGGACATGAAATTGATTGTTCCAGGTGAGTCCAGGTGAAATGGTGGGGGCTCTGGCTGCTCAGTCTCTTGGAGAACCTGCCACTCAGATGACACTTAACACTTTCCATTTTGCTGGTGTGTCGTCAAAGAACGTAACTTTGGGTGTGCCAAGGTTGAAGGAAATAATCAACATCAGTAAAAAGCCCAAAGCTCCTTCACTAACAGTTTTCCTTACTGGAGCAGCTGCAAGAGATGCTGAAAAAGCCAAAAATGTATTGTGTCGTCTGGAACACACTACACTAAGAAAGGTAAACTTTGCCTGTTGAAATTTGCACCTTTTGAGTTTCACAAAAAATAACTGAAATGAAGGTCGTTAAGAACCGTAATTTATTGATTTTTCTTTAGACTCGAGTTCTGTTTGTAAGGTAATTAATGCAGATATTTCGTTGTTAATATTTCTTCATGTGTAAGTTAATGCAAAAACTTCAATATCTTTTATTTTAGGTGACAGCAAATACTGCTATCTACTATGATCCAGATCCTCAAAATACGGTAATTGCAGAGGATCAAGAATTCGTAAATGTATATTATGAAATGCCTGATTTCGATCCTACACGAATTTCTCCATGGCTGCTTCGTATAGAGTTGGACCGAAAAAGAATGACAGGTAACAGCAAGAAAAAATCAAAGATTTGTCATTCATCTTAAGATCTATACATACAGTGAACTCTCAATTATTCATGTGCAGGTCATTTGTAGATCTTTTATTTTTCCTTTCTTTCTTTCCTGTTCTTTGTTCACTTGTGAACTAGACTTGAACAACCACTCTTGTAAACCTGGCCCAGCACGTGCTGCACAAGACACGCTGTACTGTTACGTGTCCTGTCCCCCAAACTCATTGCTGCCAAGAGCTTTACACTCAGTTATAAGGTTGGGTTCACGCTTACTTTTTATAACTGTTAAAATTATTCATACTTTTTCGCACATTTCTAAGTGGGTACAACATTAGGGTTATCCCTTGCTGATTTATAATTGCTACACCAGCCCTGGATGAGCCAATCTCTCATATTGGTTCGAACACACACATTATGCTATGAATAATGCTAAGGCCTAGGTGTGTGGTGAAATGGGGATGGAGTATGGAAACATTTCTTTTCAGTGGCTGGAGGGCATGCCTCATAAAAAGCTGGCACTCAAACATTAACCTATGAACACAGGCAGGTTTCAGAGGAGGAATGAGGAGAGGGTAAGCCTCTGCTGTGTATCCAACTTGAAGAAAGGATATCTGGAGGGGATCGGCCAGCCGGAGCCAGTTATGTATTTCCTTACCAATATAAATCACTCTGTATTATATCAGAAAGATTCTGTGCACATTAGTGTACATGACTTCTGTAGGCTCTAATGAACATACATAATCAAAATTAGCGTTCTTGTGTTTGTAAAGAACTATCAGTGGGCTATATATTCGTTCAAACGAACATGCATAGAATTTTTTAAAATTAAAACATCTCCTTGTGCTTTTTGCCATATATTGCTAATAAATTTATCATAAATCGAATTATTCATGCTTCTTCCATTATTTGTGTAACCCATTCCTTCCATTTCGAATAATGTGTGTTCACTGTACCTCATTTTACGTTGAATTGGTATTTAAAGCTGTAACAATTAAGCATTAAATTTTTATTCCATTTACATACTTTTTATTTTACAGACAAGAAGCTTACTATGGAGCAGATTGCTGAGAAAATAAATGCAGGATTTGGAGATGATCTGAACTGTATTTTCAATGACGACAATGCTGAGAAGTTGGTCTTACGAATCCGTATTATGAATAGTGATGACAACAAGTTCCAGGATGAGGAAGAGACTGTAGATAAGATGGAGGATGACATGTTTTTGAGATGCATAGAAGCCAATATGTTGTCAGACATGACATTGCAGGTTTGTTATGAATACCGTAAACCATACCATTTTTATTTTATTGTAAAGAAGACCTCAATGGTTAAAACTTACATTTAAAGGAGCAGTACATATGTAAAGAAAATGAATTTATTACAGTATTACCCTGCATTTACATTCCTGTATTTAACACTTTTTGTTGGTTCTCTTAGATTTCCTGTGTCCACAACATATTAATATCAAGTTAACGTTCATGGCGTAGTTATAAAATTTTAATGTTTCATGCAGAGAAAGAGCATTCATTGCATCTTAGGTAATCCATACCCATACTACGAAAGACCGTCTTATTAATTGAAAGAATAGTTTAACTACCCTTTTCCTAGCTCGAGAATAAGTAGAATTACAAAGGCAGAGCAGTATCGGTCAATAATTGACATTGGATATTTGTTTTTAGTTTAGTGGATATTTGTTTTAGGTTAGTACTGTAGCCTACACTACGATATTCATAATGCATTTTGTGATATATTTACTTTTTCAGAGCTTTCTTACCTATATAAGTGGTTTTTGCTGGTTTACATCACTATTCCTCTGGTCCCTTGGAAAACATAAAAGAGGGGTAATACTGTATATTCATTTTTGCTTCCCCTACCTAGGATTGCTGCACAAACATACTGAACAAGAAGACAAGAATAACCATACAAAAATGGTTTAACAGGAAAATAAAATTAACTTAAATGTTAGTATATTTTATTGTATCGAACTGAATCGCCTCGAGCACAAGCTTTGTTTTTTGGGTTTGTAAAATTTTATATTTTTATATTATTATTATTATTATTATTATTATTATTATTATTATTATTATTGTTATTATTATTATTATTACTACTACTATTATTATTATCATCATCATCATCATTATTATTATTATTATTATTATTATTATTGTTATTGTTAATATTTTTATTTTTTAAATTTATTTTTGTTTCATAATATTTAATTGATAACTAGGTTTATGGAACAAAAAATTGGCCATTTAATGATAATTTATTGTCTAACCATTACTTAATGATGTTTAAATCTGCTTCTACATTTACTAACACTGATCAAGTTTTGTATGTTATTAATATAAATAAGGGAAAAGAGAGGACCCATTATTGACCTCTGCAGCATTCCACACCCAGTAGAAAATAAGTCACTCCATTTCATTCATTGAAGCGTTTACAATCACTTAAATAACTTTTATATCACTTTGTTTACATATACCATTTCAATACTCGTAAATCACTTTAATGTTCAATTTGTTTTTTTAAATTGAATGATTAATTAGTGTTGAGAACTTTTTTTTAAGATCAATAAGACCTGCTGCAAATATATTCCTATCCAAACAATTCTGAATTCTAATCATGTCAGCTGCAGCAACAACTGCAAATGATGATTCTCGAAAATCATACTGATACATGTTGAAAAATTAATTTTATTATGGGAATAATTGAGGAATGCACTATGTATTCACTATTTATTTTCATTCTATACACTTTCAACTTCATTTACCAAATTTTGTTGGAACATGTTTCAAGGACAGTTACTGTTCTATTAGCTGCAATGTCAACTCCCAAACCCTGCTTGCAGATTTTTTTGAACTTCTGAAACTACCGGTAATTGTTTTTTAACAGATTATGTTACATGTGTGCTTATAAAATTGCTTATTGTGTTAAAGAGTTCTAAACTTGTCACTTTCTCTTCTGCAGGGGATTGAAGCTATTGGTAAAGTGTACATGCATTTGCCTCAGACAGACTCGAAGAAGCGTATCATTGTGACTGATACTGGAGAATTTAAAGCTATTGCAGAGTGGCTGCTGGAAACTGATGGTACAAGTATGATGAAGGTACTCAGTGAAAGAGATGTTGATACAAACAGAACTTTCTCCAATGACATCTGTGAAATCTTTTCGGTAAGATACCATTTAAATGACAATATTTGGGGTTTAACTGTTTTGAAAATAATATTTAAATATGGCACAAATCATAACTACATTGTGGAATAATTAAGATAATTGAAGGGCTTATGTCCAAAGTGAAGTTTCTGCGTTCTGACTTTTTGAAACAAAATTTACTTTTGCTTTCGTGTAGGAATAAGAAGTATTAAGCTATTATCATCATGCAGAAATGATTTACAGTGCTGAAAATATTCCAGGAAATGACTTGTGAAGATAGTATTAATATTATAACACTTCTTTTCCCTACATTAAAACAAAAAGAAGTGTTATCTTAAAATCAAAGAATGGAGATATGTCACTTTGAAATATTCACAGATACAAATAGAAATAAATGCTATTCAGTATCAGAGATGATGATAATTGATAATGTTTGAAAACTTTGAAGTAAGTCCTGTGTGATAGTAATGAAAAATGGCGTTACTTATATCAATCATTATCAGTTACGTTACATATGAGTTGAATTTTACAAAAAATCTTTTCTTTTGGTATAGTTTTCCTGTACTAGTTCTGGCACCTTCGCTACCATCGTCAGCAGCTATACTTCAACTGCCGTGGCACCCTCCCACAGACGTGGTACTAACTTTGAGATGAGTTCCTCATTGATTGGGATATTAAAGCTCATCACTTGGTTCCCCTTTTTCTGAATAAAAATCCTCTCCCAGACCGAAAGCTCCTTGTGGCCACGGGCACATTTTAGTAGTTCTGGACCCCTGTCAGCTTCATGTCCGTCATCCCAAAAGTGTGCTGCTACCGCTGATTGTCCATGTTTTGATATTTGATATGTCTTATGTGTTCTTTAGTTCTGACTTCTAATGTCCTCTTGGTTTTTCCGACATAGACTTTTTCATAATCATTACATTTAAATTGGTAGATGCCTGATTTTTTTACTGTGGTGGGGATTCTCTAATTTTGTAGATTTGAGTAGGTTTTTTTTAAGGAGTATCTGTTTACAGGTGCGTTGATGGCATGATTTCTGAAAACTTTTCTAAATTTATTATCGGCCCAAGGGTGGAATGTAATTTTCTTGCATTTCAAGTTTTCTTCTATTGGTTTCAAGGTGGTAATCTCTCTGGTTGGTTTTTGTTTTTTGCACTTGTTGATTTTCTTGTCAATTAGTTCTCTGCTGTACCCATTATTTTCTGCAGTGGTGGTGATTGTGTTATATTCCAGGTCATATTCTGATTTGCTAGAGGCATGTTTACCAGTCTCCACCTTAATAATATCTTACCTTATGTCACTTCACTGTGTTGATTTCTGATATAATGTTGAATTCACTATAAACTTATTAAAAAATCGGAAATTATTCATTGTTTCCTACAGTAAATGAAGGTACAAGCAGTGTGTAGTTCAAATTAAGTTAACAATAAAATCATCTGGTTTTAGTAGTTCATAATAATGATAATGAGTGGATTATAAAACTTACATTGTTGGATAATATTTTAGAATAAGACAGAGCAAATTTTAATACCAACATAGTGAAAATTTAAAACAAATTTTACTTGAAATAATTTTTAAGGATCATTCCTTATTCTTAACAGTTCACAAGCTAAAGTTAACTGAGATTCTCTGTAGATCCACCAATATCGTAATGTGTCTTTATGTATGGTACAATTTTGTTCTAAGTAAATATTTAAATACTATATATATTTATTTATTAACTTCACTTTATAAACTTCCTATAAAATTTTAGAATTTAAATATAATTTCAACAATAATGTTTAAATGTTTGACAGGTGCTTGGAATTGAAGCTGTGCGTAAATCTGTGGAAAAAGAAATGAACACTGTGCTTCAGTTCTATGGTTTGTATGTAAACTACCGACATCTTGCCTTGCTGTGTGACGTAATGACTGCAAAGGGTCACTTGATGGCCATCACCCGTCACGGAATCAACAGACAAGACACTGGAGCTCTCATGAGATGTTCCTTTGAAGAAACTGTTGATGTCTTGATGGATGCTGCTTCACATGCTGAAGTGGACCCTATGAGAGGAGTGTCAGAGAATATCATCATGGGCCAGCTTCCACGGCTTGGCACAGGTAAATAATACCATGCAGGGATATTACTGCATATGATACCTTCACAGAATATACTTTTTAAACAGTCGAAGGTAAAGAAGAACTGTAGGCAAGCAAGGGTAAAATAATCCCTTTTAACAGTAGATGATATTAATTAAAAGGAGAAAATTATGCCACAGAATGGTATAAAATTATAACACTCCAGGATAACAAACTTAGATTGCTTCACTTGGAAAATACTCAGATTTTACTTTAAAATATTTGTGTATGATTATTAAGTAGACTCACTTTGTTGTAAATTTTAAATTTTACTACATTTTTTTTAATGTGAAATTTCTCATGGTGATTGCAAAAATTGTCATACTTGGTGAGCGCAAAGTGTTGTCCTTAAGTTGGCAGCCCTATACCAGAGAATCAATAACAGCTGTCTTTGTGCTCCAGGGTACATAATTCATTCAATAAATCTAACATTTAATAATATTTCACAAATTTTAATGACTGTCTGCTAGTGTATGCTACATGTGGTATAATGATTTTATTCTGCTTGTAGGATTGCGACACTTGCCCATATGGGCTCATTTTGCAAACATAACCTACTCACAAAATAAAATCTCATTTTCAACACTTGGATCATAAATAACTATTTATTTTATAAGGACTGTTTATGTATTATTGTGTACTAGCCTATAAAATCAATTACCTTTTTAAAGGATAAAACCCATCATTCTTGTAGCATGTAGTTACTTTGATATTTACACTTTCCATCAGATCAGTAAGTGATGCCCAAACAGTGTTTGTATTTTCAGTACCACTCTACTGAACTAAATTCAGGTTCTTTAAGACCAGTGCATGCATACAATTTATTTATTTCACAATAAAGAATAGTGGACATACGTGTTGTGATAAATACAGTCATCTGATGTGATTCAAAATTTTTTCTTGTTTTTTAGAATGATTTAATTTGTTTTAATTATTGAATATTTTATTCTTCAGGTGCATTTGATCTTCTGCTTGATGCAGAGAAATGTAAAGCAGGTATAGAGATCCCGATGAGTGTGGGTGCAGGCATGATGGGAGGTGGAGGCATGTTCTTTGGAAGTGCTGCTACCCCTTCGATGAGTCCTCATATGACACCTTGGGCGCAAGGTGCTACTCCAGCTTATGCCAGCTCCTGGTCACCTGGCAACAGTAAGTTACTTCTTTTTATATGCATTCTTAGTTACTCATAAGACGAGCTGCCTTAAGTTTTTCCGATTTTGAACTCTTTTTTTGGTTAACTATCTGGTCATTCTTTTCCATTTATTCAGCTTAGGGATACATTAGTCACCTTAGTTACTAATAAGATGCAATTCTTTTTCAACACTTTTGTTTCATGAAATTGAAATATTTGCACCATTTAAGTATTTTGCAACAAAAATGGGACTTAAATAAATTAGATCTGTCATGTAGCATTCATTTTCAACCACTAGCAGAATGTAGTTAACTTATCTTGGGGGAAAAAACACATGTTTCTAGAGCAGTTGCTCTTATCCTCAGCTTACATATTCTTGCAACAAAAACTAAGAAACACAATGAAAATATCACCTTTCTATACAGTGTGATTAATTTGACTGATTTTCACAACTGGTTCTCTTACTGTTCATTGTAATATTTAGAATATGTACTTACAGTTTAGGTTTCTGAAGTAAATGATATTAACTACAATATTAAAAAAAAAAAAAAGTAATAACTTAGTATTATTTTGTTCCTGCTAATATTAGTATAAAGGCCCTGAATTGTAAAGAATGAAGAAATATGTTCTCTAGTTCAACTGTCTGATGAACAGAGTACTATACCTGGGCCGCTGTAACATTGCACTTTCCAGTTTCAACTATATGCATATTTACGTTGGCTGCACTGCAATTCTATTCACTGACAGACAGAAGCCATTCCGCTTCGAACATTGCATGCTTGAATTAGGGGATTCTATCTCATTTTTCCGTAATTAATGTATTGCGTCTCAGTATTAATAGTATTTATACAAATACAAACACAAATACACTATTAATAAAAACTCGTATTGTTCATATACAAAGACTAATGGTATCGGAGAAAGCATAATGCTTTACATCCCTATTATTCTCGTTCCTTGACAAAGTTATAAGTGGTGTAATGGTTAAGATGCTAGATCGTGGAGCTAGGGGTCCTAGGTTCAAATCCCACCCTATGCTGTAATTTTTTATTTTTATTTATTCACTATATTTTTAAGATTTAAATGCAGTGTTTAATTTTTAATTATTAAAATTACCTGCCTTATACTTTTTATAAAATCTATAAATGCAGATCCAGATTTCACGTACTTTGCACCTTGGGCAAAACTTTGTTAATAGCCCGTTTAATTTTTTACTTTTACCACCTACCACAAGTTACTGTTTTAGTGTTAAGTTTGAGTTTTACCGAAGTATAAACCAATAGTATCCCGATAGCGTTTTATTATTGCAAGTAATCCCAGGCTTCACAACATTTATTAAAAAATAAAAGTAATTTTGTTTTGGAGAAAAATGCATGATTGCTATTGCAGTTTCATTTGCAAAACAATTACCTAAAACCTCTGACAATATTATGTAATATAATCGATCTTTGAAACTTTCAAAAATATTTAATATAGACTAGGTTATTTGGTAATTATAAAACATATGCTAATTTAAATTAAGATATGTTTATAAAACATATGTATTACAGGTACCATATATTAAAACAAATATTTTAGAACAAAATAATTAATGATCCAAATGTTAAAACGAGATTTTTAATTGCGAGTTTGCTATGTTTGCGAAACGAGCCCTTAAGAGCGAATGCAGCAATCCTACGAGCAAAATAAAATAATTTTTTCACGTGTATCGTACACTATTTTTTATACAATCGTTAAAATTTGTCAAATAATAATAATAATAGATGCTAGATTTATGATAAAGAATTACGCCCTGTGGAGCCAGCCATACAGATTTTCTACAATTCCTGAGAACTTTCACATTTAAAAGGGCTTAGTGAATTTTAACATTTTTATCAAACTGAGTCTATTTCATAATCATATGTATATATTTTTAACAGAAAGAGTTTTTCCATGTGAAGCAATCAAAGTTGGTTACTCTGGAATGTTATAATTTCATACCACCCACTTCCTTAATTTCATACCATGCAATCTAATAAGTTCAACTTATTAAGGAGGGCCGATTTCATAATATTTTAGGCTCTTGAAAACATTCCTTAAGCAGTACAGTTAGTTTGTGGTAAAGTAAAAAATATTCTAGTAACAATTTAAATATTTTTCCAGTTTTTCAAGTTTGTTTTTCTAAATTATTGTCCTTCAAATAAATATGCATTTCAGGTTTTTTTAAATATATTTTAAGCTCAGACATTTTTAAATGTACACACTCATTGGACAAGTCACAACTGATATCTTTGGATAAAAGTTACAAAACTTTGAAGTATCACTCTCAACTTCTGATAATTCTGACGATCTATTCAACAAATCTTGAAGACACCATATTCGTCTTGACAAAATTGCCATAAGTTATTTTCAGGAACACACTGTTGTTATGTAATAAAAGTTTTTTGTATATAACACCTTTCCCCTAAAACTGTTCCACCCTTTTTAGGTTTGCCGCCCTGGGCAAATGCTTAATCTGCCAATTTATAAATCAGGGCCTATATATAGGGATGCCGTTTATAGGTTGCAATTAATAATTCTTCTCTTCAGTACTTCTAGCAAAAATTCTGTGCTCCTCCCATTGTGAGTTTGATACCGTGTGTTGATAATTAATTGCTTTAATTAATTATTAATAGAGCAAACTCCTTGAACACGGGTATCCATAAAACAGCTCATTGAGAACTTTCAAGAAACATGGCGTGGTTATGCGCGAGGTCTTCTGCATATCACCACGACTTTTGACGACTACTGATAATAAGGTTTTATACGCTACAAATTATATTATACAACAAAATATAAGACAGCTAATTTTAAAAATTAAAAATCATAAACTGTATTTGCGTTTGAAAATAGTATGAAAAAAAATAGTACCCTGCCTAGGATCGAACCCTAACTTTCTGCATAACTATCCAGCACCATAACCACTGAGCTATGATACCACGAAGCAATAAAGTGAATATTTATCATGTGAAGGTGCACGATGTTCCACACATAACAGGATAAATCTTTGTGTAAAGGAACGATACGGTTTTCTTTGGTGAAACTATGGGTATGGAATAATATTACATTACATAAATATAAAAAATTACTGAATGGAAGAACTGAAAAATGATAATTGAGGGATTAGACATAGTTTCGAATGTTCAAGGCCGAATACAGCCGAATAATGCCGATCGGCACCTCCTTGTCAGTACGCAACGAAGTCGAGTAGTTCATTTGTCAATCTTTGATACTGGCAACTTAACTTGTAGAATGGAAAGTGCAACCTTACGACGGCCCAGGTATAGTTAAAACTAACTAGCAGGCATGCAAGTCTAGTAAAATAAAAAGGCAGTCCACCTGAATTCCAACTTGACAGTGGAAGGTTTACACCAGATAATTTGGTTGGATGATACAGAATTGCACAAATCATGGTGTGCTTGAAATCATGTGTTCTAATGTAATTTCACTGTAAAAAGTGCAACAAATATTATAATAGAGTAGTGACACTTAGCAAAAGGGTGTCTAAACTAGGCCAAGGCTTCATAAAAACCCCAAATTTTATTACCATTTACTACCAATTTGGCATTGCTAACTACAAATCTGCATGCCTGGGTTCGATCCCCGGTACCTCGGATTTCTGAAATAGGGAGGTCGAGAACTGGGTGCACTCAGCCTCGCAACACCAACTGAGGAGCTACTTGATAGCAATCTTGTAGTTAGCACCCAGTAGTAATTCGAGAGAAAATATCTTCCAGATAGGATAATCAGAAGGTACATGCCTGGAAGTCATCTAGTGATCGGCCCTAACAGGTTCAATTTTGTTTGCAGTGTTGGGCAGTGGTGCAACTCCAGGTGGACCAAGCTTCTCTCCTTCAGGTGCCAGTGATGCCAGTGGACTGTCTCCAGGTTATTCACCTTATTCCCCACAGCCTGGCAGTCCTTCATCTCCTGGCCCTTCAATGAGTCCATACATTCCAAGTCCAGTAGGTGGCATGTCCCCCAGCTACTCACCCTCAAGCCCAGCATATGCCCCTTCACCCAGTTTGACCCCTTCGAGTCCAAACTACAGTCCCACAAGTCCATCATATTCACCGACATCTCCAAACTATTCTCCTACAAGCCCCAGCTACTCTCCAACAAGTCCTTCGTATTCACCTACTTCTCCTTCTTACAGCCCAACTTCACCAAGCTACAGTCCAACCAGCCCATCTTATTCTCCAACATCTCCTTCCTACAGTCCAACATCTCCAAGTTACAGTCCAACAAGTCCCAGCTACAGTCCAACTTCACCAAGTTATTCCCCTACAAGTCCTTCATACTCTCCAACCAGCCCATCTTATTCTCCAACAAGTCCAAGCTATTCTCCAACAAGTCCTTCATATTCACCTACAAGCCCTTCATATTCTCCTACCAGTCCATCTTATTCACCAACAAGTCCTTCCTACTCGCCAAGCTCACCAAATTATACTCCTGCCTCACCATCATATTCACCTACAAGTCCAAGTTACTCGCCAAGTTCACCACAATATTCACCTGCTAGTCCCAGCTATTCACCAAGCAGTCCGAAGTACTCTCCAACCTCACCATCTTATTCACCGACATCACCATCTTTCCCTGGCTCGTCCCCTCAATATACACCTGCTTCACCACAGTATTCACCTACGAGTCCTACATACAGCCCAACAAGCCCTTCTTATTCTCCAAGTTCACCTCAGCATACACCAAGTGCCTCCACGCGCTATTCTCCAACTTCTCCAAATTATTCTCCAACAAGTCCTACCTATTCTCCGACAAGTCCTCAGTACTCGCCTTCAAGCTCAAAATATTCTCCAACAAGCCCAACGTATACACCAACCTCTCCCAACTACAGTCCTTCATCACCAACATATTCACCAGCAGTACCTGGTTATTCACCAACATCCCCCTCCTATTCTCCTACATCACCAGCTTATGAAAGCAGTGATTAATTTGACATTAGGGGTACTGATTAAAACACATTGAGTGTGAAGGTCTATTTGTGTATATGTATCATATACAAGAACTTGCATATGAACAAAATGAGAAACTAAAGTTTCTTATTGAAAGTGTAATTTTAAATTTTAAATTAGGGAATTTATTTAATTTTATTACAATAAATAGGAAGTCATTGTCCATGTTGGAGGGTTGAAGTGATAAATTCATTTATTTTAAGAGTGTGTGTTTCTTCTTATTGTTTTTTTTTTTTAACTTTTCATGTGGCAAAAAACATATTGGACAAGTGTTTCAGTTTGTGATTAGATTTATAATGTTAATTCTTTTTGTTTTCATAAAACACACATTATTCTAAAGCAGAATTTTAAGTGTGATTCGTGTGATGTAGATAGCTGGTTATTGTATTGGATACATGTAAATTCTAGAATGAATACTGAAAGCCATACATTTGGCTTCTAATATAACAATTGAAATTGAAAATAATAGCAGATTTTTATAATGGTGTAATTAAAATTGTTAGTAATTAAAACCACATGGAAAGCTTACCAATGGTCATCAGTTTTTATTATAGACATTAAGTTGGTTTTGTAAATCTATGTCATTTGTAAGTGAAAAAGGAATACCGTAGATTGTATTAACCCACTACAGAATCCTTTGGCATCATAACTGTGAAATTTTAATTTTAGCAGATACTAATACTGCAATAAGGGTTGTGTTATGTTAATGCTACTTGCAAATAAACTCATTCAGACCAATAAAGAAAACAACACATTTCTTGGACAGATTTTTATCTTATGTATAATGCAAATGTACCGTATTTCACCGCATAATCGTCGCATTTTTTAGGCCATTTTTTCCCGTGTGAAAACACAGTGCGACCATTACGCGAGGAAAGCCTGGAACTAATATGTAAGTTATAGGCCTACAGTAGATATACCTTACAACGAAAGAAAAAAAGTATTATTAAACTACCAGAGCACTTTACTATTTACAGTTGCAGAGTTATTAAACTGCATGTGCAATGAAATTACGTCAATCATATCAATTCGCGGAAAGACGATCAATCCGAAATAAAGTTACAATTACTTTGTGTTATTGTGTTTACCTGTAAATATTACGATTGTGAAAATTTATTCGACACGATGTCTTGTAATACTAACTACATACTTCCACAACATGTTTTTTTTATTATTATTATTATTCTTTGTCCAATGATTCACGGCAGAGCCGGTATCGCACGTCTTCCCTACAGTTGCATCAGAACCCCGCCATCCTCACCTCGTGCCGTCTGTTGGAAATCCCCGTCTTCTTGACGCTCTTTACAATGATTTTTTCATGGGAGATGTGATTGCAACTTTAAATGACACATGAATTAATGAGTCCGAATGATGTGCGCTGCTGATTGCTATTTTATTTTGTGCCAATCTCGTTCAAGTTTTTCGTTCACTGAAAACTCCCCTGTTTCCATTTTCTTCCGCGAATGCTATTACTTTCAAATGAAAACTCACAGTATAATTCCTATTTCTTCCCTTTTTCTACAAGTGAAATGTACTGAAACTGACCCAAATGGTGTTACCGCAATTTCTCGTGAATTGCCACCCCTACCCCTTGCTATTGTGTCAAGCTAGCGGTCACCGGTCAGCACATTCCTTAACCTTGAATGCATCGGGTGGAGGATAACGGTGCTCTAGATTGCAGTGGCGGCGTGTCAGTTATAAATTTCTGAATCATCGTGAAAGAGAGAATAATGTCAAAATATCCGTGCGACAATTATGCGATGAAATTTTTATACACCAATTTTGGACTGAAAAATCAAGGTGCGACGATTATGCGGTGGCGACGATTACGCGATGAAATACGGTACTGCAAATCTGAGTGAGATATAACTGGAAATTTATCTGTTACAATATCAGTAAATTTATTTTAAAGTTATCAATGGTTTTTAGATGCAGCTTTGCTAAAATCTAGATCTTATAATACTGTTTTGTTGGGGCCGGAGAAATATCTATTCCCTGTCAGAAAGATGTTTCTTATAAGAGCATGAAGGATGTATTTATTATTTAATTAAATGTCAGCTATTTTTTAGCTTTTCTTCTGTGAGGATAGACTGTTCAATTTAATTGTTTATTGTTTAATAAACTGTACTTAAGAATATTACAAAAAGATCTGATCAGAAAATTGATGTACGAGGCGTGTTTTTAAAGTAAGTACTGATTTTTTAAAAATTATCTGTACTTACTAAAAAACCCTTGTAGATGATGGAACAAGAAATGTGAATTCTTTCATAAGGGCAGAACTTTTAAAATATTGCATCTTGCTTTCTTTTATATCCTCCCATCTGTCTCCTTAGTTCGTAGGCTTCCACGGCCGGTGTCATACATATACTGATTGTACTGGCTATCCGGGTTGGGCCGCATCATGTTTTTAGTGTCTAACATTTCGGATATCCTATCGTGTCCTTCATCGGAGAAATATTCGCATAAACACGACGTGGCCCAACCCAGATAGCCAGTACAGTCAGTTTATACATCTGTCTCCTTGTTGTCAGGGGGTTTAGCTTTAGGAGTTTTTTTTAACAATTCCATTAATGTTAACGCAGAAGTCCACAGTATGTTGAAACATCTACTTGATGTTGAGTGTAACGTAGACTCAGACTGTCAAGGTGAGAGCAGTAAGAACGAAGATTCAAATTGTATCATTTTATATTTAGAACTATGTAAATATGTTTCAAGATTGTGTCTTTTGTATTATGTTTGATAAAACTATTTCACATTTTCTGCTGTGGTACCATACACAATATTTCACATGCTGGTATACGTATAAAAGAAGAATGCAGTTGATCTGAATGCAAAAATTAAGATTTCACATAGGAAAACCCAGTTCAGAATGCTGTAGTGTATATTGTCCTAAGTTTTGACATACACTCTGAGGAAATGAGATTGTAATTTTCATGGAATACTCCTTAGGAAGACAGGAACTTCCTACGTAGATCTTATTTAAGAGAGGTGGCTTGGTTTATTTTTCCATATATTATTTTGTAAAATGCTATATTAGGTAAAATGGTATAATCATTTTTAATTTTTATTTAAGTAACTTTCTTCCTAAGGAAAATTCTGTAATTGACTGAATAAAGGTTATAGAACCGTGTGTTTTAATCTTAAAAAACTAAAATGTTAGAATTACATATTTTTTGTATTTTAATTCAGTGGTGCATTTTAAAAAGGAGGTATTTTTCTCAAGATGTGCATTCTTGTAATAGAATACAAGGGTTAGAAGCTTTAAAACATATGTAAACACACACACACACCTTGGTTTTGTATTTAAACTGCCCATTCTTATGCAAATTACATTGCAAGTGTTCTTAAACACATCACTGAAATCAGTTGACTCATTCTCCTTTCCGCCTAATTAATCTTCGATGTTCAAACACATTCATCTATCTTGTTTAAATCCGATGGAAATGGGTCTTATTTACCTCGCATTTACAACTCATTGAATAAACATTTGAGTGTAAATCAGTACATTTTCTTTGATGAATTTAAAAACTAATGCCTTTTCTTAAGGATGCACCAAGGGGAAATTTGGATTTCCTTACCAGTTAAACTAGTGTGTCAAAATTTGAACAATCACATGCCACCATTGATAATCTCTATACAAAGTTGTGCCAGTTTGACCAATAAGTATATGGTTTATTCAGTTCTTTAGATATTTAAATTCACTTCTGAAAAATTCATACTAGTACTAGGAATGTAAACATAGTTCAAAATTTGTCTGTACCCCCATAAGACTATTATTAATCCTAATAGAACTGTGATGTTGAAAGAAATTTTTAAAGAGAATGATTTTTTAAGCAAAGAGGTAAGAAGATATAAAACAAATATGCAAATTGGTCGAAATTTGTTGAAGACATGAATTTTCAGATAAGGAAATGAAAGAAATTCAGAGAAAAGAGGTTTGCTAGTTATTACCGTGTCTACCTTATACCCTCTCCATCATTATGTTATTCTTTAGAATATCGGCCATAACACTATTGAAGGAGCATAATGTTAATTTTATTGTTGGAAGAGATTCTCTACGCTATAAGAATTATTTTAATGTATGCCCAAAGAGACAAAATTTCACCTCTTTGTATCCTTACTGGTTCTAATAATAGAAAACTCGTTTAACATAAACTGTCAAAAAGATAGCAAATGCCCATGTTCCTGTAATGAAGGGGCAACTGCATGAATAAACTGGTGAAAGTAGTTGGAAACATCAAAAACTGTGTTTTTAACTTGAACGCCAAACTTCGTATTAAGTAATAATATTAAAGGTAGCAAAAAAACCAGGTACTTAAAACTGTCCTGAAATTATTCACATGACAAAAATATGGCTGTTAAACAGACACAGAAAAGATAATTATTTCATTATTTCAGTTCTTGCTGCAAGAACTGAAATAATGTTCATATTTACAAAATAGAATTATCCGAAGGATATCTGCTAATCAGATTTAAATTGTTTCCGAAGTACAGAGCCTTGACATCACAGGAATCAAATCCACCTTTTCTCTTGCGTTCTGTAATTTAATGTAAGCGTAACAGTTTGCTAAATAATTGTGTTTGAATTTGGAAATACTGTAGTATAATAAAACATCAGAACTGAATATCAACTTCCTACATACGTGTGATTCAGAAAGTTCCTGGGATTGGTTAATAACACACAAGTCAACACAATGCAAATTACACATTTCCTTTAAAATACTACAATTCCACAATGACACTCTTGCCAGTGCGTGTAAAGCGACTGGAAGCCATTTTGCAAACAAGTCGTCATGCTCTTGTCACATTTGTAGTAACTTTAACAGTTTTGATTAAACTAATCAGAAAAACATTGTGAAGTGTCAATATTATACAGTGAGTCTCAGGCAAATGGGTGCCGCCGCGCCGCGCGTTGGGTTCCCCGCAGATGACGCTCCTATTCCCGGTATGCGGCAAAGGAACTCCCCGGCAGTTGACTGACTTGTCCGTGCGTGACAATGAAAATAAATGAAATAAGTTTGAAAATAACGAAAATAGGCATCTATCTTATTACAGGAGATGCTGGAAGTGTCCTCCTACATCCACACATTTTTGGCATCGTGATAGGAAATTCCGATTAATACGCATTAATTGTTCTTCCGTTATTATTGAGTTTATCTCTATCTAATGTTTTCTTTTAGTTGTGACAACTACCGAATAACACTTTCACGTCTGTAAAACACGAGAACAATGCTCAACTGCAGGCTATGCAGGAATTGTTTACTTATCTGCGGGGCCACAGCTGGCTGCGATGCGGATAGTGTTGAGTCATCACAAGAGAAACACGGCGCCGCGACAAGCGGCACCAATCTGTCTGAGACTCACTGTATATTAAACTTATGTTTAATATACCATGTGTTTCATTTATGAGTTGGCCAGTGATGTAGGTTTCGGTGTTGCGGCAGCCACGGCTCGTAACTCCTGAGCGATCAGGTGAAATATCTATGCAAATGAAGCCACTAATGGTGTAATGATTCAGATTCTCTCATTTACCATGAAAATAACCACGTACCTCATCACAAGATATGTTGGAAATGTCCTCTTGCATCCACATAACACTGGCACCTTTTTAAGAAATTTTCTTTCTCATGCAATAGTTAAGCTCTCGGGATAGAGTTAATTTCTCTTGTGATATTGTCTTTAAGTTCTTCTAACAGTATGTGACTATTATTTATGGGGGAACTTGAAAAATAAAGTGAATATGTGAAACCCCTATACATCAGAAGAACTTAAAGGCAATATCACGAGAGAAATTAACTCTATCTCGGAAACTGAACTTAAGTGCATGAAAGAAAATTTTCTGAAAAGGTGCCAGTGTTGTGTGGATGGAAGAAGAGGATATTTTCAAGATCTCTTAAGATGAGGTATGTGGTTATTTTCATTGTAATTCTAACTAATTATGAGAACCTGAATCATTACACTGTTAGCAGCTTTATTTGCATAGGTATTTCACCCGATTGCTCAGAGTTAGAGCTGTGGCAGCTGCGATGCAGAAACCCGCATGATTGGCCAACTCATACGTGAAATGCACTGTACAACTTTAACAGTGTTTGTGTTGTCTGTTGGTTGTCTTTTATGCTGTTGCAATCTTTACTGAAATGTTAATGCCAAGTGTAAACCTTACGATTTTTCATTGCTGCTTGGCTATAAGCTTTGTGTAATAAAAAATAATTGGGTGCGTGGAATGCCACGAGACAGAAGTGAAACTTCTTTGGCAACGTTGAGAGTAAAATAGAGGAATGCATATAATTATATCGAACGGAAGAAGGAAATCATCTGAATAAAAAATAAAATTAATTAACTTTTTTGGCATTTTAAATCGAATACGCAAAAAACAATATATTCTCAATACCGGGAAAGCCTAATGCCCAAACTGTCACTGATCGTAGCCACTGTGTTTGTTTACATGAACGGGATGCTTTGGTTAAGTTTCCGAAAATATTAGTGAGTGTAAACGATGCTCACGCAATGATTAGAGCCATCTATAATGGTGAAGGGCTCACAACGCCACTAGCTCGAAGCAGTGATAGCCGCCCACTCAATGCATGATACATTTCCCTCGCACACTCCTGTGCCCCCACTCTTTCGATAACACCTCTATGCATGCTACTTATCCCCTCTACTTTTGTGACGATTTTGTTCATAATGCTAGAGCGTAATGCAACTTTGGGTTAGCTCTCTATTTACTCCTAGCGTGCCTGAAGTTTCACTTCAAAAAACTTTGTTTGAGCATTTGTCTGCATTATCAAATATGACAAACAAAATTCACAACAAAAACTGTTTGCTATGTAAAACAATCTATGAAAGTTCAATGCGAAAATCATGAAATTTCTAAGGGAGTAATGTCATGAACATAACAACTAATGAATATCCATTATTACAATATAATATATTGAAAAGATAATATATTAAAAAGATAATATAGTAGAGTCTCTCAAACTCTGCCTAACCGAAAGAGCACAGAGTTATTGAGAATAAGAGCTTAAAAACTAAAAATGTTATTGTAAAATTTTAAAATGTGTTTATTTGCCTCAAATATAACGAACACCATTTAAAATCATCATAAAACAAGTTAATACAGATGTAGTTGCTCTTCTATGAAACAAAATTTGTATGTGTCAGTAAATTACAACAAAATAGTTTACCTCTTTTCCTGCATTAAAAAAAATTACATATATTTTTTTGTGTCATGTTTGACCAAGTAATCTGAACTGCTGGATTATCAAGTGCTGAGTTTCCAGGACTCTACTGTATAATATCCCAGTTACTTTCTGAATCTCGAATTATACATGTTTACATACTTCCAAAGATCAAACTGAGTACCAACTTTATTGAGTGCATCACAGGTTTCCAAGTCAGCAAATTGTACTTGGGATATCATTATTGGTCACTACTAATTTGTAATGTTTAGGTTGACAGCATGTAAAACTTGCCCGCATTGAATTTTGAAAATTATGCAGTTCTGTGGTATTGCAGCTTTTTGTCTAGAATGATTTCAGTATAATCTCAATTTAATTGAAATCTATGTGATATTGAATACAGACTGAGTGTGATCAAATTCTACTTTCTTGCAGTATTGACCTTACTGAATGGTTGCACTAAATAGAATAATGTACTCAGTTTGTTCTGAAATTGGCATGTAAATGTAATACATAAGTTTACACAATATTTCCCACATCACAAATTAAAGCTTAAAGCATTGTATAGAATAATTATTTTTCTCATTGCCAAATTAATGGAATACTACCTACTTCTACTATTTAGTTCATTTTTGCTTCAGGGTGTTGTAATAAGAGACTAAATCTGCATTAATACAACAGAGAATTTTAACAATAGTGTAGACAAATCTGGTTACTCAGTAATTTTAGTGGTTTTTGAGGTTTCTGGATGTAAACTGTAGTAGTTATGTTTCTCTAAGAATGAGTTCTCATTTTTAATATTAAAATCTTACAGAATTGAACAATGTCTATAAAATTGGAGACAGATGCCGTGACACCCTAAGAAGCATATGACCATAGTGGCCTTTCATTCATGAAATCCTGCAAGTTAATTTACACTGACTATTTGAGCATGTTAATCCAAAAAAAAAATTTTTTTTTTAACACAAACTGCTGAATAGTCAATTGGTCAATACACTAGCAATGAAAGTAGCCTTCTGCAAAGAATCATTGCAACACCAGGCTCAAGGCACTGATGGAAAGCCCCCCCTTTCTACTGATCAGTCCAAAACGCACCACTGTACATTAAATGCTATTGAGATATGTATTTTTTTCTTGTTCTGTTAGTGTAGGCCTATGTGGTTAATAGGTTAGAAATGGTGTACTTTGCTACATTTTTCGTTGAGACATTTACTTTATTGTATGTAATATAATGATTATCCAAAATAAATTATTAATTTGACAGAATAGTATTTTATTTCATTGGTGTCTTCTTTACTAAATGTCTTCCTCTAATTTTTTTTTTTTTTTTACAATTTAAGTGTCCGCCATTTTTCCATTTCTCTCGGAGCAGTGTGACCACTGACTTGATGGAAAAAATAGAACGCAACACAGTGAATAAAAACGAATGCGAAGGCATTTTCTTAAATAGGAGAATAGACAATCTTCTAGATATTTTAATTCCTACTGTAGTATAAGTTTATATGTATAATATTAGAACATTTTTCCAGGTACATAATTCTGTTTATCGTGTTGGCAGTACTTGAGTTCACTGCTATGTCTTCTTTCCGCGGCCCTGGTCAAAATCGTGTGCTGTTTCAAGAATTTTAATTTGATTTATGTTCGTAAATTAATTGCGGCGCGAGTGAAATAAGTGTTGTCGAAGATTTGTTTTAAAAAAGAAAACTAAAATTGAGATTGAAGTCTGCTATCCCAAACACATGGAGCAGGATGAAGTAGGCAACACCATTCAACATAGCCAAAAAAGAATTGTTTATTTCATATGGTGAGTGTAAGTTATTCCAAAATGAAGGGAAACAATAGGGGACAACAATAGTTTTAGTTCGCGCACTACCCCCACCCCTCAACTCAACTCACTGGACCCGTCTGGGTAGGAGGGGTTTGTTAGCGGCCGCCATTAACTAAGCATAAGTTGAAAAGGGGAAAAAATTAAATAATTTGGCATATTTCACAATAAAACGTAGCAAAGGCCACGCACAAGTACCCCACTCCAACCCGCCTGGAAAATAGGGGTTTTGGATGGGGGAGACATCTAGCGGCGGTGTTTGAACTACTAACAGCGACGGTAGCGCTATCTACTAAGCAACTTGTGAAACAGAAAAAATAATGTATTTCTCCTTTATTCTCTTCTTCTCTTCCTTTCCCGTCTCCTTTCTCTCTTCCTCTCACCCTACCTACCTATTTTGGATTGAGTAGGATTCGAATTCGGGACCCCTAGAATTATAGCTACTATGCCACAAGTGAATGTTGAGCTTTCGTATATTTGAGTTATGTTAGGGGAGATTTCATGAGTTTTAACGCAAGAATCGGTTTTTATAATTTTGAGATATTTAGTTAGTTATGAAAAGAGCATTGTTAGTGCTAGGGAATTTTCCTGCGTCAATTACTCATATTTTAAGTTATAATACGGCACTTTTTATAATTGCAAAATATTATGTATGGTGCAAGGGTCTTTTTTATTATGAAATATTTATTATTTGGTTTTTTATAATTGTGAAATGTTCTGTTGGCATATAGCCTATATGGCGTTTTTTATAATTGTAAAATGTTTGATGCAAGGGTATTTTTTTATTGTGAAATATTATTACCGGCACTTAGCAACAGCTGGCGGGTGGCTAGCAGACATGCTAGGAGCAGCCGGTGGGATAGGGGAAACGCCCAGGTGAGTATCGAGTGGAAGGAGGAGGAGTGCACGGCCCATATTACCGATTCGCCAATTATAGGAGTGGGGGAATGGGGGCTACCTGTTTTACCTTTTTCCCAATAATTTATTTCTCCTTCGTCTTTTTCTTGGGAAAAGAGAAAAACAGGTTGCCCCTTAAGCTCCTCCCACTGACTCACAATGAGGGACATCTAGGTGAGAATGGTGGAACTACTAGCAGCGTTGAAAATGGCAAAAAATTTAATTTTTTTCCTTTCTTCTCTTCTTTTCCTCTTTCTATTCTTTAATCCCTTCTCTCCTTTATTCTTCCTACCTATTTGGGACCTATTCCTATCCTACTAATTTATGCACCTTATGAGATTCGAACACGGGACTGCTAGCATGATAACCAGGGCCCGGATTCTGATGACCTAAAATTGTTTGAAAAATGACCTATAAAATGACCCTAAATTTTAAACAAAATGACTTAATAACTATAAAAAATGACCTAAAAACTGTTATTTTATTTATAAAAAATTATTATTGTACACACAAAGTTATAGACTAGTTTCTACATAATTGTATAAACTGTAAATGACTGTAATGTTGTGAATGTTCTTTTCTCACGGAAATTTATACTGACACTGAGGCAATGGCGAATCAAAATTCGGCACATCCTTTTGTGATCTGCCGGATTACATTGTTGTTTATTGAGAACAATAGTAATATAATACAAAATTTTGGCGTTTCTTTGATTCTCACTTCCGACTGAGACAAGTCAACACTTTAACGCCGAACTTTTCCTTCTTGCATTAAACAAACAACTTCAAAGACAGCACCGCTAGCGACGAAAAAAGTTTGTAATGACTAAATAAGGAAGCAAATGACACGAAAATGACAAAATAATGACCTAAAATCGAAATAAATGCCCTAAAAATATAAAATGGCATAAAATGACAAAAAATGACCTAATAAAAATGCATTTCTATAATCTAGAGGCCATGATTAGGATTTATCCACAGGTTGGCAATGTCTATGCAGCATCAATAAAAAGATGACATGTCATTAGAATCCGGGCCCTGATGATAACCAATCGGGGTTTAGTTTCCCACTTTGGTGGATTTCCACACATGATTTTTGACATTGTTACGTGGGCCCTGGCTTGCAGACCAACACTCCCATTGGCTGCCAATGACCTTGCATGTCATTGGTCTGTTCCATACAGTGCTGCCAACAATTTTAGGCACGCGCTTTTGAATTCCCGCGCAGACTGGATTCCCGGGTTTTCTAATTATCCTATACTGAAGAAGCCCCCAAAATTGAGATAAGTCCATAGAGTTATAGATAAAAATGTTCTCTACATTTGTGTTAAGTCCAGTAAGTCGTATTCAAAATTGTACGGTAGTTATGGATGTGTGCCTCATGGGTTTATCCATCTCTAAAGCTATGTTGGGCTGGTATGGTGTGTTAAGTCACTCTAATTCTCAGTAACAAGAAAGTGGACTTAACTCTCTTTGCCCACGCACCCCGGAATTGAAAACTCCAAACATGAACACTAGGGGATGTTATGTGTTTGAGAGAGACCTATATCTTAATAATTTCTAAGTTTTTGTTTTATTTTTTAGTGACATCTTTTTTTATGACATCTTGTGTATGTTATACAAGTGGTTACTCTGTGGCAGTAAATTAATTTTTTGAATAATAAACCTAAATCTGTTTTACCTTTAGAAAAAATAGCGTCACAAGCATAATTTATAACAAAAGTCCATTATTATAACCAAAAGTCACTTCTGTGGACATGCAATCACTTCCGTGGACAGCATCTTTCTTTTAGATTTTTTTAGGATGGTGGACTTAACTCTCTTTGCCTGCGCACCCCGGAATTTCTTTATAATGCTCTCTTTAGGAACCATAGGCTATCTTTATCAGGCATGTCAGGAAACGAAAACAATTTGTCACTTTCAGTGAACAGTTATTGCAGTTAACGTCTGCTAGATTCATCTTTTTCTAAGAATCTTATCACATCTTCTCTTATCTTTTTCAGTTTCATTTTTCTCAAAGTTTGTCCATTTGACAGCGTAGTTCTCCATTGTGAGGTGACATAAAATAACCTTGGCACTGATATTTTTCAAAAAATGTTCCACATATTCTCTTTGCCTTTACAGATTTTTATTGTGTGTCTTTTTACTTAATCTGTGATTGTAGCACTTCTGCATAAATTAGCTTTTTCCTCACAACTTTGGAAATTTTTTTACACCACTTAAAAGCTTCTTTACCTTTCTTCCGCTTTTTCAAACAATGGTTCTGCTGTCAAAGCTTCGCATTTTTCCTTTCTGTAATTTCAAGTAGCCTAATCTTTTGTCTTGTATTTTTACTATCTTCTCACCCCTTTCTGTTCTACTTGATCCTCATTTTTATAACTGGTAAATGTAAAGGGCTCTTATCGTGTGACTGAACAAAATCAGGAGTAGTAGTGGAGCCTGGCATCGGTTCTTGAATTTCTGGACTGGTAGGTGGAGTATGACTCAGTGAAATCAACTAGTATATGATTATTTTGCACTTTCGACTATCTGTAATTCGTTGAACGTTTTCTCCACTCTTTTTGAACTTTCCTTCTCTCCCTGTGTGTCAGCTGTGTCACAGGTTTCCTTTCCTGCTTTTTTTCCCCTTTGGTATCGCTCCCTATCTTTTCATTTCTCTTCTTCATGCTTCGCTGAATCCTGTTACATTTTTACTCTAGCTCTTCCCATACTTCCTTTTTTTCGTTTCTTTCTCTTCCTCAAATAATTTTTCTTTACTCTTGCCATTCTGGTACAAATATCAAAAATTTTTAATATATGCTTTAAAAATGAACATTAGACTTGTCCATGGTAATATAATATATATTATAGTGATATTAGTCTTGAAATCTTCTAAACCATGCTGTTACAAATACATGATACTATAATTTGTTTTGAAAATAAAATCAGGTAAACTGATGTAACAAAGTGCCAGTATGTTTTTGTTTAATCAGTTATGACTGCAATTATGATATGCAGAATATGTTTTTTTTTAAATTGATTTCCAAGTTAAGCTCCAGATTTATTCATTAAGCAGGGCTTACGGAAGAAGAAAGGTCTACCATCTCGGCCACCTGGGTCATTTTAACGGTCTAGTTGGATAAGCGCATGTCAATTAATATGTTTTTTGTCATAGCTACCTGTATTTTAATTTCCAAGGCCTTATAACATCACAGTAAAACAATAGGCTATGTTGTCAAGATAACTGATTTTCATTTTTTTTATAAATTCTTTCGAATACGTATATTACCATAAAAAAGGCACTAAATTGAGCATTACTCCGAAACAGGTCAATCGATTTTATCCATTATGAATAGACGTCTTCCCATGCACATTATAAATGTGTAGGCTATACCAAGTTTCATAAAAATCCGGTAAAGCGTATTTGAGTTACCGCGTCTTTAAAATATTCACTAAATTGGGTTTTACTCCGGTACCGGTCTACCGATTTGGTCCAATATCAGTAGACGTCTTTCCACGTACATTATAAATGGGTATATAAAATTTCAGGAAAATCCAATAAAGCATATTTGAGTTATCGCGACTTCTTATATATTAACATAAAAACACTAAATTGGGCATTATTCCGGTACTGGCCAACCGATTTGGTCCAATATCAATAAACGTCTTCCCATGGACATTATAAATGCGTATACGAAGTTTCATAAATATCCGATAAAGCGTATTTGAGTTATTGCGCCTTTAAAGTAGACACTAAATTGGGTTTTACTCCGGTACCGGACAACAGATTAGGTTCAAATTCAATAGGGCACTTCTCATGGACGTCATAAATGGGTATACCAAGTTTCATGGAAATCCGATACAGCGTATTTGAGTGATGGCGCCTTTCTATTAGAAAGGCACCATAATCTATTAAAATAGGCACTAAATTGGGCATTACTCCGGTACCGGTGAACCGATTTGGTTCAATATCAATAGGGTTCTTCCCATGGACATTATAAATGTGTTTTCCAAGTTTCATGAAAATCCGAAAAAGCGTATTTGAGTTATGGTGCGTACAGACACACGGACAGACAGACGGACAGACAGACAGACAGACATTTTTTCGTCCACCACACAATCTCATAAAGTACCATACTGGCACTTAATAATAAGTAACCTACCATTCAAGATATAATATAGTAAGTAGCCTCCCCAAGCCATCCCATTAATTATGATGGGCAGGAGTAGACCTATATCAGGAGGCACTAAAGAGGCCTAATGTAGAATATTAATTAATAAAATGGCAATTTAATGATAGTGTACTCATTGAATAAGACTTAACTGTGTATGAAAGATAAAATGTTACAATACTGGTAAGGAACTAAAATATTAATAAATATTTTTTTTACTCAGCATGTTGTTATAAAATTTAATGTTAGTGGTCAACTGGATACATCACAGCAAGTGCGTAATTTTAAAAATAATGAATCAAATCACTTCTGTGGACAGTTATCACTTCCGTGGAATCCACATGTCCACAGAAGTGATGTCCACGGAAGTGATAAAAAGTTATGTTTCTTTGCAAACTGCCTTGCATTGTGAGGTCAGAAACAAAAGCTCTTCAGGTTATTGAGATTATCATGTTCTAAAAGTCATGTGTACTAAAAATTATTTTTTAACTTAAAAACTAAACTTTAATAAAGACCACAGAAGTGACTGGATGAGCTATGCCACATGCAAAAAGTGAATAGAAACTTCATACATACATGAAAAAAATCCAATCCAGTAAAACAAAGACACTCCACTCTGCAATATGGGTCCCTTTCCTCTTCAGCTGACTCTCAGAAAAAGGTAACTAGCACACAGTGGTGAATATTTTAGGCATTTTTTGAGTGTCCACAGAAGTGATGGCAAACCTTGTGACATGAACTCAGGTTGATAAATATTGACAGTGGGGACCAAAAAAAAAAATATTTCATTCATCATTTTGCTCAACTGAAGTATTTTCTGACTTTTTAAGTGAAAATGTTAATAATAAGAGAAGAATGCGCACATATGTGCAATTGTCACTCGTTACTGATTTCCATCAGTGATTTTGTTCTGTTCTTACAATTTTCTAAGTGGTAGCGCTCGCATGGCTTGTCACATAATGCACACACACAGTAATTGTTTGGTTCATGGTATGACCTGTTTTTACACATTTTGTAGTGAAATCCATGAATTGCCATCCGGGTTATTGCACTCCTGTAATCTTGGTTAGCTTGTGTCCATTGGCGATATACCATGGCATCTGTACAGAAGAAATCTTCCCATATTTCTTGTTTTTTGATGTATGTCTTCTTTAGGGCTTGTTCATACTGTCTAGTATTTTTCAGGTGTAGGCTTAGGCGTAGTTCTTCTAGGAAAAATGGTTCCCTCGTCAGCTCATACACCAGTCGTGACTTAGTGTATTTGGACACTCCTAGTGTGGCTTTTAAGAAACGTGCTTTTATTTTTTCTATTTCTTCTAGGTTAGCGATTGTTAGATATTCCCAGATTAGGTGAATTCCATACGTTAGTATGGGGCTGACTTTGGCTTTGAATAGTAGCAATGCAGTATTGATTGAAAATGTTAAGAAGTACAGTATCTGTGATCTTTGGAAGTTCTCTACCTGAGGGTTGTGACAGTCCTCGGAAGTGAGAAATCACCTTCTGCAGACAACTTTTTACAGCTAATTTTTTAAAAATTTCCCCAAAGTAAAGTAGGCCTACTAACTAATAGATAATATTGTTTTTTAATATCTGATTTTGAAAAATTGCAAATATTATAACTAGTTTCCAATATATTGTCCTGTGACATTAAAATGCAGGCTTTCTGTAGAATGACCCTAATACCAAGTAAGTTAGTCAAGTAGGCCTACCATATATGTTGCTAGATCATTAAGCCTGCTATACGGGCTGTGAAAATAATAACACAACACCAAGGTTCCAAAACAAGAACAATCGTTGCACTCACAACGCTACAGATTAGTATCACCATCGCGAGAGTATGTAATCTATACCATCACTGCAAGAGTAGGCCTATGTTGAATACTATCCATGTCATGACTTTGCAGGACTGCATAGAGCACAACAAATAACCTTAACAAAAATTAAGAATTAAATTTTGACCGAATGAACTGTGCTATCAGGATAAATTTGAGATAGACACTTCCCAGGCCTAATATAGATAGATAGCAAAAGTAAATTAAAATTAAATTTTGACCGAATGAACTGTGCTATCAGGAGAAATTTGAGATAGACACTTCCCAGGCCTAATATAGATAGGTAGCAAAAGTGGAAGTTTCAGTGAACGTACACCATCCCTAGTGATGGTGCATCTTTACTGATTTCTTTAGTTAAAGTGGATTATTGATCCTACACATTCACTAGGGATGGTGGTGCACAAGTGCTAGTGATTGTATACCTTCATCACCTCGAGTAAGGAGTGTGAACCAATGTAGGCTACTGCAATAATAACATCTTGTCTTTCAGAAAGTAAATTTTATTTTATAACACACACACAAAAAAAACAGAATAGCCATATAAAAAATAATGCATCTAGGCCTATATCCTTTAACTATACAATGGCATATCTAATATTCTTTGTTTCTTAAGTTGAATGCTACTGGAAACGTTGTGCTTATATGAACCTTTATGTTGGCTATAATCTGAATGCAAATGTAGTTTCATTGTTGGACGCTAAACTGCTGATGATGTTACATCCACTGATCGCACCTTCCCTAGTGGATGTGTGTTAATAATTTAATGGCAAGTTTTCACTCTTGATTAAGTGATGTATACATTCACTCTAGAGAAGGTGTAGGCCTACCATCCACTTTCATTATAATATTATACACTTGCAGACTCAATTTTTTAAACCCATCGAAGAAAATGCACTGATTTGCAGTCGATGAGTTGCAAATGCGCTGTTTTTAAGAACGATTTCCGTTGGATCGTTTTAAACAAGCCATCGGTTCCATTGGCATCCGAGACTGATGGATTGATTGAGTGTTGCATTTAATGCGCTGGAAAGGAGAATGTGTTTAAGAATGTTTGTGATGTAATGCACTGAATTTAAAAACATTGTATTGAATTTTATTTGAGTCCATAAATCATATAAGTTACATATGACGTAGACCAAGTCACATTTTACAACTATTAGTAGGGTACATAAATTCATTTACACTGTATAGTGCCTTCTCTAACAAGTATTCTTTCAGTCTTTTTTTTTTTTTTTTTTAATACATTCCCCACTGCCCCAGGAATAATACGAGCTTATTGAATTTTAAAGGTCTAGATACTGGTACTTCTAATATTCAGAAGAATGCCTCATTGTTATTTATATGATTTGAATGTGAATAAATTATTGCGGTTTTCAATTTACAAAATATAATGGAGTCTTTAGTGAAATCAGAATACAATACATTTTAAATTAAGCAAAAAAATTTTCAAAAATTAAGCAAAAAATTTCAAATGTACCATCACTGAATTAACGATTAAGCCTGAAGAATACAGTGTTCTTGAAGTATCCATAATGCTATCCACATAGTTAAGTTTGTGGTCTTGTTATGTACTATGTCTAATCTCATGTATTTTGTTATATTGGTCAGAGTTCCTCGCTAGGCGATATCACACTGGCAACATCCAATCATGCACTTCTTCTCCAATCTTTATAATTAATATGGTAGAAATAGTGCTACTTTTGGCCACTATGTAGCTGTACTTTACAGAACCTACAAGAAACTCGTGACTGGAAGAAGTCATGTGGGAGATTAAATATGGCACATAATGCAACACAATTCAGTATGCCGCTGCCAAACTAATATCGCTGTTCCTAACCTATCTATTACTAACCTAGCCAGCCACTACATGTCACACTTATATCATTGTTCCTAACTAAACTACCACTAACGTAGCTTTGCATGTCACCACTACTTACTTTGATACCATTGTATTGATAAGCGTTGTGAAAGATCTTGCTTCGGCAGATGACAAAAACATTGCAGCGTTCATGCAAAACTGTTTACCACAAGATAGGGCCTCCTTAATTGGGACTATGCCGAATCCAGCTCTTGTGATATTTAAAGAACTAAAAATACAATTTATTTCTAGGCTACTCATTCCTAATGAATGTTGCTTTTACTGCATTGTGGATGTTTAAATGAATGAATACATTAAAAATTAATTAAAGTTAAAAAGTAATCAATAAACTGAATGATTTATTCGGGTATTATTCTTGTATAGCCTGTGACGAGCAAGTCTTGAATTATTGAAATCCACATTTGTTAGTCTGACCTCTGATGGTCCGACTCCCTGGTTAGTCTGACCATGCCGCCATCAACACCATGAATGTTGACAATGTGCTATCCTTGATTTTTTGTGATAATGCTGCATGTTTACAATCAGTTTATGGTTGTGTATTGAAGCCTAGTTGCTTTGAAAAATAGTTTTCAATGCTGTTAATAATACTTAATAATTATACGGTAATTAAGTAGCCTACAATTATTAAGTAAGTTATGGTTTCTTCATAATAGGCCTATGTAATACAGTACTATCAACATTTTTAGTCATGTAAAACATTGTTTTTATATAACGTTTTTACGTAAATAAAAGTGTTCCTCTGATAATCAGACCTTTCTTGTGTTCTGACCATGCTTCCAGTCCTGTTGAGGTCGGACTAGCAGGGTTCTACTGTATTACAGTCTTCTTCTTGAACTGTATCTAGTCTTTGAAGTTCTTTATTCACTGGTCTTTCTGGTGAGTTCCATTCTTGAATAATTGAGGATGCAAAAAATAAGTGGACTAGTCCAGGCAGTGCTGTCATGACAAATATGACAATGAATACTAATTGCCATTGGTTGACAGTTGACTGAAATCAAACAAAACACTAGTAAGTGCTTAAATATATTTCAAACTGCAAACCCTGTGGTAGTAAACATTAAGTATACCGCTAAACATTCTGAACAGTAATTGAGCAAGTGCGCTTTCTATTGATCAACAGGTTTTCAGTCTTATCTCATTGAAGAGGTATAATTATATTAAATTCTTTAGAGGAAAATTTGTCCTGGAGAGGAATAAAACCCAGGTTTTCAGCTTTGTAAAGGCCTATTGGCAAAGAGTTTGTATGAAAGTAGATTTTCTAAGGTACCCATTTTGCTTGGAGGCTGATTCACCTTAGCTGATTCTCAACAAAACAGGGAGGAAAATCCCCTCATACAGTCCATAACCAGTCGCCTTACTCACAGGCATCTAAACATGCGGAGTACTTCACAGTTATGCATGCATGCCATCCATGTCACTTTTTGCTACCTGTCCTTTTTTAGTATATTGCTAAAGAGTTAAAATTTTCCTTAGGTCAAAGAACAGTGAAATCTGGTCGGTTAGTTAGTTAAGAAATTATGTATTAGGGAGAGACTCCACTCCAAATCCTTAAAATTATGCTAAATCATATTTTAAAAATCTAATTTTTCATGACCTGGAAGGATTTGGTTACTTTGGGTTAGAAATATAGTATCTAACTTATATATTAAGTTGTACACTGGAAGGAATAATTGGCACTTGGACATCTGGCATGGGTTTTCATTTTTATACAAGAGAAACTTTAATCCACAAAAATATAATAATTTTATAAATATAATTGCTTCTTAAACTTACTATACACATATGGCATTTAAAAAATCTTGAGTAAAAGGTGCATCATAAAATTGTAATGGATATGTGCTGTATAAAATTTCATTGTAAGTTCAAATCCATTTTTATGTAAGTTTGTTTTTCGTAGTTTAGGTTCATTATAACTAGGGCCCGGATTTGTATGTAAAAAAATGTTTTTTTTCCTCATGCGTACATTCCTAAAACCAAGTTTAATATACAAATCGAGGTCCGACAAACGCAAATTCCAAATTTTATTTCACATAAAAACACATATTTTACAAAAAAAGTTATGTGAATAAATATTTTCGATATTTTCTCCATAAATACATATTTTAGTACTTTTTTCGGATTTTTTATGTAATTTTTTCCCCCTGATGCTCATATCAAGGTCCAACAACCGCAAATTCCAAATTTTATTTTACATAAAAACGCATGTTTTACAAAAAAGTTATGTGAATAAATATTTTCGATATATTCTCCATAAATAAATATTTTAGTACTTTTCCTCATTCTCTTTTAACATTTTAGAACAAAAATTTGTATCTCGAAAGAATTCAACACAAATGCTTCACTTGCAATGAGGTGAGAGTGATTATCAGGGAAGAACAGAACAGAACCCAATCTCAACATTGTGTAATTCACTTAAAGAAATACCATACATTGAAAGGCAACTTAACACTATCTCAGGTTCGAAAATAGAAGTTCTAAGAACAAAATTTAAAGGTATGATTGAGAAAAATGGTGGCAAAGTCGCTCAAGTTTTGGAAGGCCAAAACATAATTGAATTGATTGTGTGTGTGTGTGTTAGTGACATACAGTACACCTCTTCAAATATGCAAGGTTAACATCGTGTGATGTAGAACATTCCTTTTCTCAATATAAGGCATTAATCTCGGATAATAGACAAGGATTTGGAAATGACATTTGTTGTGCACTGCAACTCCTGTCAGCATTTTACATCTGATGTTGGCGAGTTTCAATATAATTTGTTCTAGTAAGTTACGAACATTCTGGCGTTTTTTTTTTTTTTGTTTTTTTTGTTTGTTTGTTTGTTTGTTTTATCACATATTTTTAAAATTTTAGCACATATTTTTAACATTTTTAGGACATAAAAAATAAATATTTTTAAGTTTTTTAGCACATAAAAATCCGGGCCCTAATTATAACTAACAAAGTTGGAATGGTTAATTGTAATGACAGAGAGTTAGAAGCTAATAACTAGTACGGTACTACCGGTACGGAAAGCATAGTTCAGTGCTCTCGATAGGAACCTATGTTGAGAATTAATTGTCAAACTTTCTGAATACTGTGGGTGTTGAGACTTGCTGAGCCATGAAATTATTTGAACAACAGTAAGTACTTTTTGTTAATGTGAAATTAAACTATTAAAATCACTCTTATTTTGTAATATTTCTTAACATGAGATCTGTAGCCATTATACTGTCAAGCAACATGCAGTGAATTAATCAACTAGCCTACTTATTAGCCCTCCTTTTAAAACTATTTCTAAGGCCCTTAATATCGAATAAGTTGCAGAATCTCCTGTCATTACTGCACAGTACAGAGATAATATATTTTAATGACTTCTTAAAAACTGATTTTATACTGCTTGACCTCGCTAGAACAATGCATATCACACATAACTTCCTGGCCGTTAAAGATGGTTATAGTAGAAGGTATTGACTGGGAAATATCGTAACTGCTTAATTAATAACATTTACCATAGAATTTAACAATGTTTTAAAAACGTTTTTACCATACGAAATTAACGTTTAATAATATCATACTCACATTTTTGTAAGTGAAAATGCTCACTACAACTGGTGATATGAATCCAGTAGTAGATGATATCATGCCACCCATTCCCATTAAGATACCTGAAATACAGTTTGTAAATGAGTTATCTCTTTAGTAATTTTCAAGAATCCAGCACTCTTTATTGCTGCAGTACTGTACAGGGCAGAGATGATGTTTGAATCCAAAATACAAGTGGTGTCCTCAGTGCGGTTCCAGCCTGTGCTTGAATTTGGCAGTTACTCGGTGTTTGCCAAGCCCCTTGTGTCTCCACTTCATAACATTTAAAATGAATTTTTGTATCCTTGCTAATGTAAGGGTTGGAAAAAAAAAGAATTAAAAAATTGAAGTGTGACCGATAAATGAAGGTTTCAGAGTCAAATCTAATGTAGTTCTATGATGTATTCCCTAGAGGGTGCATTCTGAATTTGTGGAAATTAGTTGCAAAAGTAATGCATTTTATTTGATTCCACGTATAGGACCTAGCTTATATGTGATTAGTTGTTTCCCATTCAGGATTAATTCCATTACCTTATAGCTAGGTGAAGAACTTAGACCAGGATAGAGCAAATTTTTCGTCAATCCAGGAGCCAGTTAAAGAAATCTAGGAGATAAATTTGTTTTCTGTCTGTGTTTTTATCTTGTACTGCTGCACTGCTTTCGTTGGATCCAAGTCTTTCAGGGATGATCCATTCATGTTACACATAATTAAATCATTAGCTAGGGAACATTTTAGGTGCCAACACAAATTTTATAGGCGTCAGGGTGACCTGCACCAGATATTTTGTTCAATCCTGACTTAGAGCTATTCATTATAAAGTCTTTGAGGAAGAAGGCTACCGTACATTGTCTGCCAGCCAAATAGACATGATTGCAGTCCCACCCATTAGAGACAAGAGAAATATATTACTTAGACCCCAAGATGAGGTTCAAGAAACAAAATGGCCAGCCAAGACTACTAGATATAGCACTTGTTGAAAAATGAATAAATAGCTGATTACATAGAAATTAACATATATTAATGTATGCCAGTAATATTAATGCATTCACAGGGATATCTTTGCGAGAGATGAGAATAATTAGGAGAAAAATTATTTTGACACTGAGGCTTAATGGCCACTGAGAGGTTCCCCCTAATTTCTACCTTAGTGAAATAGAGTCGGATGGAAGACGAATGCCCAAGCTGAAGTTAGTAAATCGCTCAGCCTAGTAGAGCCAAAAGAATGAGGGTCTGTGGGGAGCTGCAGAGGTGCTTTGCACACATGTCTCTAGTATTCCTTGATGGCTGTGGGTAGGCCATTATCTCTGCTGTCTGTACTGAAAAGAGTGGTGTGTTGGTAGCAGATACTCAAGTGATGCATTTAACCTTTCCACTGCTATTAATTTTATAAAGAAACTCGCTTTGCTCATTGGTGGCTCTGCCCCTGATTAAATTATGAAATTTCTTTAACAGATATAAGTAAATTTTGTTAGTTGTGGACAAAAATATGTTAATTGGATTTAGTTATTATGAACCTGAGACTTCAGAATGCGAGTCCAAGACGTTACTAATCACAACCACCCCGTTAGGTTTATGGAAATAATTATTTCTAAACTTACAGAGCCCTACGTGAACACTGTTTGATAATACCATTGCCATGGAAACTGAACCCTTTTCATGGGTTTTTAGGGCAAAAAGTTAAAAAAATAAACTTTTTGCAATTTTGCTATGGTTTACAGCCTAAAAGCTATATGTGTACCAAATTTCAAGTTTCTAGCACATCTAGAAGTGGGTAAACATTAATGTCAGTGAGTGAGTGAGTGAGTGAGTCAGTCAGCCATGTGGTTTTATATTACAGGGATGTGTATGATAAAAAAAAAAAAAAAAGAATTTCCTCTGCATCTTTACTGTGCTAGTATAACTACTAAGGCTTTCAGGTCGATATTCAATGAGATTTCCATTTCCGGGCTGTATGGTTGTGGTCTATCCTTTGTTACTGCATTTTGCCATGAAATACATCTGGCACCTGGGTGGTCAGCTGGCAAGCCCTCAAACCAATGGTATTTATACCTCCTCCTCGTGCTCTGCTTGGTCGGCACCCAGCTGAGCCCTCCTCTCTTACGATAGGTCCAGGTTTTGTGGGCCTGCAGTAACGTTAGCAGTAACAACGGACAGACCATGGCCATACAGCCTGGAAGTGGAAATCTCATTACTGTGTAATGGAGATAGCCTAGAAAAATAAAAAACGAACATGAGTAAAGTACCCCTTAAGTAATTTTTACAGAAAAACGACTATAGCTGCTCTATTAGTTACAGATAGTAGTTTTGAAATTTACATTTTTATTAAAATCGTTAGAGCCATTTCTTCAAAAATAAATAAAAATAAATCTATGAAAGTCCCTTTAATACTTCAGTAACAAAATTCTTTCTGGTTCAATAACATTCCAAAAAAGTCCTTACCGGTATACTTAAAAAATGAAGTAAATACAATGAACCAATTAGCCACTACAGATGTACACAGACAGACAGACAGACAGACAGACAGACGTCATTCCTAAAATACTTTTTTCGGTTTCTAGGCATCATGAAACAGGTTTTCCCAGTGTTATCTCAATTTAGATTTTTTGTCAATATCACAATACTTTCTCTGTATATGTAAGCCTATATGCAAGAAAGTAAAAGTGACTCTAAAAGTATTTTGCTTGAGCAAACTCCTACCCAAAAGTAGAGTACAGAAAAATTATAGTTTGATAACTTACCTGCAAAATTTGGACTGTTGTCTATGAATATAGCATATGGTCCAGCATTAATAGCACCACTACTCACAGTTGCTATTGTAAGACACACAACTGCATATATAGAATTGCATCCAGAAAGTCCTATTCCTAGTATGAAAAATCCTTGAACAATACAACCTGAAATTTCAAGAAGTAAAATTTATTTTGATTCGTATGCTTATTGATTGGGCAATGAGAGAGCTAGTATTTTATTATTTACACCTATATTCTCATATTCTGTATGAACTACATATTTTCTTCATTGGTGTAGCCTAACATAGGCTAGTATTATTAAATATCATTAAGTTATACATATTATTTCTGTTTTCAATATTCCTTTTTCTGAGCGAAAACTGTGAGAATAATACGTATGCATGAGATATTGTTTGAAATATTTTTTCACCATGGTTTGAAATATTTCTGTACCGGTAGGCTACTGTAATATTTTGGATAAAAAGTTTAACTATTTCATAAAACATCTATTTTGACATACTAAAAGGGCTTTGGATTTTGGGTTTTGAAACAACTGAATTAGGTACTTACACATTTCTTATATAATATACATAGGAATTCACTTACAAATGAACGTTGCCATCTTTCGAGCATGTGTGCGGGACATGGAATTCTTTGTCAGCAGATGATCAATCAGTGTGGATAGCGCATAAGAAAATATTACTCTGAGTATGTATGGCAAGCCAGATAAAACTCCAGTCTGCAATAAAGAAAAACAAGCATTTCCTACTTTGAGTCGAGACTTAACTTCTGCCTTTAATATTTGTGTCTGTAATTATTGTTCCCAGATATTTGTATTCCTCCACTTGTGTGAAAGATTTACTGGCTATTCTAATATTTTGTGGAGCATTATTTTGGCGTTCCATGATCATATACTTAGTTTTTTCTGTATTAATTTCCAATCCAACATTCCTGCCGGCATTGGAAAGACTTTCAGCATTTCTCTTGATTGTGTTTATGTCATCGCCCAACAAGCAAACGTCATCTGCATAAGCTAAAATCGGGTGACTGCCATTTAATTCTAGGCCTACCTTATTTTCTTGAACTTTCCTAATGGCATATTCCAAAGCTAAATTAAAAAGTAAAGGTGATAGGGCATCTCTTGCTTTGAGCCGCATCTAATGGCAAACCTATCTGATATAAATTTCCCTACCCTGACTCTGCTATAGGTTTCATTTGGACAGATTTTGATCAGCCTAACTAACTTCTTTGGTATCCCAAACTCAATGAGGATATTGTACAGTTTGTCTCCCCTAACTGAATCATATGCTTTTTTACAATCTGTATACAGCTGGTGAACAGACTTATTATATTCCCACTTTTTCTCCAAGATTTGACGAATACAAAATAGCCTATATGATCAATGGTTGATTTATTTTGCCTAAATCCACATTGGTGATCTCCAATGATTTCATCTGCATATGGGGTTAATCTTAACAACAGTATATTATATAGAATTGTGTATGATGTTGATAAGAGAGAAATTCCTCGATAGTTATTACATTTGGCCTTATCTCCCTTTTTATGGATTGTTATAATAATAGATTCTTTCCATTCCTTTGGCAATTCCTCCTTTCTCCAAATCATAAGAATGAGCTTATGGATCTCTGAGTTTAATCTATCCCCACCTGCCTTAATTAATTCTGCTGGAATTTGGTCAATGCCTGGAGATTTGTGTGTTTTTAGTTTACCTATAGCTGTTTCTACTTCTGTTAGAGTTGATTCAGCAACCAACGGCTCTGCTGTGAATATTTCACTTTCTACACTTAAGACATCTCCATGTACATTTAATAATTGATTAAAGAAATTTTCCTACGATTTTTAGACTCCCTCATGTAGTCCCTACCCAGAGATCCGAATGAGGGACTATTTTTCCTCCGGAAAATTTTACACCGATATGACCCATAAATCAGGCAGCGTTACTTAACAATATATTTTTACTAGGGGAGGTTGTTAACCTCACGCCAACCCCCTAGCTGGAGGACCACCTTATGTTGTCTGTCAGCAACTGCTTATTCAACATATTTGCAGCTCCCCTCCATGTCTGGAGGTTGTATCCTCTATCCGCAACCTGAGGATGCGCCATTCCATGGTGACAGAGACCCACCCCATGTGTATAGGTATATATATACCCATGCAAATACACACATGTGAAGCATGACATTTAAGGGAAATAATTTTGAATGCCCAATAAAAAGTTATTTATTTTAGGGATTGTTTAGCAAAAATATCCCTTGAAAATCATGGAACATTGGTGAGCTTGGATAACAACACTTCGGTTTATTAAACTTTTAACTTTGTACACTGGTAAAAATGGCAATTACCATTCTTATTAGAGTTAAATTTTGAATGTTCAGTACTGAATATAAATTCCTTCAGTTGTTACCAGTACTGGATCTAAAATTCTTTTCCTAAAATCATATGAGGGGGAACTTTGAGAAAATTAGATTAGCCAGTATAGACAGTTAAAAAAATAATAAAATTGAATCTATTAAATTAAATATATGTTTAGAACACGGTGCATTAGAATCAAAAGACATCATCTGTTGGAATGCAAAGAATTGTGACATTATCAGAACATCAAGAGATCAGCATACAGAAAAGTATGGATATGAGCAACAAAGTTAATAACATTTACTAGGAAAGGTGGAAAGGTGAAGTTAGACTGAAAAATGCAATTCCATAGCCGGGATTTGAACCAGGATCTTTAGCTTTCTGTGCCATTGCTCTTACCAACTGAGCTACCATGGCAACATGCTGGTACAACATTAAATTCTCCAGTTGACTCACAATATTTAATGTTGTATCAGCATGTTGCCATGGTAGCTCAGTTGGTAAGAGCAGGAGCATGAAGAGCTGATGATCCTAGTTCAAATCCCAGCTATGGCATTGAATTTTCAGTCTGACTTCACCTTTCCATCTTAGCCTACACATAGCCAGTGTGAAAGAATTATCATTCCAACGTTTACTAGTGTTATACCAGGAATCAAGGTTCCACAGGAATTTTTCCATCAATATATTTTACTTCTTAAACAACCAGATATGTCAGAAACATACATCCTACTTTAAGAAATGTTTGGTGTAAAAGATAATTTTACCCTACTTTATTGAATGAAATTTTAATTTATTTTCAAAATATAAGTTTGTAATCAAGAAATTATATATAGCCTACCATGTGGATATCCCATTTGTGGATGAACTTGAAGTATGAGGGTGTTTGTGTCATTAGAGTATTTACACCCCACATGTCACCCCATAGTGCAAATATGTTCACCCAGACAGGAACTGAAGTTAATATACTCCTCCAAGGTGTCGGAGGCTGTAAAACATGTGAAAAAAATCGGATGTGAAACACATGACTTTCTCTGACAAATACAAATTTTGCTCAACATCAAATTTTTGGGTTGAACACAATACTTCCTCTTCCTATAGTAGGCCTACCTTTGGTAAGGGCAGAGGAAGTAAAAATTGACTGAAACAGATGTTGAGGTTTACCATGTGATTCTCTGAGAATGCCCAACATGCCCTTAGTTCATTTGAACCTTCAAATTTTGGGCCTGACATGGAACATGTTATCTGAATAAAAATTATTTTGACACGGACTTCAGCCTAGGACCCTTGGCCTTCCTTACCGACACTCTACCAAGGGAGTTTCTGATGCAATGGCAGATGGACCCTGTCTTTTAGAGTATGTGCCAAAAATGTATTACATGGGACCAACAGATTTATTTTCCATCTACTTCTGTAGGTTTTCGCATAAAGAAAGGAAAAGAAACAAAAACATAAAACATGCCCAACATGCCCTTAGTTCATTTGAACCTTCAAATTTTGGGCCTGACATGGAACATGTTATCTGAATAATCTCTAAGAGGGCATAAAAGTCTTACTGTATGGTAATTTATTTCCTGAAATAAATTTTTATATTTCTTGATGTTATATAACTTTTTCAGTAAAATGCAAACAAAATTGTCATGCAAAAAGCTTAAGTCTGCATGCTTACATCCTGTCAAAAATAGAATATCCTACATACAACAAATTCAATTTAGATATCACAACCTTAACTACTTCTACTTCTTTCCTCAGCTTTTGTTGAATGTAGGCAAGTTCATGTTCAGAAATTCTGGGATGCTTCTCAGGAGAGTCGTACACCAAAAACCACCAAGCAGCATACCAAAGTAGACCCAAAATGGCAGGAATGTGAAATATGGCTGGCCATCCAAGCCAATGGATTATTACACCACCAACCGAGAAAATGAGAGCCACTCCAAAAGCATTTCCTGGAAATAAATGATGATGAAACCAAATTTATATTTTAGAAATACATGCTTTCTCTGAAAAAATCTATTCAACTTTACACCTCAATTTGTACAGAGTTTTCCTCCCCCCCCTCAATATTACAATTGTGGAATTGGGGGAGTTTTACTAATCTGTCCTGTTTTGTGAGATGAATGGACAAGAATAAAAATAAACCAATATTTCAAACCAAGTGACTTGGTTTTTGGAGGGCTGAACTTCAATTTCTATTTCAATTATGCTGAAAATTCCTTATTGTGTAAGCAACAGAAAGCTTAGTGACCATTTCCCCAAATGAAATCTATTCTCTGAATTTGGCCAACGTTGACCAGAAAATAGTGATATAGTGGTACACCTACTCTTTGTCTTGAATAGATTATATTCGTTATTAAAATATTATAGCTGAGGATGAGTTGTGATGCATGCTCGAATCATATTCATGTTAGTTCTTGATTTCAGTAAAGTTGTGTATATAAAATCTCCATCTCAAACATTAATGTATATTTATAACTTCAATAAATAAACTTCTTATAAAGTTTTAGGAACAGTAGGCCTATAATAATTTTATTATATGTGTGACAAGATTAAAAGTTACCAGAAACAGTCACAGTCACCTTTAATTGTTATTAGCTGTGGGTATGTTTGTTTATGGAATTACCGGTACATGTATCTTGGCTTCTTGTATGCAACTTAATGAGGTGACAAGCCTATTATTAAGCAGCATACAGCACACTAGTTGTTTGTTTCACCAGGGTTAGATTTTCAACGAGTCACCATATTAACAAGAATCATGGTCGAATTATTAGTTGGTCCTAGAGGAACATACCGGTACCAGTATTCTTCCAGGTTACCCATGCCCAATGAACAACCTATATGGTCTAGTTTGGAATCAGTCCTCCTACTCACTCGTTTGGAAGCCCAAGAAACCATTGTACAAAATAAAATGTTATTACTGTCCCCCACAGCAAAGAAAGTCTCTGGGGAATGAGGTGCAGGGGGGAAATTCCTGTTTTTACAGGTGTCTGCAATGCCTATAATCTGTTTATGGTATACAGGATAGCTCAGCTCACTGGTTTCAGTTTACAGCCCATTTAAAAACATCTGGTCAAAGTCTGGTGTCACACTGAAAATTCCGCACGCAGCTGTACACAAGTTTTTTGAATGATTATTCTGTAGCATGTTATCTCTGTTGCACACATCCTCTGTCCTTCTCGCATGGGTACCTGTCCACACATTCCTGCCACGGTCTTACTCTCTGTTGGTGGACAGTACTTACCTGTGTAGGCTGTAACAAATTTACTTCTTTCATTTGGAGGAATCCAATTTGCTGTTATGCAGTGAAGAGCTGGCCATGCTATCCCCTATGACAAATTATAGTGTATTACAATATGTTATATGAATCATAACTCATTTATAAGGCTGGGAGCTCATTAGTGTAGGTGACCATATTTTTTAAATAAAAATTGTAACATGGATATCATAGGTCTACTGGCTTGACCAACTAACCGAAACACATACTTTATTTCCCAGAATTCATTATCTTATAATACCGGCAATAAAATAGAAAAGCGCACAATGTGCACTGGGATGTAATTCATTGTCTTATATCCCATAGTTATATCCACTTTCTTCAGTATACGACCAAATAAAATGTCAACAATTGGTACCAAATTATTTTATGACACAGTATTTAAAGGACCTGGAATATATTCAACAGTACTTGCATCGATTCCATATAATGAACAATGCAGATTGTAAACATGGAGAAAATGAACAATCTGTTTTCATGTCCCATATACACATATGAAAGTTATAAATTCATTTCCTAATTGAATCAACATATTATTCAATACACCATTCCCTTCCATAACACACCCTCTAATAATGTAAGGTACAAACATTTCGTGTCTTTTGTAAAAGATATATAGGTACCGGTAAACAAATAAAAAAGTAAAGTGTTTCCTATACAGGCCATGGAGGCCCACAGGGTTCCAGGAAGTTGAGGCTCCCATCTCCCATGACCAAAGTCATAGATAGATATTATTTATTATCAAAAATTATAGAACATATAAATGGACTCATGAATCAATAATAATCATTTTGATTCACTGTAACAATTTTTACAAATTCATGTCTTTGTCACTTAAATCTAAGAGAAATACTGATATAGGTATCTTACAACATCTTACTACGTTACAACCTATCTTTCTCACATGGTACAGAACGTAAATTTTTTCGTTGAATTCTTAAATAAATAATAGGTTATTTAGAATATCCAGTCATGAAAACCACCATTAATGGCCGTGGGTGTCGGCATGCTGACCACATGCCCCCCAATCCTGCCATCTGCCTGTGGTAGATGATGCAGCGGTCGGATGGTAGGCCAAGTCCCTCCAGGGATGTAGCGCCACAGAGTTTAGTTTTTTAGTTTCTATTTAGAATATACTACAAATATTTTTGTGGTAGCCCACTTATTACAAAATGTCTTAAAGGAAGTAAATGTTAATTTTAAAGAATAGTAGTCGTACTGTAATTAGAATTTACAATAAAATCTCCTTGTTGTACACAATTAATATCTAATTACACTGAAAACTCTCCTATTTGTAAAGCAAGAAACTCTTGAATAGAGCGAGGCTGATGGTGATAGATAGCACAGCAGTCAGACGATTGGCCCTGTCCCTGCAAGGGATGTACTGCCGGGGAATTTAATTTAATTAATTACTAGACAAACCACAAAGATGAAGAAATTTAGTGGAAATTATTTGCATACAGTTATATAGTAAATATCTGGAATGAAATACTTACAGCTAATGTTCCTTGAAGAAGACGAATAAATGTAAGAATTCTGTAGTCAACTGAGGCAGTTGGTATGAAAAATCCTAGTACACACAAAATCACAGTGTTTAAACCAAACACTAATTTTGTACCGTACCGATGGCCCAGTATGCCTCCGAACATCATAGCAATCCAATAGGTCCAAAAACTGGCCCCTAGGATCAGATTTTGATGATATTCATTCCATTCATATTCCTGTGATTGAAAATTTGTTCATTAAAGTAGTTATTTATACCCCTAATTTTTTAAAAGTTTTCAGACATATCTCTCAATTAAGAGAATTAGCAGTATATTAAGCCTATATTCTTGAAAGGAAATTTTACCATGCCCGGGTATCAAAGCTACAGTATGCTGAGCGGTTACATGCCCATGTCACAATGACCAGCATGCTCAATCCATCAAGTGGCAACTCACGGGAAAGTGTTGTTAATTGTTTTTACGTTTTTAATTATTACAATTTTCTTCATAGCATTTAGTTGCATGTGAACATTTCTGGCTGCTTTTTTGTATGTTTTAGCTTTATTTTACTAGGTTTCATAAAAGAGACATCAGAGACAGTAGATGGCAGAAGACAAAGTCTATAACAGTATGGTATTGTGAATAAAGTACCATTCATGCAATTTCTAGTTTCTAACGTAAAATGGTATAGCACGTAGCCTGTATCTAGTCTGTTTATCTGCATTGTATATGAAAATGATAATTGAAGTAATTTCTTTCATAATCTACATTTTTGTTTCGTTTTTCGATTACATTTCTAACAGTTGCATTCTGAAAAAGTCCAAAATTGGCTTACAGTGAAAAGAGGCTAAAGTTATTTCTTGAAAACCTAAAATCATATAAAATGTTCCACAATGTCTGTGGATATATGTTATTCCTATGCCTAATCAAATGCAGCAAAGCTCGGGCAGTTAGTAGTCAGAAAATAAGCTTTTCAATCCTAGGTCCAGTCCTAGCTCAAATCTTGATTATTTCTTACTTCTAAAAAAAAATTGCTAAAATAATATGAGGATCCTCATAAAAATAAACACATGATACACATGATACAGAGGGGGGGGGGGTTAAGACACAGAGTGGGCAGAGGCTTACACAAGTTCTGGATGAAAACCAGCCAGCAGAACAACCAGGATTTAGAACAGGGTACAGCACATCAGATCATCTTCAAACACTGAATCAACTCATGGAAAAGGCAAAAGAATTTAACCTCAAACTTTACATAGCATTTGTGGATTACGCCAAAGTGTTCGATACTGTGGAGCATGAGTACGTAATGCAAGCCCTAGAAAACCAAGGAATTCAGAGTACATACATAAGATTAATGGGAAAAATCTACGAGAATAGCCAGGCAAGAATAAAAACAGAGAAGGAAGGGCATACCTTCAAACTAGGAAGAGGAGTAAAGCAAGGAGACCCCCTGTCACCAAAGCTATTTACATGTCTGCTCGAAAATCAAATGAAAAAGCTGGATTGGGAAGACAAGTATGGTATTAGTATAAATGGATCTAACCTAACCCATCTACGGTTCGCAGATGATATTGTAGTAATTGCGAAATCATCAAGGGACTTAGAACGAATGATAAGTGATTTAGATACAGTGAGCAGAGAAACAGGCCTGACCATGAACCCAGTGAAAACTAAAATAATGACTAACGACACAGACGAACAAATAAATCTAAGAGGCGAGGCAATAGAATATGTACTGGAATACATTTATCTAGGTCAGAACATATTATTTCACAATAGCGCAGAGAAGGAAGTGAAAAGAAGAATTGGTCAGGCCTGGAAGAAATTCTGGAGCTTGACATTCTTTCTAATGGACAAGTTCCAAAAGACCAAACTGAAGGCTGAAATGCTAGAAAAATGCATATTACCAGTGATGCTATATGGATGCCAAACCTGGGCCATGACAACAAGGCACAAACAAATGCTCCAAACATGCCAGCGAAAGATGGAACGGAAAATCCTGCAAATTTCAATAAAGGATAGGAAAGAAACGAAGAGATTAGAAGGAGAACAGGAATGAACGACATCGTTAGCAAGGCAGAACAACTCAAATGGAGATGGGGAGGCCATGTGGCAAGAATGAACGACAAAAGATGGACCTACCAACTAACAATATGGGATCCCAGGGTAGGAAGAAGGAATGTTGGAAGACAAAGAACCAGATGGTCAGACACACTACGAGATAGGGCAGGAGCTCAATGGTCAAGGAGAGCAAGAAATCGCAAAGGTTGGAAAGAGCTAGGGAAGCTCCTAGTGAAGTGAAACAAGTGAAGAAAACTGTAGTACAGTGCTCAAGTTCAGTGTTAATCAGTCCAATACAGACAAGAAACGCAGAACAAGGTCAATCAGACCAAGACATAGATATAGAAAGAAAAGTGCACGGTCAGGACAAGGTAGCGGACTCCTTAGGCCTAGCTCCCCTAAGCGAGTTCTATTTTTGAGCAATCCCTGCTAGAAAGCAGGAGGCCTTAGCCCTCAAGGGATGTCAAAGGCTAATTTCATTTCATTCTTTCATTCATGTTGAAAATAAAAACGGTCAAGTTTTATTACTTCTAAACGTAATAAAAACTCTTATAATTCTTTAGAAGTGAATTAAATACACTGCACAACTAGTATCAGTTATGTATATATCATGTAAAAGCAGCCTCATTAAACATACTTTTTCTATTTACTCTGTTTTTACTACTAATAGAGCAATACCTTTCCCTTAGGAAGAAGTTGAGTAGGCCTACTGTTGGGGGGTACTTTTCATTGTCGGGTGATACAAAGTTGGGGGTACTTTTCATGAAACTTGGGGGTGGGCACCCCTGTGATACATCATTTAGCCATAGTTTCTAATGAAAAGAGGTAACCTACTCCAGAAGTTTGTATTGGCAATTTGCTTGTCTTGTGCACATGAACATTTTTCAAATGAATCCTCTTGATTCAAAATCCCAAAAACGCCAAATTATATTTTCTTACTTTTGTACCTCACCAGATTTGTATGGATGGCTTAAATTGGTAAATGTGAGGTTCAAAACCCCCTAAAGTACTATATAATGCCATGTTGAAAATCAGAGTTAAGTTCAAAACCCCTCTATCCCACTGCTTTAAACTTCAAAAACACCTCTATTTTTGAATGGCATTTAGGAGGTTTTGAATCCAGAGGATTCAAATCATCTCAAATATCTACATAATAATACACTAAATAATTTATATCAATGTGCATTGTAAATTTATAAGAAATAATCTACAAATCCAGTTTTTGAAACTAGCTTAATAAATTGAATCAAAAGAAAAATTATTAAAAAACAGAGCACTTCATGGGATTTGAACCCTACCCTCTAATTTACTTTAATGATACACAGCTAATGACAAATTTTTCCCATTCCTTCTGTTTACTACTAGACTAGTAAAGTAAATAATGATTGATTTTCTGATTGGATATATAAGCAATCATGAACTAAAGATTATTGTGTCTGTTGGACATTACATGAGAATATTATAGGAGAAAAATTCCTCTGACACTGATTTGAACCTAGGACCTTTAGCTATCCGTGCCACTGCTGTACCAACTGAGCTAAGCCAGAGTTCACTTCACAGTGCCAGATTGAACTTCCCTGCTACGACTGATTAGTCACATAGACCAGGCCGTACTGGCGCACGAGTATGCAAAACTTTTCGGACGCAGTTTCTTTTTGGCTTCTTAATTATGACACCTTACAGTATGTAGAAATGCAGGTTGCCACCAAATATTGTGGTCGAGGTTATCTTGACCCGCCATTAAAGATGGCGGATGAGCCACATCATGTTTACGCCATTATCTCCGTGATCCCTGGTCCAATCTTTCCGTTCTTTTTTAAATAAAAGGAAATTAAAAATACAACCAAAAATGTTATTACACATTTTTTGATATCTTCTACCCTTTGAAAGTTATTTAGGTGCAAAGTGTTTTTTTAATATTCATAGAAAGGGTATACTAAAAATGAAACTATTTACAATTGGTTTAACAACTTTTTACGTTTATTACATGCATTCCTAGTACATTCATATATTTTTTATTCAGTTTCAAATATAAAATACATGTTTGCAGTCCTCAACAATACATACATATAGTGGTATTCAGTTCATTTGCTTCTTTTTTACAGCTGCAACTAAATGTCGTACAGCGAGACCTACAATTGCACGGTGGTACTATGTAACCAGGCACTGCCTTTTTTGTAACATACTTTGATAGAAGTTCATTGCTATTTTTTTCATAACCAAATTCCGTCAAGTCTAATCTATTATGACAGAAGAAACAGGATTATATGGTGAAAATACGTTACAATCCATATTAAATGGTAATCACTACGATAGGGGCGTTAGAGCACACTCTATGAAGCTCTTACTTATTTGCAGCTTGAGCAATATGTTAAGTATGCTGAACTTCAAGTTTTGGAGGAGTTGTTTATAACTTCAGAAGTCCAAATCTTACGGGAAGCTATTGCCGATCACAATGTGGCTGATTTCAGTACGACATACCCTCTTTTAGAATGTGATCTGGAAAATGCAAATTTCTTTAAAAGCTTCAATGATTTCATGGCACCCAGAAGCGCTAATAACGATACATTGCAGTACTAAGCTTATATGAAATACTGTGAATTGGTTGGAATACTGTTCGACTCGTTGCAAGCCGACAGAGATTGCAATTTTGAACTCCATATTGCATCTGTAAGAAAAATGTTACCGTACTTTTTTTCTATGAACCACAACTATGCTCCTGGTATCACGATGTAGGCCTACTTACAAGACATGCATTTACTTCCAGATGGCGTGAAAACTGATCTTGAAAGGGGTATGTTGTCAGTCAAGAAGAGTTCAGGATCACTATAGCTATTGAGCAATCACAGATAAGTTTATCAGCGGTCAGTGGTGGATTGATTGGGATAAAAAAAATGCAATGAGGAAATGGATAGTTCTGTACCCAACAAAGAGTGCTATTCACAATGTACTCCTGGAATTTTTGTGACATGAACAATGATCCTACAGGAGCAGCCGAGGATTAATTTACGCATAATAAATGGAGTCCCTCTAGAATAAAGAGAGATGAGGCTGATTTAAAGAGTTTAGTTAGGAGCCTGTCAGAAAGAAGAAACATATTTACAGAAAAAGACGAATAAATTGGTAAACGAAAATGTACCATCTTGTATTTTGAAGTTTGAAGAACATGGAGAAAATCTTCATGAAGAATTCTTTTATTTATGCTTTAGGAAAAAGAAAAAAGTGTCTTCGACCATATGAAGAGGGCAAGCTTTCGGAATTTAAAATACGCTCCTAAGCAGAAAGATACAAACTGCCAAAAAGGTACAAACAAGGAACTTCAGAAATTAAAAGAATCTCTTGACATCCATAAGATTGTAACGTTATCGATTCAACGTGAATAGACCCGAAGTCTATTGGTAGTCATGAACTAGCAGAATATCCTCGTGCCTTGACTGATGTGCATGGGTTCATGAAAAAACCTGATAAGCTCGTTCTTATGAATGTTATTGACAATGAAGTTAGTTGCGCTTATGATGTAGGCTACGGTCTTTCGTTAGGTCATTGTATGATTCATATATTTGACTGGATGGCTCTTGTGTTCATCATTCAACTACGTAAATAGGTTTGGGGACTTCACAGGAGCTTTCTACAAGTACATAATTTCTTTCTATTCCAGACCTAACGTACAAAGAATTTACATCTTTTCGATAGATATGGTGAAATTTCTATGAAGAATATGGACGCGAAAAGATATGCAAAAGGTTCCAGTCCTGTACAACTCAAAATCTTGGGACCATCCACTCACGTACCTAAAAATATCAAGAGTTTTATATGTTGCTCTTCAAATAAACAAGAACTTGTAAGATTCCTGTGCAAAAGTGCAAATCACTATGTTAAACTGAATGAAAATCAAGATTTGGTGATATTTGGAAGATTTGATGACGAAACTAAATGTTTCAAAATCCAGGGAGGGGACTTCAGAGGTTTTGGATCTAAGATGAAATCATACTGAAGCAGACACCAGAATATACGTGCGTGCTTTTCATGCTGTACAACCTGGATCAGAGCTAATGATTCATAGTTCAGATAGGCCTACTGATATTTTTGTTTTGGCAATTCATTTCTGGCCAAAATTTAAAAATTATAACTGCTCGGCTCTATGGATGAAAGTTACATCTAACAAATTAAGAATAATAGGTCGCCATTTAGTATCTGACTCTTTGGGAGAAAAAAATTATTAATGTCCTACCAGCACTACACACTTTTACTGGTTGCGACACAAGCAAAATATCTTCAAAGAGAAAGGCCTACAATGAAATTAAACAACCTTACGCACAAGACGTCCTTAAGCCATTGGGAAATGGACTACCTCTCCCTCACTCACAGTCTGGAACAACTATATTTAAAACTAATAAATAAACCAGGACTATCAGCAGACGAAGCACGTTATATATCCATATCTCGGACTGTGAGACTGGTTTGTCATTAGACAGAATTCCATGCTCTACAGATACTTTACATCAACATGCTTTACGTGCATCAGCCCAAACATACATATGGAAGAACGCTTTCAACCCCTTGTGCGAGCCATTAGACTTGACGGAATTTGGTTATGAAAAAAATAGCAATGAACTTCTACCAAAGTATGTTACAAAAAAGGTAGTGCCTGGTTACATAGTACCACCGTGCAATTGTAGGTCACGCTGTACGACATTTAGTTGCAGCTGTAAAAAAGAAGCAAATGAACTGAATACCACTATATATATGTATGGGTATTGTTGAGGACTGCAAACATGTATTTTATATTTGAAACTGAATAAAAAATATATGTATGTACTAGGAATGCATGTAATAAACGTAAAAAGTTGTTAAACCAATTGTAAATAGTTTCATTTTTAGTATACCCTTTCTATGGATATTAAAAAAAACACTTTGCACCTAAATAACTTTCAAAGGGTAGAAGATATAAAAAAATTTTTTGTTGTATTTTTAATTTTCTTTTATTTAAAAAAAAAAGAACGGAAAGATTGGACCAGGGATCACGGAGATAATGGCGTAAACATGATGTGGCTCATCCGCCATCTTTAATGGCGGGTCAAGATAACCTCGACCACAATATTTGGTGGCAACCTGCATTTCTACATACTGTAAGGTGTCATAATTAAGAATCCAAAAAGAAACTGCGTCCGAAAAGTTTTGCATACTCGTGCGCCAGTATGGCCTGCACTAACAGGAGAGAAGTTCCATCTGGTGCTGTGAAGTGAACTCTGGCTTAGCTCAGTTGGTAGAGCAGTGGTAGTTTGTAACTCAGTTGGTAGTCATGACTATGACTAATCAGTCATAGGAGAGGGGTTCCATTTGGTGCTGTGAAATGAACTCTGGGTTAGCTCAGTTGGTAGAGCAGTGGCACGGATAGCCAGGTCCTGGGTTCAAATCCCAGTGTCAGAGGAATTTTTCTCCTATAATATTCTCATGATTTTCTGATGTTTTATATTGTGCTACTTATGACAATAATTCTTAGTTCAGTGAAATTTTTAAATAATTTTTACTCAGATCCTGTGAATACATTAATGAACTAGCCATTTAGCAACTGCATGAACATAGGCAACTCGCATTTCATTTCGCAAATTATATAAGTAAGATCTTAGAAATATAATTGTGAATTAGAGCCAACAACATTTGAATCCACACTATTGAATGTATAGCTTAATTTTGCAGAAACCAGTCATTGATCACCATTTTTTATTATTAGCCATGTAAGACTTTACCTCATTAGTGTTCAACACTGTGCTGCCAGTTGTTGAATTGCTATTTAATCCCAGTTTAGAACTTGAATTTTGTAATTCTTCAAGAATTAAATTCAAAGATGTATTGGAATCATTGTATTGAGTTTTCACCATTGCAACAATAGCAATGTTCATGTTCATTCGAGCCATGAAGTTGATTGCCACTCCCACAAAAATTAACCACCATAATACCGTTTTGCATTCTGAAACATTAAGAGATGTGTTACAAGATCTTCAACAATCTGATGAAACACTCACATGACTATCTGTACTACACATGGCTCTTGTGATTGATATTCTCATAAGTTGGAAAACTCCACAATCCGTTGCCTTTCCGTTTACATAAGACATAAGTTCCCTGTGTGCACACTTTGAATTTTAGTGTTGCAGATATCAGTCTTGATTATAACTATTCTTCACAAAATTTTGTGAGAAAGAATGTTTCAGATAATAGTTGATTTCAGTACAAACAATTATTGTTGGGAGCTGACGAGATGATCCGTGATTTGGTGGGGGCATGCAGGGGAAAGACGGTGTTGTGCTACAACTGCAAGTGTAGGGGAGCGCTGCTATTGGCTGCAGATAAGAGCCCCATAGTCATGCTAGGGATCATCTCGTCAGCTCCCAACTGTACCATGCTCCCTTGTGTAAGAGCAACAAATTTTTAGCATGATAATATCAGTGAAAGACAAAATTCTTGAGCTTTTATTTGTGCAGAGGTGACTCAAATTACGATAATATTTTACTAGATTTAATTTAATTTAGTTTAGTGTAATTTATTTTAGTTTTTCATCTCTAAACCTTGACAAAAATTGCTTTAAAGCACTGAATATAGAACATGTCAGAATTTATACAATAGAATATTGTATGTTAATAATAAAAGATATCAGATGAAATACAGTAGTCCCACCTATCGGATGTAAACAGGTCAATGGGATATCGGATGAATGCTTAAGGTGTCCTATTATTGGCACAGTTTGATATTTGCATTCAACAACAGGAAAACAATTATTTTGATTAGCTAAAATACAGTCTGGGCTAGATGTGAGTGTTGTAAGGAAGGAATCAGTGGCTGTTGTTCAGGGGAAGTAGGTGAAGTGGCACTTTACCAGTATTTCTACCTTACCAGACTTTTATTTTTCTTTTCCTTATCACGTATGTTGGTTTTTACTAGAAATGTGTTTCTCTATTTTTGTAATCTGCACTATGCGGTATTGTGTTGTAGCCAGCAAACATGCGATCAAACCGACTAGGTGTAGCATAGCCCTCTCTCCATTTTCTTCAACCTCTGGGGGCTGAGCTTAACTGGATGGAATGAGATTTCTTTCACACTGGCTACGTGTTCGGTCATGCTAAAAACTGGTTGGTTACTATGACAACCATGACTTCAGCTGCTTCACTTTCTCTATGAAGAGGGCTTTCGGTGAGATAAATGAGAGTTTCGTGCTGGCTCCTTCCCCTCATTCCAGCATGAGAAGCAGGTGAATGCATTACATTTAGTGCTGTGCTATGAATTCTTCTTACGATATAGTTTGTATTTTCTTAGAAATGCTGTGATAAGAAGGAGCATTTTGAATTGTGGGTGACCTACTGAAGCTCTACAAATATGTGGTACAAAAGAAGTGAAACATTCAGGAAAATGCTACAGTCTTAGTTTCAAACAATCATGGTTTACAGAATTCCTGTGGTTGTGCTCCTCTCTAGTTCTGCAGATATTATTTTGTTGACCATGCTTGCTTTTTAGCAATAAAAGCAGCATTCAAAATAGAGAAGGATTTGCTGCTTTGTTGATTATAACACAATTGTTTCACAAACATTCAGATTTGACAGATCATATAAAGTGCCAGAAAATTTGAAAAATTGAGAAAGAAATCTAAATATAATTTCAGATGCCCTACAGAAAAATGCTAGACTGTAAACTATGCTGTTCAATGAAGTTTGCAGCTTTAAGGGACTGAAGGATAGTTTGGTATACAAGATATAGGTGAGCTCAATTAGAAAGATAAACATGTGTAAATATTTATTTGCACGATGTAACTAATTAGTGGTACTTACGAATATTATTGCCATGGATCGTAACTTGACATTCCTACATGCAATCTGGTTGCTATGAAAACAAAAGAAATCTCAATGCTGAAAAAATTACAAAAAGCACTAGTGCCATAAGAAAAACCATCACAATACAAGCCTTTATCGAAGGCCAGAACCAAGGCCCCCCCAGTTTGTGGCGACTGTAACAGGACAAATATTCCATCCCCATAACAACCAACATATGCGAATCACTTTCTAAAATATAACATACATCTTCAGTAATGTGTATACATAATATTTTCAGCTAATATCTCAATATTAATGTAATTAAATTGATATAAATAATCATCGTGCAAAAAATAGCATGCAATACTCATTCCGTAAGCTCATAACGGATCTCGGAGATTGAAAAAAAACTCTTTCCTCGATCTGTATGCACCGCTTACGGAACTAGTACCACAATATACTATTTTCTACTACCTCAGGTCCAGGACATGAGGCACTGGAATGCAGAGTTACCCTCTGTCTCGTCCCCACTACTCTCGTTCAACAGCAGGCACAGGCAACTAAATCGGTTGATTCTGGGACTAGACGTGTGGCAGGTAGAAGAAAAAGGGAGGGGGAAATATAAGTGTTAGAGCTCTTTGTAGTGATGGGTCGTTCATGAATGAATTCCTCTTTTGAACAGCTCATTGTTTTGAACTGGTAACGAGCCAGCTCATTTACAATAAGCGTAGGCTTTATAAACTAACGAAGTTGCAATGAGGCAGGAGTTGTACCAGCTCTCAGCTCGCAACCCGACTCCACTCATAAGCAGCCAATAGTTGGCCATGAATAGTCATGTGACTTCAACTGCTCTAGAGTGAGTATTATGCCTGGAGTAGAATGAAATAGAACTTGCCAATTTGTTGTTTCAGCATTCAAGTAGGCTGCATTGTTATACATCTTAATACCTAGCAGAACAAAGAAAAGTTACATTATCTGAAAGCCACATAAACTCCAACATGGAACTTCATTGATGAACTTCATTATGAAGTGAATAATTTTCCAAGTAGTACGTTTATGAATAATCTAAAAAATGTTTTTTCCCACCACAATACTAATATTTTTTGTAGGACTAGGCAGAGTGTAATGCTGAATACGAATAATTATTTATATATATCAGTTATTACATTTATTAATGGGGTACGCCGTAGCGTAGTGGTTGAGGCGCTGCGCTACAAACCGGAAGGTCGCGGGTTCGATTCCCGATGAGGTCATTGAGATTTTTCAATTGGCCTAATCCTTCTGGTGGCACTATGGCCCTGGGGTCGACTCAGCCTCTAACAGAAATGAGTACCAGGAGCAATCCTGGGGGTGAAGGCGGCCGGTGCGTAAGGCTGACAACCTTACCACCTTCATGTGCCGAATGTCCAAAATCTGGGAGCCTCAACCTCCTGGAACCCTCTGGGCCTCCATGGCCTGTAAAGGGATCACTTTACCTTTACCTTTTACATTTATTAATAAACATGAAATGTGGTTTATTTGTACATATGTGAAATCGGAGTACTGTAATATATGAAAATAAGACAAAGATGTATTTACGTAATGTCTTGCGTTCACCAGAAGTTAAAAATAACCACTGAGTCACTGTTAAAAGTATTAATAGTGCCTTATATGATGAAAGAGACTTGTTTATTGTTATTTGGCGAGGCACCAATATATGTAAAATGTAATATATTAATCCAGAATAAAAATGTAGAATTGTGGTTGAGAATTATATTAAAATTTACCAATTAAAATTATTTTAGATTTAAAATAATGTCCATATTGTAATATGCTGTCCTCTTCTTGGTAATATTCTTCCAAATGTTGTTAAAAATCACTAATTTATAAAAGTTGTTCGTGAGCGTTCTAGCGTTTTCCTCGTATTCAGCTTTAAAATCAAACCTGCCTAGTCCTACAAAAAATACTAGTACTGTGGTGGGAAAAAAAACATTTTTTTAGATTATTCCAACATGGAAGTAAGCAGGATCTAGGAAGTAAGATGCAGAAAGATTGCCACCTATGAGCTGCCATGCAAACTACATGTTGAGGTCGTTCAGACACTGGAAGTAGCATAAAAGGCAGCTTGTTATACCTGCTCATGAACAAAGCGAATACACTTGATGCAGTTGCCATCTATGAGATGTCATACAAACTAAGTGAATGAAGTCATTCAAAGCATGAGCTGGAGCTCTCATAGCAGGCAGCTGGTTATGTCATTTGTACCCTACTTGTGAACGAACTGACTCTTTTAAACGACTCTCATTTACAAGCGGGAGCGAAAGAGCTAGCTCGTGCAATTGAACTGGTTGGACCCATCACTAGCATTTTGTGTCACCTGGCCCTGCACTAGCTCTTCACCCAACTTTCCAGCCACAAGCTGCCACTGGAAGGAATGTACAAATTGTGCCAATACTTTCATGTTATTTTAGCCAGATTTTCTATGATGTTTTTGTTGTAGCTGAGAAGGGTACCTCTTGCCCCAAACAAAATACTTCTGAAAACCCATTTATTTGTTGGGATATCGAATTTATGCATAGACCAAAAACTCAATATTCAGGGATGAAAGAAAAGAAATGTTGTTATTATTGTTATGTTTCTTGTTAAAATTATTAGTTATAATTAATGCTAATATTTTAATTATTATATTATTATTACTTTTATTATTAATATTGTTATTGTTTATTATTACCGTTATTATTATTATTATTATTATTAGCCTATTATTATTATTATTATTAATCTTAATTTATCACAAGCTTTAATTTTTGAAGCCTTACCGAAAAAATCTTCTCAATTTTTTAATCATGGCTTCACAAATTTTCTGAAGAATTTTAGTATTTTGACAGATCACTTGCATCCAGCTACAGAAATAGCCCTAAATATTGAAAATTCACTCTTACCAGCCATCCTATCTGAAAACTGTGGTTATCAGCTTTGCTGTTTGCCTTCATGGGTGACAGTGCTGCACTCTTACTGACAATGGTAGCTTTACAAATTCCTTCACATTGTTACTGGTACCGTATGCAGTTATCTCCTCATTTAAAGTTCCACCTGAGATAACTTGCTTTTTCTTACTCGCTCAGAGTTGGCCACTTTCTACCAGTTGGCCTTCAGCCCACCGTGTTGTATGCTTCAATTTACTTCCCATCAAGGTCAGATTATGAGACTTTACTTTGGCAAAATTGAAACCTCTACAGGTGCTTCCAGTGGCAGACGTACACTATGCTAATCATTTAATCATCAAGCAGGTTTAAAAAGATACCAATGAGTCATTTCTAACTTCTGTACCAGCCATGATACTAGGACAAAATCATTAGTGTACTGTAATTCTTTTGTTATATTTCTCGTACAATAAATTTAGAAAAGAAGGAAATATTATTATTATTACTTGTATTATTATGATTATGATTATTATTGTTATTATTATAATTTTACTATCCAAAATGGACAATTATATTATAACTTATGTATTAGTCTGTTACAAAACTGTAAAGCAATTTTTCTTTGTATTTAGGCTATTTAAAATAGTCAGTGAATTTCAAAATAGGCATCAAATATTATATAATCAGTTAATGAAATAATTTGAGTTGTAGTAATGAAAGTGCAAGCAGAAAATGTTGCTTGTTATAAATTGCGACTTTAAGGTAAGCCTATATATAAAATGCACATTAAAACAGTAATAGCAGTTCTGGTTTCAATGTTTCTTGGATACTGCTAGCATAACAACATAAGTCTACTTTGGTTGATTTCAGCTGTTTTATTATTGTAAACCATTTTGCAAAAGTACAAAGGGGAAAACTACTGGGTGGAATGATTATAAACCTTATGTATTTGGCTTGCTCCCAGTACCGGTACTCATTTGTGACAGAGGCTGGGTCAATCCCAAGGCCTTACAATGCCTTCAGAAGGATTAGACCAACCAAAAGTCTCAGTGATCTCATCGGGGATCAAATCCACAACCTTTGGTTTGGAGCACAGTGCCTCTTTTCTTCAGGATAATCCTGTGATATCAATGCTTATAATTATAGGCTACAGTACACAGTATGCTACAGAGACAGTGTGCAATTGAGCGGAGGGGGTCCTTGTGATAATGTAGTCTGGGCAGCAGTTTTTTTTTTTTTTAATTTAATTTAAATCTGACCATAGGTTTTTCCCTACTCTAATTTTGTTCCATGTAGGATGGTGAAGTGGAAGAACCTTGTTTCCCTGTGACTCACTTCTAATTATACAGGGTGTTAATAAATAACACCGAAATATTTTACCTGTGTATAGAGAGGTCTTAGACAAGCAACTTTTATTAGGAGAGCCGGCGCGGTGGCTCATGCTGTAGCGCGTGAGCCTGGCATGCTAGCGGTCCTGAGTTCAAATCTCGGGGCCGGCGGGTGTGTCATTCGTGGTGGACGAAGCCGTGCCTTGGGGGTTTTTCTCGGGGTTCTCCCGTTTCCCCCTCTCATTCCACCAACACTCTCCACTTCATCTCACCTTTCCCCCTTTTCCTCATCATCCCGTTTCCACTTCCGGTATCGGGCCTGCTTTGGCAGTCAGCGCCCTTTGGGGGCCTCTCCCGTCCTCCCCGCTGCTTGTGGTCAAGAGGTTGTTGGTGGTGTGTGCCGCGGACCTATCGGGGCTCCGGTTGGAGGGACCGAAGGGGGTGGCGTGTGTCGCGGACCTGTCGGGGCTCCGGTTGAAGGGACCGAAGGGGGTGGCGCATACGTGGCATGGTAATAAGGCTTGCTGGATGTAGGGGAGTTCCGTGGGGGCCAGCGGGGGGATCTGCAGTCCTGGGCGGCCTATGGGCACGCAACTCATTCCATCCCGGAGGTAGGTACAATAAGCCTGCGGCTTCGGTGCTTAGGGGCGTTCCCACCCCGCCTCCCGCCTAAAGGGCACTTATTCAATTCAATTCAATTTATTAGGAGATTTTTGCTCTGTGACGTAAAATGTGTATGCTACAGGGCACTAAAGTCATAATTTGTCTCATAAATCAATAATTACGCAAAATAGGGTTAAAATGTTGATTAAATTGACTTCATGCCTTCCTAATGATCGATAAAAACCTGACTCTTAATCATTTGTCAACAGCTATATCATAATTTAGTGTTAATATAATTTGCAAAATTTACAGACTAATCACATGACTGGTCGCCACTGCATTAGTCTTTTTTTATTCATAACTACTGACTACAGTGTTAACAGTGAAGTTCCTTTCTTTTGCATTTTTTTCTAATGTTAGAAGTCAGTGGCGGCCAAGCCCTGAAAGATTTTATGCTGTAACAGGAAAAATTGAATCCATAGAGAAGAAATCTCGTAATAAAAGTTGCTTGTCTATGTCCCCTCTTTACACAGGCAAAATATTTCGGTGTTATTCATTAACACCCTGTATAAATTATTACTAGGGCTGGAAACACAAGAAATTCTGTTCAGAGGCTTGATCTGAATCACAAGGTTTTAAACCAAGCTTTTCATAGAGAATGCATGCTGAAAATGTTTGTGATATCAAAAATATTTATTTAATTTAATGCAGGGGCAGTTTGATGTACATCATTAGCCACAAATAACAATGACAAAGCGATACACCTAATACATAAAATACAAAGCATAACATTGGAAACAAGGAAGGCACATGTTTACAGTAAAGTCATCTTCCCTCTTGCCTCCCAGTATCGGTCCACCAAAGTTGTACATTTGAGGGCAGGGCATATGGTAAGATGATGTGGATCCATGATGGAGTTCGTGTTGCATAAGAATATCAAAAATATAATTACCAACAAATAGGTTTGAATCTGGATACAGGTATACAATCAGCTAATATACCTAGGGCAACATAATATTAATCTATTAATTATGCAAAGATAGAACTTTCTCATCACTTTAATGTTATGGTATACATATTCATACCCTACGAATTACAATCTCCTTAACAAGTTTCAACTTTGCATGTAGACAAAAAAGAACATTACTATTATATTGTAACTGAGTTCTGAAGTTTTTGAAGCTCATGGCTTTTCATTTTCCTGGGATTATTCCATTCTTGTAACTCCGCAGATGAAAAGCAGAGGTCAATGAACCCAGGGATTGAAACTGCTGCTGCAGATATAAAGAAAACTTTCTGCCATTGTACAGTGGTTTGCTGTAATGGTATAAAAACAATGTGGATTATTTTGACTTTCTCAACGTAATAATATTCCAAGATACAACATAGCCTGGCAAATAATGGAATTATTATCAGAATTTAATTATTTATTTTGAAGTAAACCCTTCAGCTTTCCTTACAGGGAGGATTGGCATAATGGTCAAAGCATAGAGCCTTTTCACACTTGGTCACTTGTGACGGTCACTATTTAGTATTACCAAAAAAAGTGTGACAAGATTCAGCTCTGCCGATATGAAATTCATTTTGTAGTAAACAAAGGATTACTAAGATGAAAATTTAACTTAGAAATTTTCTGAAAAACCATAATTCAGACTTGAGGTTCTATAATTTGAAATTGCAGACATTATGTAGCATTACAGAACCGTCATTAAATAACTATTTCAAACAAACAAAATGAATAAAGTGGCTGGTTTTGATCACGGGTGAGCATCTTCATATAGTTTTCCTATAACAGTTATCACAAGTGAAGTTTATTTCTACACCTTTTCAACCTAAATTTTGGAAGAAGTGATTTCAATTTCGGAAAAAGTAAATTTATATATGGAAAAGTAATTTCAATTTCAGAAAAAGTAACTTCATTTTTGGAAACGGTAATCTTAATTTTGGAACAGTATTAAAACAAACACATATTCCTAAATTAAACTGTTATTAAAATTACAGCTTCCTAACAACATATTTATTGCTAATTAATATAACAATTCTTTGAACTAAACAGAATTTAGTTTCCCAGTGATATGCCCCTTTACTTCAGAACACTGTTTTATACATAAATTAAATTCATAAAATTAAGAAACTCTGTAACCCACATACAATACATAAATAATGACTAGGGTTTGGATGTTTATGACCTAAAAAAGTAAAAAATATGACTTTAAATATGCCCTTAAAAATGACAAAATATGAGCCAAAAATCATAAATATGACCTAATAAAATAACATATTTAAAAATAAATTAATGTTTCTGCTCTGGTAGATGATACAGCGATCAGGTGGTAGACTTTGTCCCTTCTGGGATGTTAGCGCTATAGACGGATTTAAAACGTTTAAAGACACACATCACATGAATTCAATCGGATAATCACTTTTTAACAATTTTGGTGATTTACAGTTTTTCTTCTAATGGACTGTTTTTAAAGAATTTGTTCCTGTCTACTTGTTTCATCAGCTCCAAATACTCTTAATATTTTGTAGACCTTGTATGTCCCTATAAAATGTGAACAATTGCATTAATTTTAAAATTGAAGTTATCTATTAATTTGGCATAAACATTAAATTAATTAAATAAATTTCAAATATAACTTGACCATATAGTACATAAGTTACACTGAATAATTGTGCTCCTTTACTGAATTTTTAACTGAAATATGACGTTAAATTACAGATATGTCTAAAATATGACCAAGACCACAAAAATGACCAAAATATGAGTTTATATGCGAAATAAAAACAAGCGTTCAATTCGTGTTTAATTTGTGTTTGCAGCGAGAATGGAGGTCAGGATAAAAATAGCCTGTGACATGTCATAAACATCTGAACCCTAGTAATGACTATTCACTGAAATATACAGAATTGGAGCAGGCTTTTTTTTCTGTACTTCAGGAATAATTTTCAACTTGACTACAAATTTCATCATAATTTTATTGCAGTACAACAATAACAAGTCATTTATTAAACTCATAACTCCGGACTACAGTAGCTCTCAGTTTTTTCCTTCCAAAAAATGGCATTATGACATTATTGCCTACCTATACCTTGGCAATTTTTAAGTCAGGAAATAATTGAGAGCTACTGTTGCTAATGGTTACAAGTAATTGTTTACGTTGTGTACTAACCCAGAAAGAATTTCAGACTTCAACACTTGGAGAGGACTGCTGATTCTGCAATACAGATTATCCCTCTCAAATATTTCTTCGCCCTATTACTTTTTCCGAATATAGATTTACTTTTTCCAAAATTGAGGTTGAAATGGTGTAGTTATCAAATTTTCTTTAAACTAGTACAGATATATAAGCTTATTACCTATCACAAACAAATGAAATTACTAATACAGATATAAGCTTATTACCTTTCACAAACAAATGAAATGACTAGGCCTAATTGATGCACATTGATTATATTTCAATACACAGGTTTTCTTAGAGTTTAAAGGAATTACAGCTATTATAGAAATACTGTTCATTTTTGTACTTACGTTCTCATATGTAAGAAAGCCTACAAGAAGTGGTATAAGGAAACCAGATGTGGATAGTATCATGCCATTAAGGCCCAATATAACACCTGTAATAAAGATGTCCATTATAACTTATATATATATATAGGCCTATCTTTTAATATTATATACATTTTACAGAATAACTCTTTGATTTTTTCCTGTTCCATTGGTACAGCTGTAAAGAAAATCATCCAACTCAGTTCACAGATTGCAAAGGCTGACCTTCAAATCTCCTTTGAGGAAATGGAGCTTTATAACGAACATCAAGCTAGCACTCAGGGAGCTGAAGTTGGAACAGGCAAAGAAATTAAAATACCTAGGCAAGTGGATAGACCCTAACCTGAAAAAAAAGCAGTTGTATAAAGGACTACAATATGGAAATGGCATGACAACTAACCATAAGCATCTATAACAAACGGTCAGAGTCTTTTAATGCAAGCTCAGCCAGTATTGTACAGCCATTCAACCAGAGGCCCTATACACAGCCGAATGCCTTGTGATGTACAAGAAAGGTCTGATAGGTAAACTAGAAACCAAGGAAACATGGATGTCCGCAGAAATTTTGTCAAGGGGGGCAAATTAACAAATTACCGCCACCGTCATTATATTACTAATACAACCACTTTATTATTATTATTATTATTATTATTATTATTATTATTATTATTATTATTATTATTATTATTATTATTATTATTATTATTATTATTGTTATTATTATAATCCACATAATTGATTTAACTGTAGCTGTACTTATGGCTATGGATATAAAGAAAAAATCTGTTGTGGTACACTCACATGAAATTTTCTACACCCTTATAATTTCACAAGTACTATTCATATAAAATGTGATACTTCCATTCTCTTACCTTTATTACAATAAAATGTTTGGCAAGAAATGATTTCAAGTTTAGTGGAAGTTATTATTCCTACATGCTCAAATCAAGTTACCGAGTAGTTACAACTTGTTTTTGTCCATACAACTCCAACTACAATATGTGGAAACTTAAGCCTCATTTCACATTAGCTGCCTGTAGTAATTAAGTTTAGAGATTTATGTGTAAACAAAATTTCCAGGGAGGGGCACCAGCCCTACCCTGCCCCCCCCCCTTCCGGATGGCCATGCAAGGAAAGGAAGATCCTTTGGAAGATCTTGGGCCCAATCAAAGAAAATGATGAGAACAGAAAAAGACACAACCAAGAGCTATATACACATATGGAAAAGAAAAGAATCCATATATGTGGAAGGAGGATCTCTTTCTTTAGTTACCTTGCATGTATGAGCTCAGACAGACTATCCAATCAGCTCCTTGTCTACTTTCTGAATAAGAATAGCAAAGGAGTCTGGCTTATCTGGGTGAAAAAGTACTTGAAAGAAGTGAGAAACACATATGATGACATCTTTGGAGGAAACTTGGAGGATACCAGAATTTCCAAGCAAAGCCCAAACTGAAAGCAGACCTGAAGCGGCCTGAAAAGCAGAAGGAAGCTCACCAAAGAGGAATGTGGGAATATTGGGGAAGGGTTAATGACCATAGAAGAAGAAGAAGAAGAAGAAGAAGAAGAAGAAGAAGAAGAAGAAGAAGAAAGAGACAGAGAGAGAGAGAAACACACATACAGTTGATATGATATGGTCCTTATCTGGCCAAATCGATATTAAGCTAGTCCATTATGAAAATGATGGATTCTGTCTTATGTGATTACATTAGATTTCTAGAGATTGTGTTCTAAAATATGAATTTGAATAGATGAAGGGATGGGTACAGCCTCTAGCACATACTGATTCCTTCTGCACTTCCTGCCCCCCCCCCCCATTAAACCATATTATCTAGTGTCCCAATGTAAGGGGGAAGACTCTTGGTTTCATATTCTGGCAAAGTATAGAGGTTTTGAAAAATGGAGGCAAAAATCTACCAATATCTTTTACAGCATCAAAAAGCAAAAAATAAGCAATGAACATGTCTGGAGTTACTAGTGGATAAAGATGTTGAGGAAAGGATTGGGAAATTTTTAATGAAGGCAAAACAGCTCAGGTTCGAGAAAGAGGCAAATTAAAAAGCGGGGGTGGAGGTTGAGGTATAGATTTAGTATACTTGTCATTATTTTGTATTTTATTTATTTAAGTATTATTTTGCTCTCTTTTTCTTGTGTTTTAAATAAGCATGTACGGTCTACGGTTCATGTGGACCCATGCAAATATTTGCAATTGGTTTTGTAAAAAGGCATTTAATATAATAAAAACACTTACTTACTTTTTTTTTATATTGCCTAGTTTTCATAGCAAACCAGCACCCCCTGAATTTGTTTGTCTTTGACATAGGCCTACCTACTGCCTAAGACAACCCCAATGTTGGAAATTCCCTATCCAAAGCAGAGCCATTTCACAACTTGTGAGCATCACAGTCAAGCCAAGTCTTTCACTAAAATCAAATTTCAGACTGATGACTTAGGTTCCAACTGAGGAAGGTTGGGAATGTGGGTACCATATGCTGCCACATGAAATTTATACCTGTGAGAAAACCCCTTATAAAATTGAAAAATTTCCAGTTTCATCTTTCATGTATAAAGGTCATCCCTCACTGAGATTCAGACTTTATTTCACTGTCATGGTGAGCCAATGCCCTTGAACAGTAGCTTTGAACATGATATTCATGATTTCTATTATGCAGATTAATTTTAACTCATTGTATTCTAACATCTTTTCGAAATAAATAAAATCAGGTAAACTGATATATAACAAAGTGCCAGAATGCTTTTGTTTATTCAGTGATAAATTAATTTCAATTATGATATACAGAAAAATGCCAGAATGCTTTTGTTTAATCAGTGATAAATTAATTGCAATTATGATATGCAGAAAATAAGTTATTTTTGTAATCTATCTCCAAATTAAGCTGTAGATCAATTCATTAAGCAGGACTTATGGAAGAACAAAGGTCTAAAGTTTGATAATAAGAATAAGAATAAGAATAAGCCCGTGTCATCCCTTTATGGGCAAGGGCCTCCTGCTGTGATGCAGGGTGAGCTCACTTTTGAACCTGCCAGGGGAGCTACTCCTGACAGATTTGACTTTCACATTGTGTATTTATTTCCATGCTTGATTTCACTTTCACTTATCCCATCTGTTTGTTGAAGTAATAGTGTCCGTTATTCATGTCCACTTAACCTTAATTCAAACTTGTATACACTGATATAAGACATTCTTAAAATATGTCAACATTTCACAAAATACACAGGCAAAGAACTCCACTTTATGTACATAGGCCTAATTATTTTGCAGTAATATATCTTCTGTAAATAACAGTATTCAACTTGATCAACAAAATAAACATTTGATAATCAAATGCAAATAATAAGTCATGGCTAACTGTATTGCAAATTCCAAAGCCATATGTGGACCCTAGAACACAAGGGGTCTAAGTGACATTTTTCTCATTCTCAGTAAATCAAAGTTAAAGTTTGAAGAAGTATTTTTATGTGGAATTGAAAAATTAATTTTATCTTTTTATTCTAAAATTTCAATCAGGTCTTTGATTTTCAATATCAGTTGTAACTTTTTTTAGTACTTTTAGTTTAAGGCATTTTATAATTTTTTTTTAAAACTCATGTTTACACTTATACCCCTTGAATTTCAAAAAGGCATCACTTAGTTCCCTTGACCCCTGAGCAAAAGGGAGAGTAAAAAAACTGCAGTTGTTACATCATAGGATACAAATTGGTTTTATTGATACAAAAGTATGAAAGAAGGAACACACTTTAACAATGTTATCGTTAATTTAAAACTTTTTCTAAGTAACACAATTTAATCGTCAGTGTCATAAAAGTTGTCTGGTTCACATTCCTCTCCTTCAACTACTGGTGTTGCTTCCATGGTTCCACTATGTGGCAGGTCAATATAGAATTGATGGTAGATAGGAGGGACAAACTGGAGAAGTTCCATAAAATTTTCATATTTTTTCTTCTTAAGTTTAGGTTTTATTCCTGCTGGCTGAAGAACTGGAAGTTGAGTAGGAAGCCTACCTGATCTGGGTGCCACCATTGATAATTCATTGAATGGCTCAGTACTTCCTGATGTATTCTTGTAAAAGAGGGTTGTTGGACACGACTTTTTGAAATGAAGAACTTGCATTCCTCGGATACCTTTTACGGTTTTTGGGAAGAAAGTACTCCATTGCTGGAGAGAAATAAAATCATCATCTTCCATCAGGTTTACTGTAAACTTTCGGCTTGAAGACGCAACCAACTCAACCCAGTCTTTTGGGACATACATGACTCTTTGATTTTCTTTCCTTTTAATCTCTATAAGCCCGAAATCTTGGTCACATTCATTATATGAATGGCCTGTCACCAAAAAATGGTGTGACACCGTTTCAATTTGAGTATTTTTCACTATGTAAAGCCAAAACTTTGTGATCAAATGACTTTTATTTTGGCCCCCACAGTTATCACTAATGCTACCATGTGTTTTACATGTGGAGGCAGACTAGTGATATACTTTAAAAGGCAAGAAGCTATCTCCTGACATCCCCTGCCAGCTTGCCCCTCGTGCCACATGAACATATGTCCTATTTTGGTTTTAAGATCATGATCAAATGCTAAAAGGTTAGATAATATCAAAGTTTTTAGTATTTACTTACCTGAATCAGAAAGGTTGGCACTGTCACCATTGATGGAGTTTTGCATTGAAGATCCAAGCTCTTGGTTATCCATTTTCAGTAGTCACAATGCAAGTTTGATTAGATGTAAAGGGATCCAAGTGGCACCTAGACCCCTTGCACTCCAAGTAATGAACTACATTTGCTAGTTGGTTTAGGGGCTCTCCCTTAGGGAGCAGCACCTGTCAATAAATCCACTTGAATCTCTTTACCACTCAAAAGAATGGCATTTTTACTACCATATTTCGTATCTAACTCAATTTTTTCAAAAATGTCACTTAGACCCCTTGTCTTCTAGGGTCCACATATATGAACAGTGAAAATGTGTTGTCAGGATAACCGATTTGCATTTGTTAAATTCTTTATATATTACCATAAAATAGGCCCTAAATTGAGCATTACTCCGATACCGGTCAACTAATTTGGTCCAATATCAATAGGGTTCTTCCCATGAACATTATAGCCTAAATACGTATACCAAGTTTCATTAAAATCCAATTAAGCATATTTGAGTTATCCTGCGTACAGACATTTTCCCGTCCCCCACACAATCTCATAAAGTACCATACTGGCACGTAATAAATAAATAAATAAAATCAATATTACATTCTATAGACTCCCTGCATTAAAGGGAGAAATGTTCTATGTGCTTCAAATGGCCAAAATTAAAAATCCTCATGTGTTTGAGCTTGTAATTTAAATCTTCAGTATCAGGAAGAAACCAACCTGTAGTAAGTATGGTCTTTGTCAGGTTTTTCCAACTTCATGAGGTCCGAGGGGCAGCATTAATTACAAGGAATTGATTGGAGTACCACAAAATTTGTTTGGGTTAAAATTAGACAAGTTGCAAATAATGAGCAGAAAATTAAGTAAAATTTATGTGCAACTTCACTTATTTAAGACCTTTTAAAGAAGCCTTGAAGTAAGTTAATCTTATACCAGTAATTCACATAAAAATTCTGAGTTGCATACTTTAACTTGACCTGAAATTCTAAAATTAAGTGGTACAAATTAACTTTTTAACTGCTGTGATATTTGAAAACACTTCTTACTATAAAGCATTACTATACAAGCTACGTATCTTCGGCAGGGCAAGTTCAAACTCGGATTGCTCTAACTATGAAAAATTGTATTTTAAAAACTATGTTAATTAGGTCGATATATAGAGTTTTTTTTAATGCAGATAACGCCACAAGACTCAAGATTATTGAACCATTCTTTTTTATTAAGCTCACTGTCAGGCTGAGTTGGTTTATATTTTGATTGCGAGTTCTTGAATGCAACCTTTCCAGATAGATGGATCAATAAAAATGGTCCATCACAATGGCTAATATCAGAGATGCCCCTCTTAACTTTTTTACGGGTTACACAACAAACAAAGATTTGATAGTAAAGACTTGGCAAGAAACTGAGTATCGGTTAGACATTTTTTGGTAAAAAACATGTTGAAGTGTATGCATAAAAAACTTGAGTTGAGGTACGATTTGCTAAACATGCCTATAAGTAGCATAGTTTTTCAGTGAACTTGTTAATATAAAAAATTGAAACTTATTAACAATAAATTATAAACTGAAACATTAGTCTTGGTTAACGGGTCAATCCATATGAAGTCAACCAACACTGGTTGCTTGACCATTTTAAAAAAAATTCATTTTTTGTCAGATATCACCCCTATATACCAATAGTACAAAACGACAAATATTTTATTTTTACTCGGTTCCGTTTAGAAATGGCGGCCATCTTTCAATCATGGCGGACAGCTATTTTTGCATTTGTGGGTGTTTATGCAAATGCAAATATCTCTGGACTGGGAAGTGATAGAGCCTTGAGAAAAAAAGCATTATTCTCAGTAGAGTCTGGGCTACATTTCTGGTCAAAAGCATTGGTTAGCTTAATTCACTTTTAAATGGTGAAAAAGGGGGCTAAACCTGAACAAAACTTTTGCAATATTATGACTTTTCAGGGTGTCACTATCTTACCTTGGAAAGAAATCTCGGGTGTCAGTTTTTTGTAGGAGGTACATATGTACCAGTACTTTCCTGGAATAAAATACAAAGCCACACATTTGTTTGCTTCCATTATTTAGGACTCTCAGAAAATAATGATTTTTCCAAATTTGACCAATTTTAGGCCTAAATATCTCTGGTTGGCAAAATAGGAAAAATCTAATTTTAGGCTCAATTCAAGGTCTATACGACACTAAGCTACTGTGAAAATTTCAAGTTTGAGACTCAAGCCAGAATGAAATTATGCTTGATACAACAAAGTGAAAAAATCGTATAGTAGGCTATATATGTAACACCCTCAATATCAGCCTTAATTAATACTGACATTTTAAATAACGATTTAGAGCCTTAACATAACAATTTAGATACCTTTTCACATAATCACATGTGATTACATTTGGTGTTTCACCAATAGATGGGATATCTCCTCAGATAGGTGAGGTTCAATATTATGGGATCGTCCAGTCGATGTTGTCAGCTCCATATCTTCAATATCCTCATCAAAACATATTTCCAACTTTTTTCTAATAGCTTCAGACACCTTCTTATACTTTGCTTTTAAAGCCCCTTTTCTTTTATCAGAACTAAGTTTTTTAATTTTGGCTGCAGGTGACAATTCCAAACTACTACAAGCTGCATCAACCTTCACCATATTTTCTGTTTTGTCTACATATTCATCACTAACGTTATCAACAGTAGCAGTATGAGCAGTAGGCCTAACAAAGATCTTTGTGTAGCATGTAGGGCATAAGGATTTCCCTGGGACAATATTTACAGGGAAGTGTTTTTCCTTAAAAATATAATCCATTTTTATTTCTCTTAGTCCCTTAGACACTGATTTTTTGGCACTTTTAGAGGGTCACAACAAATGCGTCCAAAGAGGTGGTTGTACTGTGATAAAAACTTGATTTCATGATACTTGCAGATGAGGGAAAGATTTGAAGATATTCGTAATGAAAGCAATGATTTTTCTTCAGAACTATATTCACTGAAATGCCTTAGTCCCTTGGGCACAACACCATAAACATTTCTGTGGCACAGTTCATTGGTCAATGTTCCTATACAGCACTGAGGATCCATCTTGGTCTATTCAGAACACTACCAAGCAAAAAGCACTTCTTCACCCTACAACTGCATCCAACAAACTGAATAACTGGCTGGAACAGTTCATGTCTCAGCATGAGCAGTTGCATGTTTAGACTTGTCTATACCCTCTCATCTTGCTCCCCACTGTGACTTTCCATAAAAGCAAAGGTTGATTGTTCCCTACTCAGGCATATGAAAATTAACTAAGCACCAAGCAAATTGTGTACAATTAGTTATAACTGGTAATAAGGGAAATCCAAATTCTAAAACTGAACAGACTAAAATAATATACGCCTACATACATACAAACAAAAATTGATTCAGATTTGTTTTTTCAATTGAAAACTTGTAGGCCTATCCTCTATAATTTATTTTAGCAGACCATAATGATTTATAATTAGGCTTATAATATGTAAATGAGGCCTTAAAACCATTAAATATTGTGGACTAGGGTGATTATTTATTTATATATGGTTCACACAAAGCCTCATTATTTAAGGAGTTTGTTTGATACATAACTCCATTCTGGCTTGAGTCTCAAACTTGAAATTTTCACAGTAGGTTAGTGTCGTATAGACCTTGAATTGAGCCCAAAATTAGATTTTTCCTATTTTGCCAACCAGAGATATTTAGGCCTAAAATTGGCCAAATTTGGAAAAATCTTCATTTTCTGAGAGTCCTAAATAATAGAAGCAAACAAATGTGTGGCTTTGTATTTTTTTCCAGGAAAGTACTGGTACATATATACCTCCTACAAAAAACTGACACCAGAGATTTCTTTCCAGGGTAAGATAGTGACACCCTGAAAAGTCATAATTTTGCAAAAGTTTTGTTCAGAATTAGCCCCCTTTTTCACCATTTAAAAGTGAAATAAGCTAACCAATGCATTTGACCAGAAATGTAGCCCAGACTCTGCTGAGAATAATGGTTTTTTCCTCAAGGCTCTATCACTTCCCAGTCCAGAGATATTTGCATTTGCATGAACACCTACAAATGCAAAAATAGCTGTCCGCCATGGTTGAAAGATGGCCGCCATTTCTAAACGGAACCGAGTAAAAATAAAATATTTGTGGTTTTGTACTATTGGTATATAGGGGTCATATGTGACAAAAAATGAATTTTTTTAAAAATGGTCAGGCAACCAGAAAATTCATAATTGGCTGACTTCGTATGGATTGACCCTAACATAATAAAATTAGCAGGATCTTTGCTATATTGTAGATGTAGGCCTACTGTTGATGTGGGGGTCTATAGGAATATTTGAAATGAGGCTCGTAAGTTGTTGGATAGCCAAGTGGTCTCGACATCAGCATTTGCCAGTTCAATTCATGTCCAGGACAAATTATTCTGTATGCATATTATAATATAAATCTTTAAGCGAGATAAGTCTAAAGTCTGTTAATAAAGCGTCATATAGCTGTTGTCACCTTATGCCTGCTTCAATATTGCATCCATTATCTCTGAGGTATTTATAAAATCATGCATACTCACTTGCATAGTTAGGACTCAAGTCAACAATTCTAGCTAGTACTGGTGACATGCTACCACTGGCTGTTAATACCATCGTATAGCATATAATTGCTAGAGTGGAGTTATTTCCAGACAAACCAATTCCAAAAATAAATATTCCTTCAACAACACAACCTGAAATTTTAATACGGTGGCTGTTATTTATCTTCAGGTATACATTAGACACATTTAAAGATTTTATTTAGATCATAATGTTAGAAATTTTTGTTCTACTGTGCAAAATATTAAGTTATGAATTCAATAGCTATATTAAGCTATACAGCTGCAGCTGTACCCCGTTGGGGTACTCGGGTAGACGCTGTTGCCTATTATGCAACTAATTTTGAACAGATTTATTCTGTGATAAATGAATTCGACAGAGAAGATGCATCTTCCATTGCAATACTGCAGGACACCGAGAGAAATAACCTCACTTAAAGCTGATTTGGCCTTTATTAGTGCAAATTTCTGTTTCCTCTCACACTGCATTACTAAGTTGGAAACAACAAAACAGTTGTTGACAGAATCAATAAAAGAAATCAAACGCATCGAAACAAATTTAACAAAATCAGTGGTTCAAAAGCAAACAAAATTAAAGAAAAATTCCTGTCATGCTTAAATAAGAATGAAGGGTTACAATGGATAACAGTGTAGAGAGCTTTGAGCAGATGGAACATCTGAGTGTCAGTGACATCGCGTGTTACAAATATGCAAGATTAACATCCTGCGACGTTGAACGTTCATTTTCAAGATACAAGTCTCTGCTCTGTGAAATTATCTTAGTTTTAAGATGCACAACTTAAGATCTACTTTTGTCGTTCACTGCAACAGTTCTACATTTGCTGACTAGAATGACTAGATGAGTACTTCTGTAAATATTGGTTAAAAAAGTTAATTCAGATATTTGCATACTTTTTAAACATATTTTCGACTTTTTAACCGTGCATTAAAAAATAAATATTTTTGTTTTTATAAGCACCTAAAAGTCCGAGCCCTACTGATAATTTACATTCCTTTCAAATTCTACCTATTTTTTCAAGTGTGAGCCCTGATATTTCTCTTTTCATTACCACTTAATTTGTTTAATTTTTAGCAGCAGGGATACAAAGTGCTTTAAAATCTCTGTATCTAATATATAAAGTCGAATGTGTGTTTGTGGGTATGTTTGTTCCTTATACAAATCTACATTTCTTTACCAATTTACACGGAATTTTGCACACATACCCAGTTAAGTCCGGAAAGTATAGCGGTCAACATTAAAATTGAAACAAATCAGTCCTTTGCTTGAAAATTATATAATTTCTGAGAATATTATGCAAAAAAATGAAATCCCATTCAGTTGTCAAGACAACAGTGTATTGTTTACACAGTTCACATGGGGCTCTGGACACTACATAATAATTTATTGGACTTTAACCAATTCTGATGCTATCGTTTTGTGAAAATAATTCTTGAATAAATCCACGAGAATAAAGCACATTGTAATACAGTCACATAACTTTCTCTACCCTTGACACAAGAAATATTTTCTCATTTCACATTTTGATGTAAGAGGTCGTATTGCTAGGATAACTTAAGTGTGTGAGTATGCTATAACAGAAGTAGGTAAATAATCCTTTCCGCTTATACGTTATCCATAGCTGTATGCTTTGTATTAGTTGAGAAATAAGGATGTTTATCATAGGCCCTAAGCATGGGATGGAACATTTTGAATCCTATGCTCGCAGTATTTTATGTCGCGGGTTTTAGGGGAGGAAAGTATGAAAGTGATACTGCATTTCTCTTATTTCAGAACCGAAACGGTTGTATGGTAACATGAGAATGAGAAATAAAATTTTCCGTCAAGTCAATACATCTTATTTAATTTATGTTTCTTCTTATTTCAAATCCTCCCAAGCATGATGTGTAGAAGCAACGGAATGCAGCTTTCGACATCCTCTATGAGCCATAAAAAAGCTATATCTAGCGTTTTCTGATGGAATAGTTTGAGTGTGATAAATCTTTTTCTTCATTTCAAGTTTTACATACATATTATATAAGCACCTAGAGTTTCAAAATCGAAAGTCCTCCAAAAGTTAATTTCAAATTACAAAACACAAAGCCCGGGCGACGCCGGGCCTTTTCAGCTTGTTTATCATATAAATAAAGAAACATAGTGAAAACGAAATTGTGAGTTTTGGAAAATGGAGCCTACAGTCTTTTAAACTTCTTCTTACATTTATACTAGGCTTTCTCCCAAAGTCAGTTCATGTACTGTCAAGTACCATGACGCATGTGTGTATCGTCAGTTTTGCTGCGTGACTTATGTGCACAGTATAATTTTTCAGCATACTCACAATGTGCACAGGCCTCACGGTGATTGACAGTACTTGACTTAGCTTTAGGGATAGACCATGTATAAATAGAACCAAAATATGTGACCTATTTTCTTTTATTGCCCTTAAATGTTGTGAAATTTATTTTAACATGTTCAGTAAAATAATATTAACTTAAACTTTTATACTGACACTGATAATGACTTTCTGGTAAAGTTACAGTAAGAACATTTTATCTCATTCTTGCTTTTAAAAAACTCCACTTTAAAGAATAACCTGCTTTAAGGAATAAATATTTTGAGAACTAGAATTATTTACCCCAGAATAATGAATTTCTAAACTGGAAAAACAAATTCAACTTCATGTGTGTATTAAAATAAAATTAATTTACTATATGAGTTGACATAAACACACTTTTTGCTTCACTTACCATATTTTGGTATGACGCGTTTCAAGGGGCCTCCTCCCTATTTTCAAATACTCTGTCAACTGCCAAATCCTTCTCAGGAAGATTCTTTTGTGCACCTGGTGGGCTTTTTATGAACTTTCTGATTAAACTGTCTTCCTCAGGTATTTCAAAATTCATTAGGCTGTTCTTGAATTTTTATTATTATTATTCATGTGTGTATGTTTACTACAAATGATTGGACAACTTAGAGGACTATATAGATATCTAGAATATCAGCATAGGGAATATTTTAGAAGAGTTTTGGTGAAGTGAAATGATCACTGATCTTGGTCAACTTAATTTCTGTTTTCGATTCTTAAATTTCTTTCTGACATTGTTTCACTGTCCTTTTTGCTTGAAGTATACCGATACTTGATGAATTGAAATAAGAATATGAAATTTGGCAAAGACATTGTAAATTACATATATATATCTATAATTAAATGCACTCTTTGTTCTTGAGACAATCCCCCATTTAAGAAATAAGTTCAGTCACTCTGTGTTTTGTTAGAAAGAGGTTTTAATGTAAAAAGGTAGCATAGACATACCTATGAAAGCTGCCATCTTCCGTATATTTGTTCTAGATGTTGGATATTTGGTTAGAAGATGGTCAGACATCACTGATATCAGGAATGAAAATATGATCTGCGTGATGCATGGTACTCCAATTAAAATACCTATCTAATTTTAAACATATTACAATTATTTATTGTATGGTAACATGTTCTAGAGAAACATCAGATATACTTATGTCCAAAGCAAAGAACATTCCTGTGAAGTATGCAAGGAATGTGACTGTTATGTTTTGAGTTGCAATAACAACAATCACATGCGCAAGCAAGAAAGCCAGCAGCCAATAAGAATCTGTCTAGCCATCTGTGATGGTAGCCCTAAGCTTTCCCTCCTCCACCATCTCCTGTCACACCTCTAAATAACTGTGCACCCCACAGGGAAGTTCTTTGTTTTAGACTATATTATGTACAGCAGGGGTTCTCAAACTTCCTTTATTCGAGGACCCCTTTAATTATTAATGTTGTCATTGCGGACCCCTAAAAATGACCCTTTACTATTTTTACTAATTTTGTAGTATTAACCATGTGAAATATATTTAATTCAAAACGAAAAGCTATAGGATAGATAAAGAAAGCAGTCTGTTTGTTTTGATACATTTTTTAATTTCTAACTTTGAATTCAATTGCAAAACGACAGGACTCTTAGTATTAATTATAAAAAATTACCGATGGAACAGTTATATAGTAAAATACCACTAATTTCAGTGAGAAGGATGGTGTTGTTTTTTGCTTTTGACAGTCTCTGAAATATTGGGTTTTATTTTTGATAGTTTCAGCCATAAATCTACTACAATATTAAAAAAAACTCCCACAGATCCCTCAAACCATGCCTGGGGGTCCGCGGACCACACTTTGAGAACCCCTGATGTACAGTGTGTCTCATGTACAAGTTGGCTGGTTGAGCAGGGATCTGGCAGCGGCAGCCACCACTCTTACTCCCTCACAATTACAGTCACAATTACAATGAAAATAAGCATGTAGGGCCTACTTCATCACAAGAGATATTGGAAATGTCCTCCTTTTGCATCCACACAACACTGGCACCTTTTTAGAAAATTTCCTTCCATGTGCATTAGTTCACCTTCTGAAACAGAGTCAATTTCTCTTCTGATATTGTCTTTAAGTGGAGTGTGAAATAATCTACGCACCATTTAGGCCTATTTGACTTCAACTTTTATTTCGTCTAATGCTTATGTCTGCCACAGTCTTTCTGTTACAGTTTGTGTTTGCCACATAAAATTGCTACACACAATTTAACGAAAGTTCGTATTCTGAATTTATACACTTTATGGAAGCTGCAATTATTGCAGTAAATTAAGAGGGAAATAAGAGGAAGGGAAATTAAAACTTGTTCCTCCAGAAGAATTTAAAGAGAATATCAGAAGATAAATTACTGGTAACTCTGTTTCAGAAGCTGAAATAATGTGCATGAAAGAAAATTTTCCAGAAAAGGTGCCAGTGTTGTGTGGATGCAAGAGGAGGACATTTCCAACAACTCTTGTGATGCGGTACATGCATATTTTCGTTGTAATTATGACTGTAATTGTGAGAACCTGATCATTATAGTGTTAGTGGTTTCATTTGCATTGATATTTCACCCAATCACCCAGGAGTAAGAGCCGTGATTGCTGTTGTCAGATCCCCACACGACCGACCACATCACACATGAGACACTGGTACTGCATCTCAACCCAATTCTATTATTTCGTTAAATTATATCTCAAAAAATGTAGTCACCACTCCACAAATTATCTCTCAAACCTCACTGTTATCAATCCTATGAAGAAAGATAACTGAACTGAGGGATAAACAAACACATATAAGTCAGAAAAATGCAAATAAATCTTGGCCTGTTTCATTGGTTCCCCAAAACCTTCGAGAATCCAATTTACAGGACTTATTGAAAGACTAACTACACAAAGTAAGAATTGTTCATCAGCAGATATTCATGTTTTATACTAGAAAAGAATGATTACATGTATCCCTTGATTAACATATGAATAGACATAATTATATGTATTGCTGATTTTACATACAGATAATTTATCCATTAAAAATTAACGAATTTATATTATAAAAGACAAAAACTTAAATTAATATTTCCTCAATTTTCCTCAATTTTATTTCAGTGTGAAAACGCAAATGGGACAGCAAAATGTACATAATTAAATTAGGGTATTTCCTTCATGCCTGTCTTCACTTCCAGGCAAATAACAAGAAATAGAGGATTACATTTAACTGCTTCCTTCCTGATAATAAAACTGAGATAACACAGAATTATACCTGTAACTCAGAAAACCATGCGGAAAAATAGATTACAACATTTTGAAACAGCATCCAGTTCTGAGGCTCCCAAGACGTTTTCTGAGTCTGTTCTATCATCCAATCCTTCCACAATTCCAATAAGAAAAACTCAGTTCAAATCCGGGTGTCATTTACACCAAAAATCCAACTTGGTTTGGAACCAAGGTCCAGTCACGTTCGTATTCAAGAACAACCACTTTAGAAAGACCTGAACCCCCCGAGTTGAGACCGAAATCTCAAGACGTCCTCGAACGCTAACCTGACATAATGGTAAAGACCATGATAATTCTTTTCTGAAGCTAAACAGAAACACATTGGCTCAATTATCATGTCATTTAGCCGAATTGTTGACTTGTGACATAAAAACAATTGATGTCACAGACCCAAATTATTACCTCATTATATTAACAATTTGTCCTAAACCATAGCAGTACTGATTCTAAATTAAAATACATTTCCAGAATTTTCTGTTCTACTACTTTTACATATGATTCAATAAATACATTTTATAAAATTTAAAATACACTATAATTTTCTCCTTCCCCCACATGTGTCTCTTAAATAAATGATATAAATTGCTTTAAAATAACAAAAGGCATTTGTAATGTGGAAAATTAAATATTTTAAAACTCATAAATTTTCTGGGTCTACCCAGGCCCGACGAGAGGGAGGGGCAGCCGGGGCTGCAGCCCCGGGGCCCGGGCCTCAAAAGGGGGCCCGGCCGACCAGGCTTTATTGTTTACTTTCTAAATTTACTCTTAAAATAAAATTGGTTATAATTGAATAAACAGCATAAGTTATGTTTTGTGTGTTTATTTTATCTGCATTGTCCTGCCGTATAACGGTGTCACGGAATTATCAATAAATTAATCTGAAACGGATTAATCTTGAAGAAAAATTGCAATTTTTTAAAAATCAGAAGCAGAAATCCTTTTGGACTCAACAGTAGGCCTCACTAACGTTCGCCATTTAAAATCATAATTTTCAAAAGATTAAACTTGGACATACAGATAAAATTGTTCCTGATTAGAACATTTTAATGTAATTTTCTGATTCCTGCCCGGTACCAGTTAACCAATTCGGTCCAAAATCAATAGGCTTCGTCCCATGGGCATTATAAATGGTATACCAAGTTTTATGAAAATCCGATAAAGCGTATTTGAGTTATCGCGCTTAGAGACACACGGACAGACAGACAGTCCTGTCTACCAGACAATCTCATAAAGTACCGGTACCATTCTGGCACTTAATAATTATGTAATATCATTACATAATCTTTTTGTTGCATACATTATAAAGGGCGAATTGGGTAGTGAATTTAATATTTGACGGGGGGCCCGAGAAAATTTGTCCCTGGGGCCCTTGCTTTCTTTCCACGGCCCTACCACACAGTACAACACACACAACATTTTTAATTTGCAGGAAAATCTCAGGCGATCTTAATGGGGCATCGTAATTTGTTGAAAAATGTCAATGAGGAAAATTTGACACCCGTCAAATTAAACGGAAGCATTGTCCCATTTAGTCCGCATGTAAAAAATCTTGGCTTTCATTTTGACAGTAATTTAAATTGGAACATCCATATAAAATAAATTTGCAAAAAAATATACTCTATATTTCACGCTCTCCAACGATTAAAAAACTTTCTACCTTCTTCACTAAAGAAAACACTCATATCAACACTCATAATGCCTCATTTCGATTACTGTGATATTCTATTAAGCGACCTGAGCTCCAAACTAGGACAAAGACTACAACGTGTTCATAATGCTTGCGTTCGCTACATTTGTGGTATTCGTAAATCAGATCATAATACGCCAGCATTTGAAACATTGGCATGGTTTCACTTGGACGACAGAAGAAAACTGCACTCTCTCTGCCTCCTATATCGAATTCTTCACACTTCCTGTCCTCACTATCTGTCATCACGCTTTCAGACTCTTTCATCTCATCTCAACACTTGGTCCAGGCAAGATCATATTCTCGCAATACCTAAATATCATACATCTCTTTCCTCATCATCGTTTACTACTTCAGTCATCCGAATGTGGAATTCTTTACCATCTCACATCAAGGACTGCCGGTCACTGTCAACCTTCAGATCACAGTCAATAGCACATATATGTAGTACTTAATAGTATATCTTTTTCATGTCCTATGTTAATTTCAGTTTCTATCACTTAATGCTTTTGTATAACTAAATTGTATTTGTAACAATTAATTTCTTTTTTATCATTTAATGTATCTTAAAATTCTTTCATATTATTTAGTGTGTCATTTAATGTATCATTCTGTAATTCTGTACAATAAACTTCCCCGCTCCTTTAAGCACACCAGACCAAAACCAAAGTGAGAAATCTTCTTATGGAGCATGTTTTCTATAGTACTCAAGATTTCATCTCCGCCAATTTACTGACTCTATAAATTTATTTTTACTGGATAATAATTTATGGAGTAATTGGAGCTGCGTGATTTCTCCTGATTTCTCCTCTTTCTCTTTTCCTCTCCATTTCTATAAGTCAAAATTGAATCACAAGTAAAATTCTAAATGTCCGTGTCTTATTGTACTCTGTATTATTTTGTTCTAATGTCTGCATTTTGTATGAGTGTGTACTGTATGTATAGGTATGTTTTGTTTAATATAATTTCTTTTTTAGATCTTAAGTATGACGAAGCCTTTGGATTCTTGTAATCCCTAATGGTGAATAAATATTATTATTATTATTATTATTTATTCATTCCACTGCTTTTACAGGTATTAAAACGATGTCATCGGCTTTTAGCATTATTATTATTATTTAGCATTATTATTATTATTATTATTATTATTATCATAAATAATTTCATGTGTTATGTTGTGTTCTTTTAATGTATTTTGTGTTACTTATTATGTTATATTGTAACAACTAATGTAAGTTACTATTAGTCCCTGGTGAAGTGGAAGAAAAGACCTTACAGTCTTAACTTTCTCCAGGTTAAATAAACTATTATTATTATTATTATTATTATTATTATTATTATTATTATTATTATTATTATTATTATTACTTTCCTTATTGTAAGAATATTTTTATTGTATGTAAGATATTCTTAGTATGAAAAGGTATTACCTTTTGGGGGGCTGGGAAACCAAATGGAGCATTTCAATTTCAATTTCTCACACACAGACTGTTGGTAAAGTAAAATCGTAGAAACCCCGCATTCTGCAAAACTCAACACCTTTTTTAATGCTAATAGGTAAAATTTACAAAAGTGCTCTTTTTATTTAATTTCGACTGGCTTGTGTTCTGGTTTGGGCACAGTCTCTCTTGAAGCTCTAAATAGTTTGCCTAAAGAATAATAATAATAATAATAATAATAATAATAATAATAATTTAAAATAATAATTTAGTTTATTTACCCGGTTTTACAATGTATTCAATTTACATTTTCCGGCAACCCAAGATTACACATATAATTTAATGTTCTTTCTCCATTTATGTCTATCTGTTCATAAATTCTCTTCAATATTTCTTTTTCTAATTGATGCCTGAATTCCTTGTATCCATGTGGTCAGCAGTCTCCCTCTTTTTCTTCCATTCTGGTGGTTCCCATTCCATAATCCGCCATGGTAGTCTCTCCTCTGACATCCTTTTTGTGTGTCCATACCATAAGAGCTGTTTTTCATCTACAAAATCAGTGATCGAATTTGTGCCATCCATTCTGTTCCTGATGATTTCATTTCTAACTCTTTCTCGTCTAGATATCCCTGCAGACCGCCTCCAAAGGCCATCTCAGTTGCCATTAATCTTTTTATTAACTTAATTGGGATTTAACTGTCCATACTTCTGATCCATATGTCATAATGCTTCTGATAATTGTGTTAAAGATTTTTTCCTTTGGTTTCCTTTCTACTCCGTCGATCCCACAGAAACCCATTTAATGTTCCATAGCGAGCTTTCCAGCATTTATTCTTGGACTAATTTCTTTATCTTGTTTGCCGACTTGTGTTATTTTGACTCCTAGATATTTGTATTCTTCTGTGTGTGTAATAGTTCCCATCCCTTCTTCCAGTGTCAAATCTTGATTTATTTCTCCTATTACCATATATTTTGTTTTATTCCTGTTAACCTGAATCCTCATTTTTTTATACTCCTCTATTAACTTCCTTGTAATGTATTCTATGTCTTCTTCATCTTGTGCCAAAATTAGCTGGTCATCAGCAATCTGTAAGGAATATATATCTCAATGTCAATTTTAATATACCGTACTATCATTTACTGGGATTCCCATGTTCTTACTTTTTTTTTCCAGTTTTCCAATGCTTTCTTTAAATATATTCCTTATAGTATCAGTGATAGACTGCATCCCTGATGTAATCCTTTTGTAACTTTAAATCCAGGTGAGAGATAATTTTGTATTTTTATTGTTGCTGTAGAGTTTTCGTATAGGTTCTTAATTGCTTTAATTACAATAGAGTTAATGTTAAATGCTTTTAAAGCTTTCCATAAGTTTCATAAAGGTATATTATCATAAGCTTTTTCTTTGTCTACAGTTGCTAAATGAAGGGCCTGATTTCAAATTAAATAATTATAATATCAGTAATATAATATAATTATTAATAATAGACTAATAATAATAAATAATAACAAGACATTCATTTTACTTATCCATGTTCCTGCCCATGGAATGATCAACTAATCTCTATGTCTCTGAGATAAAAAAAAAGGGTTTACTTACCTTTCGAATATCCCACTTATGAATAATCTTGAAATATGTAGGTCCCTGTATTGCCATTAGGTACAGACCCCACATAATTCCCCATGATGAAAATATGTTCACCCAGACAGGAAGTGAAGTCAAAATGTGTTTCCAAGGTATAGGAGGCTGTAAAGTATGTTCAAATGTGAGATATATTAATTAAACTAAAACTTCTTTACAACATTGTTCTAAAAGCAATTAATTTAATTTACTTTATATTGGAATGTGAACTTTTACATAATGTGAAACAAATTTACCCTTTTAAAATACCTCAAGAGCAAGATTAACCGATTCTCATCTGTAGGTCTCTGTTCATGAGCATCTAACAACATTGCTGAAATTCTGAGTAACGCTTAAGCTGATGTATCTTATTGAAAAAAGTTATGAGTTTTAAAACTTTTATTTACTAATATTAATTACTCTGCTGTAGACAGTTAAAGATACTGTTCAAGAAAGAAAGAAAAAAGAAGTCCTTTAATGCTCATCCTTTCTTGAAAGAGAATTATCATAGACAGATAACATGGCAGCCATCTTTTCACTGCCTTGACGTTCTGTTTGATGCTCAAGAAACAGTGTATCAGTCAGTGGCAAGTATCCTTTTCAAACTGGGATTTCACAAGTAGCAGCTGAATTCTCATAGTGACCTCTGTTACTATCATTCAGCACATTTATGTAGAAACAATTAAGAGGACAATTTTAACGAACCATGTTGCTTTTGTTATTTTAATACTTTATAATCTACTTTAAGGTCTAGTAGTTAGCTATGCTGACCTCAAATCAGAGGTGTACATATTCTGATTTTAGCTTGCTTTACCCTTTATAACTCTGCAACCAGCCAGAGCATTTAACTTGCTTGGCAAGAAGCAAGCTTGCATTGCTGTGGCTGCATGAAATATCATCACTATGAGTCACAAGCCTTCGAAAACCTAGAGAAACTGCTAGGCCTGACGAGCAACTAGACAGAAGTGCGCTGGTAGAGGAACTTATTGTACTGTAGGCTTTTTCATTCTCCTTATGCTTACTTTAAACTCACTTGAACCTGGCGTGTATAACACTTACACAGAGTAGGTTCACATGTATTTACAGCAGCTGTTCTCAGAACTTGAAACAGTCTTATAGGGGATGAAAACAACTTAGTGTTTTTTGTAGCGTTATAATCTTGCCTAGATTTTTTATGGTTGTAGAGGCCTATGTGTAAGCTTTAGTAAATATCGTCCAAAGGATTTAGATTGGTACCGAGAACATACAAATCTAATATATAAAATCAAAAGTGTGTATGTATATATGTATGTATGTATGTATGTATGTATGTTCCCTATACAAATCTACATTTCTTTACTAATTTACACAAAATTTTGCACACATACAAAGTTAAGACCAGGAAGTAACGCGGTCAACATTAAAATTCAAACAAACTGCTCCTTCCCTTGAAAATTTATGTAATTTCTGAGAATATTATACTCAAGAAATGAAATCCAATTCAGTTGTCATGACAACAGTGTATTGTTAACAGTGTTCACATAGGGCAGCCATGGGCAAACCCCTATCCATTGACACGCAACCCGCAAAGTTAGTAAACTACATATAGTTCAAAAAGAACAGGTAGATGGAGACACAAACAGACAATAAGTGCATTGGCGGTTGCTCATTCTTTGGAAAATACTAATTTCACTATATAATTTACAGTACAGTTAACAAATATACAAACAATTTTGTATTTTTAATTATTCTTTTACATGTGCAATTATTTCAATATACAAAGGCTTAATAATGCTATAATGCCTTTCCAATCACAACTGTGTCGCGACCCATCACTGCTTGTAAAGAGATTATGACTCACGCATGGGAATATTTCCACCACATGCATTGAATTCCGCAATGCCATCTTGGAAGGTCAAGAACCGCTTGTGGTTCGCGAACCAGTAAATGCCCATGTATGACATAGAGCTTTGGGAACTACATAATATTGGACTTTAATAAATTCTGATGCTATCGATGTAAGGTAATACATTGGTGAAAATAAATAATGAATAATGAAATCCACGAAAATAATGCACAATTGATACAGTCACATAACGTTCTCTACCCTGGACATGAAGAATGTCATTTTCTCATTTCACATTTTGATGTAGAATAAGAGGTCGTATTGCAGGGACAGCTTGAAGTGTGTGCCAACGAGTATGCTATAAAGAAGTCTGTAAAAAATCCTAAGCATCTAAAAGAAGACAAAATAGGATGGAACATTTTCAGTCCTATGTCCGTAGTATATTATGTCCCAGGTTAATGGGGAGGGAAGTATGAAAGTGATATTGAATTTCTTTTCTATTCCAGCCCCGAAATGGTTGTATGGTAACATGAGAGTGAGACATAAAATTTTCCGTCAAGACAATACAATCTTATGTAACCGGAATTTCTGTTTTTTCTTATTTCAATCCCTCCCAGACATGGTGTGTAGAAGCAAAGCTATATCTAGCGTTTTCTGAGGGAATAGTGTTAGTGCGATAAGTCTTTTTCTTCATTTCAAGTTCTACATACATATTATACAGGGTGATTCAAAAGTCACTATACATTTTGTACTTAAACAGGTATTATTACACAATATGTAATAGTACTGAAACATATACCACAGTAGGACATAATTTCAATGCATTTCAATGTGACCACCTTTCACATCTAGACACAACGACCATTGCTCCACTACACTCCGAAAAACTCTCTCAAGCATATCTGGTGTAATCTCAGCAGCCGCGGCTCTAATTCGCTGTTTTAACTGTTGAATGCTGTTAGTCTTTACCTGCTACACCCTAGACTTTATAAACCCCCAGGCAAAAAAGTCTAAGGGTGTCAGGTCTGGTGAGTGGGGAGGCTACATCATTGGCGCGGCGCGGCCAATCCATCTGCCAGGAAAAGCTTAATTTAGGTAGTCGCGAACCGTAATGGCAAAATGGGGTGGTGCTCTATTCTGTTGTAAAACGACAGTATCCATAATCCCATCAGATACCAATTGGGATTCCAAAAATTGTTCCAACATATCGAGGTATGTGTTCCCAGTAGCAGTTGTTTCTGCAAACATGAAGGGCCCGTAAACTTTTGACCTAGCTAACCCTAACCAAACATTTACTTTGGGTGTGTCCCGTTCCCACTCCTGCATCACATTTGGCTGGTCCTCTGCCCATATCCTGCAATTGTGTCTATTCACATGTTCACAGGTGTGAAATGTAGCTTCATCACTGAATAAAACATTGTCCATCAAATTGTCATTTTCCATAGATTCTAGTAGATCATAACACGCAGCTTCTCTGGCTGCATAGTCCTCAACTTCAAGCTTCTGTACAACCTGGATGTGATATGCACGTTTGTGAAATTTGTAGCGGAGAGTTCTCCACACAGGGGATTGCGGAATGCCCAGCTCCTTACTAAGTCTCCTGGTAGTTGCAGAGGGGCTACGAGTGATCACATCCTGTACATTTTGCACGGCTTCTGGTGATACGGCCGCTCTCCCTGGACGTTCTTCATCTGCAACACTACCAGTACGCCGAAATTTATTGACCAGGTTCTTTATAGCCAGCCTGGTGGGACCTGGTTTCCAAAATTTACGGGTGAAATCTGCTCGCGTCTGTCCATACGTCATACCACGTAGACGAGCAGAAACAACAGCTATTCTTTCTTCTTTGTTGAGCATACTGTCACATTACTTGCAAGAAATAAGAATACAGTAACTGTATCACTAAAATGTATAGTAATTTTTGAATCACCCTGTATAAGGACCTAGAGTTTCAAAATCGAAAGTCCTCTATAGGTTAATTTCAAATTACAAAATACAAAAATACCTGTTTTAAGGTCGTGTGAATCCAAAAAAACATGAATGTTTGTGTGTCTTTCTGTGCGTCTGTGAACAGCATAGCTTGAGAACGAAAGATCTTACAAAAACCAAATTAAATATTTGAGTTAGATATCTTCTTGGGATGTGACACAAAGATTGATGATGACTTGCTCTTTTTATGGCTCTAACGAATTTGTTTTTTGTAAATAAGACACTTATACTAAGAGTTAAAACCTTTATTTGAATCGTTTTCACGAAAATATTCTTTGAGTGGTAGTTATAAGCCAACACCGTTCGTAGAAACCCAGTCTTGCCTGGTGAGGAGTAAATCTTTGCATTAGTTTGAAACAATTGAATGCGCATCCTTGCATACCGGAATATGAAATAATTAAGGTGTATTGTCTCTGCATCAGTTAAAGAAAGTTATGTGAATGCATTACGTCAGATTTTATTTGGGTTTTGTATCCTTTGGGGATGTGATTCAAAATGTTTCCACGACTTATATGTACAGTGATACCTCGAGATACGAGTTTAATTCGTTCCGTAACCTTGCTCGTATGTCAATTTGCTCGTATTTCAAAGCAATTTTCCCCATTGAAATTAATTGAAATGCCATTAATCCGTTCCAGCCCCAAAAATGCAACCCCAAATTGTTTTTGTTACGTGTTTTTGAATAAGAAATATGTATTTATAAATGACAAATATTGTATAAAAACATAATAAAAGAGAATGTAAAGCAAAAAAAACTGGTTTTATAAAGTGTACGTACATATTTGTTACACTTTCTTCGAACCCACGGTTATAAAAAGAAATGTTATAAAGTATGTAAATGCACAAAAAGCGCAAAGCCCTAGAAGAACTTAGCAAAGATGCTTCGACAGCGAGGTAAACAAGCACACTGGGGGAATACGTGGGATAATGCGCAAGACGCGCGAGGCGCAGGTGCAGTAAACTGGTGAGCCGTGTGCAGCGTCGCAGCTGGCCGTTCCTCGTATCTCAAATGTCGCTCGTATTTCAAAACAAAACTTCGCTCGCTCGACAGCTCGTATCTCAAATAACTCGTATGTTAGGGCACTCGTGTCTTGAGGTACCACTGTATATGTATTATATTAGCTAATATATATTATATGGTATATTATGTATTGTAGTGGATTATCATATTCCATATTGCTCCAAGTGGTGAAGCGTAGGGCCTCCAAGTGGAGGTTACCTATTTGAATTTTGTTATGCTTATTTTCCGATGGAGTGCTCGGTGGTAAACCCATAGCCTCACACCCCCCCCCCCCTCCAAAACTAAGGTGTTACTTGGACATGAAAGGGCTGAGGAATTTTATCCAGAGGCTCTAATTTAAGCTTGGAGTTCTTTTACAGGCCATAAATCTATGACACTTAAAGTCCCTCCCGGAGGAGTTTACGTCTCGAAAAACCCATCGACCGCAGCCAGGTTATATCCCGTGACCTTCGATCTAGAGGCGGGTATGTTACATCTAGACCACCGCGACCAACATAATGCATTATAGTAAGAGCTAAAACTTTTATTTTGGCAGAGGAAGTTGTGCGTTTCACATCAAATTTTTTTCTTTTAGTTTGTATTGTTTTCTTATTTTACCCATTTTAATTCTTTTTTATAAAAATTGTCACATGTTGATTTACTGGTAAGGTATGCCCCTGGTAACTTGGACTGAAGCAAACAGCATCATTTGTTTTTTTTTTTTTTAAGTATGATTTTTGCCTCATGTTTCATGTCTTTTGTTTAACCCTGAGTCATTACTTTGCTCTGAAATAAATATTACCTTTTCAGTTGTTATTTCTTCTCTTAATCTTTGCTGAATATAGTTACGTTCTTTCTCAGAAATCCTAGGATGTTTATCAGGAGAGTCATAGACAAGATACAACCAGGCAGCATACCAAATTAAACCCAAAACTCCTGGAATGTAGAATATTGTTGGCCATCCAAACCAGTGGATTACAATTCCTCCCATTGAGAAAATGAGAAATTTGCCAATAGAAAGTCCTGAAAATTAACAGTAGGCCTACTTGGTAAAAAAGTTAATTATTTAGTATTTTTAGTGCTATTAAAACAACTTTTTTTCTTTTGCTAAACAATGTCTTCTTTTGTAAGGCCAGAATTTTTTTTGTTCTTTCAAAAGATGGGAGCTAGAGAAAACTGAATTATTTACATTGTTTATTAGTTCTCTTCATTTTCATTCCTCCATTTTCTAAAAAAAAACATAAAGTAAATGTATTAAGATTTATTAATTTTTTAGAATGCATCAATAATAATTCAGGAAGGGAGACATATGGAGTTAAATCTCTAGATTCTGTTACTGATAGGCAGAGGTATCTATTTTCTGTGAAAAATTTTGGCAGATTTCGTAAATTTTGTGATAAGCCTAGTATATATTTTTTGCAATTTGTATTTGATTTTGTCAGCAATTTTGCTATTTTTATTGGGATTTTTAAAGAATAAAAGCTTCAGCTAACATTATTAATTGATGTGTCTTGACTTCGTTTGAAAAAGGCTAATGAACTCTTGTTTTCAATAGCCTATTTAACTTACCCATATGTGATGTAGTAAATTTACTTCTTTGATTTGGAGGTATCCAGTATCCTACTATAGCATGAAGAGATGGGAAAGTAAAGCCCTGTGGTAACGGAAAGATAGACATAGAAATATATTTGGTCTAACTTATAAAACATAAAAGTTACAGTACCTTGTAAACATTTTATTCATTCTTAATAAAACTTCTTAAAACTTTGATATATTGTAAGCCTGTGTACGGTAACTAGTGAGAGGGGATCACACAGTCCTGGAAAATGGAAGTTAATATGAAATCGCTATTTTACCATTCCTATAAAGATATTTTTGTGTGTAATATAATTTTTATGAATGACAACTATTTTTCATCAACTCTTTGAGAGATGAGTAATCATATCACACTTTGTATTCCAATGTTTTAATGTAAAACTAGTCAACATTTATAATACTAGGTAGAAATAGTCTTACAAGAATAGTAAAATAGTTTTTATGAGTCTTTTTAATTAAATGTAGATTATTTCATTACCTCTGCTGCATCTAATAATGAAAGTTTATTAACATTAAATTGGTTGGTGTAAGACTTTCTTTATGGCCTTTTGGCATTTATATTAGTAAGATAGAACAAATGTTAACTTGGTGTGTGGCAATCACTTTAACGGTTGGGTCCTGCTTTTGTGTCTGAAATTCTGGTCACCCAAAATCAAGTAATCTCTACCATGTTTCGGCTACGTAATAATTTAAGATTATCTTAACTCACATGGAGAATTCCTTGTATAACACGAATACAAATGAGAATTCTATAGTCAGTCTTAGCAGCCAGTGGGATTATAAATCCTAGACTGCATGTTGCTACAGTGCTTAAACCAAACACTAATTTGGTTCCATATTTATTTCCCAGAATGCCTCCAGCAAGTTCAGTAATCCAGGAGAGCCAGTGGCTTGACCCCAGTATTAAGTTCTGTTGGTGTTCATCCCAGGAAAATTTCTGTGGGTGAAAACTGGGTATCACTTACAAATATTACAGGGCTGAAAGAGTTGATCATTAATTTAATGCAGCCAAGTTTAGTTAGATCTTAGTTTGCATTTTTAAAAGTCTGTCAGCAATTTTAAAAATCTAGTAGGCCCTATCACTTTACAGGTTCCCAAACTCTTATGCTTGTATGAATCCTTGTCCCTTTAACTGCCAAAATAATAAAGAAATTGTATATACTTTTGTAGGAATATATTCAGGGTGACGAGATGTCCTACATTTCCTGGATATGTCCTACATTTCAACTCTTTATCCAGAAAAAAGTGTGAAATTGTCCTACATTGCAAATTATTGTCCATTGCAAACATTCTGCCACAAGATGGCACAACATTCATATTCTTATTGTAAAGATTGGAGTCATTTGTAAGCTTGACGAATAGAGAATGGACGCATGTTCTTTAGTTTAGCTTTGGTTTGCATGTTAGTGGGGTAGTCTCTTCTAACAACACTCTTCTTCATTATTCTTCACTATTGTTAAACGAGTCTAGACTCAGTAAACTTTGAAGAATGCTGAAACATAAATGCCAATTTGGCAAAGCTTTGGTAAATAAATTCAAAACATTATTATGGACTGCATCATGCAATATTATGTCATTTTAAAATTAAATGTACAAATCAATATAATTTTTTTTTGGGCTTATTTATAAGCATCTTATATTTTTCTTGAATGTCCTACATTTTTGTGTCGTCTGTCCTCCTTTCTGGAAATACCATCTGGTCATGCTTGCACTATTGGACTCATCAGCATTTTACCTACCGATATAAGAATATTGGATTCATCAACATAGGAATTTTGAAATATATTTTGAAATAAAATACATTATTTTAATATTATTCTTGCGAGAAAAGACTGGCCCTATCAGTTCGATTTTATCACTTTTGTTTAGCTTTTATTTTTCCTGAATCAAAGTGATTCCATTCAGTAATTCTTATAACCCTTGTTTGTTTAAATACTAATCATCTCTTGCCATTAAGACTGATATTTCGATTCTAAAATTGTATACTGATGATTTTAACTAATTAGACCAGGCCTGTCCAACTTTAGAGGAACTGGGGGCTAATTTTATTTAAACTAGTCATCTTGAGGACCACACCAAAATGACTTAATTTTAATTCAAATTAACTTAACTAGTTGCCATATCGCTTAGAAAGAGCTCCTTCGAAGATTATCGTAGTTATCACTGTTTCATTACTAGATATTACAATTTTAAAATAGTATAACAAAAAGGAGAAAGCGTTTGTTTTCACAAAATACAGTTTTTATCATGCTAATTCACCATTTCAGTGAAAATGGTGAAATAACAATTTATTGATAGTAAAGCCAGCTGATCTGCGAGATTAGTAGTTCCTAATTTCAATAGGCCTAATAGAGAACACTTACCCAAGTGAGTACTGTTCTTATTTTTTATAAATTTCACATTTGACTGTGTACTTTCACAAAGGTAGGCCTATGTGTTTTCAAACATCTGAAGTTCAAAACGTTACAGCTGAGGGAACTTGTCATGTGAAAGAACTCTGAAAAGTTATCTTGTTTTCTGCTCCACTTTGAAGAATTCTATCAGCTTTCAAATCACATACTTCAAGTTGAAACTTCGATAATAGATCCTCGATGTTCACTTTCAAGGACTCATTGAGAAGACTCTGTTTGTCATAATTATATTTTCAAAATCATGAAATCTTAAAAAATTATTGAATAATCATTTCAGTATCCAAACAAAATTAAAAAATCACATCTACAGTTAGTCCCACACAAGAGTTGGCCAATGACGAGGGTTTCTGCGTCGCGGCGGGCACAGCTCCAACTCCCGAGTGATTGGCAAATAAAGCCACGATCAGTGTAATGATTCATGTTCTCACAGTTACAGTTGGAATTAGGCTACTATAAAAATAACCACGTACCTCATCACAAGAGATGTTGGAAATGTTCTCCTCTTGCATCCGCACAATACTGGCACCTTTTTAGAAAATTTTCTGTCACGCTCATAAGTTCAGCTTCCGAGACAGTTCATTTCTCTTTTTATAGGCCTATGTGATATTGTCTTTAAGTTCTTCTAACAGTATGTGACTATTATTTATGGGGAAACTTGAAAAATAAAGTGTATCTAGGCCAATTTCCCATACATTAGGAGAACTTAAAGACAATATCACAAGAGAAATTAACTCTATGTCGGAAGCTGTACTTATGCGCATGAAAGAAAATTTCCTAAAAAGGTGCCAGTTTTGTGTGGATGCAAGAGGAAAACATTTCCAACATCTCTTGTGATGAGGTACGTGGTTATTTTCATTGTAATTTTAACTGTAAATGTGAAAACCTGAATCATTACACCGATCGTGGCTTTATTTGCATAGATATTTCACCCGATCGCTCAGGAGTTGGAGCTGTCACCGCTGCAATGCAGAAACCCGCGTCATTGGCCAACTCTTGCGTGAGATTCACTGTATTTCAGTTGACAACTCTTGATCAGGTGTGCCAAATTATTATTATTATTATTATTATTTTTTAAATTTGACCTTCACAGTAGGGATTTATGCCTAGGATAGTGCATGCTCTTTCAACTTGATACTATAATATTTATACAGTTCCCCCCCCCCCATAATTTTTCTTCCGCAGGCCACAATAACATCCTCTAAGGGCTGCATGCAGCCTGTGGGCTACCAGTTGGACATGCCTGACTTAGACACAAATATTAAGACGTGCTAATGTTTATGACACAAAATACAGACTATTACAGACAAAATACAGGCCACATAGACTTAAGTGCCAAATGAATGTTTTTGTTTCACGGGCTGAAAAACTATTATTATTCAAACAAGTGATTCTATTCTGCAACTCCGTAAATCCTTGTTGGTTTGAATACCAACTGCCTCTTGCCATTAAGACTGATATTTTGATTCTAAGTGTTCATATTAAAGTGGTTGTAAGTATGGTTTGTAAACAAACAGAAAATTAAGAGATCTGCTACTAATTTTTGAACTGTAATCGACAGACTCCTGACATTCAACCAGAAAAATGAGTGTTTTTGTCCCAATGGCTGGAAATCTTCTAGATTATATGCTCTCTTCTACATTATAATTGAGGGTAAAACTTCTACTTTAGGCCAATATGACACTGAAGAATAGAAAAGAAAAATATGATTTACCTCATTTACAGAAGATTGAGATGTGTTACTGTACCAGTTAGTCACCATTTCAGGTATAGCAATATTCATGTTTAACAAGTCCATGAAGTTGATAGCCATTCCAAGGAATATTAGCCACCATAGTTTTGTTCTGCAGTCTGAAATTATTGTCTTACGTTATTCAGCGAAGGTAATGAGAAAAATACAGAGGCGGTATGCTATCCCAAGGTTTTTTCCCTATCATACCTCAATTTACGATAGGCATACCCCCTCCATTGCAACATAATTATTATGAGGCATGCAGAAAATATTGTTCTATACACTCAGGGTGTTCTTAGTTAACTTCCTCCATTAATATAGATGATCGGTAAACAGGAGCACAAAAGTCGCGAACATCTTGTACTGTCGACTGACAGAACTTTATTTACTTCAATAAAGTTGGAATAAGTATTTAGTAGGCCTACCTATTTAAACAATTTCAAAGTTACAATATATTTAATATTTTAAATACTTTGGATCTAGCAGTACAGTATAATCATTAAGATGGCAACTTAGGCCATCACAAGTTACCAGACCCATCCTTTTATACTGGCAATGGCTACTAGTGAAAGCATAGCAATGGATGAATGATCATGAAAAGTAATTATGTAGGAGCGTAGGTTTTCCTGGCGAATAATCTGAGTGAAAGTTTCTCGGGTGGTCAGCCAGGTGTGGAAGTGAATTTCTCCTGGCGTTTCGAAAGCCCATGCTGCCTCCATTTTCAAAGGTGTTGAAGTGCCATGTCATCCAGGTGTAGAATATATACAATCCCGAAGATTATAGAAGGTTTTTTGGGTATGACATTTCTGATTAAGTTCAACCACTCGTCCCCCAAATCCCCTTGATATCTATTAAAGCTGTTTTCCCTGAGTTCTATGAACTCTTTCCACCTCCGAGAATGGCCGGCATGGTGAGAGAATTCGTTATTGTGGAGGATTGGGTATCAAAATGCGGTCGAACTATAGATTTTGGGGAAGAAATTCAGTGCAGCGCATGATGGTAGTCTATAGATGGGAGGATCGGACCACAATTTAGTGTCATTTGTATTCACCTGAGGAAAACTCAAAGGAGGGTTGAAACGTTGTTTGGACTTTCTAAGTTTTTAAATCCATTGTGAATGTGTTTATTTATTAAATACTAAGGAACAGCTAGAAGCTAGAAATCATTGGATACACGCATTCATAGCTATAATACCTTACATCTGAGTGAGCAATGGAACTATGTGAACGTGAGAAGGGTGAGGCATGGGGGGACCCGCTTTCTGGCAAGCTTTGTAGGCACTTCCATGAGATTCATTGTCAACCAAAATGCTGCTTATTATTTGAAAACTGTAGTACTGATTGCATTTCCTTGAGATAAATGGAGCTTTGCTAATTTTTGCTTCAATCCAATTAAAATTTATTTTTTATTTTTTAGATCTTACCTGTCATTTTTGTAACAAAGAAAGATGTTTTCTAGAATATCTTCCTGTACATTAATACTGCCTACGTTGTAATTCCATTTGTTACTACAAAGCTATAATATCGCAACAGTAATTACTGCAACTATATTCAATTCCATTATCATAAAGTTAATGTGAAGTGGTAGAAATTATTACCTCAATAACAGTGAACATATTTTAGATAAAGTGCACTTAAATTCAAGAACCTGAAGCCTCAATTGCTTTTGTCATTTGTCCAAAGGAACAGATTGTAAATCTTCTACGGCTGCCATTAATGTTCTTTATGTATTTTCATCAAATATGACACATTAATACTATTAAAAAACAGTTAAAGGGATATATTGAAATTAATTTATTTTTATTTAAAGTTTATTTACTGTTTTAGTTACCAATATTTCTGTATATCAGAACTCTAGTATGTAGTCTCTGTTTTAATAAACACAATACTCATAGGCTGCAGTGGGACACTTTCCCTCATGTGCATGACTTTACAGTCCATTTCCAGGTGCCCCAGAACTCCAAATCTGAAATATTATTAAGGTGGCCATTGTTATAAAATTATAAAATAATCAATATATTTTATATATTTAGATACCTCTTTTTTGTTTCTCCCTTTTTTTAAACCATCACCACCACTACCTTGTTAGGTTTTTGGTTTTTCCATCTGACTTGGTGGATGTGTAACCCCATTTCTTCAGTTGGAGCATCTGTTAGTTGAGGTCTTATATGTGACTGGCAGCAGATGCGGAATTTGAATCCTGACTTAAAACAAATGTTCCCAACAAAATGACATGGTGGATGATTTTATGAGGGTCCTTAAAACTAAATTATTACCAACTAAACATATTGGACAGGGGAACCTAAGAAGGTTAAATTCCTTGCTTGGTTGGAAGTAGGATTGCCATATGTCCTGAAAAAGTGGGATTTTCCGGAATTTTGTCCTCAAGAAAGGTGTCCTGTCTGAATGTTTAATTTAAAGCTCAAATGTCCTTAATATTTTTAGCATTAATGAAAAATAGTAAATAATATGCTTCTCACAGTGCAGAAAATCTTGTAAACTCTGATGTGCTTAGCATAGAGTTTGTAAACCTGCTTCGTAAGTTGCTAGAGAATCAAATCGGAATTGACAGATATCAAAGTCTGTGACACTCACACTACCAGTTCATTTATCCTTTTTTTTTTCTATCTTCCTGTCTTCCAATTCCTTGCTTTCTTTAGTTTTGTTGATTGTGCTTTCTTGATTTTCCTTGTTCACTTCATCATGTGAGATTCAGAATGAGTAAATATGGATGTTTGCTGATTCAAATAAGCTTACGTTTTAATAGGTTACTAAGATACTCTGATATCATTCTTGAATTAAAATAGTAAAAATGCAAATTTCAAAGTAGAACATTTTGTTCAAAATACAAGCATGTTCAATTCTATAACTAATCAGAGATTGACTAACACACTATATACTTCACTTACAAATTATTGCTGGTGGAACTCACACAGTGAAGTGAAATCATATAACTAATCAGAGATTGACTAACACACTATATACTTCACTTACCAATTATTTTGGTAGTACGCGTCTCGCAGGTCCTTCACCTGCATGGTCACCTACATGTCAGCTGTAGCATTGAAGAACCTACTTCTTTACTCACATATGAGTCCTGCTGTGTTAAAAAGTCTCAGAAAATACTGTTGCTGCTGATATGCATTAATATTTTACAGTTAGTTTTCATGACTTAGATTGGCATATGAAAATACAGTGGCTGTCTTCTGTTTTTGAAGACTTTTTTAGGATACGAAGAGTTCAATTCCCTCAAGCAGGTTCATCTTGAATCAGGTGGTATTACGGTAGAGGAAAATTTTTCTGTGCAGCTTCGAGAATCTTTGTGGATTTTGTGGAATCTTTGAAACTTCATACTAATTTTTTATATAATGTACGTTTTACTGCCCAAGCAAATACCATTAATTAATTCTGTGCCTTGTCTTCATAAATATGAACATGCTCAATCCAACCCCACATTTTTTATGAATGCCACAGAGTTAAATGACTGAAAGCTCAAACTTTATAATTTGACATGTCTGGTAACCTGAGAAGTCATTATAAATAATTAGCTCCATGAAAGCTTAAGGTCATGCCAGTTTATCAAATTAAGCAATTTGAAGTAAGGTAGGGATTAGGAGGGAAATATATAACAAAAAAGCTCAGATGAGGGGGTTATAAATTCTCATTGGTTCTTGTAATATAGTATTGCACTTTGTGAATAGGCTACTGTAGCTTAAATGTCCTCCATTTGGAAGTGGCCTTTCTATCTTCAAAGAACCCATAGGCTTATGACATGTTTGTACTGCATACAGTGTATCTTGCATTTAAAGATTTTATTGCTTTTTTCATCTTGGACAGTTCTCAGCCACTGGGCCGGGTCTGTCTGGAACACAGTCATCTCCATTGTTTCCTATTATAAATTAAATTATTAATTAATCAATTATTAACATTGCTTCAGTCCTAGAAAGTCATGTTTCATGAAATAATATTCATAAAAACTATTTGTACAAGGGCCGATCAATAAGTAATGCAACACATTTTTTTCTTAAAGCAGGTTGGTTTATTCAGGATTCAAATACAACATATTATTCCCCAATCTTTTGGCTACAAAACCCTATTTTTCAACATAATCTCCGTTCAATGCTACAGCCTTATGCCACCTTAATGGAAGGGCCTGTATGCCTGCATGGTACCACTAATGGTCTATGTCGGAGCTAACGTCTTGCTGCATCAATAACATCCCCATCATCCACGAAGTGCTTCCCGCAGAGTGCATCCTTCATCGGGCCAAACAAATGGAAGTCAGAAGGTGCGAGATCCGGGCTATAGGGGGGATGAGGAAGAACAATCCACTGAAGTTTCGTGAGCTCTTCTCGGGTGCACAGACTTGTGTGAGGCCTTGCATTGTCATGGAGAATGAGAAGTTTGTTTGCATTTTTGTGGCGACGAACATGCTGAAGTCATTTCTTCAATTTCCTTAGAGTAGCACAATACACTTCAGAGTTGATCATTCCACCATGAGCATTGAACAGAATAACCCCTTCAGAGTCCCAGAAGACCGTAGCCATGACTTTACCAGCTGAGGGTATAGCTTTTGAACTTTTTCTTCAAAGGAGAGTTGGTGTGGTGCCACTGCATGGATTGCCGTTTTGTTTCTGGTTCGAAGTGGTGAACCCATGTTTCATTGCCTGTGACAATGTTTTGACGAAAAATTGTCACCATCAGCCTCATAACGAGCAAGCAATTCCGCACAGATGGTCCTTCTTTGATCTTTGTGGTCTTCAGTTAGGCGTCGAGGAACCCAGTGGAACAAATCTTTGAGTACCCCAACTGGTGGACAAGTGTGTCAGCATTACCAACAGAAACTTCAAGTCAAGTGGATGATGGGGATGTTATTGGTGCAGCAAGACATTGGCTCCAACATAGACCAGTAGAGTGGTACCATGCAGGCATACAGGCCCTCCCATTAAGGTGGCGTAAGGCTGTAGCATTGAACGGAAATTATGTTGAAAAGTAGGGTTTTGTAGCCAAAAGATTGGGGAATAATATGTTGTATTTGAATCCTGAATAAAACCAACCTTTTTTAAGAAAAATAAAGAAATGTGCTGCATTATTTGTTGAGTGGCCCTCGTATTACATTTCATTATTAAAAACTGTTTAGGTTAGTCTGAGCATTCTACTCATATGTTACTGACCAATTAAGAACTTGTTCTGAGTTAACTGATCAATCCTCATCAGTCATCACATTATTGCGCCTTGAATATGCCTGTATTTTCAAATGAAGGCCATTTAGTTTAACCTCAGACAATAAACCAAGTTATCTTCCAGAACTTTTTTATTTTTTTATTTATTTATTTATTTATTTATTTTATTTTACCTTCTTAAACATAATACATACATCCATTACTGATGCCCGAATGAGCAAAAGCTCGTGCTCGGGCACAGCTCAGCACAGCAACAGGAAACAGTGACCACTGGAATTACAAATCCAAAAATTCAGAGAAAAGCCACTCTACGTACAATGCACACGCACACACATGGCACACACAAATATACATACAAACAAGGCAAATAGTAAATAATATAAACCAAGAGCAAAGAAACATATTAAACATTATGTGTTTTAGAGAGGAATGACAAGCATGAATAGCCAAAATGAAAAGCAAAAAATTAGGATAATGTAAAATGAGTCATGCATTAGGTTGAATAAATTTTATAAGTTTGTTTCTTGAATTTAGTTCATATAGTTTCTGAATTGAACTAAATTAAAAAAGTAATTTCTTGTTATTCAATGAAATTTTTTGAATATTAAGTCCTTATATGGTATCATTTATGTCAAATCACACAACGTTTATGTAGCCACAGCTAGATATGTTACTACCTTGGATACCATTTGATCAGTTGCAATAGTGCTGTTTAAGTCGACCTCTAAAAGAGTGGATACTTTAAAAAAGTTGTTTGTTATGATTACACTATTCACAATAAGTGTTAGCAGAGTAATAACCATATTTTGTGCGGCATTATTAATGTACATCCTCTTCTTGAATTAGTCTCATTAGGTACCACTTAAAATTTCTTCTTGTTCTTCTACTTAGAAGTATTTTCTCACTCCAGAAATTATAAGCTAAAAGGCAATACTTATGATAAAAACTGAAAAACCATAGCATCCATAATTGGTAGGTTGAGTGGTTTATGGTTATTTAATAATGGGAGTTTACTGCAACTTAGGCCTGTGACCATTGCCGGTATGCCAGAATTTTGTCCTGCAGGAGTTCTTTACATCCCTTTAAATCAACTGTTACATTTATGCTCACATAAATGCCATTAACCTAGGCCAAGATTGAAGCCGCTTCCTTGGGCACAGAAATCCAGCACAATACAAACTGCACCATCTAAGCATCTATAGGGTTACAGAATAAAATGTAGGCTAAATACTGATGGTCAATATGGGATGATAAAATCTTGATAAGTTGAGTATAGAAACAGAGCCGTAGTTTTATCATGCATTGGAGTGATTCTTCGGATCACATTTCTCTTCCTCCAATGAAGATGGATTCTGTAACTTCTCCAGTTCACGAAGTTCTTGACTCATCTTTTTATCAGGTGAATTCCATTCTTGTAAGTCTGAAGTTGTAAAACAAAGGCTAATAAATCCTGGGATTGCAGTCACTGCTGTGGTTACAAGAAACACTTTCTTCCACTGTTCAATTGTTTGCTGCAATAAAAAAAATAATAACTATTATAATCTGTTTTCTTGTATTTACTGAGACTTTTCTGTATTTTTATTAAAGTAGGTAACTGAAATGAGGTTTGCTTTATTATAGAAAAAGAAAACTCGCTTTTTTATTAGGATATTCTCAATGATGTACTTTCCTGAGTCAAAGTATACACCATACATTTCTAAATACATTCACATACGATTAAATACAATTGTTATATATTTTCCATCCATAAATCCCTATAAAAATAACATTCATAACTCACATTCTGAAAGGTGAAATAACTGACAACTAATGGTGAAAGCATCCCTGGTATGACAGCAACAGTCTGACTGATACCTAACATGATACCTGAAAAAGGAGCAATAGTAGAAGATTACAAAAAGATTGAATCTAATTTTTAATAGCGGTTATAAAAATGCCTGTATAACATCTTTAAATATGACACTTATGCCCATGCAAACACACAAACAAGCTTATGAGTAAATATAGCTAGAAGTTCAGACATTTCATTATCATGCAACATATTTTTCCGCAGATAAGATGATAGTTGAATCATAAAAAAAAGACCCCAAAAATCCGGAGTCGTATTATAGGACAGATACAAATTAGACTGAAATTTATTTGTATATATTAAAACTATTATAAAATGATATATATTCTGATGTCAAAATTATATTATCTTGATATATTAAGATGTTTGCGGGCAAATGTAAGTCCCGAAATAGCCTAAAGCGGAGTTTGTAAATGAAACCACAAATGCCATTATCCGCAAAATAAAACCTATTTTTTGTTTTTTCCCCTATATACCAGTAGGTGTATCACATGGCTCTCGCACAATGTGCTTATCGTTCTGTACAATTGTGATGTGACTATGCTCAGTGATGCCAATTTGAAAAAAAAGGAGGATGCTTTGTTCTGGTAAGGGAAGCAACAGTCTTTTTAACTAACTGTAGTTATTTTTCCCTAACTTATAGTACGTGCGATGATTGGCAACATTTTTGCCTCGTAATTTGCAATGAACCAGAAAACTGAAACAAAAACGATACCGTACTTTTTGAAACTGTTTCGTAAACATAAATTCATAGGCTGTTGATAGTTTGGGGGTCATCTTATAGGACTGATATATGCTAAAACTATAAAACTTTGATGAAAATTTATACGTCGTCTTATCTGTGGAATTATACAGTAGTTTCCTTAGGACATTTTTTGTGTGGAATTCTTTTCAAGGTTTTGGAGATTCAATTTAGAGCAAATTTACTTTCATGGGTAATGTGGAATGAAATGGTTTAAAATTTTAGGTTTAGGGACTTTTAAAATAATTTATATCAAGATAAAAACTTTTCACCGCTGTATAGCCTGTGTATTGAACCTTGTGTGCTTTTGCTATTAGTAGCTCAGTTAGGGCTGAGATTTTTGTATATGAAATTTAAACAATGGATGGCTTTTCGCTTTATATTATGATTTTATTCTAACAAATAATACAACTGCACATGAATATTCCAGCATAGGAATAACTTTTAAAATGAATTTAATAATCCGGGTTTGTGAGGTAGGTGTCGTGGAACCTGACACTTCTTACATGTCCTTTACATTTTATAAGCATTTCCAGCACTGTCACTTGCAGAACTAGATTCACAAGAATCAAGTTTGAAATAATAATTTTCATCACTTTCGATAATAAGTTCATCGTCTCATCTTCGGCTCAACCCTACAATACAGTCGTCTTCATTTGTAAACAAACTTCTAAGATTATGAGGAAATATTTTATCATTCAAAATTTTTCTTAGGAAATATCTACATATGCATGCATTTTATTCAGTAAATGAGTATAGGCCTATTCCTGACATTAAGAACCTTTATTTTTTTTCTTTAGCCGGTTTACCTCCCCTCTTAAATCTCTTATGTACTCCAATCCCTGTAGGGAAAGGGAAATCATTGGATCTCATATATATATTCAGATAGGACACAGAAGGACTCCCTTGTGTGTGATCACCATAATTTTGGGTCTTCCCCCTAAAGACAGCAAAATATGACATAACAACAGACAAGGAATGTTTGGGGTAGGTGTTAAGATAGGTCACATCTGGAATTTGGCTTTGCACATAATGAAAACTCCGAATAACCCCACACTCATTTTGACTGACCATAAGATTTGTACCCTAGACATCCCGAATGTGAGTCCATAATGTAACCACCTTAGCCACCTCACTCGGTAACATCAGCAACCTCTTATTTTTAATGTCTCAATCTTTGATAATTTGGTCTACCAGTATACAACCCAGAGTAGTTCCAGAAGCAGAAAGAAAATTGCGGTCAGAAAGGATGAAGAAGTACTGGGCTGACAAAAAGAAGAAAAACCTCAACCAGAAACCTGACTAAAGTGGTCCTATGAAGGCCAAAAAATTAAAATTAATACAGCCCATATATGCTGGGCAGCTTTAACCATTGAATTTTGCATCAATAGTATAATAGTATGTAGCATCACAAAGTTTAGAATTAAGTTATTTAGACAGTGAAGCTTTACTAATTATTCAAAAGTAGTCAAACGTTAAAAACACTTTTAGCTCACTTTACGTACCATTACTAGGACATGTTTCAAGAGGTTAGTTCCCTCCCATCGTTGGCTAGCGGTTCCAGTAATGGTACGTAAAGTGAGTTAAAAGTGTTTTAAAGTTTGACTACTTTTGAATAAGTATGTAGCATATTTATAGCTTTAACCATTGAATTTTGCATCAATAGTATAACAGTAAACTTATGAATAAATTTGACTTGTTTTATTATCATGTTAAAATAAAATCACTGAAAAAATGCAGAACATTTTTTATCAGGATGAACACTATCTCTGAGAGTGGGCTGGCCAGATGTCCACTAGCTTGGGCCAGGGAACCAGTAATTTAAATGCTTCAAAGTCAATGAGTAATGACCAGTTTCCGCTATATATATTACCTTACATTGGCATGATAAGATTGCATATTTGGCAAAAGAAAGTAGATCTACAAACTCTAGACCATTAAGGAATCAATTGATCACTTACTTGCATAGTTAGGACTGAGATCTACTAGGTTCCCTAGTGCTCCTGCTGCTTCAGCCCCTGTGCATCCAGTTGCCAAAGTTAAAAGAATGATTGCAGCTAAATAATTACAGCCAGTAAATGCTAAGAAGAACATTAAAGCACCTTGAGCTATGCAGCCTGTAAATAAATTAGAAATACCGAATATTATAATTTATATTGTAGAAATTGCATGAGTTTTCTGAAAAAGATAATAATTATACAGTAGGTTAATACCAAAACAGACTAAACAGAAAATCCTTTCCTTATGGAAAAATCACTTGATTACATTTTTTTGACCAAGTTTCTAAAATAGCAACTGGCTGTTGTCTCAGCTGGGTTGCACTGATTGGGAGCAAGTGTACAATGTCACCAAAATCACAAACATGACTGCATGCGGACTGAACTCAGCAGATGGTAGAGTACTTTGGATTATAAACTAAACGTTTTGCCAGTATAATTTAAATTCAAAATGATGAAAAATATTATGATGGTATGAGGAATAAAATCACAGAATGATGAATAATATTACGAAGTTAAATACAGAATGATGAATAAAATCACTGTTTAGGAAATAATTCAGTGCCAGTGTGTTTAAATACAGAATGATGAACAACATTAGTAAATACAGGGAAGTAGTAGTAGCTAGATTCTAGCTCAGTGATATGTACTGCCAGTGGTAGGTTATTTTGGGTTAGGATCAGTTGTATTAATTTAACAGTAGCTTACTGAATAGTGCATGTTTCATTATGTGACATGTTGAATCTCTTCATTGCAGGGAAATTTCATAACTGCAACAATCGTTCCTTTTTTCTTTTCTGCTTCTCATAGCAATTCGAGCGTTAGTGGTAGAGTGACCTCACTGTTGTCTGACAGTCGCGTTGTCCAGTTGTTGCCATTTTTATTTATTGTTCCTGCATATCAAAATCCTCAGTATATTTAGAAAAATATTTTCATCACACATTTCATAAGAATCTGTACATAAAATTGTCAGTTTTCTTGTGGAGGAAAGTAAAACTGTACGATATGTTTGTAATATCATACTTTCTTCTACGATGAAAACAAATACTGCAAATGAAAACTTTCTTTTTACTGACATTTTCAATTTATATTCTTCTTTGTTTTAAAATTGTTTAAATAAAATGTTGAAAAGAATGTTTTTGCATTATAAATAGAAAGCAGTCAATGAAAGCAAGTCTGTACTAAATACATTAGTATATCTTATCCATGATTGCACATACATCAGAATTAATTGTTTAGGGAAGTTTTATTTTTACACGTTCTCCTTCAAGACTGAAATTAAAATTTGTTATATACATCACTAACACTAACTTAAAAAAAAATATTCCTATTTTATTGAACCTTTTATTTCAAACTCTGAAATATTGTCACATTTTTATGTCATTTTATGTCATGAATAATCCAGTATTACTTACATATAGATATTGCAATCTTGCGGACATTTGTTGCTGTTAATTTTTTGTGCTGAAGCAGGAAATCACAACCAGCAGAGACAAAATAAGCAATGATCAATCGAGCTATATGAGGAATGCCAGACAGCATACCAGTCTGAAAAACAAAATAACAAAAAATCCACATGTATTGGATAAATTACATCCTTAATTTTGTATATAATGGTAAATTTTATTGGGAGAAAGTATACTCTGTTATAACTTTATTTTAAATACTCAACTTTTCAAACAATCAAAAAATGAAATTCAGAATTATTTCCTGCACATCCGTTTAAAATGTTAGCTTGAGCTATTACTACATAATTTATACACCGTCAGGTTGAAAGTATTTATTATTATTATTATTATTATTATTATTATTATTATTATTATTATTATTATTATTATTATTGTTGTTGTAGTTGTTGTTGTTGAATTCCCAAAAGTATAGAACTGGAATATTAGGGTTATAGATTAAACATATATACAGAATATACAATATAATTAAATATTATACAATGTAGGGGAGAGCGTGGAGGGATGGGACGTTTTTACTTTACTAATTTTTTTTAATTTTTTGGTTTAATGTAGGCAAAAACTGATTGGATTTCTGAAAACTGCTTGGCTTCAGAATATAAATATGTTATACTGAAGATTAAAAATTTTATTTACCTTGCAGATAAATAACATTTTTTATAACATTATCAAATGTCCCATCCCTCCTACCTGGGTAGGTGGCATGGGACACTGTTCAAGGAGGTATGGGACAGAGCTTTTTGAGCCTCAATGTTCATGTAAATAATGTTGGAAATCATCATAAAGTTTAAAAATGTCCTTTTCAATGCATTTAAATAGAACATAAGAACAAAAGAGTTATAATAGGTGATTCAGAATAACAAGTCTCTCATAAAAAATTTTAAGCAAGCAAGTTCAACTTCAAAATACAGCATGTCTTTGAATCTACCTCTCATAACCAAATATCAACCCATATCACTACAAAATAGAAGAAAAACACCTTAAAATACAATTTCAAATTTGCAGAAAATATGGGAAGCTACGTTTCTCATTAAAATGGTGTCCCTTCCCTCCTGCAAACAGAATGTCCCATCCTTCCTGCATTGTAGGAATCGCATGATTTAGCTTATAACACCCAAACTATAAGACACATGCCTTACTTTCAATTGTTTTACATTACTGAAAAGTCAGATGTTTTCATCAGTTACAAAATATTTATGGTAATTTTCAAATTTAAAAAATCACAAGGCTATTTAGAAATTCGGAATGTGTATAATTTACTGACAAAACTGAAGGAAGTTAGTTTTCTCATTAAGTTACAGCATAACATCCACCATACTTTCTAATATAGCATACTATTACTGTTGCAAACTTCTGAGAGCAATTTGGTAAGAATTTTTTTTTGTATTATATTGCATGTCCCATCCCTCCACATTCTCCCCTACATGTTACAATTTTGCAAATACACTATTAATGAACTTGAAAAATCTTTATAACTTTGCTTATTTAAGAAAAGATGATAGATCAATGTAGTAAAGTCAAAATAAAAAAAAAAAATTAAATGTAGTATTAACTAATAATCATACATAATGCTTTCGGGACTCACAGTGAAGAGGTCAAATTATAAAAACCTTATTTTATCACTGAACTTCACTTTTAAGTGTTTACTTACACATAACGCATTTCAAAAGCGACTTGTTTGATCCATCCTATGGAGACATCTATCAGCCCTACAACAAACCCGGTAGTGGACCTCATCTGAGAATGCAAGCAAATCACTTTGCCCTGAATTTTTTGTTTTGTAATTTCCAGTGGTCACTGTTTTCTGTTGCTGTGCTGAGCTGTGCCCGAGCACGAGCTTTTGCTCATTCAGGCATCAGTAATGAATGTATGTTTTATATTTTACGTAGGTAAAAAAAAAGTTTGTGAAACGCGTTATGTGTAAATAAACACTTAAAAGTGAAGTTGAGTGATAAAATATGGTTTTTATAATGGTATTAACTGGTAACGTTCATGTATAAATAGCAGACAGTGAAATAAGAGATGCCTAATATGGCTTTCCTCTTTACGTTTACAGTCTGCAGCTCGGGTAGAAATTTAATGAATGCATTGCATTGGGAAACATTAAAATTACATAATACTCACCGTACGAATATCCATACCATGAATGAACTGAAAGTATGTTGGTGATTGTGTAATTAGAGTGAATAGTCCCCATAGATTACCCCATTGTGATATTATATTTATCCACATGGGAAGAGATGAGAGAATTGCTTTCCAGGGTGTTGGAGGCTGAAAAATACATTTGCATTAACTGTTAACTTTTAGTAAATGGGATTTTCCTGCTTATCTTTAAAAAATAATTTACGATGTAGCACACTTCCACAAGAATTCTAGATTCTTTTACAGTAAAGTGCTTCTTTTAAACTTTTCACGGTTATTGACTTATAAATTATTCACCTCAAAAAATTATATAAAAGCAAGATAATTGAGTCATATGCATGAACAAATGTCTATGTTAAATTTCTTATGTATACATTGAGGAAAACGACAATAAAGGTGAACGCTCTCCGCAGGACAGGGCTACATGGTAATATGTAACATTGAGTTGTGTTCCGTAAATGAACATGTACATGCATGCGCTCAATTGCACATAATGGATGCTCACAGATGGTAATAGCATTATTTTAAAGTTAATTTTATTGTTTGTTCCCTAAATATCTCAAGTTCCACAAAATGTAACATAGACATTTGTTTGTGCGTACACTTCAATTATATAAGATTAATATCTTAATGCTTATTTAAAATATGAGGATTTTCATTCTTGGGTTACGCCATTCATGGATAGAAGCAATTCCACTGGATTTTCTTCATTGATTTCAAACTTAGGGCTCACCGATGCTTTCATTTGATGATTGTTTATGTCAACATATAAATTCAGCGGTGATTATGGATAGTTAGCTATGATGTTTGCTATCTGTGTCCATTCATGCTTTCCTGTGATACTGTATTGCATGTGCATTTCAAACTAGTCAATTGTATTTCAGAATGCAGTTACTGTATTTTAGAAATTGTCTTTTATATTTCAGATTTATAAATTTTTACATAATTCAGATTTTATTGGCCTTATGAATTCTAAAAACTTAGAATACTACTTTCTGAAATAAAATTATCATTTCATAAAGTCTAAGTTAATATTCTGAAAATGTTTCGAGTTCAAGTTACTAATCCAGAACAAAACAGTAGGCCTACTTTCTGTAATTCAAATGGTTTTTTCCCCCCGAAGGAAAGTTCTATATTGAAAAATTCTTTCATCATTTTAACGGCTCATATTTTAATAAAATACCTTGTTCTTTTAATTTAATAATATTGAGTTGGGTTCAGCACTATGCTTCACTTATTTTATAAATACCTGTACTAGTTTCGAAGACCCTCGTCATTCATAATCATCAGGTTAACACCAACTGCCGGCTGGCCGTTTTTGCTGCGCTCTGGTGGAAGTGTGTGGCATTTGGCGATGAGATCTTCGTCTGATGGGATGTCGAAGTTCATAAGGTATCCTTTATGTTTGTGGACATGTGGACATGTTTTATGTTTATGTTTATGCATGCATGACATCGATCGGGATCCAAAACTGATAAAATGTGTCGAAGGTCACAAGGAACTCTCAGTGTGGGAAAGGATATTCATCCACAAACATAAAGGATACCTTATGAACTTCGACATCCCATCAGACGAAGATCTCATCGCCAAATGCCACACACTTCCACCAGAGCGCAGCAAAAACGGCCAGCCGGCAGTTGGTGTTAACCTGATGATTATGAATGACGAGGGTCTTCGAAACTAGTACAGGTTTTTATAAAATAAGTGAAGCATAGTGCTGAACCCAACTCAATATTATTAAATTATAATATAGCTTCACTGTGTAAACTTCCATACAATGATTAACCTTGTTCTTTGTTACAGTATCTCCTAAGTTCTCCTTGATATACAGACGTTCTTTCGCTGACATGCTGGGGTGTTCCTCAGGTGAGTCATAAATCCATAGCCACCATGAAATGAACCAAACTACACCTATTGCTGATGTTACATAGAAAACTACAGGCCAGTCAAAAGAGTCGAGTAGAAAGCCACACATGGGGTAAATAAGCACTGCTCCAACTGAGCTACCTAAAATGGAGAGAAGAATTATTTGAATTGTTCCACTCAATAATAGCGGTGCCCTTAACTTGATTCATGTGGGAAATGGGATAGAGGGAGCTAGTTAATCTGCTTTCCCTGTAATCCCAGACTGTACACAAACCAAAGAAAGACAAATGTGACCAAGGAATTGCCCAAATATTGTGCGGATTTCATGAATGATCACATCCTGTATTTTGCTATTTCCATGAGCACATCATGGTTTATTGGAAAATAATTATAATCAATCCCTACAAGCGTTATTTTTCACAGTAATTCTAGGTTTCTACTTCACTACCTTACAAGCATATGAATATATTGAAGCCCCTTTTACAATTGCTGATTCCATTTATGGCTCCTCATTTTTTATAGCTACAGGCTTCCATGGAATTCACGTAATTATTGGAACTACTTTCCTTTCAATTTGCCTTCTACGACACATAAATTTTCACTTTTCTTCAAAGCATCATTTTGGATTTGAAGCCGCCGCCTGATATTGACATTTTGTAGATGTCGTATGATTATTTTTATATATTTCAATTTACTGATGAGGTAGATAATATTTACTTAATATAATAAGTATACTTGACTTCCAATCAAAAAGTTTGCTTAACGCAAAGTAAATAATTATAATTATAATAATCATAACAACAATTATCTTATTGCTATCCACAACAATTATGCTATTAGCTAGACTAATAGCAGCATACTGGGAGACCCTGAAGAACCAGAAATAATTACATTACTCTTTACATAAATAATAGCGATCCATGTAGTAAAAAAAAGAAAACATACCAGCACTTATGCAAACAATTCAAAACTAATTCACAGTATACATATAAATGATTGTGCAAAATAAAAAGAGAGTCTCGTAATATTTTTAAACAACAATTAACTATGTCCTTTGCAATAAGGCCATAGTTTTGGAATGTCTTCGGTGTCCATGCAAATGCTGTGCTCAAGCTCCAAAGAGAAGTCCTTTTTCTCCCATTGTAACTCTCACTGAGGTGAGGAATACAAGGTCGGTATATAGACTCCTTTTCTTCGCATACATGTAGGGCCTGTTGGTTATTCTGTTTGAATCTGACCGTAGGATCTAGGATTAATGCCTTCCTTTTTTCTCTCTTGATGGCCACAATGTCTGCCCTTCTATTGCCATCAGATTCTGTAACACAATTAGGTACTTCCTCGTGTCTTCCCACTTAGCTTTTCTGAGAGTATTTGCAATATAGAACCTGACCTTGTGGTGATGTGTATTTCTCAATAGTTCTCCTTTTGGACAAAATCCCAGAACATGCCCAAGAGTTTCTTGCTCTTCACAATCTGTAGTCCAATCATGCCATTCAATATAATACTTCCTCATCTTCTAAGGAAGGTACTAAAATTGTAATTATTGAGGTGATTAAATTTTTAAGACATTAATTGATTGTTTACTCACCCATGTATGAGGTAATAAACTTGCTACGCTCATTTGGTGGAATCCACAGTCCTACCATTGTATGTAGTGAAGGCCATGCAAGTCCCTAAGCAAATAGTATATTTAAAACATTGTTATGAAATTAACCCTGATTGTAGAAGTGAATATCATGTAGGTAATTACTTTGAACTTACTCCTATAAGTCCTTGTAACATTCTCAATGCTACCAGCACGCGATAATCTAGAGTTGCTGCCAGAGGAACTAAAAACCCACACAAACAAAGGCCAAAGTTGCTGAAGCCAAATATCGCTTTTGTCCCATACTTCTGACTTAAGAAGCCACCAGGAATTTGTCCTGCCCAGTATGTCCAGTAATATGCACCTAATATAATTCCTTGTTGATACTCATCCCAATCAAACTTTTCCTGTAATTAAAATTATCATATTGTGCAGATCCAAAATAAGTTACAGGTCAGGAGATTGAACATGCAACAAGTTAATTGTATGAGAGTCCATATGTAATTAATAATGTTATACTGAAATCCATTGGTTCCCATGCTGTAAAGAAAATAAACACAGTAGAGTCCCGCTATTCCGATCCCGCTATTCCGAAAATCCACCTATTCCGAATTGGAATGAAAGCTGGTTACATACAGCACGTGTCGGCTCCATTTATTCAATTCTGTAGAATCATTTTTAATCACTGCTAAACACAAAAAAATAACTAATTTACACACACTTAAGAAGTAAAGTCAGTGATTTTTTCTGTTCATGAGCTGATCAACGCTGTATAGAGCTGACACTAGCAGATGTCCCCGCATTTAATATACGCCTTAACAGGTCAATACGTTGATATTATTAATGAAATCCGCCTATTCCAAATTCCCGCTAAACCGAACAGTGTGAACTAACGTCCATGGAGGTACATCTCATTGCAGGGCAAGGCTTACTACCCAACCATTGCATCATCTACCTCCATCCTTCAACATTGGCAGATTGTAAGATGAGGGATACATGTTCATTATGCTGACAACCATGACCATTATTTGTGGTCTTTGTGACTGGAGCCACTACTTCTTTATTAAATAGCACCTTGCTTGTCCTCATGAAGCTGAATGCATTCCATTCCAGTCCTCTCAGACTCAGAAAAATCTGTGGAGGTACTAAGGATTAAATCCTGTGGATCCATAGTCAGTCATGCTAACCAATAGGTCATGCAGGCAATTCCTTATCATAATGGAACTCATCTCATGTGGAAATAATTTGTGAATGCAGCACAATAAATCAACACTGAAGATTGGACTCATATTTTTTGACAATAATAATTGTAGGAGATAAAATAATATACACTGTCACAATTTTTCATTGAACTAACTTACTTTCAGCAAGAGAATTATGGCCATACTAGCCAGAGAATTATTACATTTGAATAATAATATTTTCATGCAAGCATTATACATTATACATGTTGCTTCCAAGCTCTCCAACCCAAACAGAATAGGAAAGGATAAGATTAGGGTTCCCTCCTCCTGTAAGGTCTTCTGTCTCTGCTGTGCCAATGCCCTTGAGAATGTATCCATTATGGCAGAATGTGTTTTTGAGATGAAAAAAATAAAAATCGAATATTTAGAATATTATAACCTTCAGAATATTTAAACTTATTATGAACCTAATTTGTTGTTTATTATGGGTGTATATTGCCCATTCTTGTTAATGATCATCAAACATGGTATTTTATTGGAATAGGTTTCAGTATAATGCAACTATTATAAATAGTTTCCAATCAACTTCAAACACCTGCGACGTCTATGAATAAGTCAATGCACATGTTGAGTTACATGTACCCTCTAACAATGCTTTCTAAAAAGAGTTTAGTAAACTCTAGTACATTTCTTAACTTCTCATAAAGTTAACTGTGTTGCAATAATTTGATTTTGTGAAGGACAGAGTTAAGTTGGATTTTTAGAATACTGTATATTTTATGAATGCAACCTAGTGAGTGACAAAGAATTATGTATTGTATACACATTTCCTGTGTTTTTTATCTGCTCTAGAAATAGGAATATTGTTGGATCTAGCACTCATAAATCATTGCCATTTAAAATTATTTATTTCTTCTTGGTGATGTGTATATAGTATAGTTTCCGGCCAACCGTTAATACAGAATTATGATTTAACTTTAATTTAAACTGGCAAAAACACCGTTTTTGTTTTTCGGAAACATTATACTATGTTAGACAGGTTCTGTTTTAGATTGCATTAACCCCTATCACTCGCGTATATGGCTGTCAAGTCATCACTCTTGCGAAAGATGAAATCCAAAATGGATATTTTGTCTTTTATAGACATTAAATGCATCTCAAACACATGGACTGAATACAATTAGATTCGATGTAACCAATTTTACCTTTTTAAAAGCAAATACTGTTGTGTTTCCTTTTTTTTAACATATAATAATAAATGGTCTTTAAAAAATGTGAGTTATTTTACGAATGTTTCAAATAATCAAAATTAGATAATAATACACAATAATAACAAACAAAATAATAATAAACAATAATATATGTATCATAATGAAGAAACACATTTTGAGTAAGCTTGTAATGCAGTTTTAAACACAGTAACACAATAATGCAGAAATAATAATGAAGCCATATATTATTTTGTTCTTATTATTGCTGAAATTATTTTTTGATTATTTCTTTTAATTTTGTTATTATTATTTTAATATTGTTGTTACTGTTATTATTTTTATTGTTATATTTAAAAGCGCAGAAACATATATAGAACCAAAATAATATTATTGAAGGACCCCAGTGTATTCTTACCTTTCTTAGACAGGATGCAATGGAAGATAAAGTCATAACATCATCACCTATAATATAAATACTGAACACAATTTCACAGTAACAGCTCAAGAACTTATTTGACTGATTGATATAGGCAATTGTGTATCTCAAGAATTGCTGAGTTGTTAAAATAACAATACACCGAAAGTGTAATGCCATCACTCCCATGTTAGTTTAAATCTAACTCAGTACACTGCCTTAAAATAATTGCACTATTGACAGACTATGGTGTCCTTTTACATATCAGTTGGAGAGATAATAAATTGCAGATGATGTAGAATGTATTGATGGCAAAACAACTTTCTTGTGCAAGACATAAGCAAGTTATTAAAAGATTTCCACAATTGTTAAATTTTTGTAACAACGCGAGCGATTGTGGGTTAAATTTCATATAGCTTACTGCATGGGACCAGAGAACAATTTCATTTAAGATAGGTTTCCAGTTGATTCAGATTCTGGTTTGGGAAGGTTTATTGTGTGTACTGTAAATAGAACAACGACAAGAAGATCCTCCTCGCCCATAGAACATACCTGCTGATCTGTTGGTGTGGTGCCATCAAGAGTAATATTCATAGGCGTTGCTGCTGTAAAGCATTCACTAGTCATAATCTCTTTGTTTAGCGATTCATTCACAGGAGCTTTTACCATTGATACAATGGCAATATTGATGTTAAGTCTTATCATGTAGTTATATCCAGTGCCCAGAAATACCATGAGCCATAGTACATCCCTTGCAGATAGAAGGCCTGTTTATTGAAATGTAACGATAATTCAAAATAATTCAGATCATAAGAACATGGAACTTTCAAGCCAGAAAATTTGTAATTTTAGTTCCTAATTATTTATATTGCAACTTACTGATATGTGATCCCAAAGTTGCATATCTAATTTTAATATTAAGTAAGTCAATTTATGTTAAAGACTATTAAAATACCTATATTTTCAATGGACATGATTTTCATGTAATTCCAGAAGTATTTTGAAATTGTAGTAGGCTATGTAGAGAAATGCATTTCCGAGGTAGGGTAAAGGAATATGTAAAAAGCAGTTTTAAAATTGTATTACCTGCTAAATAGAAATTTGAGCAAAAATAGTTCATAAACAATATAACATTATATACATAGACTGCCCTATAAGGTGTGCCAGTCAGTAACTAAATTTTATAGATTTCCGGCAATGCAGATTTAAAGTCCTCTCTGTACCTTTTTAAAACTGTATCAAGATGTGACTGTCTTATAAAAAATACGTAAAAGCTTCCTGGTTTTTTAAAGAACTGCTTGAAGCATCTGAATATTGATATGGCAGGCAATGCTGTGTAAGAAGGATAAAAACATGTGCTGTAGAAAGATCCAGACTGAGTTTGAAATGGATGAAAACTTATGTGCTGTGGAAGGCAAGGGGAAAAAAAAACACGTGTCTGATAAACTTCTATGCCGATTTGCAAGTATAAGTAAGAGAACATGCCAAAAGTGAGAGTCAACCAGCACAGAACTGGGTTAGCTATTCAGTTTCCATCATTCAACAACAGACAGTATTGAGGTGAATATTTTTAGAAGCATAAGAGAACTGTGAAGTTTTGTGTAGGAATCTTAAGTGTAAATGGGTCATTGAGTAGTCCATCTACAGCGTAAGTATTAAGTTTCACAGTCTGGGAGAAACTACATTCAATATAATAATAGGGCTTGAGACATAATAGAAGCTCTGGTTTAGAGGACTTGACAGTTTGTGTTAAGTCTATGCAAGCATTCAAGTCATGGTCTAAACTTCTGAAGTCAGAGTTATTGATTTTTGGACTCATGCAGAACCCGTTGACAATAAATTAATAATTCAGCAACATTGAGAGAAGGAATTTAGTGGTTTGTGCTTAGCAATAGGATCATTTGGCCATGCCTGTGAGAGCTGTGTTTATTGAAATCTAATTGTCTACTGCAGACTGTTGAATAGTTCCTGGAATTTGTTAACACAGGAATAATATACTGTAAATTCATGTAGGCCTACACAGCATTTCCTTCAAAATAGTTCCTTTTACAGTAATGTGCTTCTGCCAATATGTGTTGAGTTTTTAGAAGCATTACTTGAAATCGTTTTGTGGACCATTCAAAGTATGCTTGTTGTGTTTAGGACACTTACTTCTTCTATGCTCATGAATCATTGCTTCTTCAGATGACTTCTGAGTCAAAGGAGAAAGAAGCCAATCTTACTTAAACTTAATTATTTTGTATTGTTAGTAGGATTATTACAAGGATATACAAATAGATATCAATATTTTTGGATGTAAGTTTGAGGGAATGGAATAAGAAATATGGCAAGATGGGACTACAGGTTGATGAACATTTATTCATATCTAACCTGCTCTTTGCCAATGACCAGGTCATTATAGCGCAAGACAGTGACGATGCTGATTATATGTGCAGAAAATTGCAAGAGGAGTATACAAAATGGGGATTAAAAATCAATTTAAGAAAGACAGAATATATGACAGCTAACAATGATGATATAGAAATAGAGGGAAATATAATTAAAAAGCCAACAGTTTTAAGTACTTAGGAGCAATAGTACAGAGGGATGGATCTTCCAAATTTGAAATAGAAAAAAGGATATGCCAAGGCAGGAAAACAATAGGAATGCTAAATTCGGTGTTATGGAGCAGCAATATTATGGCAAAAACAAAAGTAAATATCTATAAATCAATAGTAGAAAGTATTTTGCTATATGGAACGGAAACCTGGTCATTAAATAATAAACAAAGAACAAAATTGCGTACTACAGAAATGGATTATTGGAGAAGGTCAGCAAGGAAATCGCGGAGAGATAGAATCAGGAATAGCACAATAAGAGAAATAATGAAAGTAGAGAAAGATGTGATAGAGATAGTTGAAAGTAAAACATTACGTTGGTATGGACACATAAAGAGAATGAACGAAGGAAGATTGCCAAGAGTGGTAATGAATTGGGAGCCTGATGGAAGAAGGAGGAAAGCAAGACCAACTGAAACCTGGATGGATGGAGTAAAAGAAAGTATGGCCATGAGAGGACTACAAGCTGAAGACACATTAGGCAGACAGTTGTGGAGAAATAAAATAAATTAAGCGTGACTTTGATAGAAACATTGTGTTTATTTATGTTATCATTGCCGAGTGTTTACTTATTGTCATTGTCATTGTTTGGTTGAGGGAAACCACAGCCTTGTGGAAACCCCTATATAAAAAGAAAAAAGTAGAGTTGCCACCTTTTAATGAATGAAATAAGGGACACTCACACTGAGTCAGCCTTATGAGTTCAAAGTAGAGTTGAAACAACAACATTTATAAAAACAACAATTCACGGTACTTAACGGGACAACACATAACGTAGGACTCATAATTTTAACCTGCAGTATGGGATATCCATTATAATACAAGTGAGGTGGCAAGCCTAATTGTTAGCCTTAATTGTTTGGACATTAGACAGCATTTAGAATACAGACATCATTCTACAACTAATTTTTTTTTTGGAGGGGGGCCTTGAAATATGTCTAATATATTTTTTCAATCAAAATTTTCATTCAAATCTCTTTCTGTGTTGCATTTTATATATAATAATTATATAATAATGAAGTCTTTTATGTTAAGAACTTATGACCCTATTCAGATATGTGACTTTAGTACGCTAACTTCATATCACAGAGGTGATGTTAGAGGGAACAAGCTTGTTGCTGTGACAGATTTCGTTCAGTGGATGTAATTTAGGCTTGATGTTCTTTAATCAGAATAAAATCTCAGGTCCATGGTTTAAAATTCCCTAGAGCATCGTTTCTCAACCTTTTTGAACCCAAGGACCTCTAAAATGTCTAAAAAATCTGCACCATCTTCGTGGACCACCAGTGGTCCACGGACCATAGGTTGAGAAACGCTGCCCTAGAGTGCTTGTGTTGAAGATTTTTTTTTTGACCTGAGAAGTCCCTCTGTGGAGAGTCTGAACCCATGACCTTGGGTTCAAAGGCCAGCTCACTGCAAATTGACTCCACAATTTAGATTGAAGAATAACAATATTCTCATAATATTAATATAATTAATAGCTTACCTTTCATAGTTCCTTTTCGTTATTTCACTTATTTATAGTTAGACTCAATGTGTGGTAGAGGGGTATGAAATGACGTAACAGTGGTGTGAAATATCAGGTACCTATTGGGACATCCTGTGACATAATTTTCATTTATCGCTTGTTTAGCATGAAAAACACACTAGTGCATAATCTTTTTAAGCCTTCTACACACATATAATACACATTCAAGGTTAAATGTAATTTACAAATTTTATCTATTTAGAAACAAATATGCTAGGATATTGTGTAATTTACAGTAGGTAACACAGTAATATCAGAAAGGAGAACATGTTTCTTGTTACTATTTGTGCATGACTTTCATATTGAAACTAAAACTGAAATAAAATAATTGAATAAATCACAGATTACAAAAGGGCATTCTACTTGAACCCATTTATATGGTTGAGACTTTCAACTGATATCTTTCTCTTCAAGTTTAGACAATTGTTGTCTGTCTCTGGGGAGCAGTTGGTAAGGCAATGACTTTCTGTCTCCAAGTTTCCTGGTTCAAAATCGTAGCAAGGTATAAATAATTTGGACCGTGGGCTATTGGGCTTATGTTGCACCAGATCTTCCATCTCTAAAGTGTGAAACTTCTGAACTGTTTCCTTTCCTACTTGGTCTTCTGTCTTTGAAGTCTTGGCGAGTAATGATCAGTGGGTGGATGATGTAGCTGTATTTATAGTGGTGGGGGCATGGCTTGTCTGTCACCTGGTGGGTCGTGCAACATTATTGCTTTTATAAAGGTGGTGTTCATCACAGTCTCAGGTGTGTCCTATCAGAATTATTCATCTGGGAACATGTCTGTGAAAGTTTTTGTCATGTTTCTTTCTGTTGAAATTATTTTAAATTTGAAAGTATCTGTTGCTTCTATTTTAAGACAGGTGTAATAATGTGATGTCCTAGTTAGTACATCGTTTTTCTTAAATCTTATGCTGTGGATTAAGTAGCAATGCAGAGCCATAGTTTTAAGTAGCTATAATAAGCAAACAACAATCGCCAGATAACTTCTCTGATATCAGTAATGTACCTTACAGAAGGCAATGGGAAACTACAGCAAATATCTTTCTCTAATGCAAGTGTCTGATGTCTCAATAGTGTGGCCTTTACATGTATAAGGAATATATGATAGGGAACAAATGGACATAGGACTGATTTTTTAATAATTTATTTGTGTTGTTTTAGGTATTCATGCAATTTAATTTTATTATTTCTAAACGTGATTTTAAATAATTTAAGATTGAAATGGTATTAAAAAATTACATAAAAATGTTTCACTACAGTTTAAAGTTAATGATAAAAGTCGCTGATCTCAGTATTGGATCATGTTACTTTTTATACTGGTTAATAGGGTAATTAAGACTTGAATTGGAGAAATTCAACCAAAGGAAACCTATCTGTTGTACAAGTGGAAGAATTGAAGCAGTGCAGTGTAGAGTGAAAGGGATTGCATCCAGTCTGTAATCAAACTTTCTCCCCTTTTGATAACTTTCTTTCATTGTTTTAATTATAGTATTTTATCTTGATAGATTTTTTTCACAAAACATATAGAATGCTTTATAGTTGTGTGAAATGTGATGAAATGTTATATGCAAATTTTTTTTTAGAATGTTGTTCTATTATAATTCGAATTAACATTGGTATGAAAAATATCACCTGAATAAATACTTAGTAAATTAATTATACATAATAGGCATACCGACTGCATAAAATGATTGAAGAACTTACTCTGTGAATCATTCACATAGGGACAGCTTGTAGCCTATTAATTATGTTATGTTACATTATGTGCAGAACATTAATTGTAATTATTATAATAAATTTCCTTAGGCCTATAGTTAAAATGGAATTATGAAAATTTATTTAATATTAGAAAATTGAAGTAAAATGTTTACATCTTGCTGTTTCTTAATAATCATGCTGCTATAACCTAGTAAAATTTAAAAATCTGATGTGATACTCTCACAAGTTAGAGTCCAGATTTTAAAGGGAATTTCTTTTTTTTATATTTCATCACAAAACATGATATAATTTAAAAAAAAGGATATTACCGAGTGTAGTGATAATATTGCCTCAGTCCTGGAAAGTCATCTTTCATGAAATCATATGCACAGCAACTATTTGTATTGCATTTGATTATTAAAAACTGTTTAGGTTAGTCTGACTATTCTATTCATATGTTGCTGACCAATTAAGAACTGTTTTGAGTTAACTGATCAATCCTTATCAGTCATCACATTATTGCGCCTTGAATATGCCTGCATTTTCAAATGAAGGTAATCATTATATAAAGCCATTTAGTTTAACCTCAGACAATAAACCAAGTTATCTTCCAGAACTTAATTGAATACTTAATTGTAATATTATTATAATAATTTTTTCTATAGAGTAGCTAAAATGGAATTATGAAAATTTATATTATTATAAAATTAAAATAAAATACTTATATCTTGTTATTTCTTATTCGTACTGCTATAACATGATAAAAATAAAAATCTGATATGATACACTTTCTCTACTTTAAAGCAGGGTAATACAATTTTCTCACTTCAAATAATTCTGATATTATAAAATAAGAGGCTGCATTGTAGGGAGTGCTACCTTAAATCTGTCAATAATAACTCAATTAGTCATACCCAGACAAATCTTAACATCCTTATTCCAGGAAACATTTGCCCCCTTTCAGCTTACTGTATAAAGAACCAGCTATTTTGTGAAGTTGAAAACAATACAGAATGACTTTTGGCTGTGTAGCGAGTAGTATTGACCACAATAGATACTTAAATTCAGAAATTTTAAAGAAAAGAACTAGCTGCAGAAGACTTCATAGTGGTTACCTCGAAGATCCTTACATAATTAATAGATATCTTCAGATTACCAAACAATGCTATAAATTGTATTCAGGTGCAGAAAAATTATGGTATAGGCCTTCTTAACGTGAAAAAGACTTTATTTGGCACACACAAAATATTATTACTTACCATAATGTACTGTACTCTAAAATATTATGTAGGCCTATACATAAAAAAGAAAATCTGATGTGAAAGTCACATAACTTCCTCTGCCCAAATAAAAGTTAGCAGTATTCACATATCCTTGTTCAGAATCACAAGACACAATTTTATGCAAACTTTCTACAAACAGTGGGTGAACTTGTAACTACCCATGAGAGAATTTTTTCGAAAAAAGTTTCAAATGAAAGTTTTAGCTCTCACTATAAGCTACACATGTGCAAAATTTAAAGAAATTCGTTAGAGCTGTTTTCGAGAAAATCGCGAAAAACGAAAATTTCTTAATGTAAAGTCCTCTTATAAATAAGAGAAACTTGTCACCAATCTTCATCTCACATCTTCAGAAGGTACCTGACCCAAATACGAAATTTTGTTTTCATACGATGTTCCGTTTTGGAGCTAGCCTGTTCACAGACATCCACACAGACAGACACTGATACACAGACATGTTTCCAAAAATAGTATTTTTGGATTCAGGGGGCCTTGAAACGTGTATATATGCTAAAAATTCAACTTCGAATTTTGGGGCCGAAAACAATACTTCCTCTATCTATAGTACCTATACGAAGTACCTATATAGGAAGTAAAAATAAAAAAACAATAAAAAAACTGAAAATACATTTTAATTATGAAATACAACATAAGTATACATATCCAATAGTCATTTACAAATCAAGAAACATTTTATGCACTGGTACAGTCTCTTTTTATTCCTTTAAAGGAATTCTTGGCATTAGTTGCATCTCTTCAACTTGCTGTTTTGGACCATCAGGAAAGTTCCACTTTTGTAATTCAGATGTTGAACAGAACATGTGCAAAAGTCCTGCACTTAATAAAAGAACTGCCGATATGAGAAATATAAGCTGCCATTGACTAGCTGTTTGCTGGAATTATAGTATTTTTGTTATTAGTAAGCATTAAAAAGTTGCACTTCTAGTTAATAAATAGGGCTAGGAAGTTGATGAATTGTCATATTTTTTTCTGAGACATCGCAGACAATGCGGAATGTAGTATAAATTCATCTCACCTCAAAATAAACAAAAATAGCCTACTTTTATTTGGCATTTTTTGGAATTTTGTTCTCTAATGGTTATTTTTTTAGAAAATCTTCTTTCTTCCCTTTCCCTATTTTGTGTTCAGCACGGACTTCCCAACATTTCAGACCAAACAATCTCATAATTCCTTACCTCCAGGCAGTTAAATGCAAATTGATTTGGCATCCTTATTGTCAGACAAAAAAAGTATAACATTCAATATTAATAAATATGGTAAACATGACAATAATAATAGAAAACAATTCCATTTTTTAAATACATGTTAGAAATATTACGTCATTTTTCAATTTTTCATGTCTTATTTTCATAAATGTAGGGTCATTTTATAAGTCACTTTTCAGGCATTTTGAGGTCATCAATTTCCATGCCCTATGTACATACTTTAAGGTCACTTTATAAACATGTCTCTATCAGTAGCAATATCTAATGCTTCATTGCTTTATTTTAGTGACTACTTAGCTCATGAATCAATGAACAATCCAGTGTAAGAATATGTGGAAATTCAACCAATTGCAAGTGAAAATCATTGTAATTTATCGTTTCATTTTTATCATTTTCATTTTATCACACTTACATGCAATTTTTTAAATGTAAATTCACGACAGAACACTGAAACTTCTTCATACAGCTGTACCGTACCTACCTAATTAGATCAAAAGCTTTCCATCATTGAACACAGTGACTAGGTATATATATAAGCTGCATAATATGAACAAAAGAAGATATGAAAATAATGTATTGGGTATATGTGTCATGAAGAACTATTTTAGATCGTTTTTAGATTTTAGATCGTTTAGTACAACATTAATAAGCATGACTATTATTGATCGTGAACGATCAATACATTATGATAATTATATCGATTGTCCCTCCATAGGCTATTTTGCTGACAGTGATACAAATAGCAATGCATTTTATTAATTTTCATGATCTTAAGAATATTAATTGCATGCTTAATTCTGTGAGTATTCGCTAATTAGCTAATTAGGATTTCCATATCCAAGCAGACATATTACCTAAATTTGTGGTTAGTGAGTAGGATTTCCATGTCCAAGCAGACATATTACCTACATTTATGGTTATTTGATTAATGAGTAGGATTTCCATCTCCAGCTTAAACTGCCATTCAAATTTCACGATGGAGTCTTGAAAAACATATGAGGTATTCAACTTAAGGTTCAAAATTGTCTATTATATTGCATATTATAGAGCAATATTAGGTTACACACATCCTATCAAGAAATCATAGAGGTAAAATACCCAAGGCATTATAGAATTACAGATCAAACGAGAAAACATGACCTGGATGTCCTATGAATAGACTGAGAGAGAAATGTAGTAGATTGTAACATTTCTTTAAGTCTTAAGAAACTGGAAATAATGATGATTATTTATAGTAGTATATTCAGTCATTTAATATTTTACTTACATTGTTATTTGTCAGTGCTCCAACGATGACAGGAGATATAAAACCTGGAGTAGTACAGACCGTATTGCAGACACCCAGCATAATACCTAATTAAAATTTCAATTTATTAGGCAGCAATTCGTATATGACTATTTGATTTCTTTTTCACCATTTCAGTTGATTCACTTTTCTAGAACTAGCTGACAAGAAGACTGCTAATCATATAGAGTGTTAGCGAAGATGGGTTTAAATCAGTATACCTGAGGAAGTTAGGATGATTGATCCAAACAAAAGTTGTACCAAACACAGTCGTCTCAAGATGTTAGCCTCGATATAAATTTGTTGTAAAACCCATTCTGTCGGAGGTCCTAGTTTGTCCATTCACTGGTTTTCCAGAGGCAGATATCCCATATCTGTTGCTGTCATTTAACTAGACCTACCCTTAACACAATAGAGACCAACAGCTGTGCAGGCTGACCATCCTTCATAAACCGATCTTTCACCATGGTACCTGCTGTTTAGACTCCCACCTTACTCTTGGTTTAAATAGCCCTACATATCTCAGAATTAACAAAATATTTTTGAATAAAATGTTATTACTGTAATCAACAATCAGCTAAAAATGGTTTAACATATGTTACTGCTCAAAGCATTTTTCTTTGTGCTTTTTGCTTCGTCTTACGGGTTCATTGCTTCCTAATTGCATGAAGTTTCCAACAAACAAAAAATGGACAGTTTGGTATCAGTTTAGAAATTTAATGACCCAAACAGACATGGTAGCAGCAATGACATAATTTTTTGCTCCTTTCTGGTGTTTTCCTTTAGAGTAGAGGAATAGGAGAGAAACTGCTCTGCTCTGGCAGCAACATATTTACTTGTTACATTCAGGAGTACAAGAGGTTTTCTTTACAATGCATACAGTATTTCTGTAAGAAAACTCTTTTTTGGTATATACCAGTAGGCCTCCTACAAAAGGGGGTCATGTGGGTCTTCATTGCCGGGACCTGGCCATAAACAAGTAAATTAATATATATATATATATATATATATATAATATACACAAACACATATACAGGGTGTACCAGAATTCAATTGAAAAATGTGGAGGGATTGTACAGTGGTCTCAGACAAACATTTTGTTGTAAGGAACTTACTGTTTATGTGCCATATTTACTGAGCTGTGATGCTTTCTTTGGCATACAGTATTTTTGCTGATAAGTCATCATTAAGGAAAAAGTTATGTAGGATGATTTCTCTTCATATTCTTTGTTCCAATGACATAGTCATTGCGAAAATTAATTTTTAATTCTCAATAAACAGAATTTTGAAAATTATGGGTAATGGTACTATAAGGAGGGATAAAATTTCTCCAGATCTAAGTTACTAATCAGCAGCCCAGTTCATGTTATGGCACATATTATTTAAGAGAAACATATAGGCTACTTGTACCATCTTCAAGTGCCATTTGTCCTTTTAAATAAATCAGCCTACACTCTTACTTCTTTTCTTACACACAATAGCCAAAATAATGAATGTGTAAATCATGTTTTGCTGGGCTACACTTTTCCTTTCGGTTCCCTGGAAGATTTTCCCACCTCTAAAAGTTTTATAATTGCAGCCTAAAATGTAGAGGACATAGGCCTACATCAACATACTAATCAGAAGGCCTTGGTTTGATTCCCAACCCAAGTCAAATTTTCCTCTAAATATTATAAGACTTTGATAGGTTTATATGATTAGTTGCTTACTTGCGAAGTTTGGACTCATGTCGATAAAACTGGCAAGTGTACCAGTTGAAGCAGATCCACTCAACATGATGATAGCAGTTACATATATTATAGCCAGTAATTGATTGTTTCCGGTGAAAGCCAGGCCCAAATAAAGCATTCCCTGCCCAAGGCAACCTGCAACAAGAGTACAATTAAGTGGTGTGAAAATAATATTTTTTGAAATTTTCAGGTATAGGAAGGTTATTTTTTTTTTTTTTTAGATTTTAAACAAGGATAGAAATTAGAGAAGAAAGGAGTTCAGACTTTTGAGGATAATATATCGATTAGCCAAAAACAACGGTTAAGGATGACCATAGAAATATCATTCTGTAATAAAATATAATTTACTTTACTATCTTTTGCCCTTTACTGCTGAATTTAAATAGATAGCCTACTTCTTTTATTGATTCTAAAGCTATCTTGTTAATTGTCTTAAAGGGAACTGAAATAGGTGGTAGAAGGAAACAAAAAGATGGGTATTGTTCCTCTGGCACCAATGAGTAGGCTAATAACTTCAATTTCATTCAGAGGGGAAAGTCTTCTTGTAGTAACTGATGAATGCTCTTAGATTGATTTCTTCTAAGTATTTACTTCTTTCGCTTGGTCTCTATGAGACTCGACCTGATGGTTGGTTCAAATATATAGCCTTTTTTAGTTCCAGGTTTGAATGCAATATTGTTGTTGTGTCACACCTGCCATTGTGTACTAAATTTCATTTAATCATATTTTAATAAAGCAACCTAGCAGTGTATTGGTACCTACCATGACAATGGGTTGGTAAGATGTTATAATTTTAAACTATTCTGGTAGTTCACTGATCAATTTTGTAACGTCTAAAAGTTGGTACAATATTATACTTTGTGTTGCAATATCATTTCAATATTGGAACTTATTTCAAAATAAATTATGCCCTACATGTCCACTATGTTTTATAGTCACTGCTTTCTTACCTAAACAAACAGCTAACTTCCTCACATTTGTCCGTGACATACATCTTTTATTGAGTAAGACATCTGTTATAGTAGCAATTATATAGGTGAACAAAACACGGCACAAATGAGGAATTCCAGACCATACACCAGTCTGAAAAAACATGACATTATTTCATTATCCTAGTATCAAATTCTGATTCCTGCAGATAAAAACATAATATAAACATAACGACTTTAATTGGAATGTTTAACACTCATTTTAAATATCCGATAATTCTTGCGGGAATACACAGTGAAGTGGTTAAATTAAAATAACACACTTATTGTGATTAAATAAGTGTGTTGTTTTTAACTCATTTTAAAGCTTATGTGATAAAGACTGTGCCTGAATTAATGAATGTTCTAATAACTCTTCTTCTTATTCTTAACTTTATGCCTTTAAAATGTTGTTGGGGATCCTCGATAAAGGCTTTCCGCTTCTTCCTATCTCGTGCCAACCACAAATGTTCCATTTTGCATTCTGCACCTTCCTTCTTAGATCTTCAATGCATTCTTCATATGTGACTCTTGGGACATGCTCATGTTCGTGTGCCTTGTATTCTTGCTTCTATAAATTGTTGTTGTTGTTGTTGTTTTTTTTTTTTTTAATTTATTAATACTGCATGCTCCGTTACGTAGTAACACTTCATGCAATTCTTAACCTATAGCATAAGATAAGTTGTGATTACCATTCTACCTTATAGTTTCTCAAAATCTATTGTGTTAATGAATTGTAGAAATTCTTTTAAGTATTTCTTAACTAATTCGTGGTTTGCTACTGGCCACTGACCACCTCTTATAGTAATGTTTTGTTTTAATATTAGTCTTTCACTGTTCAATAGATTGCACTCATATATTAAATGATTAACTGTTTGGTTCTGTTGGTTACACTTGCACATTGCACTTTCCAATATTTTGAATCTATTGTAGTATTCCCTTGTCTTCCCATGTCCCGTTAGGATTGCTGTAGTTTGACTATTGAGTGGAATCCATTGTTTTAAGCGTTCCTGTACTGAGGGGAAAAACATTTTACTGGTAGCTCCCTTTGTTGTATTCTCCCATTGGTTTTGCCATCTACATAGTCCTTTCTCCTCTGCTTCTCTAATGATGTGAGTTCTGGGAATCATATTGTAGACTACCTCACTGCTATCGTCCTGCGCTGCTTTCTTTGCTAGGTGGTCTGCTAGTTCATTTTCGTATAATCCTACGTGTGCCTTAACCCACTTTATATGTATGGTCCTGCCATTGTCCTGCAGGTATTTAATTTTATCCTTAATTTCTTCTATAATTTTGCTTCGGATTTGACAGTTCTTGAGAAGTTCTACTGTAATCTGGCTGTCAGTGTTGACTCGTCCTTGCTTCTCACCTACCCAGTATTTTCTGTTGTCTTTGATTTCTATTAGAGACTGTAAAATCGCTGTCTGTTCCGCTTGGTTATTAGAGCAGTGCTCGCCGAGTTTGTACTTCAATTTTTTAACCAGTTCTCCATTTTGAAAGATGACTGCAGCTGCTCCAACTTTTCCATTTATCTTACTCCCGTCTGTAAAAATGTCTATGTTGTATTGTAGGTATTCTTGAGCCTCTCTAACACCCACTCTATCAGCTGAATGGGGCCACTCCCTCAGTTTCGGGGGTACTTCGTTTGGTATCGTTGTTTCGTCATTTTCGTTAGTAATATGTGTGTCTTTGTATATCTCTAGTACTTCTTGGATTTTAATATTTATTGGTTTAACTGCTGCCAGAACGCAGGACACTTCGTATGACACAGTTCTGTAAGCTTTTATGATTTTTATATTCAATAGCCTTTGTACACGCTGGTATTGGAGCATGTTCTTTCTTTTTAAGATAGCTTCTGTCCACACTTGTACTCCATATAGCAGCATCGGGAGAATAGCTCCTTTGTAAATAGTTCGCAGAGCTTCCTGTCCTAGACCCCAGTTTTGCTTGGCTGTCTTTGCAAGTGCGTTAATGAGTTTTATGCATTTCTCTGTTACTTGTTTTATGTGCATGTTGAAATTTAACTTCTTGTCGAATAATATTCCTAGGTACTTTAATTGCTGTACTTGCTCTATTATCCTATTGTTTAGAAATACGCTTATATGGCTTTCTTTTTCTTTTGTTTTCCTTGAAATTAGTAATGTTTTTGATTTGCTGTTGTTGAACTGTAGCTTGTATTGTTTTGACTAATCTTCTATTTGCTTTGAATCAATATTCATGTACATTTCTGCAACTTCCTTAGTATCCCCTGATGTCATCAATAGTAAATCATCTGCAAAAGCGATTAATTTGCTTCTTTTAGTGTATTTTAAATTGAGTAAAGAGTTGTATAGTATATTCCAAAGTCCTGGTCCACAACAGGATCCTTGGGGGCATCCTTTCGTCGCTTCTTTTACTGTTCAGTTGTAATTGATGGAGAGGTTGGTTTTTCTGTCTCTGAAGTAGTTTTTAACTAGATAATATAGGTTTCTTGGGCATTGTAAGTTCCTTAAGTTATGTAGTATGCCGGGCCACCAAGCTGTGTCGAATGCACCCTTCACATCCAGGCTGGTAATTATTACACTATTTCGCCGATCTATATTTTCTTGTATGAACTTTTTAACTACTAGCGCTGCATCTATGGTACTTTTTTGTGGAATGAATCCATATTGGTTCGTGTTAAGTACATTTTTGGAGTACAAGTGGTGGTTTATCCTATCTATCATAATTTTTTCCAGTATTTTGCCCATGATGTTTAATAAACTTATTAGTCTAAATTTTGTGACCTCATAACTTTCTTCCTTCCCTGGTTTAACAATAGGGATTATTTGCGAAGTTTTCCATATCTTTGGAAAGCATCCAAGGGTTAAACATTGGTTATATATGGCTGTGACAGAGGACGGAAAATTCTTGAAGACTCTCAATATAATACGATATTTTGGGTTATGCCATCTTCCCCTGGGGCTTTCTTTGGATTAAACTTTTGAATTACGTTGAATATTTCTTCTTTTGTAAATTCCTTGTCATTTGGTGTAGTCAATGGCTCATCTTGTTGTCTCCGCACTTCTTGTTGTTGTATTGTGTCATTTTCTGTACTGTCTAGTGGAGTGAAATGGTCTAACATATATTTCATTGTTTCTTCGATATCGTGCGTGTAAGTACCGTCCGTTTTCTGGATAGTTGATAGTGTGGGTTGGGCCCTTATCTTTCCTGCGGCCAGTTTATAAACTGCATTCCATGGATTACTTCCGTTATCGATGGTGCAATATTTTTTCCATGATTTTAACTTCTCCGTTTGTAATTACTGCTGGTACTCTCTTTTCCCTTCATTGTACTGTGTTTTTCTTTCTTCTCTAAGTTGTTGATTGTTTACTGTTCTTTGGTATCTTCTGCGGAGAGCGTTTACTCTTTTCCTTAACACCGTCAACTGGTTGTTCCACCATGGTACCGATTTCCTTATGGTTGATATGTGTTTTTTGTACTCCTGCATCTGGGTTAACAAACAATGAAAGTTATTAATGTTAAAAAAAAAGGCCAAGTTATAAACACTTATATCTTCACTTATGTCTCATTTTTATGGACTAGTTTTGGGAAAAACCATCATCCTCATCCTAGGCTAATGGTCGACTGGGTTCTCACAGCTGTGGCTGGTAGTTCTTGTCTATGTTGTGATGCCTTTTCTATCCCTATTCGTCATTCTGATGATGTCATTAATTGAAGGAATTTTAAAATTCATAACAAAGGCTTGGTTTTTTGTTTCATTAATTAATTAATTTTTTTTTAAACCCATTTAGGTCTACATTCATTATCCACCTGCCATTCATATATGTAACAAAAAAAATCTTTGCTAAAGGCAGGCTAAAAAAATCGAAGGAATTGACAAATTTATGTGTTATGTTCAAAAACTACAGTATCTATTTCAGTGATGCTGTTCTTTCCCGGTTGTTATGACAGCTGAGCAAGGCCACCTGCAATTCATTTTACACTTGAAATATCTTAGCAAAAACTAGTACTTTGATAGCACAAAAAATCATGTTTTCGGCCATTTTTCGCTCATTACTCGTGAACGAAAGTAAAATTTAAAAATTTGACTTTGAGATGCATTAGGACACCTTTCACTCCATTTTTGTTAAAAATTTCACATCTTTCTGTTCCCTAGATTTGAATGTGGATCACACACAGACAGACAGATAAACAAACACTTCCTCTTATTGCATAGACTATTCCACTCATACTCCACGTGTTTGATGTTGACCAATAACGTTTAGCAATTCCTCGAATATAGACCAATCACGATCGTTTATCTTATAAAATGCTTGCTATTAATATGAGGATGTTGTTTTATCGATAAAATCATCCGCTCGTTACTGGACACATAAGCATCAGTGTGCAGTGATTAATATGTCAGAAGCTGCCATTAAGCATCATGAAAACAGATTATTTTGTACAACATAACTTGTTTGGAAATTGAAATAATAGAAATGTACATTGATTCAAAACACAAGTTTGATTCTGTGCAAGCCAGTTGGTGTGCTTTCATTCTTTTCTGCTGGTAGCTTACCTGAATGAAGTTAACTATGTCTTATATGCACCATTGGTAGCACTGATCACAGCATGGTAACTCGAATCTATTCATGGTTGGTTGATTCATAGTAGGCCGTGATCTCACAGCTTTTAGTTTGGTTTTTATACAACAAAGCACGGAAGTATAATCCGTTACATTTTTATTCATGGAATAGTCTTAATAAGTCCAACTCGAGTTGAGTTTCATCAGATAAATTCGCTCCTGCTGTGCAGTCATAAATCTATCGATAAACTCATCAACTCTCGTGGGATTACCTATGATAATTTACATCATTGCATTGCTATATAATTGTGTTTTACATTCTATAATTTTCCTTCATTGTCTAATGCTTAACAATGTCCCATAGCATGTATTTGCTATGAGGATTAAATAATAAACAAGACAGTTTTAACAATGGCATTCTGAAAATGTCCAAAATCAACTGGCACACATGATGGTTAAATGGATTGTCATAATTTTACCCAACAGTAAAATTAGAGTGTCTTGCTAAACTCTTAAAATAAAAAGAATAAATACATTAAAAAAAAATTATTTACAATATTTTTAGCGTAGAGTACTGTTTTACACACCATGTAGACATCCCAGCCTTGAATGATCTTAAAGTATGTAGGTGCTTGTGTCATAAATGTAAAAATGCTCCAGATGTTTCCCCACTGAACAATGATATTTATCCACATTGGATATGATGTCAGTATTTTCATCCATGGAATAGGTAGCTAAAAGAAAATACAAAGTAACAGTAAATTATTAAGCACCAATTAGGTGAGAAATGGAAACATAAGTTTTTGATTCAACAATTTGTTGTTACCTGTATTCTGATATATTTATTTGAAAGAAAGAAAGAGAGAAGAACTACATCTTTTTCTTATTTAAAATTGATAATTTGTCATTGTATTCTCATTATATTTAAATAATGTATCCTTTTAGACCATACGTCTGTCACTTTTTGCTTTCAGTAGGCTGCATTTGGACTTGTTTGGAATTTTTTGCCTGTTTTAGACAATCTCAGCACATTCATGCCCTTCAAATGCCCTTCCAGTAAACTTTTCAATACTGTGGATATTAGTGGGCATTTTCAGCTCATTCTGGGTCCATATTGGCTTTTTGTTCAGTCCTCTTTCTGCCCTTTAGGATGGTTTCAGCCCCTTACAACCTTCTCTGATCCCTTGTGGGAACTTAGAGCACCTTTTGGAACCTTTGGATTATTTGAACACCTTCTGGCCTTTTGAGCATCTTTGGACTTCGTCAGGCATCTTAAAAATTATACTTTTTCATGACAGTCAATTCCCAAAATCTCTCACAGTCCTTTTCTTCATTTTACTTAGGAAAAAGACATAGTTCTACATTAATAAATATTAATAAATCAGTAAGACTGTTTTTCGAATTACCTTTGATCTTGTCCCATCCTTTCCAAGGTTATGTGCTATGCGTATTTTCTCCATCTTGGAGATCTGAGGATGCTCTTCAGGAGTGTTGTACACCAGAATCCACCAAAAGATAAACCATATTATTCCTATGCTGCTAGTTGCATAGAATACAGATTGCCAATTAATCCACTCGATAAGAAATCCACAGAGAACATATGTCAGTGATACTCCTATGGATCCACCTGAAAATGGTAATGGACTTTTATTGCACTAAAATTTATGTGACATAATGTACACAAGTTTTTAAATCCCTTCTAACAGACACTATTATCAATAGCAGAAACGGTTATCAATAGTGTTCCTGGTATCAAATAAAGAAGTACTTTACAAGCTTGGGGACAAGTTCCCTATACCAAAACAAGAAAAAAAGTTCATAATCCTTAGTTTATGTGCAGGCTAGAATATTATAGCCTAGATGACTGTCTAGTAGGTCCACATGTTCTTTCAGCAAGGTAGCACCTCTTCCAAACTTGCTACAGGATATGCCCTTGCACATAAAAAGAAGCATGTGGTTTATGTATGAAGGGACTTCAGCACATTTCAGTCTCTTTCTTCACAATGCACTGGCTGAGTTCTACTATAACAAATGGATAGAAAGGGGAGGGCAGTTCAATGGCCTGTACGTTCACCTGACTTCAGTCCTTTAGATTTTTTTCTGTGTGGCCAACTAAAACAATTGAAGGGCACATAGCAAAACGATGAAGTTTCATTTCTCAAAGTACTGAGGAAAATGCATTTGAGTTTAAGCACTTAGTAGTTAGTTCATGTGTTTTTAAATGGAAATTGAAACAGTACAATGTAAATAACAATGCTTTCCTATTTATTAAACAGTGGTATAGTTCTGTGTTACACCAGCCTCCATTTCACTTACAACATAACTTCATGTAGGCCTATAATCTCGAGAACTACACAAGACTAAAATAATATAACATTAAAAAATTTTGCTTTCAAATTAACCATTGAAAAGTAAACCGTTCAATTTACGTTATTGTCAAAAACACCTGCAACATTATACGGTGAGATATAAATTAGAAGGGAAAAAAAATGGTAGGTCATGGTTCTGGATCATTCTTCTTCAGTACCTATTGGACCTTGATCATTTGTCTGAAGTACTGATACATGAAACACACATTTTAGAGGACCTTGGTCGTTGTAACTTTATCATGTGATAGCTCTTCCTTTTCACTATAAGATGGCATCATTAGGAACTCAGTTTCAGTTTGTGACAGACCTTTATTGTTTTTCACATGTGACTTTTAATTGGTTTGTGCAGCAGATATTCCTGATGCCTGAAACAATTCAATTATGGTCATGGAAGCCTGCCAAACCATTTGACACCACCATGGAAGTATTTGAAATGATGTACTGGTAATACTCCATGATATGACAAATGAAAGCAGGAGGAGGACATTCAAACATTTATTATGAGTTTCTGAGTAGATGACAGTTTCGACACTTGCTAAATAACTTGCCAATGTCCAACAGGTGTGGCATTATTTCTTTTTTTTAATAACTGAGAAACTAAACTATTTGTGGACAGATGTTTATATGAATGTTTTTTCTTATTTTCGTGTAGGGAACCCACCCTCAAATATATTAGAAGTATTTCTGAAACACTAACTTAAGTCCTAGGAGGAGAACTTACTTGGCCTTACCTGTGTAAGCAGTTACAAATCTACTTCTTTCATTTGGTGGTATCCAATTTGCAGTCAATGTGTGCATTGAAGGCCATGCTAATCCCTGAAAAAATGGTATTTACTTTCATTTTACTGGAAAGGGAGTTTGTGATAATATGAAGCCTAGGTCTAAAAAAGTAAATTTGATTTAAATTCTTGGAAGTGTAACATATTAATTACAATAATTTTTTCAAGAACTTTTGTGTTAACATACATTTAGCATTATAAAATTTATGCAAAGCTACACTTATGAGGACAGAATAGGACTGACTTGGGAAGTAATGTAAAAACTACGTAGAATATTTTGTGATACCGTCATATAATCAGTCAGGCATCATTCTCAAACCTGGAAGAATGTCATGTGCACTAAAAACAAAGTATGATTAGTTTCTCATGATGTTTCTCATGAACAAAGCTATACGAAATATTATCTTCTTCCTTTTTTAACTCATGATCTCTGCTGACCTGCGTGCTCTTTGAAGAAGTCTGCCCATCTGCCTTGTAATCATCTGCCGATTATGGGGGCCCCATATGACAGCCTTGTAGGTCCCTCTATTGTCTTGTAGTCTTGCAATGTGGCCTCCCCATTTCCTTTAAATTGCATGACTAGTTGAGGAGCCATGTCCATTGTCTGTGAGAGGTGGTTTATAGTAGAGATTTGTCTCTCAGATTTTGTTTTTTTGTTTTGCTGTTAGTGACCATGTCAGACACAAATAGAGCAGTACAGGGTAAAAACAAATTTCCTAAAACTAAAACTAAACTCCGTGGTGCTACGTCCCTAGAGGGACTTGGCCTACCACCTAACCGTAGCATCATCTACCACAGGCAGATGTTAGGATTGGGGGGCATGTGGTCAGCATGCCGACACCCACGGCCGTTAATGGTAGTTTTCATGACTGGAAAACAGGTTTCCAGTGTGTGGAATTTAAGCCTCTTGCTTAATGCTTTGTCCAACAGTGTAAACTTAAGGCCTCAAAATGCCTTCCAAGTTAAAGAGATTCTTCCTTCTCCATTTTGTCTTCAAAGGAGATTTGTTGTCTGAGATAAGTGAGAGCTTGTATAGGCCTAAGTGAGAGCTATTCCGTCTATTAATTTTGGGGTTGCTGGACCATTAAACATTACCAATGTTCTCAGTTTGTTATCTAGAGTCCTGCGGTTTTGCTAGTTTACTCAGTTGATCTAGCATTGTTTGTAGTTCTCCTGGCATTTTGGCAAATAGAACCACATCATTGGCAAATCTTAAGTCGTTAGTCAACTTTCATTTAGATTGATTCCGAAATGTTTGTTCCAGTTCATTTTTGGGAATATATTTTGCATTAGAAAGGTGAAGAGTTTTGGAGGAATAAATTGTATCGCCCTGCACACTCTTCTTTCTAGGTAGAATGACTGACCTTCCGTTTTCACCTTTCATAAGACTTTGGCTGTAGATTTTATGCAGAATAATTATGTGACAAAAACCACTTGCTATTAATAAAAGTTTCTTGTCATAATAATGATTTTGATACAATAGTCGTGTAAAATGCTGTATCTAAGTAGGTCTATCTACTATTGCATGCTCCAAACTAAAATATGTAAAATTTTTGGGTTTACCAGTGGGCCATGAAATATTGATGTCCTTTTGTAATTGGGTCATGGCTTGTGTTAACTGACTGATATTGAAATCTAATGATTATGATATTAGGTGAAAATGTCAAAGATCAGTAAGTGACCAAGTCTTGTGTTCTTTCTGGGTTCATTCAAAATTTCAGCTCCATCAGTAGGCCTATAATAGTTTTTGTGACAAATCAGAAAAGACAGCAACCACTAAATTTTTACATAAGTATATGATGTCATGATAAAAAAAATAATTATATGAATATCATTAATTCAGAGATTTCTTTGTATCTTAAAAACTGTAAATTTTTGTTCTTTGTTTTTGACATTGTTCCCATATCATATAAGTATACATTCAGATTCATTAAATTAATTATATTTTACAAAACACTTAATAGGTTCCTGGGGTAAGTAAAAAATGTTATATTATTTGAAGTTGGTAATATTTTCTATCCAACCCTTTTAATTTTGTTAAAAAGGCTAAACAACCAAACTGTACACTCTCTCAAAGATGCCTTATATTATTTTTAAAGTATATAAGAAGTTAATGCTTTTATTCAGTACACTTACTCCAACTAAACCTTGTAATACTCGGAGAGAAATCAGAGCTCGGTAATCCAGTTTTGCAGATAAAGGTATGAATAGTGAAATTAAGCACATGAAAAGGTTGCTTAAACCAAAGATTATCTTTGTACCATAGCGCTGTGCAAGTACACCCCCTGGAATTTGACTTAGCCAGTGAAGCCAAAAGAATGCTCCGAGTATTAGATTTTGTTCAAATTCATCCCACTCGAACTGAAAAAGAAATGAAGAATTGTAATTTTGAAACTATTTTAAATTTTTCTTCTCATATTTATGATATTTACTAGCTTAAAAGGCCTGGCATCACCCGGGTTTTGTATTTTGTAATTAAAAATTAACTTAAGAATGACTTTTGATTTTCAAACTCTAAGTCCTCTAGGTATGTAGATTTAAAATGAGGAAGACCCACTTATCACACTCAAACTACTCCCCCAGATATAGTTTGATACAGCTTTTTATGGCTCATATAGGATGTAGAATTTTGTACCCTATTGCTTCTACACACCAAGCCTGGTAGGGGTTGAAATAAGAAGAAACAGAAATTCCAGTAACATAAAATTGTATTGTCTTTACCGGAATATTTTATTCCTCACTCTCATGTTACCATACAACTGTTTCAGGGCTGAAATAAAAAAGAAGTCCAATATCACTTTCATATTTTCCTCCCCAAAAACCTGTGACATAATAATATACTGCGTGGATAGAACTGAAAATGTTCCATCCTATTTTGTCTCGACTACATGTTTAGGGCCTATAATAAACATCCATATTTCTCAGATCATCTAAAGTCTGGATCAAACTAAATTTGTCTTATAATGCTCGTAGTATAATGCAATACAAGTTTTTGATGGGTAAAACTTGAAAAATCAATAAATATAACTTTTCCTACACCTTAATTTTAGTTTTAGTACTACTGCACATGTTGACCTAAGCTTTAACATGAAAGAAATTAGGATTAACAAAACAAATCATCTTTGTAATTAAAACTAAAAATTTATTGATTGTTCAGTACAAAAAATCCATCTGGATTATCCGGATGTCTGAAAGAGCAGGGTCCAGATTAGTGCGAGTTTGCTGTAATGATAAATAATCACTTTAGTAATTAGTTTGTTATTTCCAACCAAAGAATGAAATAATAAATTATATTAAAGTCGTAGGCATCTAGTTCTGCAGCCACCTTATAGGAGAAGTGAGCCAGTTGGGAAGTAGTCTGAAATTTATTGGAATCTAGGCTTGATTAAGATGGACCGATGGGAAAGCTGAAAAGTGAAGTGGATAAATGGAAAGATCTAATTGGTTGAAAGGGGTGAAATAAAGTTATATGTTATTTTCTTTTAACGGACATTATTAGGACCAAGTATGGAAACAAAGGAAATTTTAAAATATAATTGACTTATTATTTAGTTTGTTGTTATTAAGATGGAGACTCTATTTTGAGAGTCTAGAATGGCCAGTACTGGCTTCCTGGCCTTGCTAAGTTATATATCAGCATACTTATTGAATTCCCGACCATAAATATGTTTTCTAAGGCCTTCTGATAACGTCCGTTGAAAGCAAATTATAACATTGCATTATAATAATAATAATGATGATGATAATAATAATAAGAATAACAACAATAATAACAACAAGAACAATAAAAAAAATAATAATAACAACAATAAGAAGAACAGTAATAATAATCATCGTCTGTTTAAGCATTATAGCCATAAGACTGGTCACTAGATCTAAGCTTAACTAAAATTCTTGAGTTTTGTCCATTCTGTAGCGATAATCTTAATGATTTATATATAGCGTAGAGCTTTATCACTGGTACTCACTACTAAATTGCGGTATTTTGTTACCTGTTGGAGCGCTTTCAACCGCATGGAGCGGCCATCTTCAGCAACTGACTTCCGTGGTGTTGTTGTTGTTGTTGTTGGGAAGACATTTCTGGATAACTGTATCGTACAGCGCGTGCGATTTGAATTGTAACTGTTCGTTTAGGATGTTGGTGTTGTCTTGTGTGGTGTGTCTGTATATTTCATATTGTTCGAGTGTGTTGAGTGTGTGACCTTTGTGGTTAATGTGTAGGATTTCCATGTCTGTATTGATGTCTGCGTATTCGTGTCCTGTGGTTATTATATGGTTTGCATAGGCAGAGTCTGTGTTTTGTTTGAGAGCTCGTATGTGTTCTGTGTATCGTGTTTTGAAACTTCGGCCTGTTTGTCCTATGTAGAATTTTGGGCAGTCGTTGCATTTTAGTTTGTAGACTCCTGGGTTGTTGTATTTGTTTGTGTGTTGTTTGTTGTCTGTGGGTTGTATTTTGTTGATTGTTTTGTTCTTTGTTCTGAATGCTATTTTGTATCCTTGTTTTCTGAACTGTTGGGCGATTTTCTGTGTATGTGTGTTGAAGTATGTGAGTGTGATGTATTTGTCTTTTTTCTTTTCTGTGTTTTGGTCATTTTTCTTTGTTCTGATTTTGTGTAGTAGGTTGTCAATGACTGTGTGGTTGTAGCCATTGGTAATGGCTAAGTGTTTTATGGTGTTAAGTTCTTCTTTGTGGTCTTCAGCGGATAGTGGTGTGTTTTCAAGTCTGTGGAGCATGGATCGGAATGCAGCATGTTTGTGTTGTGTTGGGTGGTTGGAGCTGTTGTGTATCAGTGTGTCTGTCATTGTGGGTTTTCTGTATATTTTGAATTTATGTTTCTGTGTGCTGTCTTTTGTGATAGTGAAATCTAGGAAATTGAGGGTTTTGTTTATTTCAAATTCTGCTGTGTATTGTATGTTTTTGTGGATTTGTGGATTGTGGATTTGTGGATTTTGTGGACACACAACTACTACACCACATCAACAAAATCCACAAAAACATACAATACACAGCAGAATTTGAAATAAACAAAACCCTCAATTTCCTAGATTTCACTATCACAAAAGACAGCACACAGAAACATAAATTCAAAATATACAGAAAACCCACAATGACAGACACACTGATACACAACAGCTCCAACCACCCAACACAACACAAACATGCTGCATTCCGATCCATGCTCCACAGACTTGAAAACACACCACTATCCGCTGAAGACCACAAAGAAGAACTTAACACCATAAAACACTTAGCCATTACCAATGGCTACAACCACACAGTCATTGACAACCTACTACACAAAATCAGAACAAAGAAAAATGACCAAAACACAGAAAAGAAAAAAGACAAATACATCACACTCACATACTTCAACACACATACACAGAAAATCGCCCAACAGTTCAGAAAACAAGGATACAAAATAGCATTCAGAACAAAGAACAAAACAATCAACAAAATACAACCCACAGACAACAAACAACACACAAACAAATACAACAACCCAGGAGTCTACAAACTAAAATGCAACGACTGCCCAAAATTCTACATAGGACAAACAGGCCGAAGTTTCAAAACACGATACACAGAACACATACGAGCTCTCAAACAAAACACAGACTCTGCCTATGCAAACCATATAATAACCACAGGACACGAATACGCAGACATCAATACAGACATGGAAATCCTACACATTAACCACAAAGGTCACACACTCAACACACTCGAACAATATGAAATATACAGACACACCACACAAGACAACACCAACATCCTAAACGAACAGTTACAATTCAAATCGCACGCGCTGTACGATACAGTTATCCAGAAATGTCTTCCCAACAACAACAACAACAACACCACGGAAGTCAGTTGCTGAAGATGGCCGCTCCATGCGGTTGAAAGCGCTCCAACAGGTAACAAAATACCGCAATTTAGTAGTGAGTACCAGTGATAAAGCTCTACGCTATATATAAATCTTAACTAAAATTATACATTAATTAAACGTGGCCCACGTTTACTTCCCTGTATGGACACAGTTTAATTAAAATGTTTTTAATACATCTTTTAAAAAGTTTCAGGTTATTAATGACTCAGATGCCATCAGGCAGATCATTGTACATCTTCTAACCATATACCATGATGGATTTACTGAAACTGTTTAAATTATGCTGAGGAATGCTAAACTTATCGCTATTTTGAGTATTTTAAGAATGAAAATCACTATTCTTTCCCGGTCTGTCACATTTCTCTATCCATCTGTTTTTCACTTCCTGACTTTCCTATTTGCTTGCCTCCATCAAGTTTCTTTTCATATAACTTTCAGACCACTTCTCAATCTGTCTTGCTTCTCTCCAAAGGGGGCAATAGTGCTGGCTGTGGAAAGCTTGGGTACAATTCTACTCACCTGCTTGGAAGCAGGAAGTCATTCACAAGAATGGGAAAACCTGAAGTTCCACTTCTTAATTATACACTGCTTATTTATTTTAATTTAACACCCGTACTGAGTTCCACCCGTAAAAAGCCAAGTAGCCTATCTCAACATTCCAACTGTAATTTGTATGAAAAACACATTAACTTACCTTATTGTACTCTTCAAATGTGGCTTCATTATGATAAATACTCTCATTTGATGAACTGGTTTCCACTGTGAAGTTTGATTTATTACCAGTACTGAGCTTTATCTGTTTTCTTTGAACCATTGAAACAATTGTGATATTTAAATTTATTCGCATCATGTAGTTGACAGCAAACCCCAGAAAAACAAACCACCATAATGTATTTCTTATCGATAAAATGCCTGAAATAAAAAGTTTAGCACTAAATAAAATAATTAAATTTATAATATAACCTTAAAATGGCAAAGATTTTACTATTCCAAAGTATTTAATATAAATTCAAATTTATTGTTAATTTTAAGAATCAACATTTGTATATAGATGTTGACAGGTAGCGTGTTATTTAAATAAATTCAAAACCGACTTAGCTATTTTGTTATCAATTGTGCAGGAATACATGAAATGATTGCATTTTATTTTCCTTGCTTTGTGAGGAAATGTTAGAACCATGTCAAAATTTTTAATATAAATTCTTCTAGAAGCAGTTTTGAGGTCTGTTGAACTCAAAAATTATTTATGGACTTAGATAAACCATTTAAATTTTTTACTTGACACAAAATTCACTTTATATACAAAATTCACAAAAAATGTTAATTACTTTGTTGGAGTGCTTCCTATTTGCTGAAGATGGCTGCTTTTTTACTTGGCACTAATTACTGTGATTTGGCAATGTTAATTACGGCACCTTGTTGGAATACTTTCAATTGCATTAAGCTGCCATTTTCAGCAAATAGGAAGATGGCTGCTTAATGCAGTTGAAAGCGCTCCAATGAGGTAATTAACATTGCCTGTAGTGAGAGTCAAGCAAATAAGTTAAATTGTCTAACTATGCCTAAGTTCACAAGTTATTGCATCACTACAAAATGGACAAGAATAAAAAATTATATTTTAAGAGTTTAATCAGTGTATGTTCAGCTTTGTGTAGGCTATAGCAGAATTAAAAACAACACGTGGACTTTTAAATTGTGTATTCTGATTTAAAATCATGAGGAGGTATGGCAAAGATTTTAATTCAAAATTATACTTTCCAGTTTTTTCGCAGGTTATGCCTCCTATTTTCTGCAAATTGCAAGGGTTCTTAGAGTTTTCTTCTATTTGGTTAGTAATTTTTATTAATTCTAGTATTGCAAATGAGTTTTAGAATGCTATGGCAAGAGAAAGTTATGTTTATTTATACAGGGTGTTTCACGAAGTTTTACCGCCAGTAACAGAGCATGTTCCTGACGTTATTTGGAACAACTTTTCCTAAAAGTTTTACCTATCCCAAATAATTACGGAGTAATGTAGATATTTATGAATGTCTTGGTGTGAACAGAGCTCAACGTACGTTGCTGCAACAATAATAAAGTACAGTCCTGAACGGAACGCGACACGCGCCGTTCATACCCATGCGTCAAAGTGCTTGGACGTAGAGGGAGGCATCTTTGAAAATATGATGGCAAACTGAAATAAATGGTGAAATGTATGTTAAGTATGTGAATTGAACCCATTTTGTTTGTTACTTTCAATTTCTGTGCCGATTATTGCCGAATTTATTGCTATTTTGTCACAAATGTTGAAACTTCAAACGCTTATAGCAACGTAACTACAAGTCGAATCACATTTTTGTATTTACATTTTTTGTTCCAAATATCCTCAAGAATGCACTCAGAAAGTGGCGGTAAAACTTCGTGAAACACCCTGTATATTCATCCTTCTGCTCAGTGCAATTGTCATGTATGATAAGGAAACTGAAAACAGTTCTTCTTTCCAAACAAAATTACATAAATTTCAAGTGGAAATAAAAAAAGAAGTTTAGCTTAATTTGTGTTATTATGTAGGTAGTTCCTAAAAATTTGTATGGAGACCGTGACAATACCACTTCAAAATACAAATCTTTTGGTAATGACAAATTCTTTACACCAGTTTTTATTGATTTTGAACTGTAACTCAATGCTACTATTAAAAAAAGTATATTATTGAAGTAGGCTACACAATAAAGAATGTTACCTTTCATAATACTCTATACCGTTAAGTTATTGCTGCACAAATTGTGGAGTTTGTTTGCTACACTGTTTAGTGGTGAGTTTTTCCTGGAGGAAAATGTTAAAAGGTGCATGCTGTGAAAATGCCTTTATCCAAGGACATTTAGAAAATAAAAAATCTTCTAAGTTTTATCCTGATACTACAAAGTAGATCATAAACCAAACCAGTCTTGGTGACAGGCTATTTAGATTCTACCAGTATTTCATTTAGAATGCAGTTTGCTGATAATATTATGCTACTTAATTTTTCGACAAAAACATACCATTACTTACCATAGCTGAGCTTGTATTATTATTATTATTGTGAATTTAAACCAAACAGACCAAACTTAAAAATACAGGACACTTCTTTTAAGTTTGATTTGCTTTTCATTGAAGTTGACAAAGAAGAAATGGTGAGAAAAAACGCGTATAAAAGAAGGCCAGGAAAAGCTATAGAGCATAGAAGTTATATATAGAAATTAATGAAATGCCTCATGTGGTCTTGTATTGCCACAGATTTTCTTAAGGTCAGTAAGGGTACCGTTCTTATATTAACAGCTAATTTATACAAATTGGGACAACTTAATGAGAACGAAATAAGCATGATATGAATAATCACTTTGAGACAACAGCTACGAGGACAAAATTTAATGGATAAATTCAGTTTAATGAACATAAAAAACCTTAGAAGCTATAAAACCTCAGGCTTTGGCTATTCCCACAGTTACTTTAAGAATGTGATAAGCAGCTGGGAAATTTTACAACAAGGAAGTGACCCTGTCTAAAACCGGAATTGTGAGTGCTCCCTATAGTATATGAACTGAAAAAGTGCATCAACACAATACCATGCAATTTTTATTGTTATGTTTCAAAGAAATCAGACAGTGTTCACATGATATGCATTTGCATTCAGGGGAGGACAAAGTTACAAAATATGGTAGACATCATCAATACTTCCTACAACCTTTATCATATATAATATTAATTTCTAATTTAAAAAACAAAGTGTTGCAATAAAATTTGTGTATGTTACAGTGAAAGTATCATTAAAACATAAGTGAAACCTTACCATCAAATGAATATCCACTAGGGCAGTGGTTCCCAACCTTTTTCAGCTGATGCCCCCCTTCGAATATTAAATCCTCACGCCCTTTGATAGTGATGGGGAGAAGAAAGCCTAAAAATGTGATTGTCAGTACTTTTGTACTTTAAAAGATCCCTATAATACTTGTAAAACTAAAATTAATATTGCTCACCTCTTTTATTAGTTTTATTTATCTTGTGATGCTTTTGCTATCACACACACACACACACACATATAAAACGCAAAAATGAATATCTAATTATTGTGAATCTTATTTGAGTCTCAGTACAATTCATAAAGAAGCACAAATGTCCAATGTAGAATTAAAAATTGAATATTAATGAGATGATTGTCACTGTTTTGCTTTCACCAGCTCTAAGATATTAGGTTTTATGTTTGACAGAGCACAATGCAGATCACTCGTATCTCATATTTGAACTTCCAAATTATTATAAACGTGTTGAAGACAAAATATGACTATTTAATATGACAGGGAAAATATAGTTACAATTTATAAGATTATAAAATGCAAATTCATACTGTTCTGTTATTCTTGTTAATTACAGTATGTGCCTGTGTATTTGTTTAGTTAAATTAACCAAAATCAAAATAGGAGAAGGAAATGCCAGCTTCCCTCCTCCCTTTTCTCACTGTAGTGAAATGTGTTCCCGTATCCATTAGTGAATGTGAATCTCATATTACTACTGATACAAAGAGTAAAGTAAGAAGGAGTGAAGACTACATGAACTGATGTCAATTTGGAAACTATTATAATGTTAATTATCATGTATTGTTATAGTTAATTCCATGACCATTTAAAACAAATAATCAGCTATGTTGAAAACTTCAGTAATTGTCACTGTATTAGAGTGCAAGAGTACCCCCAAAATTTTTTTTAGGAAAAGAGCACTGGATAGGATCATTGATCGTGGACTGGTGTGCGTTAAAAAAATAATTCAAATTAACAACAGGAATTTTTTTTACGGAGTTTCCTTTATTGTGAATCAGTGATTATTTTTTTTATCAGTATTCATAGGTGCTAACTAAAGTAGATCTGTCATGGTACAAATGTAGTCATCTTTCTATTTTTTGATTATTGATTGAAGCTTTCTGTTAGCCTACGTTATGATATAAAACTAATTGAAGGTTCAAAAATACAGTCGAATGTTATAGTTTGAAGTGATGTTGTAGTTTATTTTAATCTCTCTCAGATTTCATGACAATTTCTTCTTGTTCTGAAAGGTGATCTATTTTTACAATTTTGTTATTATCAGGGTTCAACTTTTCAACCTCGTATTCATTTTGTTGTTCTGTTGGTGAATTCCAGTCCTGTAGTTCTGATGATGAAAAGAACTGGTATAAGATGCCTGGAATTAGTAACATCACTGTCGATATGGTGAAGACTTTTTGCCAAGCTTCCACAGTTTGCTGAAAAGCAGAACAAGTTTACTATTTAATGTACAAAACTACTTTTTGAAGCACATCTGTTGAGGAACTTATAAATGTTTATATTATATTTAGTTTGTAACTTATATCTTTCTTTCGATTTTGACCAATAACATGTAAGAATGAGTCTGAAATCAGCCAATCACAAATCTGATTCATTTAATATTCATGGAATTTACTTTATCACCTACTACAAAAGTGATAAAGACAACTCTTCTTTATATTCTAATCAAAGCGGAAAATCTCTAATCAGTGACTTGTTCATATGTCACCATTGTTGCATTACTAGACTTGGGATTTTAGACTCTAAAAAAATTAGTTTTAGGCACCTAAAATAGGCTTTTAAAACAAGTAAATAGGTTTTTAAAAGAGAAAACAGGCACTTAAAATATGCTTTAAAAATGTGTAGATAGACAGACTTTAAAATATTACAATATATACTTAAACCATAACATTTTATTTTTTTACTGCAAGAAACGTGGTATACCTATTCTTAACAGAATTAACTGCAAAACTAGGCATCTCGAACTATATTCACTTAAACAGATGTTCTTTCACTGTTCAGGAATCATCATTAAGATATTTTTTGTTGCTTTGAATTGAAAACATTGTTTACCAGAAATCTTTGTGTTTAACAGAACTATCTCCATCTACAGTACGTAAAGTCCCATTTAACTTGCTGAGCTGCAAAGAAAATGTGCTTGCCCATTAAGTATAAAGAAAAAGGTACTATCCCATTATGATAGTTATTGAGGATGTCACTGTTGTATTCTTCCCTTTTTTGTTGTACAAATTAATATTAATTTCCTTGGTTTTAACTACCACAAATACTATTACTCTTACTACTTCTATTATCATGTATCTATTAATTATTTACATGATTTATGTATAGCGTAGAGCTTTATCACTGGTACTCACTACTAAATTGCGGTATTTTGTTTTTAGTTGCAATTTAGTAGTGAGTACCAGTGATAAAGCTCTACGCTATACATAAATCATTAAGATTATCGCTACAGAATGGACAAAACTCAAGAATTATTTACAATTGGAAATAATGTAAAATACTATTTCAGCGTGGGAAATTTAGCTCATAAACTAGACGCTTTAAAGTTTTTGACAAAACACAACATAAGCCAACACAGCAGTTTCATTTAAAACATTGCTCACAGCCTTCTTTTCTTTCCATTCATTAAAACTCCAGCAACTTCTTATCGTAGTGAAAGATTTTTTCGTTATTAGTTCGTTACTTGCCTTAATAATTTCAAGAGGGAAATCCATTTCTATATAAATAGGTCATGATTCATTCTTTTCCACAACATTTTCTGGTATTTCCAACTGTTTCCAAACAGTGTTTTCATTTTAAAATTTACGATTCAAAATAACATAAAGCTTCATACAATGTTCAACTTTTATATAGAGCTTAACTAGTTCTCACGAAAAACAAAATATGCTTACACTCGTTTTGTTAACTTCATGCTTGCTTGGTAAGTTCTATATAACGGTCTTACATTGTAAATAACTACTACGGGAAATGTATTCCATACTTCATCAGTGTTGGCATTTAACTGCCATCACCTCCTGCAATCATTATAAAGACATAACCTTAACTACATGAATGAAGTACACATCTGTTCCTACACCTTCTCTTTTAAGAAACAGTGCTTACGAGTATGCATTGATAGGGACTGTAACAATAATATAATTATGTTTTACTCACCAACCAAGATATGGAAGACATTACTAGAACCAAATACAATACCTAACAGTCCTCGATCAACCGCAGTTGCGTCATTCCACCTTGAAACTGGTCATGATTGCCTGGCGGCACATCTACATAGAATTAAGCTACTGGACTCTCCACACTGCATAGTATGCAAGAACACAAATACAGTAAAGAACAAGGATCACTTGATGGTCTGCGCAGACCTTCAGAAGATTGTTGGGACACCATTCCAGATCGCTGAATATTATTGGGAAGCCCGCAAGCGAATGATGGCAAATCAAGAGCTCCAGAACATTTGAATACTACTACTACTACTGTTTTACTCACAGTGTCTTCAGTATTTCAGCAAACAATAGCCTACTTGAATAAATGGAAGTTTATTAACTATTGGTTGGTTGGGTTTACAATCTATGATCATGTCATCGATTACACATTGTGAATGCCTTTTAATAGTATTATCTCAATCTATAATGTTATTCAAACAATTCAGATTAATATATTTGATTAATTACTTATTACTAGGGTTCGGATGTTTATGACATGTCATATATTTTTTATCCTGACCTCCGTTCTTGCCACAAACACGAATTAAACAGGAATTGTACGCTTGTTATCCTAATCGGACCATTTTTACTTTGTATATAAAGTCATATTTTGGTCTTTGTCATATTTAACTCATAGGCCTGTTTGTAATTTAACATCATATTTCAGTTATAAATTTAGTAAAAGAGCACAATTGTACAGTTATGTAGGCCTACTACATGGATGAGTTAACTTTGAAATTTATTTAATTAATTTTATGTTTATGCCAAATTAATAGTAGCTTAAATTTTTAAATTAATGCAATTGTTCATATTTTATAGGGACATGCAAGGTCTACAAAATATTATGGAGCTGATGAAGCGAGCAAGCAGGAGAAAATTATTTAAAAATAGAAGTTGATTACAAGTAAAACTGTAAATCACCAAAATTGTTAAAAAGTGATTATCTGATTGAATTCATGTGATGTAAGAATTTGGTGTATTTAAATGTTTTAAATTGGAACATTCATTTTTTGAAAATATGTCACTTTTATTAGATCGTATTTAGGATTTTTGAGTCATATTTAGTCATTTTAAGGGCATATTTTGCAGTCATATTTTTTAGGTTATAAACATCCGAACCCTACTTATTACATATTATTCATTTTAATAGTCATTATAAATGCAGCTCTTGACTTGGAAATCCCCTAGATAAATTCTCTCGCGACTTCATTGCTCTTGAATTTATCGGAAATTTCCAAGTCACTCTTGGCATTAGCTATGAAAAATATATTAATGTGCAGAATTTATACTTACGTTCTCAAAAGTGAGATAACCAACTACAATTGGTGAAATAAATCCAGGAATTACGCTTACCATATTACTGATCCCCAACATAATACCTGGAAAACAAAACATCAGTGGTATCTGTGTAGTTCTCCTCAGCATGAAGTATCCAAATAAGATAATCAACTAACGATCATTAACATGATAGGTCATACAGTAAATCACATTGTAATTTTTGTAAACTTAATATAGAGCAATGCTGCAGTGAAAGGTATAAAAGAACAGATTTGCTGCAGGGCTTTGCATTCTTCTTTAAAATAAGGAATGCATGATTTATAGAGGCTAATTGAATAACATCTTTACTGTAGTCCAAAAAATCTAACTAAACTACTATTGCCTCTATTTGTAAAACTGTACATCACAATGCTACTAAATGATGTGTCTATGTACTAGAGATGCCATACACTCCCTTGACGTGCAACATCTCATGGTACCGTTAGTGTACTTTAAGAAAAAAAATAGTTGCCATATCTCATGCTCTATCACTTGTTTATTATCTGGTAACTACTGATAGGAATTTCCATTTAAAAACTTCTTATAATATGATAAAGGCAAATAACTCACTTGCATAGTTTGGGCTGATGTCAATGAAACTGGCAAGCGGTCCAGTAGAAACAGCACCACTAATTCCAGTTGCTACAGTTGAAAACACGATGGCAATAATAGAATTGCAGCCGGCAAACACTAGACCAAGAGTGAATAATCCTTGTCCTATACAACCTATGTAAAACAACACAGTCAAGCAAATGAAGACTATTAAAAAACAGAATATATTTTATTTCCTCTACATGTAGCATAGATACTATTATATAGATGGAGGAAGTATTTTTCTCGACTCTGAAATTTGATACCAAGTTTTCACATTAGTAGGCATTAGTAGATGGATTTCCTGAGATCAAAACTATAAGTGTCAGAAATGTGTGTATGTGTGTGTATCTTTCTGGCTGTCTGTCTATTTGTCTGACTGTCTGTTTGTCTGTCTGCCTCTATATGGCTGAACAGCATAGCTTGAGAACGAAAAACCATATCAAAATAAAATTTCATATTTGTGTAGGCATCTGCCAACGATATAACTTCAAATATGCCAATGAATATTTCTTACGCTTATTACAACTCTAGGAGTAGAAACGTTTTATGAGATTTTCCGAAAAAAGCTCTAATGATTTTAAAACTTTGAAGGTTCTCCCGACAAATACAATGTAAAAACTGTTCTTGGGTTTCCAGTCGGGTAGTGAGAGAATTAAATTATAAGCTTTCGGCGACTGCCTACATCACTTCTCCAAAGATGACGACGCAGACAGTTGCCGAAAGCTTAGAATTTAGTTCTCTCACTACCCGACTTGAAACCCGAGAACAGTTCTTACATCTAATGATTTTGTCATGTCCTGAATATTGGTGCATTAGATTACTATTTTTGTGTATTACTTTGTACTAAAATGTTTGTTTTAAAAAAGATTCATAACAATTGCCTGAAAGTTAGTTATAGGCTAGCTATCTCTTCCAGAAACCTAATTCCAGCCTCTCAAAGAACACACTTGAGTGGGATTGAGTCAATTCACTTAGTGCCCACACTTATACTCAGTGGTCTAGTCCCAAAATTTTCACTCTGAAATTTCAGAAACTTTTAATGAATAAGAGAAATTTATCAATAAAATAATTTAATTTCTGCAAAAATTTTCCCTAATTTCAAAGTGAGGCCATAATTTGATGGGCAAAAAAATAAGTAGGGTATATTACTCTAGATAAGGTGTCCAAAATTTTGCTAGTTTTTAAAAAAAATGCTTATTTCAGAACACTAATTTTTCTTGAAAAATAGTGGTAAATGTGCAGTCTGCTGTTAGAACATGACTGTTTGACATTATAGTGAATAGTGATTCTTGGTTGAGAGTTCTTACAAGCTAAACATGAATAGTATCATGGTTTGGTCAAGCGCTGAAGAAAAAACATGTTCAAGGAAATTAGATTAAGTTTTCTTGCAAGAGTATAAAGATAAGAGCTTCTCAGCAATATTAAATTATATTGGAAATTAACACAGTGAAGTTATATGACGTAATAATTATATAAGAGTTGAATTTTTTACACAAAAACTTCACTTTTGGTATAGATTGCGTTTATTACATGAACAAAAAACCCTGTTGTTTATATTAGCTGAGCTTGGAAATAAGTTTTAATCATAGTAAGTGTTACAAATCCCAAATCATTAATATGTTATCAATGATAACTTCACTTTCTTAGCTTCTCAATTAATATTGCATAGTTGCTTGCCTATTTTATCCGTTTTTAGTGCATACAAATCCTTGGTCTACTTATTTACTAAGGAAGACGTAATTCCAGAACTTAAGAAATGCGGTGTAAAAACAGTATCTTTTGAAAATCTGTATGTTGACAAATGTGTTGTTGTATATCTCACTCTTGTCAAGATGAATTTTCAGCTGAAACTTATGGTTTTCAAAGATTGGACATGTCAAATGAAAATAGTTCAGTCTGCGAATAGTCACCACACTCAAAAATTATAATTATTACTTTCTACGGTTATGTGGAACCACACAGTTTTGAAATAGCATGCCAAATCTTTGATGAATAAAAATTGTAAGAACTCAGACTTCAGAAACATGTAATGGTTGATACAATGTTTGGTTTTATGTTATTTTTTTATTGTATAATTTACATTTTTAAAATTTAGAAAGTGCTTATAATTTTTGTATACTTTCATATAACTTATATTTTAGTATGCACTTTTATGTGGTCAATCTGATAATATTATAAATTGTAATATTTAACAGTTAAATTATTAAATGATAAATATACCTTTATTCTATTAAGAATATTGAGTCTTTGAAAATTAAATAGAGTAAAGTAGCAGAACGAAATTTAACTAGTGGAATGAAAGTAATGCTCCAATATGTGTGATTTGAGGTGAAGTGTATAAGTGGGCAACTGCAATGCACAGTTTACTTGTTGAAGCTTCTCCGAGAAATACTGGTAGTACATACATATTCCAGCTGCCAGTTTCCTCACATTGGTTCTTGATATAATATTTCTCCTAAGAAGGAAGTCTCCCAGGGTAGACATCAGTATAGCAAAAGTAACACGAGCCAGATGTGGCATCCCTGATAGAAAACCGGTCTGAAAAGTTGAGGAACATATGAGTTGAATTTCATAGTTAGTTTATTAATGTCGTTTTTCTTCCCCGATATGCTATTCTTGATATTCAAGCTTTGACAGTGTTTCAGCATTATTAAATATATTGTCACTCACCATTCTTATGTCCCAGCCATGAATGAGTCTAAAGTAGGTAGGAGCTTGAGTCATAAGTGTGAAGAGTCCCCATATATTTCCCCATTGTGCCAGTATGTTCATCCACATTGGCCTTGAAAGTAATACTTTTTTCCAAGGGGTTGGAAGCTGTAAAGGAAATTGTTTATAAAGCCGAAATCAGTACTAGACCTTATTAGACCTCGAATTTTTAGGTCCTAGGATTTGTTTTAGGCTTTATAATGCAAATTTGGCTCTAAGAAGATGCTTTGGCAAAATCTTTCTTCACTGTAAAAATTAATTTAGTGATCCTAGAACATTTGGTTCTTGCTTGTTTTGCTTGAGTTCTTGGTGCTATTGATTCTTGCAATTATTTCCAACCATTTTAAAAAAAAAAAACTGTATAATCATTTCTTTAAAGAATAGTAGATTTGTTATTTTAGTGTGAATAGTGGTCACTTTAGCAAAAATTATGTATTTTCTACTATACAATTAAAGTTCAAGTAGTATTAATTATTTAATATTTAATATTAAGGAAGTGTAACTGACTAAATGTTGTAGTAAGGCATTAAATTCCAATGACAGTTTGAGGAACCAGTATTTCTAATAAAAAATGGCTTTGTGCACTATTCTCGATCAAAAAACGAAATAACCGAGGCTTACGGGGACATGGACAAACTGTTATCATGGTCAAAATATGCATAGGGTGCAACAGTCCTGTTCAACTGACTGCCAACTTGACCTGGGCCACTCAGAGCTAGCTTATTATTTTGTCAAAGGAATGCATCAATAATAGATCAAAGGTAAAAACAGAACACACCCAGTTGTCGATTGTTTCAGTATAGTTAGCCCGCATTGTTTGATTCATTGGTTTACAATGTTAGAGAAAGATCAAATGAATGTTAAAGGTGAATTATATTTGTTACGATTGAACATTTTTAGTTGCACTTCATAAATGGATTTCTTAGTGTTGTGCAATGAGTATTAAAAATATTATCATTCCAAATTTGAATTCCCCTGTAGCATAAGATTTTAGCATTATTAAAACTGTGTTTATAAGTGAAACAGGATTATTTCTGTTAGTAGGAAAGTTCATCTTTCACTAACGAGCCACACGGTTCCCTTCAACAGTCAAAAGTTTTCCTCAGTTTTCTATCTCTGTATGCTTCAAAGGATCCCTCTTTCCATCAGTTTTGGCATTGTTCTCTATTAAAATGACCTAGATCCATAATTTGTGTTTTTACGTCAAGAAATCTAAACACGCCACCATTTTTTTCAACTTCACTGTGATCAATTCCAGATGTTTGCTCCCTTATGAGTGGTTAAGTTTTACCCTGATCAAATACCACGTTTAACTTGATCATGATTGATGCACCAGAAACTGAGGATGTACAGGGTAAAATGCCAACTTTTCTATGGTAAAATTTTGATCTAGAATAATGCATATGGCCATAAATCTGTTACTTCGGTTTAAGAGTAAAATTTCATTTCAGTCTTTATATTTCTGTGTAATTGAAATGGACTATTTTAAGTGTTTATTATATTAGGACTTGCCCTTTCTTTTGTGTAGCTTTCACCCAATTTCTTCATTATTAGAGTTTTTTCTTTTTCTGAAATTCGGGGATGTTGTGCAGGGCTGTCATATACAAGTAACCACCAGGCAATGAACCATATCACACCCAGAATACCAGTTACATGATAAACAGCTGGCCATCCAAATCCTTTAATGAGAAATCCACAAAGAGGGTATGTGATTGCTGCTCCTACTGAACTACCTGAAAGAAAACGAACACAGTTGTATAAATCTTAACACTAATTATTACTTAATATCCCTATTACATATCATTGCTATTTAAAAGTTGATTCTTATGCTACTTTGTTTTACTTGATCCTTTTAATATTATTGAGGAAACATAATTAACGACTGTAAAAGGCCATATAACAAGGACATTTTATGCAATGATCAGGCCCTGATTTCAGGTACTTTGCACCCTGGGAGAAGCTTTATATTATAACCACCCCTTTCATATTTTTACTTTTACCCCCACCCTAAAGTTATTGTTTTAGAGTTAAATTATGGTTTTACCTAATTATCAACCAATAACTAATAGCATTTTACTATCGTGAGTACTACCTTGGCTACACAACAAACATATTTAAAAAAAGTCTAAAATAGAAGTAATTACGTTTTAGCCAAAAATGCATGATTGCTGTTATAACTTATTTTGTGTACAAAAAATTGCCTAAAAACTCTAAAATATTTGTAATCTGTAACACACTCAATCTTTGAAATTTCACAGTAATATTTAATATCTTTGAAATTTTTAGAACATAGGCCTATGCCAATTAAAAAAAAATGTTACAGGTATACTAAAACCAATATTTTTAGCAAAAAAACATTTTATTGCCTTATTTATACTTTACAATGAGAATCTAAAACTCAATCCACTTTTAATCCTTTTAACTTCAATTGGGATAAAGTTTATTTTACAAATTTTTTCCTGGATTTTCTCTTTGCAAACTGACCTACAATTTTTGAGAAGTTAGTTTTCATAATGAAGCATCTTCGAGGCTGTGGGCCATGGTCCAAGGCTATAATCTCGCCTGATGTTTCGCTTCCGCTGTGGGGAACTTTTCAGTAGCTGCTGTCCTGTTTCCTAACGCTGACTGAACTGGCTGGAGTATCAGAGCTTCTTATATACTACTTCTAGCTGGATTCCGGCCTTAAAATCCCGTATTAGACAAGACAGAATGCAACAGCCAGCGTCGAACACCACCATTGGTGCTTCGGCAGCAACCACAATCAGCCAAGCCTTGCACCACTAGTATATAAGAAGCTTTGATGCTCCAGCCAGTTCAGTCAGTGTTATGAAACAGGATAGCAGCCACTGAAGAAGTTCCCCACATCGGGAGCGAAACATCTGGTGAGAATTTAGCCTTGAACCATGGCCCACAGCCTGGAAGGTGCTTAATTATCAAGACTCCGGCCGTGAAAGCCTCAGATTAACCATTAGTTTTCAAAGTTATATCTTTTTCAGTGCATATTAAAACTGCATCTTATGTCCATTTGCTTCAGAGGGCTCAATGTAAAACCACAGTGGCCAAAGGTCTTGAGATATGGTATTTTGTTTTAAAATTTTTTTTTTTAATATTATAAAAAATCAATCTAAAAATTTGCCACCCTGGGCAAATGCTCTGCCTGCCCAACTATCAATCAGAGCCTCACAATGATGACACAGTGATCTTCATAGTCAGAAAACAAATAGGCCTACTTGTTAAACCTATGCTACATGTGAGACATGAAACATTAAAGGAATGAATATAGGCTCCAAATAAACAGACAAAAAACTAGTTAAAATTCTCAAGAAACAAAGCACACTCTAAAGAGATATCACAACTGCCTTCACTTATGCATGGATCACATGTGTGGTAAATTTTTAGGGCAAACACTTTTGTTGTATTTTCTGTCAGTAGACAGTTTATCTTACCCATGTATGCTGTAACAAATTTACTCCGTTCATTTGGAGGAATCCAATTGGATGCCAGATGATGCATTGCCGGCCATGAAGCTCCCTGTCAACAGAATGTTATTTATTATTTTTTATTTTCTTAATACATGTCTGTATAACTTCACTTTATTGCAGTATCTGATTTTGTTTAAATTACCTTTACTGAACAAAAAGTATGATGAGACTCAACTTTTTTTATGTATTTTGTTTGATTGGGAGATGAGGTTTACAGTTCTCTGCAATACCCTTTATTTCTATGGATTAAGCACCCAGAAATAGAGAAAGGAACAAATCATGTTGTAGTAGTGTTAATGAATTTAATTTTTCCATTAAAGTTGTGATATCTGGCTAAAATCTTGATAAAACCTTTAATTGTCTTATCTGGATCCAAACCTCACATTCACAACTAAAATACAACACATAATATATAAAATATACATTAAAACAATTTCTTACCTCACCATAAGGTACTAAATAAACCCCAGTCTTCTGTACTGTCTCCAGATGAGAAGAATGCAAGCTACAGGAATGCAGCGCACTCCCCATTTCTCTACCTGCAAGCGGGCTCGTCCTAATCTTACGTATTTCAGTCAGTGAGTGGGCGTGAAAGTTCGGATTCCTCCCCATCACAGCGCGCCAGACCAAACGCATGTAACTTAGACTGTTGCTATGACGCAGGGGACTGAGTCCACACTGTACCACCCTTCCTCTTCACCCCACACTTGCATTCATCTCATCTGGTGACTGTACTATACAAGTTATCGATTAGCTGTGTAATGTTACACTGTCGTGTCTTTTGAGAGATATTTAAAATTGCCTGAATTTTCTGCTATTCACAAAAAAGAATAAGGTTCCATTGCCTACTAGTTTTTAAATAACCCGAAAAAACCTGCAAGGTACTGTGTGGAGTTCTAAATGTTTAGAAAACATTCTGATTATATATATATATATAAATAGTTACATTTTACATAATATTAAACTAAACTAAACTTCATATAGGACAGAGCCTACTATCCAACCGCTGCCTTATCTACCATGGGTGAATGCAGGAATTGGGGTCATGGCAGCCTTTGATGGTTTTTGTGACGGAAGCATCTACTTCTTTATCAAGTAGCTTTTTTCATTTTTCCTCAAGAGGCTTCCCGTTCCAGACCTCCTTACCTCATAAAATAAGGAGTTCAGAGATCAAACTCAGGTCTGTTGATCTATAGTCTGCTACAAGACCACACCAAACACATAATAGTCACTTATACAATCTACTCTTATACAATTCAACGGCCCTAAATAGCGTGCTTGCTCGCTCGCCCGCTTCGTGAGACATCGGGTATACTCGGCGATGTTCGTCTCTCGCAGTCTAAACTTTCATGACGACTACAAAATTAGGAAGGAAAACCGTTTCTTTATTATATAAGGCCTAAGTGAAGTGAACACAATGAACAAATATTATAATTTTATTTTTACTTACAATTTTCATAGCTCTGAACCACAAACATTTTTAATAATCTACCAGTGTAATTTTCTTACAAATCCTGGAGTCAATGAATAATGGCGGGCGAAGCCGGGGGCAACAGCTATAAAATATTGATGGTTTTATCTCTTGAAATATCGCTGATAATAATAATAATCCAAACAAACCATTCTTTCCCTTGAAACATTATATAATTTCTGAAAATTACACTGAATTGATCAAATAAAATTCACATCATATTCATGTCAATAAACAGTTGAGAAACAATACTATTATGTGTTCACAGGTTCCTTTGGAACTAATTAATCGATTCTGATATAGTTTTCCCAGGGGGCGCTTTCTAATCGTAGAATGTACTCTGAAGCCGGAATTTTAGCTGTTTCATTAATTATTAATGGCTTAGTTTATGAATGATTCGCGTGCAAGTGTTAATAAATATATTGCTTTAATAATTATTATACTCTTAATTTTTAATTTTTAAAAGAATTATCGTGGCGAAGCCACGGGGACCTCCTAGTTAATTACAAACTAGCCCATTAACCATCTGAGACAAACTAATCCTAATGACATGCCAGTATGTTTCCTAAGAATACACAAATTCGAATTTTTGTTTAGAGAATCCAACCCTGCTGCATTGCCACATGCCATTAGTTTTGTATCACTCCTCGTATGCAGCGAGCCTGGGTTCGACTATTGGTCAGGACAAGTTACCTAGGTGGATTTTTTCCATGGTTTTTCTCACCTATGAGACAAATGTCGGGTAACTTTAGACCCTTGTGGACCGTGGATATCATCTGGTCGTCATTATCATCGTCATCCCATCCTCACCTAGTTTAGAGCGAATGTGTGTTGAGAATGTTGTGTCTCATTCTATGTGTTCATATTGTCTTGGAGGTGCCCCAGCATAGAGCTGATCCCTCACCTGGGGATCCCTCCATGTCCTTGTCTGGTAAAAAAAGTTTGTCTGTGTGATCAATAGGTAATCCCTCTCCTGATAGGTCAATGCCCTGTATATGGGTGTGTAATTCCTAAAAGGTGAGAGAACTACGAATAAGAAAGAAAAGAAGTGTTTTTTGTATTCATTTACTTATTTATGTTTGGATTTTGCAGTTAAAGAATTTTATTGTTGCATATTCTAATGATCCTAAGTCTGTAAATTTTTATTTATATCAGCAGGGTCTCAATATGAGATAACATAATCTTTATTAAAGGGATCATACATCATTTGTATAAAATAATATACAAAGCCTTTCTAAATGGCCTGAATATAACATGACAGTTCATCATTTCCATTTTACCATAATTATTTTGCACTCACGGCAACCAAACCTTGAAGTCCTCTCAGGAATACAAGAGCACGATAGTCCAGTCTTGCACAGAAAGGGATGAGAAAAGAAAGCAAGCAAGGAATACCATTGCTGAGCCCGAACACCAGTCTTGTGCCATAACGTTGTGCCAACATACCCCCAGGTACTTGCGTGATACAGAAACTCCAGAAGAAACTTCCAAGAATAAGTCCTTGCTGCTTTTCATCCCAGTCAAACCGTATCTGTATAATAAATAGAGGAATAAAAATAAAATATACCAATTTGAACTACCGGTATATTAATAAGGAATATTTATCTGACATCAAACACTGCCAATGTTTAACTATTTTACCTGCTTTTCAAAACTTTTTATTGAGGATTGTATAAATAATCGAAAACACGAATAATCCAATTTAATGGTCAATTTATTGGCAAAACTTGGCCAAAATTACAGCAGTCTTTATTTAAATAATAGACTTTAAGCCACTTATAATATAAATAACTGTAAAAATAAAGAAATGTTTTTTTCCTAATATTTTTGACATATTTGAAGGAAGTTACTTTGAACCAGAGTTTGTAGTAACAAGGTTTGCTACTACTACACATGGTAAATTCAGAAGTTATTTTTGACAACATCTTATAGAATCACCACAGATGTGCTAATTATGGCTTTGGTGGGTATTTTATCTCCATTCCTGAATATCACCATCTTGGTTTTGGTTATATTGATATGAAAATTGTGGCCTTGGCACCATTTTTCTATGCTGACTATTGTATTCTGCTGCTTGGAAAGCTCTGTAGATCTTATCACTATGTCATCTGCATATGTATATACAGTCGAAACTGTTTATAACAACATCGCTTGTAATGGCGTATTGGGTATAAGGACAAAATCTAACAGTCTTGTCTAAATTCCATATAAACTCTGTATTTAAAAAAATAGCTTATTACGTCATATCACATAAAACAACATATTTTTATAATATTTTCGGAGAAATGTATCGGCTGTAATATCCAATGTCGATATTTTTTACGTTTTTAGGATTGCCGACGATGTAATGTTTATTTTCAAACTCTTGTTTTCAGTAGATTGTGGATTTCAAATCAGTATGTCTGTTAAGTCAAGGACAGCATCGCTGTCAGGATCTTGTTAAAGGAACTTCTTGTTAAAGAGAAGTCTCATAATATGGTGATTAGAAAACGAAGAAACAAATGTCAGCATCGCAAAGGTATTGGGTGTATCACACTCAGTGATTTGTACAATGTGGAAAGAAAGAGAGAAAATATAGTCCAAAAATCAATGTGTCAATCAATGAACCTATTCTGTAAGTGATGGCCAAAGAATTTACTTGTTGGTTGGGCAATCCAACTTCAACTGTTCTTCCTCTTGGATAAAACGATGTCTAAGGTACAGAGTGAAAAGAGAAACAGTAGAAAGTGTAGACCCTCATCATTTACAGTATTGCATTTACTATAGGTGAGTACATTTAGTAATTTATGTATAAAGTATGCTCTGTAAGAAATTTCTGTAGTGCATTAACTGGAACGAGAATATTTCATTCATGACTATTATAGCACATACAAGTTCAAAATATAAAACTTAAGGATTAAAAAATCCAGTTTGTGGGACTCTTGGCTATAACAACCATAAAATGGCAGTCCCTTCAGAGTAATTTTAACCAGTTTTGACTGTATATAGAAATTCCATCTGTCTTGTGGAATTCTTAAAATTTCTTCGGCATCGAAGAACACCGTTTGTTTGTAGTATTGGCTTTGAGAGTGATCAGTTATCCAAAATTCTTATCTTGTTATACTCAAGGATTGACTTTATGAGGCGTGTCCATGCATTCCCCCCTAATGCCTTTGTAAAGTCATTGAAGACTGCATAAAATTTCATTTTTTGTTCCTGTGCTTCCACTATATCTTTGAGTAAGAGTTCTGATGCAGTTATTGTTGATCTGCTGCTTCTGAATTCAAATTGTGGTTCAGGCAAGCTCTTGTTTATTATTTCTTTAATTTGGTCATTTATCAATTTTGTCAGCATCTTGAATAGAGTGTTTTCGAGAGCTAGACCTCTGTAGTATTGGTTGGTGTCTTTGGGTCACCTTTTCCTTGGTAAAGGACTTCAGTTGTGAAGTACCTTCACTGTTCTGGAATCCTGCCCAATTCTATGAATTTATTAAATAATTTTGTCCACAGGGGTGCAGAAAGTCTGCAGTGTCCTTTATATATTCGTTATAAATTTTGTCAGGTCCTTAATTTTTTATTTTTTGCTGCGGTTATCGCCTCTTTTATGTCATCTTTCAACCATGGTGTCCATTCTTCTAAAAGTGCTTGCGTTTCTTCACCTGTTCTTGAGGTGTTCGAATGTCTTCTTTATTCAGCAAGTTTGGAAAGTGGTTTTCCCAGTCTTGCATGTGTATGTACTGTGATTGGCATTGTTTTCTGGGACGGAGAGGGATATATGGGTCTTTTTGCACTTCTTCAGCTTCTTTTTTGCCTTTCTTTCCCAATATGCTGTTTTCTTACCTTTTATCAGCATCTTCTAATGTGATCTTTCTATTTCATATTGTCTTCTTATTGTTTTCTAGATTTCTTGGGAAAATGGAACTTTGCGCCCCATGCGAGTCCCTCACTCCAACTCTCTAACTCCCTCCCCTAGCGGCGGCATTTGAACTACTAGCAGCAACAGTGGCGCCATCTCTTAAGCAACTGATGAAACAGAAAAAATAATTTATTTCTTCTTTATTCTCTTCTTCTCTTCCTTTCCCATCTCTTTCCTCTCTACCTCTCACCTCCTCTTCACCCTACCTACCTATTTGAGACCTATTCCTAATAGTAAATTTCGGATCGACCGGGATTCGAACTCGGGACCCCTGGCATTATAGCCAGGAGTCTTAACCACTATACCACGAATGAATGTTGAGCTCTGAAGGAAGCTTTCGTATATTTGAATTATGATAGGGGGGTTTCATGAGTTTTAACGCAAGAATCGACTTTTATAATTTTGAGATATTTTGTTAGTTATGAAAAGAGTAGTATTGGTGCAAGGGAATTTTCCTGCATCAATTAAGCAACATTTTATGTTATAATACGGGGTTTTTTATAATTACAAAATATTAATGTATGGTACAAGGGTATTTTTTGTATTGTGAAACAGCCTATTTTGTTGCAAGGGTCGTTTTTATAATTGTGAAATATTATGTGGAGGTGCAAGGGGTTTTTTATTGTGAAATGTTAGGTGACATGTCAATTGCAATTATTCATTACCGGCGTTGAGGTTGAACAGCGGCTACAGGCATGGTGGCATGCACTGTGGGGAAGCGGGGCGGCACGCATGAAGCTGCCAGGCGGGGAAGCGGCCAGGCGAGTGGCGAGTGGAAAGGGGAGCAGCATGGGGCGCAAAGTTCCATTATTCCGATTTCTTTTTAGTTGATGTAAGTATTTTTAATGCTAGGTTCCTTTCCTTGTGGCATTCCTTGTCAAACCATTTCTTGTGTTTGGTTTTATCTGTCTGGTTGCAATTTCAAAAAGACTCCCTGTTGGCGCTGCTGCTTCTTCTAGTCTTCCCGACCAGTAAGCGACCATGTCTCACATCCATATTTAATACAACCGGCAGGATAATAGTCTTATAAATCTTTGTTTTTAGATTTCTGGTCAGAAGAGTTTCTGAACTGCATCCTGACATGACTTAACTTTTGCCTTAATATTATTTGTGTCTGTAATTATTGCTTCCAGATATTTGAATTTTTCCACTTGTTCAACCGATTTACCGGCTATTCTAATATTTTGTGGGGCATTATTTTGACGTTCCATGATCATATACTTAGTTTTTTCTACATTAATTTCCAATCCAACAATTCCTGCAGGCATCGAAAAGACTTTCTGCGTTTCTCTCAATTGTGTTTATGTCATCGCGCAGCAAGCAAACATCATCTGCTTAAGCTAAAATCAGGTGACTGCCATTTCATTCTACGGTAGACCTACCTTGTTTTCCTGAACTTTCCTAATGGCATATTCCAAAGCGAAATTAAAAAGTAAAGGTGATAGTGCATCTCCCTGCTTCAATCCGCTTCTAATGGCAAACCTATCTGATGTAAATTTCCCTACCCTGACTCTGCTATAGGTTTCATTTAGACACATTTTGATGAGCCTAACTAACTTCTTTGGTATCTGGAACTCAATGAGGATATTGTATGAGTACAATTTGTCTCACCTAACTGTTCCATATGCTTTTTTAAAATCTATGTATAGTTGGTGAACAGACTTATTATGTTCCCACTTTTTCTCCAAGATTTGGCGAATACAAAATACATGATCAATGGTTGATCTATTTTGCCTAAATCCACATTGGTGATCTCCAATGATTTTGTCTGCATATGGGGTTAATCTTGACAGTAGTATATTAGATAGAATTTTGTATGATGTTAATAAGAGAGAAATTCCTCGATAGTTATTACATTCGGCCCTATCTCCCTTTTTGAAATCAACATGCAACATACTCCTCATTCAGTTAGAAATCATACATACTGTTTCAAAAATGGTATTGTAATTATATGGCTTCATGAAATTTTGTGTGATGAAACCAGAGAAAACATGTAAAGACATTAAAGCAGGTAAACAAAAAGTTTATGTACAAAAGTTTATGTAAAAGTTTATGTACAAAATATTTAGACTACAGAAACTTTTGTAGGAACAAATAAATAAACAAACAAGAAACTTTGGATACTTCAACTTCCTTACTCACACTTTCTTTTACTTTTAGAGTAAAATTAATGTAAATGGATGAGGACAATGCCTAGATAGAACTTCACATAGTAGTAATATCTTGAATATATACCTCTTCCTGTAGATTAATAGGTATTGTTGTATTATTCACATTATCAGAAACTGCTTGAGTTGACGCTTCATAACACACACTTGTTTGGTTTGAATTTGTTGATTTTGATTGCCTGTTCTTTACCATTGACACAATTCCGATGTTTATATTCAATCTGAACATGTAGTTGACAGCAAAACCCGTGAAGACGAGATACCACATGATATCTCTTACTGACATGCATCCTGAAAAAGAAAGAACTATTTCAGACTTCTAGCTGTTTGTCTAGTACACCTGGCAAAATGGATACTGCAAAATGTAAACAGTGGCTTGCAAGTAATTTGCTGTTTATATCTCACAGTAGTTGGATGCTGTAATGAGGGAAGAGAGCACTGAAAATTCAGTGGCAGAATGGAGCCGATTCTTTTTAGAAATGGATCGGGTATTTTATTATTTGTTTTGTCAAAAACCTTCAGATATACCATACATTAAAGTCTTCCTTCGTCGTATAATTTGTATAGCATAGGAATAAATTCTTTTCGGGTTGAACCCTTGTTTCTTCATTGCTTTCATACACAATCTGAGACTAGACAGTGACATCAGATGGTTAATTTATACCACCATTTCACTAGTTTATTTCTATCTTCTCAGACCTGTTTATTCTGAGGGCTTGAAAACATAGTGGGGTGATCAAACTTTATTATTGAAGGGGGAGGGAATGGTGTGTCTCTTTTTTCTTCTTGTTGATAATTTCCAGCCATCCATTTTTTGTTGTTGTTGTTGTACAGAGCTCTATATGGGATGGTTGGGAAAACAGCTTGAATTTGAAAGGCCTTCAGAGATGGGGCAGAAAAAAGATAATGTAATGACAGAGTTACATATGCAGGGATGGTTGGATGAATGGATGCTTTCCTGTTGAATCCACAGATGGGGGTATAGGGCTTTCAAGCAGAGGTTTCATTACTGAAAACTGTCCTATAGAGGACAGAGGGATAGGTGGTAATCCCATTGTCCCATATTCTAAGGAATATCTCTCTCTCTCTCTCTCCCCTCTCTCTCTCTCCCCCCTCTCTCTCTCCCTCCCTCTCTTATAGGCTATATAATTTAATTACCTGCCATGTTGTATTGTTGCAAATTAGTTCTTGATATTAGTACATCATGATGGTATCACACATACAATAGAAATTGCTTTTTGTGAACAGAAATAACTGAAGCACAGTTTGTTATCAGGATCTTATGTCAACAGCTCTTTCTGAACTTTATCTTCATTATTTTAATGCTACATGGGTAAACATTAAAGTTCCTTGAACAGAAGAACAATAATTTAGGAATGACATCTTTACAGTATGATAATGATTAAAGTACCATACCAGTTGTTTATAACCGAATGCTTCCGAATATAGGTATTCAGAACTTCTCATGAGACATAAATTATCTCAAGGTGTTTAAAGATTGTACGCTTCAAGCATGGCTAAAATTATGATGTAACCATGCAACAAAATTCCTTTAAGTGAAGTTTTAAAACATAAAAGAACCATTAATTCTTCACTTATCAATAAAACTATGAAAATTCTCTTTCAAGTGGAAGAGACTGAAAATTGTAATTTCATATTTCATATTTATTTAATCCATTTTGACCGCAGTTCTGCGGTATAGGATACAATATAACAACAATATAACAAACTATTATAGTACAAGGGTACAAGAATAATATTAGAAATACATACATTGAAATATAAAGAGATACAACGAAATACAAAGAAATACAAAGAAATACAGGATCAGTACAACACTACAAAACAATAAATAAATAAATAAAAAGTGCAATGTGTAGGTCAAATAGTAGGTACTGAAAGATTATTTAAAGTTTTTGGCTACCTCAAAAAATTCATAATTTTTGTAGAAGCAGATTTGTTTTAGTTTCATCAGTACTAAGCCTTTAAAGTGTTTAAAAGTTAAATTTCTAGTAGCAACCGGAAGAGAATTAAACATTTTCACTGACATGTACCTAAAATTATGTTTGGTAGTTGCAAACAAGCATTGATCCTGTAAAATGTTATTGCAATTTCTGGTGCCAAAGGTATGTACATCCGAATAAGTTTTAAAGTTATCAGAATTACTCTTAACATATAACAAACACTGTAAAATATATATAGATGGTAGGCTGAGAATACCAGATGAGATGAAAAGAGGTTTACAGTGGGCTTTCCAATCAGCACCATAGATTATCCTTAAAGCCTTCTTCTGTAATTTGAAGATGTTAAGTGCAGAACTACAATTACCCCAAAGTAGAGTACCATAAGTTAAATGGCTATGAACATAAGCATAGTATGCAGAAATTAATACCTCTCTAGTCACATATTTTTGCAGTCTGCGAAGCACAAATATGCCTCTGGCAATCTTATTAGAGATTAATACAACATGAGATGACCAATTTAAACCTCCTTGGAGGACGATGCCAAGAAATTTAGCATCCTTATAGAAGTACTTATGTTTCCTATCAAAAGTGAATTTCAAGTCAGTAACTTTAGAGTCATTAACATAAAGAGAATTAGCTGCAGTCCAATCTAGAACAATATCATCACTAACTTTTAAGAGATTTAAGGTGTTGAGGTCACAGTCAGTTACAGCAGTCAGAGCCAGATCATCTGCATAGAGATACGAATTTAAGAAATCTTTAGATGTGTTATTATAGACAGACAAGACACTAGGCAAATCATTTATATAAATAATAAATAAAATAGGGCCCAGTATAGAACCCTGTGGTACACCATGTTTAATAGACTTAAACTGTGATTGCATACCATTGAAGTGAACACATTGCAGTCTTCCAGATAGATATGACTGAATTAAGTTAAGAGCTTCATTACTAAAACCATAAAATCTCAATTTATCAGCTAGAGTCACATGTGAGATAGTGTCAAAGGCTCTTGAGAAATCATACATTTTACACCATGTAGATTCTTTCTTGTTAAGTCCTGATAGGCAGTCATACACCAGATTAATAACAGCATCACTAGTACATCGACGCTTGCGGAATCCAAACTGACAATTTGAGAAAAGATTTCCATTTTCAAAATATTTGATAATTTGATCATTAAGAATACACTCAAATACTTTAGAGACAATTGGTAAGACAGAAACAGGTCTATAATTTTTAACATCAGATTTGTCACCTTTTTTGAAGACAGGTGTGATTTTACCAACCTTCAACAGTTCAGGAAAATAGCCTAGGTTGATACATTTGTTGATTAAAAATGATATAGGTTCAGCCACATATGGTGCTGACATCTTCACTAAAATGGAGTTGATACCATATATGTCTAGAGCTTTACTGTTCTTAAGTGATAAAATCTTACTATATACAGTATCTACTGTAACTTCACTAAAATTGAATGACCTACAGAGATCACCATTGTTCTCCCTCATATTATGAGTGGGCCTATTATTAGTATTATTTTTTTCAACCAACTCCATGCAATAGGATGAGTTATGTTCACATACTTTAATATCTCTTAAGATTTCATCAACAATATTCAAAAAGTAATCATTAAACTCATCAGCAGAAATTTCAAGATTCACAGAGACAGGCTTACTGTTAATACCAGAGGTGTCCTTAATTACCGACCATATAGCTTTGGATTTATTAGAAGAGGAATTAATAAGATTGGAATTATAGTTTATCTTGGCTAGTTTGACTTCCTTAATGTATAATTTTTTGTGAAACAAGTAAGCCCTTTTTGAGCTTTCTGAACCACTGTTTTTATAAGTGACATACAGTTTCAAGCAATTCTTTTTCAGGTTACGGAGATCTTCTGTAAACCATTTATTTTTAGTATTAGATTTCCTAGATAGAGTTTTAAGGGGTAAGGCCATGTTTACAGTGTTCAGAAATATACTCATGAAGAATTCAACCATGTTGTTAATATCTTGTATCTTATAAAGTGATAACCAATTAATTTTAGATAGTAAGAAACAAAAATAAGCACACCTTTGGTCATTGAGAGGTCTAAAGATGATTTTGGCACTCTGAGAGTTGTTAGAACAATTAGTATTAACAACTCTAGCTTTAACACTGATGGCATCATGATCCGACCCCACCATTGGTAAAACTTTAGCTTCAATTCTGTCAGAATGTAATGATGTCACAACGTTATCAATACATGTCCCAGACCTAGGTCTGGTAGCTTCTAGCACACTTAACTGTAGGCCAAAGGACTGAAAGAGATTATCTAATATTATCCTAAAATTACTATCACCTCCATCAATGAAGTTAACATTAAAATCCCCACAAAGTATGACAGAATATTTTCCCAAACTAAACACAGCAGCAAGAAGAACTTGTAACGTGTCAATGAATTGATAGAAATTATTAGGATTAGGTGTTCTATATAGAACCACGATAATAACACTGATTTCAACAATAGTCACTGATGAAAGTTCACAAACCCTTTCAACAGAGAGTTTATTCAGGTTGCTATTAGGCTTAAAGGTTAAGCCCTGTCTGACAAATATTGCTACACCACCATGACGAAAATTCTCTCTGCAGAAGAAGTCAGCACACACATAACCAGGCAGATACAGATTAGTTATTTCATGTTGATTAAGCCAGTGCTCAGAAATACAGATTACATTAATGTTAAGTGTAGAAGACATCAACTCCAGTTCAGTACATTTATTGGGTAGACTTTGGACATTCCAGTACAGAATTGTTAGTTCACTATATTTGCACCTCGACTTATCATTAAAAAATCATTCGAGAGCTTAGATGGTAATTTGCTTGCACGATTAGATTTTCTAATTTGCCTTTGCAAGGAATTGTCACCCATATCAACTGATTCTATGACCTCTTCTTGAGAAGTGATTTCCTCTTCGATGTTGTTATTTATCTCTGTAGGAGGAGTAATTACTACCTTTGAAATAAGCAGTGGTTCATCATATTTTGTGTGCAGACTAGCCTTTAACTGAGATTCTTCTTCTCTTGCATGAAACGGAGTTACATCAGGTTGAGTTACTTCTTCTTTAGGGTGCAAAGGAATAGCCTCAATCCTCCTCATTTTCACTACATCCTTAATTGTTCGGGATATCTTCTCAGCCATGATTTCTTTGCCTGCATTATTTAAATGAAGACCATGTCTAGTGAAAAAGTTCCTGTCACTGACTACATTCATTACTGTTACATTGTACAGGGGTTTTACTCTTTTGACAAGTTGTCTGTTGAAGAAATCCACCTCTTTGTTTACAAGAGAGTTTTCTGGCATATCATAGCGATGAGGAGCTTTCATCATTATAACATTGGTATTACAGAGAGTTTTAGCTAGGGTAGTGAGATTCCTTAGGCCTACCTTACTATTGTTTTTACTTACATCATTTGAACCACCCCACACTATAATTGCATCCTTCTTAGTTAATTGTTTCATTTCCCTATTACTATTTACACTCTGTATTAGTTCAGCGGTTGGTGCTCCAGGTTTTACATAACCTACAACTTCATACTGTTTTACATCCTTCTTTATGTTTGATGCACATCCTCTGGCATGGCTGTCTCCAATAACTATAAGTTTTGGCAGTTTTTTCATTTTGCGCATGGAGGTGCCTATGCCTGCACAGCCATTTTTGGGAGATACTGTGTAAGTGCATTGTTCTTCACTAACCTCTTCAATAGGTGCAAATCTATTCGAGACATCTAATCTGTTGAATTAAACTTCTTTGTTGCAAAGTCATGAATAACAAATTATATATTTTGTAGTATTTGGCGATTCTAATTGAAAGGTGCTCTATAATAGAGGCAAGTGAGGAAGAGAATATAAAATGCATGTCAATACTTCACATGAGAGATATTTTATAAAAATAAATAGTTGTCTAGCATAATTCATTTTGAATGACCTGTGCTATAAACTAAAACCTAAACTATCTATGATGAAATGGTTATTTCTCATGAAATTAGTGTAAAATTCAACAGATATTTCTTTCTTTCTTTCTTTCTTTATAGGTAGATGACGCAGCAGTCGGGTGGTAGGCCTTGTCCCTTTGGGGATGTCGCGCCACAGAGTTTTTTTTATTATAGTATACAATACAGGTGGCATCGTCATAGAATACATCATTATAGAACATGAATATATTTGTTAAACAAGAAGTTACTGCCATATTTGAGTCTTTAAATAAATAATACAATAAACAATATAAATTAAATATAACACAATTTTAATAGAATAAAAAATAATACCCTTTAAGAATTACTATCCTTTCTCTGAGCAATTGATTTATATTCTTCAATTGAATAGTAGGCCTAGCTGATTAGAAATGCTTTTATTTCTTTTAACTGTCTTTTTCTTTCTTTTATTTGTTTTATGTCCTGGGAGTAGGTTATGGAATATTACACCAACAGGGCGAAAAAACAAATAATGAGAAATGCCTAGTACGCTTTTTCTGGAAAAATGTGAAAACAAAGGAATTTAAAGTTTTACTTCAAAGAGTCTGTTTGAGGCAAGTTTCAAAGAAAACAACAATGAACTGACAAAAACTAATGTCAATGGAATGTGAATGTGAATGGAAATTTATTATGTACCCCTGAAGATTTTGCTGTCATAGTAGTGCTGCTGCATATGACTGCTTGAAAAAACAAGTGGACATTCCTTATTCAAATACTGAGATGGCACCATGGCCTCTGTGTAATGTTCAGAAATATTTTAACAGAACCCGTTCTTTCTTATTTACAAGAATAAAAAATTCAGAATTATCATTAATAACTTAATTCTTTATGTACTAGTATTTAAGCTATATTTTAAACTGACCAGATTTGTGAAGCATGAATTTATCAAAGTTCCATAATGAGGATGAAACCAGTGGATCCAAGAACTTATTCGCATATTGGTGAACAACGGTTTGTAACTACTTATGTATCTTAGCTCCATGGCAAAACTCTGATTTCTTAGCAGAAGACTCAGGTTCATGTCTGCCTTACTATTTATATATATATATATATATAAAGGTAAAGTGATCCCTGTATGGGCCATGGAGACCCTTAGGGTTTCCAGGAGGTTAAGGGTCCCAGATTGTGACATACAGCACATGAAGGTGGCAAGGTTGTCAGCCCTACGCACCGGCCGTTATTTTACCCCCAGGAATACTCCTGGTACTAATTTATGTTAGAGGATGAGTCAACCAGAAGGATTAGATTAATTGAAAAATCTCAATTACCTCATCGGGAATCAAACCTGCGACCTTCCAGTTTGTAGTGCAGTGCCTTAACCACTACACCAAGGCGTATCCCATATATATTTCTTTAGTTTTTAATTTTTATCTCCTTGGAAAATGATGATATATAACAATATAACATTACAGTGAACTCTCAATAAACCGGACTAAAGTGGGCAGGGGTCTGTCCGAGTTATGAAATGTCCGGCTTATGGAAGGGAAATGAGGAAATGATATCTAAGTCATGAAATTTCGTGTTTAAGCCATAAGAAAAATTTATGAGGCAGAATATAGGCAACTTACAGTTGGAACAATAACAAATAACATTTCAGTACTATAATAAAATTACAAGTCAGATTCTGAAATACACACTATTACATTTTTGGGACACGATGATGACTGATGTGGGCACTTTGAGCATATTTTTCTGAAAAGATTTAGGCCGAGAGACACTGTAAATGTTCTCCTGTGTTCACTTTTTCTGTTGCTTTTGAACAATTACTTATCTTGCAGTCCTGAAATGGCCGTAGAATGACTGTAGATCTGGGTCTGGATCATCAAGAATCTGTCTGAGTTATCCAAAGTCCGGCATATTGAGGTCCGAATTATCGAGAATTCACTGTAACAATATTTGGATTAGTTGAAAATTAAAAAAAGAACAAAATGATTCAGTAATTTTCCCCAGTTACCCTTAAATTAAATCAGAAGTGCAGTTTCTGGATCATCTGCCATTGCCATAAGGAGTATTGGTTACCAAAATTAATAATAATAATAATAAGAATAATAATAACAACAACAACAATAACAATAATAAGGCTGAAGAAGTAAAACACCTGTGGAAAGTAAAGAAGGTGCAGATTATCCCTCTCATAATATCCGCTATAGGAGTTGTTCCTCATGAGCTACTCAGGAACCTAGAACAACTTGGTTTGTCGAGGAACACCTTTATTCAGACGCGAAAATCAGCAATTCTCTTTACATGCAGGATAGCTTGTCAGTTTCTAGGAGTTGTGGAATAATGTGTACCATCGGCCTTCACTTAGAAAACTGTCCTGTGAAAACTGTTAATCCCAGAATGTATATTTCTGTGAAATATTAGATGAAATAAAAATAATAATAATAATAATATTATAGAAGAATGTTAAAGACAAAACCAATACATTTCAAACACATACTCTTAAAAAGTGCTGCTATGTATCTGGTTGTGTAATAGCTCCGTAGTAAAAGCCTTGTTTCTTGTTTACACGATTCAAGTGCATGTTCATCAGAAGGACTTCGATGCAGTGTTGTTGGTTCTAGAAGTATTACATATCCTTTTAAGAAGCACTTGATATAGATATCATATAGCGTTGAAAACATTCATGACAGAACAGATTCACCTGCAAGTGTGTCGTGCTCTGACTATTGCACCTGATGTGGACTTAGAATCTGGAGCCTTCCTCCCCTCCTCCCCCCCCCCCCCCAGCTGAGTATATTCCAACCTGGAATTTATTTTTGGAGATGGACGAAGACCCTTATTAAACATATACTCAGATTGGTTGAATTATGATTAATCCTTGTTCTTACTATTTACGCCAACACACTTGTGTATGTGTCTAAATGTCTGTATGTGATTAGTTTAGCTCAGAAACTAAACAATTACCAGAAATATTACATTTCTTGAAAATTGTTCTAATCATTTTATTTAAAACTTTATTATTGGTTTCTAATATAAATTTTATCTGGATTATTTGTTTCTTTGATGAGAAGGAGTTTGTAAAGAAAATAACCATCTCAATATGCAGAATTGAGGGATCAGCACAACATGGTCTGACCTCACTGACAGAGAAATTAGATATTGATGCACTCTGTATCATTTGAAGGTGAACTATCTTCCTATGTTGTAGTTTGGACCAATTGAACCTCGTACAGCTAGTTCTGAAGCTGCTAATTTGTTATCTGAAATAAAATTTCTCTTGTATAAATGCAACCAAATTTTGAAAACCAAGACTAATATACCTTAAGACATGTAAGCATGGTATGTTAATGATGTTCTGGGATATAACTGCTCTTTCAAAATTTATTTTATGATACTTTATTTCTGTAACTGTGGAAGTTGGGATGGGAAATGTTGATGGTGATGAATTTTTTATAAACTATTCGTATTAAATATTATTTTGTTGTCTTTAAAACCCAACTTTTGTTGAAATAATTTTTCTCCATTCTGAAGTACAGAATGTTATGGTGTTCTAACCAAGATAAAAGTATTGCAGGGTCCCATAAAAATTATATCTCCTAACATTCTGAACAGTAGATCACTTAATATTACAATTAATTTAACAAAGCATTATAGAACACACTTCAACAACGACAACATAATGTTAAGTTGACCAGGCACCATATAACACATCTCTACCACAAAAATTGTATTATCCGAAACTACAAGATTGTAACACTTGAATTTGCTTTTTCTAAACATGTGGCTTAGACCACTATTATGCTGAGCCCCTCAATTCTTCTAAATCTGCTAGGTTAAAAGAATATATATAGAAATCGCTGCCTTGAGACAAATATATTTATTAATTTACTGCAGTTGCCATACAAAATAAAAAGTTAATAACTGATGCTGGTTCAGTGCTGATCCAGGTACCAAAGGTTAGATGCTGTTTTTCATTTTTTACATTCAAAGGAATTTTCATTTTCAGGAAATTTTGAAACAATTTTTTCAAATTCGCAGTTTTGCTTCTCGTCTACGTATGAATTCCATTCTTGAAGTTCCGATGTTCCAAATAGTTGATAGACAATTCCTGGTACCAGCAACATGATTGTAGTTATGATGAATACCAAAGACCATTGCCCAACAGTTTGCTGGAAAAATATTAATCATTTGTTAGTTTTAGTTATAGTAAACACTCCTTTAGAGAATATTATCAGGGCCACATTATAAAACCTATTTAGACTCTAATGTAATAATGTAATGTAATAACATCCTCAGTGGCTGAGTGGTTAGAGTGCATGCAGTTGAATCAAGATTAATTGATTCGGTACCAACTGGGAATCCATTGTTAGGCAAAGAAACTTATAGCATGTTTTTCCTAAGAAGGGAAGTAAATAGTCCAATTGTGTAGTTCTGCAGCATATCGTATAACCAAAGGGCATTCGAGGGCAAAAATTATTGTTCTCATACCAAACCTTCTTTCATTCTTTGCTTCTTTTTTTTAATATGCTATAGGTGATGGGCTAACCGCTCATCACTATAGGTAATGGGGGAATAATGGAGTTACAGATCCACCTTAGGTAAGGAGGTATCATTACAGTCCTCTGGAAAATGATTTAAATTAAACTGTGATTGCCTACTCATATGTACATGTGGAATATTCTTGATCTATTTTAATTATTTGTTGTATAATCATTACAGATACTTACATTTTGATATGTTAGCACACCAACTATAATTGGCGATAAAAACAAAGGAATTGCAGTAATGGTGCTTGCAATTGCCATTAATATACCTGTAATTATTAAAATATACTGTAGTAATGCATTTTATGCTAACTTAATTTAATATCTAAAATAAATAATTACTTGTATTTCCTATTTATTTTTCCAATTTTGAATTACAGTATTTCTTATCAATCACTAAAGGTTAGATTCCAAAATAATTTTTATCACGGGTAGATATAGATCTTCAAGTATGACTAATACTGTTTCTTTTCTTCGGTGGCATTTCAATAATTCTGGAAAAAAGAAGAAACTTCATGAACGGTGATAAAGGGGGAAGAGCCTGAAGATTACATGTGCAAAATTTCATCAAGATTGGATTAAAACTGTAAAAAAGTAAAATGATCTCTTACAGGCCATGGAAGTTCTTATAGTTCTTATAGTTCCAGGAGGTTTCCCCCAGGTACTCCTGGTAGGCCTAATCATTTCTATTGAGGATGAATCGACCCTAGACCATGGTGCCACCAGAAGAATTAGGCCAATTGAAAAATTCCAAAGATCAAACCCACGACCTTTCCGTCTGTAGCATTGTACCTCAACCAATTGCACCATGGCATACCCCCGAAATAAAACTGTAGATTTGTATAATAAACAGACAGACAGGCAAACATTCTTCCTTTGTATAGCCTAACTTATTTTGGTATAGACATTTTTATCTTAAAGCTTAATGCGTATTAAGTTATAAATGACATATCTGACATTCACAAATATTGGTGTAATTCGATAGTTCAACTTTTACTTTAATGCATATTACAAATTACATTATCTCCGATGATAAGATTAGTCAATTTTACTCTCATTTAAGTAATGAAATATAATTTATTCTAAAAAATTGAGATTGTGTATGCACCATCATTTATCCACACATAGTAATAGCATAGGGCCATTATGTTATGTTAGGTGATATTAAGGTTATTGATAAATTTCATATTTTTTCTTTGAGGGAATTCACATTGATCAACTAAAATTTTATTTATGCCTTATACCCTCAAATAGCAATAAAAGGCCAGTAATTGTATATATAAATTTGTGGACCACCTTTACAATGAGAGAACAAAAATTATTTTTTGTTTTTTATGTAGTATTTTATTTTATCAGTTGAAGCCAGGTCTATATAATATATGCTATTGGTTGTAATGCTAATGCTAATTAAAATTGATAAATATTTACATAAAAATTTAAAAAAATTATGCAATTCAGTGACTTGTTTTGCCTGTGGCAACGTGAGTAAGTAATAATGTAGGCCTACAAATTTTCCAAGTAATTTGTTTTTAAAATCTGCTTTATAATAATAGATAAAACGATAAAATTTACAGTTGCTTAGTTAAAAAAATATATATACAAATAACAGAGCACTTTACATGCTAAATGTCTTCTATAAAAAATAAAATTGTTGCCTTTGGCAACGTGAGTAAGTAATAATGTAGGCCTACAAATTTTCCAAGTAATTAGCCTTAATCTGCTTTATAATTATAGATAAAACGATAAAATTTATAGTTGCTTAGTTAAAAAAATTTATATACAAATAACAGAGCATTTTACATGCTAAATATCTTCTATAAAAAATAAAATTGAATGTCTTTAATTCATTGAAATGCGACTGTATATAATTGAATGTCTTTAATTAATTGAAATTGCATATTGTTGGGAGCTGACGAGATGATCCGTGATTTGGTGGTGGCATGCAGGGGGAAGACGGTGTTGTGCTATAACTGCACGTGTAGGGTAGCGTTGCTATTCTCTGCAGATAAGAGCTCCCTAGTCATGGCAGGGATCATCTCGTTAGCTCCCAACTGTAGACGCATTTCAATGAATTAAAGACATTCAATTTTATATATAGATGCATTTCAATGAATTAAAGACATTCAATTTTATTTTTTATAGAAGACATTTAGCATGTAAAATGCTCTGTTATTTGTATATATAATTTTTTAACTAAGCAACTATAAATTTTATCATTTTACCTATAATTATAAAGCAGATTTTACAAACAAATTACTTGGAAAATTTGTAGGCCTACATTATTACTTACTCACGTTGCCACAGGCAAAACAGGTCACTGAATTGCATAATTTTTTTAAAATTTTCATGAAAATATTTATCAATTTTAATTAGCATTAGCATTACGACCAATAGCATATATTATATAGACCTGTCTTCAACTGATAAAATAAAATACTACATAAAAAACAAAAAATAATTTTTGTTCTCTCATTGTAAAGGTGGTCCACAAATTTATATATACAATTACTGGCCTTTTATTGCTGATTGAGGGTATAAGGCGTAAAAAATATTTTAGTTGTTCAATGATATTAAGGTGTTGAATAAGGGTGTAATAATAATAATTTTGTTTCTCAAATGAAATGTAGATAGTGCTTTTCCTCTTGTTTTGAAGGCTAAGTATGCAAAATCTAATCAAGATCTGAATACAACTGTAGATTTGTATAAATTACAAACATACACAGCACTCTACTTTATTTTGGAGGAAGTATTAGATTGTTTTGGAGGAAGTCAAAAAAGTATGTGTAATAGAGAATGGAATATCAATTCAATAGCAAGAAGAATTAATTTTTCATTTCAAACATTTGTGGATCTGGGAGAAACAGTGATCCAACCAACAAATTTATCAATGAAATACAAAGACCTTAGAACATTAATTCCAAGTGTTTTCTCATTTTCAACACACTGCATTTTCAAGCCTTTATATTTATATCAGAATTATTTTAATTGTAAGGCAATTGCTGATTTTGCATCTTTTTTTCAAAGGCTGAGAGATCGCTCATATATATACAAATGTGTATCATGAATGAATTAATTAAATAAGGGCAATTTGTTTTTGCATTTTTGTATTTTTGTCATTTTCAAGAGATAGGTCTTTTTTGGTTATTTTTGGCATTTTCAATAGGTTTTAAAATAAAGTTTTACTTAGGCCTACATTATATTTGAATTTTTCATTATTATTTCTGTTTTTAATGCTTGTCTATTATGACTTTATAAGCAAATAATGTCCGCATGAAACAAAGCAGGCTTGCAGTATAACCAGAAGGAATGTGCATTTTGAACTCTATTACATTTCCAAAAAAAAAGTGGTATTAGCAATATCTGCTCCCCCTACTTTTTAGGAATGAGCATTTTGAACTAGACTACACCTCCAAGAAAACATGATAGGCCTATAGGCATTACCTGCTTCCCCTAATTTAAAGGAATGTGCTTAATGAACTCATCCAAGCCTGTCCATTGTTACTCATTTTCAGATATTTCAGGAGGTCTTTAACTGTAGACTTGCTGTTAGACCTACCATGTTTTCTTGGAAATGTAGCCTAGTTCAAAATGCACATTCCTTAAACGTAGGGGGACTAGATATTACTAATACCACTTTTTTTTTGGAAATGTAATAGAGTTCATTCCAGTTATACTGCAAGTCTGCTTTGTTTCCTGCAGACATTATTTGCTTATAAAGTCATAATAGGCAAGCATTAAAAACACAAATGATAATGAAAAATTCATTTGTGTATAAGAGTTGAGTGAGGTATTTAATAGGCTTGCCAGTTCCAGAAATATATATATATTTTTGCAAAGGGTGTCCAGGTTAATTAACTTACTTTGTTAGAAACAAAATTAGAGTGTTTTATTTTTTTAATTTAACTGTAACGCACTGTCATCCATTCATTTTTTCTCTAAAATCAATTCTTTACCTCTAAAAGCTAAATATAAGTAATAATGGATAACCATTTATTAGTCTTTAAGAAAACTTGTTTCATTTTTTCCCTATTTCTAGGGCATAAATGAATTTTTTTTTATTTTGAATTTTCTCACTGTTTTATGGTCATTAAATGCCTTGCCTAATCATTACTGTATATGATATAAAGGCAGTGGTGTTTTAACACATAGGCAAACCCAGCGGCTACCGGGGGGCCTTGCAAAAGTCATTCTTAGGTCAGTGAAACCACAATTATTCCCAGGTCCAATATTATATTTTGGGTATCATAATTCTTTATTTGTCCTCTGAATAAGAAAAACTGCTTTTAATCAAGCTACGCCTACCTTCTTAATTATTATATGAGGGCTACTTTTTTTTCAAGGACTGATCGGTCGCGAAATGAAAACCACATTGAAAACCAAAACTGTTTTATTTGGAACATTTAGATACACCTTCTACCTACTTTTCTACATAGTTGCTGGACAGATTGAGACATTTGTCTTAACGTGGTACTAACGTAAACATACCTCAAACAAAAGAGTCTCCTGCCAAGTGTGAAATGCATGCTGTCATTCGATTTCTGCATGCTGAGGGGTGCAATGCAGCTGAAATTCATCGACGAATGAGTAATGTGTACAGTCAGACTTTCATGAGTGACAGCAAAGTGTGGCAATGGTGCAGGAACTTTGAAGCAGGACATACAGATGTTTATGATACCAGTGACCAGGGAAGGAAGCGAGTGTCAACCGATGATCTTGCTCCAGAATTGTACACATTACTCATTCGTCGAGGCATGTTTACGTTGGTACCATGCTATGACAAATGTCTCAATCAGAGCGACGACTAAGTAGAGAAGTAGCTGGAAGGTGTATCTAAATGTTCCAAATGGCAGTTTTGATTTTCACTGTGGTTTTAAGTTTGCAATCGATTGTACTTTGAAAATAAAATAACCCTTTTATAGATTGTAAAGGTATCTCGGTTTTACTCTGCAGAGCTGAGTGTTTTTAGAACTTGTCCATTACAGTGATAGGAAGTTATGAGACTGAGAAATAAATGTCATAAATAACCAGAAACATGAAACATGAAAGCACATACCTGCACATACTTGCATATCTGCATAATTTGGAGCAATGTCAATAATAGCAACTGTGGCTCCAGAAGTCATTATTCCACTAATAGCCCAGTCAAATTAGATTTTTTGCTGCATTAAATCATGTAGTTCCAAATGTTTCAGGAATGTGTAGTGGGAGGTCCCCTGAACAACGCCTAATGTTTTCCCGCCAATTTCAGGTGCCGCGGGGGGTGGGGGGGAGGCTCAAAGGTCCCTTTTTTCAGTTTTTGGCGCAAATCTCGAAAACAGTGCATCGTACAAAAAATGTTATGGTATTCAAAATTAAAGCTTATTAAATTCCCGAAAAAACGGTATATTCACATTTGTCTTTATATGTTACCGTCTCCGAGAATGAGCCGGCGAAAATGGAAAACCTGCAGAAAAATTTGTAGCGCCTCACGTTTTTCGTCGAACTCGCCCTTCCAATTCTTTAGTTTTCCATTTTACAAGAAACTTGTAAGAAAAGAAGTTGTTCTTCAAGAATATACATACATTTGATAATTTATCTTCACGTAGTCAAAAGTTAGACCGTTTTTTAAATTCGAGGTCGATTTCGAGATTCCGCTAGTAAACTGGTCATTATTTTATTTCCGTTTTCAAGTGCTTTAATTCTCTGTATCACGTTATTTATTGTTTATATGAACATAAATGTTATTTATTATCCATATAACTAACATATATATATAATAGCTAATGATGCAAAAGTAATAAAAGAGGCTTACACAACCTAATTTCCGCTCACCCTTCCATCCTGTCACACATTTAAAGCTGTTCATACTCATATTCCTCATCGTACAACTCTTCCAAGTCCTCTTGAACGGGAGCATTGTAAGTGCAAGCACCTTGGCAATTGCCACAGACAGGTGAGCAGTGGATGCTGGCTTTCCGGCATCCACATCTCATACCGCAGCCTGTGGCACAATGTCAAAATATGGAGTTGAGCACGCTGTCAGGTGCAATAGGGGCCTTGGTCTTAATAGGAGTCAGATATCCCCCATCTTCTCTTGTCAAACCCCAACGTTCAGGTTCGAGAGATTCATTTCCAAACCATTGCTGGACCTATAGAAACCCTCTGCACGAGTGATGTAGAGCAGCATCTTTTGTAGGTGGCAATGAAGACAAGTTCGCTTTCATCTTGGCTGAAGATTTGATGAAGCACATGTACCTGTGGATAAAACACAAAAGAATAGAATAGAATATTTATTTATCAAACAGCATGATTCAATGAAGTTAGTACATGCAATACAAAATGAAATGTACCTGTGATGATTGAGGTCATGCTCGTTGGGTGGGGCCTGATACATCAGTAGGAACATTTGTTCCCCAGCTTCAGCAATATCTCCTGGCGTAGATGTGGAGTCGTAAAACACTTCAGCGATGTTTTTGGTTTCGTTAGGAAACCGCTGGAAACATTTAAGTATGGCTGCTTTACTTTTTCCATAAATCGCAGAAGTGAAGCAATGGATAAACAGAGTGTATGGGCTGAATGGCTGTCTTCTGTGTTACCTCGTCCAGGCTTCATAAAAAACACATTCGTGTCTCGTGGTGTGAGTGCCACGAGTAAGACGAGCAGATCTATGTCTTCGCCAACTACCACCACAGTTGAATGAGAGGTATTTTCCAGTCCACACCTAACAATGCTGCAGTCAGCGTCTCCTTTGTCTATGATGACTTGCGCCCAAGGCCTGCGCTAACATACATATCAGCTTGGTTTTATTCCTTTCGTTGGAAAGGAAGTTTTCCTGCTGAACAGTAGCCACCATGTTCTCATCAAAGTCTATATCCACTGATGTTTTACTTGATGCCCTTCGATGTTGTTCGGCTCTTTTCGTGGAATTCGTGTCTTCGTAACCGTCAAAAACCACAGCAGAGTTGTAGCCGTAACGGTTGATCATGTAAGACACATATTGATCGCAGATGGAGGCGAACTTGGTGTTGTTGTTCCACTTTACTCTATGAAGGAGGAAGCCGCCATAGATTACCGTGAAACTCTTCTTCAAGTTGACCATTTTATTGCTTCGTAGGAAGGCATCGTAGAGAGCTGACTTTTTCGTTTTCCTCATGATCCCTTCGTCGAAAAGAGTCATGGGGTATGGGGCTAACTCACACTTCAACAGCTCCTCTACATCCTCTTTAGTTTTCTGGGTAATTATGGTCCTCTGGAAAGTCATTAAAGGCTCGATCACCACCACTCCGTTGTCCAGTTTGACAGTGTTGCTCATAGCAGCCAATGGGACTACTGCGTTCTTACACTGCTTCATTTCTGCGAAGTTCATTCCAACAAAAGTTTCCATTGTACGGGTTCCGATTTCCATTCCATTCCATTCCTTGGTTGATGTTATTGGTTCCTATTACTCCGGTTGAAAGGGACATCAAAGAATCGCGTACAGAAAATGGCGGGTGATCAGCCAACCACTGAGCAAGTTTCCTTCTTTCTTGGTCATTTCTGCTAACTCCTGATGCTCAAAAGTCGACATGCTGTTCTCCACTCACAGAATAGACTAACTAACTATGTATACTACGTCGATTATGTAAACAATAAATAACGTACATAAAAGTTCACATTTTATACATACTGGTATAAAGGCTCACATGCATATATATATATGTATGTATATTAGTTATATGGGTAATAAATACCATTTACGTTTACATAAACAATACATAAAGTGATAAAGAGAGTTAAAGCACTTGAAAATGGAAATAAAATGATGGGCAGTTTACTAGCTGAATCTTGAAATCGACCCCCAAATTTAAAAACGGTCTAACTTTTGACTACGTGAAGATAAATTATCAAATGTATGTATATTCTTGAAGAACATGTAATTCTCTACAACCTCATTTCTTACATGTTTCTTGTAAAATGGAAAACTAAAGAATTGGAAGGGCGAGTTCGACGAAAAACGTGAGGCGCTACAAATTTTTCTGCAGTTTTTCCATTTTCGCCGGCCCATTCTCGGAGACGGTAACATATAAAGATAAATATTAATATACCGTTTTGTCGGGAATTTAATAAGCTTTAATTTTGAATACCATAACATTTTCTGTACGATGCACTGTTTTCGAGATTTACGCCAAAAACTGAAAAAAGGGACCTTTGAGCCTCCCCCCCACCCCCCGCGGCACCTGAAATTGGCGGGAAAACATTAGGCGTTGTTCAGGGGACCTCCCACTACACATTCCTGAAACATTTGGAACTACATGATTTTTTGCAGCAAAACCATCTTTTTTTATCTAATTTGACTGGGCTATAAGCCCTGTAGCAAGCATGAAGCATGCAATTGCTGCAACTGAGTTACATCCAGAAAAGGCTAAACCAAGCACAAGGACACCTTGACCTATTAAACCTTAAAAATAAAATACATTATGTATTAATATTGTAAAATAAATGGCAGAGTGTACATGAATGAAATCAAAGATAAAAACTCACTTATGCCTGTTGCCACTTTTCGAACATTTGTCCTTGTCATGATATCATTTTTTAGAAAGTAGTCTGCTATATATGACGTTGTAAGGGCAAAAACTATACGCAAAAAGTGTGGAACTCCTGATAGAATGCCAGCCTGAAAAAAAGAAAATGAATATTTCAGTAGGCCTACTTGTAATTATGTTGGTCTTACCACCATGCGATTTTCACCTGTTTCTTTATTTGAAGAAATTTGGTAGAAAACATTTCAATGATGACGATGAAGAAGTGCATACCTGACTTTCATTCTTTGACCTCCATACACAAACCTCGTTGAGCGATACAACAAGTTCCTCAATAAGGGCTTAGATTATGGAGTATTGTAAGGTGTAAGGAAAGGAATGAAAATAAAATATGCCTTTTATATACACACAAACACACATATACAGTGTAGTTGTAAAATGTTAACCCATTTTATTTTTAACACTATGTCTGGTTCAGATATATCTTCTACTTCGTCAGGCTGGTTGGTCTGTACAAATTGTAAGGTCAGTTAAACCTTCTTGTGATCTGAAGGTTATTGTATCAATCTGCCTGTAGCTACCATGGATTTCTTGAAATCTGTCATGTCTATTTTCTTAACGGTTTTCTTATGTTAGATGAAATCTCACTGACCCTAGATATTTAAAATTTTTCACCATACTGTCAGGATTCCAAGACGTGTCCCGATTGTTTGATCATACTACTGCATCTGCTACAGTAGCTTTCATGTTGGGAACTATAAGGAATTGCTCTAACTAGATAAAGAAAAGTTTCTGTCAAATTCAATGCATCTGTGTACTGACTGGATAAACCTTTCGGTTTTCAATCCTAGATGTTAACAGGTATATATTCTGTATAAACAACCACTCCTTTATCCTTGCAAGCACTTTAATTTGCCAAATATTCTCTGCAGTCATTTTTCTATCTGTTTGTTGCTGAAAGACGGAGTACACATGTAACTGTTGAAGTCATTATCTCTTATGGATGGAAAGGTGAAGTCAAACTGAAAAATTCAATGCCATAGCTGGGATTTGAACCAGGATCTTCAGCTCTCCATGCCACTGTTCTTACCAATTGATTTACCATGGCAACATGTCGATATGGCATTAAATTCTCCAATGGTAAGAGAAGCGGCATGGAGAGCCGAAGATCCTGGTTCAAATCCTGGCTATGACATTGAATTTTTCAGTCTAACTTCACCTTTCCAACTTAGCTTACACACTGCCAGAGTGAAAGAATTATCATTCCAGCTCTTATGGATGATTACTTAGTTAGTATTGAAAACTCATGTTGTTGCTTTCTTCTCACTCTATGACATACTATCAGGAGGGTATGTTGGGAATATAACATTTACTATAATATTTGAAGTGGTGTTTCCATGCAGACCCAACACCACCTATCGTACTAACAAGACTGCATTCACTTGCAAAATTAATTGAAGATGGCCTAGCTCGGTTGCCATAGGAACAATAGCAATATAACAATATAACACATCAATATGACATTTGCTTCAATTTTGTTAACCTGCGCTACTTGATTCATTTGTTTATAACATTACACAGAGATCTGATTCTTTTAGATAGATGGACAGAAGGGGATCATGAATAGATGCCTAAATGAGAAAACATTAAATGAATGAATGATTTGGACGAGACTCACTATGCGGGGGTTTTCTTTTTGAGCTAGGGAACTCGAATATGAGGTCGTTTTTTCACTGTGAAGCTCACTTTAATAATTGTGAATTGACCTCAAAGCCAATTTTTAGCTTTTTATTTATCAATCAATTTATGCATGATTTGGGTAAGGGATGACTCTTTAGTTCGTTTTAATAATTTCATTTCAACTCTGTATCCCCATATGGCAGCATAAGATTTGAAGAATAAAATTATGTCATTCATGCAATTTATGTAAAAATAATGTCAGTGTTAATAAATAAAATCTTTTAATTTTTCTTTTAAATAAAACATCTAGCAGTTGAGTAAATAATCATGAGCAAAACTGAGGCACCTGCTAGTTTAAATTAAGGTATTAGTTCAAGAAACACATTTTTAATTAAAATCGCTACTCACCATTCTTATATTCCAGCCATGTATTAGTTTGAAATATGTTGGAGCTTGAATTACGATAATTGCGAGAGCCCAAAAGTGTCCTACCATTGCCAGAGTAGTTATCCACAGAGGTCTTGAAAAAAGTATTTTTTTCCAGGGTATTTTCATCTAATGCAAAATAAAGAAACAAATGAGTTGCTTGCTTTTCACAAGTTGTCATCGGGAGTCAGAATGCCCTAACCCACCGATGTTAAATTTTAAGATTTCATGTTCCTTTTTCTCTTGTGTACTAATCATTGGGAGATGAAATTACACATACATTTTCATGTAGATTTAATAAATAAATAGACATGGTCTTTTACAGAAAATGATTAAATTGACCTAATATTATTTTTCTCTCCATAAAATTTTTTGTACAAAAATTCTTAAAAATTGTGTTATAAATTTTCTTCCAGGACATAATAAAAAGAAAGCTTCTTCTTAATGTAGCTTAACTATATTTTGGACACATGGTATAAGTTTGAATGATCTATGTTCAGCAGAAACCAAGAAAAAGGAACATGAATGTGGACAAATAATAAGTGTACAGAAAAACAAGTTTAAAGTTAATATGTATACTGTAAAAGTGTAACACAAGGGAGCCTTTATTCTTTTTTACAAAAAGTGAAATACGTCTGTGATATATTTTACATACAATGAATTTTGGTAGAGCTTCGTGTAATAAGTTTTAATATAATATAAGATCATTCACATTGTCTTCTAATATCCAAACCCTTTTGAATGAGAAGATATTAACAATTTTTATTCCGGGGGGGGGGGAATCTGAGTTAATTGGATAATATAAACCATAACATGTTATATATAATTATAAATCCTACATTTGCGGGATTTGTATGCAATAAAAGCAGAAAATCAACAATTTCAATATTTATGACCATTCTGACTCCCCTTAAACACACCATACCAGTCAATCAATAATGACAGTAACTTATATGAAAGAAACAAAATAAGGAAATAATAGGAAAGAATACTTGTACCTATTGTTTTAACAATATCATATCTTATCAACAGCAACAACAAAATCTTATGCAAGCCCACATAATCTGGGCGAAGTCCAAAGAGCAGGGTGTTTAACAAAGAAGGGTTTGGTTCTGATGCACATTCTAAGCAATAATATGTTTAATTGACACAAATTTTAAACATAAGCACATGTCCTTATAAGCTAGGATGTGACAGAGCCCTATTTTTGGTACTTGAAAAGGGTGCCAGAAAAATATAGGTTAAAATTCATTCCATGTTAACTCTATGGGGGAAGTTTTCGTGTTTGTCTCACCCATACATGACTAAAAGTATTATTATTATTATTAATTTTTTTTTTTTTTTTTTTTTGGACACACCCTGACATTAAAACTTAGAGAAGTGAGGTTTGAAGAATGTCATTTTAAAAATAGTTATGAATAAAAATCTTCACCATGTTAAGTTCAAGGAAAAAATTTGTTGAACAGTAACTCACACACATGAAAAGTTCTTTGAAAAAAGAAGAAAAATTGACAAGAAAGGAATACTGGCATAGAAAATAAATATAGAATGCATAACAATTTTAACATGTTGTTTAAAACAACCATTTGCAGTTAGTATGTTTAAAGTAGCCTGGCATGCTATCGGTCCTAAGTTCAAATCTCGGGGCCGGCGGGTGTCTCATTTGGGGGGTCTTCTCGAGGTTCTCCCATTTCCCCCTTTCATTTCACCAACACTCTCCACTTCATCTCACCTTTCCCCCTTTTCATCCTCATCCCGTTTCCACTTCTGGCATCGGGTCTGCTTCGGTACTCAGAGCCCTTTTGGGGGCCTCTCCCGTTCTCCCCGCTGCTTGTGGTCTGAGGCTGTTGGTGGTGTGTGTCGCAAACCTGTCGGGGCTCCCGGTTGGAGGTACCGCAGGGGGTGGCGCACACATGGCATGGTACTAGGCTTGTTGGATGTAGGAGAGTTCCGTGGGGGCCCACAGGGGGCTCTGCGGGTCTGGAGCGGCCTGTGGGCATGCAACTCATCCCATCCCGAAGGTAGGTACAATAAGTCAGTGGTGACTGCAGTGCTTAGGGCATTCCCACCCCGCCTCCCCGCCTTAAAGGGCACAAAATAGTATAGTAGTATATGTTTAAAGTAATGACATGCCACACCAAGATGACAGTGACCAGAGAAAGACGGAGCTAAGTAAGTTTTTTTATTAATTTTTTATTTATTTATTTATTTATTTATTTTTCTCTTCAGATTTTAAAGCTACATTAAAATAGGAGTCAGGTCCAACATATTCTATTCTTTGATTAGGGGCTGTGTCACCAGTAAATGGAGTGTAAAGAAATGCCATTCAACAAAGAAAAGAGCTCAGTCCATTTCAGTCACAAAAACAAAAGGCTAAGAATAAAGTGATTTAGGGCTGTGTTCACCAACATGGATACAATTTTGCGGTATCGTGGATAATAAAATCCATGATTAATCCATTATCTCAAATAGTAAACCTTTTGGATTTCACCACATGTTTGTCATCTTGGTTTCCAAAAGCTTGGTTTTTGTCTACTACTTGTCTGGCTCTTAAACTTTTCATAAGAGGACCATGTCATCTGGCGGGGTTGTTTGAAACAGTGGGGAAACAATTTTGATTGCCTTGCGTCCGGCGCTAAATATACACATTGCCATAGCAACAAGAAAGTTTCCCCTTATGCTGTGTCTCACTAGTAGTTCTACAGATGGTCACTAGATGTCTCACTGTTTGTAGGGGCGTGGTGTATAGCACATAATTTCGTTTTCCCCCTGAATCTTGTACAGAAATTAATGTCGTCATAGATGTCCAAGTACGACGTATCTTCCTTCATCCATATAGGTTGCCTTAATCGGTGCTCTGCTTCATATTCCTCATCACTGTCATCATTTCTCATGTTGATCAGATCTTTCAATCGCCTACACGCCATCTTGGCGTGGCAATTAGCATGGTTTATCCTGTTTTGCTGACCGGTATTTCTCCGGTAAAGCATTAGCTTGGATATTGTAGAAAAACCAAGTTACTGTAGCAAAATGAACAATATCACAGCTTTTCAGTCTGAACACCAGGATCAGACAGATTATAGGCATTGGTGAACACAGCCCATAATATAGAGTGCCAAGAAGGAGAGCCGGAAATACACTGAAAAGAAAGTTACATTCATGGACTTTGGTCTGATCTTCTAATTCTGAACAGTTCAACTAATATTGCATAATTGTTACTTATGAAATGAGGATTAAAAGTAAGATTGTATTTTGCAAGTAGGTATGATTGCAAAATGAGCCACACTGCAGCACACAAACAACTGTCACTGATTTTCTCGTACACTGCTGTCAACATAATGACACCAAGTATGACAATTTTTGCAATCACCATGAGAAATTTCACATTTAAGAAGACCCCAAGAGGCAAAAGAAGCCCAGGAAGGCCCAAAAAGGTGAAAGGAGGACTTGATTCACCAATAGAACAGGCAGTTACGCCTAACACTAAGAAAGAATAAGAAGACGGAGCGAATTTTAAAATTTTAATTTTTACAAAACTGTCTATTTAATAAGCAAACATTTATAACTAATAGATTACATTACATGTGGCGGATATATAATTTTATACCACTCAGAGGTATACATCATCTACCTTTAAAAGGGCTTCTTTTACCTTCAAATGGTTAAAGGTATAGCTTCTAGGCTGTAAACCAAAAGAAAATTCCAAAAAGCAAATCTTTTAAACTTTTAGCCCTAGAAACCCAAAGAAAAAGGGCTCGTCTCGGCTCTCAATCATTAATGCTTGCTTACTTCCAGATGAGCTAGACACATAAAATATGTTACACGTATAGCTTCTAGGCTGTAAACCACAGGAAAACTCCAAAAAGTAGTTTTTTAAATTTTCAACCCTAAACACCCCCCGAAAAATGGCTTGGCTCGGCCCCCCGACATTAATGTTTGGCCGCTTCCAGATGAGGTAGAAACTTGAAACATGCTACAGGTATAGCTTCTAGGGTGTAAACCACAATAAATATTCCAAAGCGGAAATCGTTTAAATTTTTAGCCCCAAAAACCCAAAGGAAATGGGCTCGTCTCGGGACACAGACATTAATGTTTGCACACTTCCAGATGAGGTAGAAACTTGAAACATGCTACAGGTATAGCTTCTAGGCTGTAAACCACAGGATAACTCCAGTTTTTTTAAATTTTCAACCCTAAACACCCCCCGAAAAATGGCTTGGCTCGGCCCCCCGACATTAATGTTTGCCCACTTCCAGATGAGGTAGAATCTTGAAGCATGCTACAGGTATAGCTTCTAGGCTGTAAACCACAATAAATATTCCAAAGCGGAAATCTTTTAAATTTTTAGCCCTAAAAACCCAAAGGAAAAGGGCTCGTCTCAGCACACAGACATTAATGTTTGCACACTTCCAGATGAGGTAGAAACTTGAAACATGCTACAGGTATAGCTTCTAGGCTGTAAACCACAGGAAAACTCCAGTTTTTTTAAATTTTCAACCCTAAACACCCCCCGAAAAATGGCTTGGCTTGGCCCACCGACATTAATGTTTGCCCACTTTCAGATGAGCTAGAAACTTGAAACATGCTACAGGTATAGCTTCTAGGCTGTAAACCACAAGAAAATTTCCAAAAAGCAAATCTTTTAAAGTTTTAGCCCTAAAAACCCAAAGAAAAAGCGCTCGACTCGGCACACAGACATTAATGTTTGCACACTTCCAGATGAGCTAGAAACTTGAAATATGCTACACGTATAGCTTCTACGTTGTAAACCACAAGAAATTTCAAAAAAAATCTTTTAAATTTTTAGCCCTCAGAACCCCCGAAAAAGAGCTCGGCTCGGATGACAGACATTAATGTTTACCCACTTCCAGATGAGCTAGAAACTTGAAACATGCTACAGGTATAGGATCTAGGCTGTAAACCACAAGAAAATCCAAAAAGCAAATCTTTTAAACTTTTAGCCCTAGAAACCCAAAGAAAAAGGGCTCGTCTCGGCTCTCAATCATTAATGCTTGCTTACTGCCAGATGAGCTAGACACATAAAATATGCTACACGTATAGCTTCTAGGCTGTAAACCACAGGAAAACTCCAAAAAGTAGTTTTTTAAATTTTCAACCCTAAACACCCCCCGAAAAATGGCTTGGCTCGGCCCCCCGACATTAATGTTTGGCCGCTTCCAGATGAGGTAGAAACTTGAAACATGCTACAGGTATAGCTTCTAGGCTGTAAACCACAATAAATATTCCAAAGCGGAAATCTTTTAAATTTTTAGCCCTAAAAACCCAAAGCAAAAGGGCTCGTCTCGGCACACAGACATTAATGTTTGCACACTTCCAGATGAGGTAATAAGTTGAAACATGCTACAGGTATAGCTTCTAGGCTGTAAACCACAGGATAACTCCAGTTTTTTTTTTTTTAAATTTTCAACCCTATACACCCCCCGAAAAATGGCTTGGCTCGGCCCACCGACATTAATGTTTGCCCCCTTTAAAGTTTTAGCCCTAAAAACCCAAAGAAAAAGGGCTCGTCTCGGCACACAGACATTAATGTTTGCACACTTCCAGATGAGCTAGAAACTTGAAATATGCTACACGTATAGCTTCTACGTTGTAAACCACAAGAAATTTCCAAAACAAATCTTTTAAATTTTTAGCCCTCAGAACCCCCGAAAAAGAGCTCGGCTCGGATGACAGACATTAATGTTTACCCACTTCCAGATGAGCTAGAAACTTGAAACATGCTACAGGTATAGCATCTAGGCTGTAAACCACAAGAAAATCCAAAAAGCAAATCTTTTAAACTTTTAGCCCTAGAAACCCAAAGAAAAGGGCTCGTCTCGGCTCTCAATCATTAATGCTTGCTTACTGCCAGATGAGCTAGACACATAAAATATGCTACACGTATAGCTTCTAGGCTGTAAACCACAGGAAAACTCCAAAAAGTAGTTTTTTAAATTTTCTACCCTAAACACCCCCCGAAAAATGGTTTGGCTCGGTCCCCCGACATTAATGTTTGGCCGCTTCCAGATGAGGTAGAAACTTGAAACATGCTACAGGTATAGCTTCTAGGCTGTAAACCACAAGAAAATCCAAAAAGCAAATCTTTTAAACTTTTAGCCCTAGAAACCCAAAGAAAAAGGGCTCGTCTGGGCTCTCAATCATTAATGCTTGCTTACTGCCAGATGAGCTAGACACATAAAATATTCTACACGTATAGCTTCTAGGCTGTAAACCACAGGAAAACTCCAAAAAGTAGTTTTTTAAATTTTCAACCCTAAACACCCCCCGAAAAATGGCTTGGCTCGGTCCCCCGACATTAATGTTTGGCCGCTTCCAGATGAGGTAGAAACTTGAAACATGCTACAGGTATAGCTTCTAGGGTGTAAACCACAATAAATATTCCAAAGCGGAAATCTTTTAAATTTTTAGCCCCAAAAACCCAAAGGAAATGGGCTCGTCTCGGCACACAGACATTAATGTTTGCACACTTCCAGATGAGGTAGAAACTTGAAACATGCTACAGGTATAGCTTCTAGGCTGTAAACCACAGGATAACTCCAGTTTTTTTAAATTTTCAACCCTAAACACCCCCCGAAAAATGGCTTGGCTCGGCCCCCCGACATTAATGTTTGCCCACTTCCAGATGAGGTAGAATCTTGAAGCATGCTACAGGTATAGCTTCTAGGCTGTAAACCACAATAAATATTCCAAAGCGGAAATCTTTTAAATTTTTAGCCCTAAAAACCCAAAGGAAAAGGGCTCGTCTCAGCACACAGACATTAATGTTTGCACACTTCCAGATGAGGTAGAAACTTGAAACATGCTACAGGTATAGCTTCTAGGCTGTAAACCACAGGAAAACTCCAGTTTTTTTAAATTTTCAACCCTAAACACCCCCCGAAAAATGGCTTGGCTTGGCCCACCGACATTAATGTTTGCCCACTTTCAGATGAGCTAGAAACTTGAAACATGCTACAGGTATAGCTTCTAGGCTGTAAACCACAAGAAAATTTCCAAAAAGCAAATCTTTTAAAGTTTTAGCCCTAAAAACCCAAAGAAAAAGGGCTCGTCTCGGCACACAGACATTAATGTTTGCACACTTCCAGATGAGCTAGAAACTTGAAATATGCTACACGTATAGCTTCTACGTTGTAAACCACAAGAAATTTCCAAAAAAAATCTTTTAAATTTTTAGCCCTCAGAACCCCCGAAAAAGAGCTCGGCTCGGATGACAGACATTAATGTTTACCCACTTCCAGATGAGCTAGAAACTTGAAACATGCTACAGGTATAGCATCTAGGCTGTAAACCACAAGAAAATCCAAAAAGCAAATCTTTTAAACTTTTAGCCCTAGAAACCCAAAGAAAAAGGGCTCGTCTCGGCTCTCAATCATTAATGCTTGCTTACTGCCAGATGAGCTAGACACATAAAATATGCTACACGTATAGCTTCTAGGCTGTAAACCACAGGAAAACTCCAAAAAGTAGTTTTTTAAATTTTCAACCCTAAACACCCCCCGAAAAATGGCTTGGCTCGGCCCCCCGACATTAATGTTTGGCCGCTTCCAGATGAGGTAGAAACTTGAAACATGCTACAGGTATAGCTTCTAGGCTGTAAATCACAATAAATATTCCAAAGCGGAAATCTTTTAAATTTTTAGCCCTAAAAACCCAAAGCAAAAGGGCTCGTCTCGGCACACAGACATTAATGTTTGCACACTTCCAGATGAGGTAATAAGTTGAAACATGCTACAGGTATAGCTTCTAGGCTGTAAACCACAGGATAACTCCAGTTTTTTTTTTTTAATTTTCAACCCTATACACCCCCCGAAAAATGGCTTGGCTCGGCCCACCGACATTAATGTTTGCCCCCTTTCAGATGAGCTAGAAACTTGAAACATGCTAAAGGTATAGTTTCTAGGCTGTAAACCACAAGAAAATTTCCAAAAAGCAAATCTTTTAACGTTTTAGCCCTAAAAACCCAAAGAAAAAGGGCTCGTCTCGGCACACAGACATTAATGTTTGCACACTTCCAGATGAGCTAGAAACTTGAAATATGCTACACGTATAGCTTCTACGTTGTAAACCACAAGAAATTTCCAAAACAAATCTTTTAAATTTTTAGCCCTCAGAACCCCCGAAAAAGAGCTCGGCTCGGATGACAGACATTAATGTTTACCCACTTCCAGATGAGCTAGAAACTTGAAACATGCTACAGGTATAGCATCTAGGCTGTAAACCACAAGAAAATCCAAAAAGCAAATCTTTTAAACTTTTAGCCCTAGAAACCCAAAGAAAAAGGGCTCGTCTCGGCTCTCAATCATTAATGCTTGCTTACTTCCAGATGAGCTAGACACATAAAATATGCTACACGTATAGATTCTAGGCTGTAAACCACAGGAAAACTTCAAAAAGTAGTTTTTTTTAATTTTCAACCCTAAACACCCCCCGAAAAATGGCTTGGCTCGGCCCCCCGACATTAATGTTTGCCCACTTCCAGATGAGGTAGAAACTTGAAACATGCTACAGGTATAGCTTCTAGGCTGTAAACCACAATAAATATTCCAAAGCGGAAATTTTTTTAAATTTTTTAGCCCTAAAAACCCAAAGGTAAAGGGCTCGACTCGGCACACAGACATTAATGTTTGCACACTTCCAGATGAGGTAGAAACTTGAAACATGCTACAGGTATAGCTTCTAGGCTGTAAACCACAGGAAAACTCCAGTTTTTTTAAATTTTCAACCCTAAACACCCCCCGAAAAATGGCTTGGCTTGGCCCACCGACATTAATGTTTGCCCACTTTCAGATGAGCTAGAAACCTGAAACATGCTACAGGTATAGCTTCTAGGCTGTAAACCACAAGAAAATTTCCAAAAAGCAAATCTTTTAAACTTTTAGCCCTAAAAACCCAAAGAAAAAGGGCTCGTCTCGGCCCACAGACATTAATGTTTGCACACTTCCAGATGAGCTAGAAACTTGAAATATGCTACACGTATAGCTTCTACGTTGTAAACCACAAGAAATTTCCAAAAAAAATCTTTTAAATTTTTAGCCCTCAGAACCCCCGAAAAAGAGCTCGGCTCGGATGACAGACATTAATGTTTACCCACTTCCAGATGAGCTAGAAACTTGAAACATGCTACAGGTATAGCTTCTAGGCTGTAAACCGCAAGAAAATTCCAAAAAGCAAATCTTTTAAACTTTTAGCCCTCGAAACCCAAAGAAAAAGGGCTCGTCTCGGCTCTCAATCATTAATGCTTGCTTACTTCCAGATGAGCTTGACACATAAAATATGCTACACGTATAGATTCTAGGCTGTAAACCACAGGAAAACTTCAAAAAGGAGTTTTTTTAAATTTTCAACCCTAAACACCCCCCGAAAAATGGCTTGGCTCGGCCCCCCGACATTAATGTTTGCCCACTTCCAGATGAGGTAGAAACTTGAAACATGCTACAGGTATAGCTTCTAGGCTGTGAACCACAATAAATATTCCAAAGCGGAAATTTTTTTAAATTTTTAAGCCCTAAAAACCCAAAGGTAAAGGGCTCGTCTCGGCACACAGACATTAATGTTTGCACACTTCCAGATGAGGTAGAAACTTGAAAATGCTACAGGTATAGCTTCTAGGCTGTAAACCACAGGAAAACTCAAGTTTTTTTAAATTTTCAACCCTAAACACCCCCGAAAAATGGCTTGGCTCGGCCCACCGACATTAATGTTTGTCCACTTTCAGATGAGCTAGAAACTTGAAACATGCTACAGGTATAGCTTCTAGGCTGTAAACCACAAGAAAATTTCCAAAAAGCAAATCTTTTAAAGTTTTAGCCCTAAAAACCCAAAGAAAAAGGGCTCGTCTCGGCACACAGACATTAATGTTTGCACACTTCCAGATGAGCTAGAAACTTGAAATATGCTACACGTATAGCTTCTACGTTGTAAACCACAAGAAATTTCAACAAAACATCTTTTAAATTTTTAGCCCTCAGAACCCTTGAAAAAGAGCTCGGCTCGGATGACAGACATTAATGTTTACCCACTTCCAGATGAGCTAGAAACTTGAAACATGCTACAGGTATAGCTTCTAGGCTGCAAACCACAATAAATATTCCAAAGCGGAAATCTTTTAATTTTTTAGCCCTAAAAACCCAAAGGAAAAGGTCACGTCACGGCACACAGACATGAATGTTTGCACACTTCCAGATGAGGTAGAAACTTGAAACATGCTACAGGTATAGCTTCTAGGCTGTAAACCACAGGAAAACTCCAGTTTTTTTAAATTTTCAACCCTAAACACCCCCGAAAAATGGCTTGGCTCGGCCCCCCGACATTAATGTTTGCCCACTTTCAGATGAGCTAGAAACTTGAAACATGCTACAGGTATAGCTTCTAGGCTGTAAACCACAAGAAAATTCCAAAAAGCAAATCTTTTACAGTTTTAGCCCTAAAAACCCAAAGAAAATGGGCTCTACTCGGCACACAGACATTAATGTTTGCACACTTCCAGATGAGCTAGAAACTTGAAATATGCTACACGTATAGCTTCTACGTTGTAAACCACAAGAAATTTCCAAAAAAAAATCTTTTAAATTTTTAGCCCTCAGAACCCCCGAAAAAGAGCTCGGCTCGGATGACAGACATTAATGTTTACCCACTTCCAGATGAGCTAGAAACTTGAAACATGCTACAGGTATAGCTTCTAGGCTGTAAACCACAAGAAAATCCAAAAAGCAAATCTTTTAAACTTTTAGCCCTAGAAACCCAAAGACAAAGGGCTCGTCTCGGCTCTCAATCATTAATGCTTGCTTACTGCCAGATGAGCTAGACACATAAAATATGCTACACGTATAGCTTCTAGGCTGTAAACCACAGGAAAACTCCAAAAAGTAGTTTTTTAAATTTTCAACCCTAAACACCCCCCGAAAAATGGCTTGGCTCGGCCCCCCGACATTAATGTTTGGCCGCTTCCAGATGAGGTAGAAACTTGAAACATGCTACAGGTATAGCTTCTAGGCTGTAAACCACAATAAATATTCCAAAGCGGAAATCTTTTAAATTTTTAGCCCTAAAAATCCAAAGGAAAAGGGCTCGTCTCGGCACACAGACATTAATGTTTGCACACTTCCAGATGAGGTAGAAACTTGAAATATGCTACACGTATAGCTTCTACGTTGTAAACCACAAGAAATTTCCAAAAAAATCTTTTAAATTTTTAGCCCTCAGAACCCCCGAAAAAGAGCTCGGCTCAGATGACAGACATTAATGTTTACCCACTTCCAGATGACCTAGAAACTTGAAACATGCTACAGGTATAGCTGCTAGGCTGTAAACCACAAGAAAATTCCAAAAAGCAAATCTTTTAAACTTTTAGCCCTAGAAACTCAAAGAAAAAGGGCTCGTCTTGGCTCTCAATCATTAATGCTTGCTTACTTCCAGATGAGCTAGACACATAAAATATGTTACACGTATAGCTTCTAGGCTATAAACCACAGGAAAACTCCAAAAAGTAGTTTTCTAAATTTTCAACCCTAAACACACCCCGAAAAATGGCTTGGCTCGTCCCCCCGACATTAATGTTTGCCCACTTCCAGATGAGGTAGAAACTTGAAACATGCTACAGGTATAGCTTCTAGGCTGCAAACCACAATAAATATTCCAAAGCGGAAATCTTTTAAATTTTTAGCCCTAAAAACCCAAAGGAAATGGTCACGTCTCGGCACACAGACATGAATGTTTGCACACTTCCAGATGAGGTAGAAACTTGAAACATGCTACAGGTATAGCTTCTAGGCTGTAAACCACAAGAAAATTTCCAAAAAGCAAATCTTTTACAGTTTTAGCCCTAAAAACCCAAAGAAAAAGGGCTCTTCTCGGCACACAGACATTAATGTTTGCACACTTCCAGATGAGCTAGAAACTTAAAATATGCTACACGTATAGCTTCTACGTGTTAAACCACAAGAAATTTCCAAAAAAAAATGTTTTAAATTTTTAGCCCTCAGAACCCCCGAAAAAGAGCTCGGCTCGGATGACAGACATTAATTTTTACCCACTTCCAGATGAGCTAGAAACTTGAAACATGCTACAGGTATAGCTTCTAGGCTGTAAACCACATTAAATATTCCAAAGCGGAAATTTTCTTAAATTTTTTAGCCCTAAAAACCCAAAGGAAAAGGGCTCGACTCGGTACACAGACATTGTTTGCAAACTTCCAGATGAGGTAGAAACTTGAAACATGCTACAGGTATAGCTTCTAGGCTGTAAACCACAGGAAAACTCCAGTTTTTTTAAATTTTCAACCCTAAACACCCCCGAAAAATGGCTTGGCTCGGCCCACCGACATTAATGTTTGCCCACTTTCAGATGAGCTAGAAACTTGAAACATGCTACAGGTATAGCTTCTAGGCTGTAAACCACAAGAAAATTTGCAAAAAGCAAATCTTTTAAAGTTTTAGCCCTAAAAACCCAAAGAAAAGGGGCTCGTCTCGGCACACAGACATTAATGTTTGCACACTTCCAGATGAGCTAGAAACTTGAAATATGCTACACGTATAGCTTCTACGTTGTAAACCACAAGAAATTTCCACAAAACATCTTTTAAATTTTAGCCCTCAGAACCCCGAAAAAGAGCTCGGCTCGGATGACAGATATTAATGTTTACCCACTTCCAGATGACCTAGAAACTTGAAACATGCTACAGGTATAGCTTCTAGGCTGTAAACCACAAGAAAATTCCAAAAAAGCAAATCTTTTAAACTTTTAGCCCTAGAAACCCAAAGAAAAAGGGCTCGTCTCGGCTCTCAATCATTAATGCTTGCTTACTTCCAGATGAGCTAGACACATAAAATATGTTACACGTATAGCTTCTAGGCTGTAAACCACAGGAAAACTCCAAAAAGTAGTTTTTTAAATTTTCAACCCTAAACACCCCCCGAAAAATGGCTTGGCTCGGCCCCCCGACATTAATGTTTGGCCGCTTCCAGATGAGGTAGAAACTTGAAACATGCTACAGGTATAGCTTCTAGGCTGTAAACCACAATAAATATTCCAAAGCGGAAATCTTTTAAATTTTTAGCCCTAAAAATCCAAAGGAAAAGGGCTCGTCTCGGCACACAGACATTAATGTTTGCACACTTCCAGATGAGGTAGAAACTTGAAACATGCTACAGGTATAGCTTCTAGGCTGTAAACCACAATAAATATTCCAAAGCGGAAATTTTTTTAAATTTTTTAGCCCTAAAAACCCAAAGGAAAAGGGCTCGTCTTGGCACACAGACATTAATGTTTGCACACGTCCAGATGAGCTAGAAACTTGAAATATGCTACACGTATATCTTCTACGTTGTAAACCACAAGAAGTTTCCACAAAACATCTTTTAAATTTTTAGCCCTCAGAACCCCCGAAAAAGAGCTCGGCTCGGATGACAGACATTAATGTTTACCCACTTCCAGATGAGCTAGAAACTTGAAACATGCTACAGGTATAGCTTCTAGGCTGTAAACCACAAGAAAATCCAAAAAGCAAATCTTTTAAACTTTTAGCCCTAGAAACTCAAAGAAAAAGGGCTCGTCTCGGCACACAGACATTAATGTTTGCACACTTCCAGATGAGCTAGAAACTTGAAATATGCTACACGTATAGCTTCTACGTTGTAAACCACAAGAAATTTCCAAAAAAATCTTTTAAATTTTTAGCCCTCAGAACCCCCGAAAAAGAGCTCGGCTCAGATGACAGACATTAATGTTTACCCACTTCCAGATGACCTAGAAACTTGAAACATGCTACAGGTATAGCTGCTAGGCTGTAAACCACAAGAAAATTCCAAAAAGCAAATCTTTTAAACTTTTAGCCCTAGAAACTCAAAGAAAAAGGGCTCGTCTTGGCTCTCAATCATTAATGCTTGCTTACTTCCAGATGAGCTAGACACATAAAATATGTTACACGTATAGCTTCTAGGCTGTAAACCACAGGAAAACTCCAAAAAGTAGTTTTCTAAATTTTCAACCCTAAACACACCCCGAAAAATGGCTTGGCTCGGCCCCCCGACATTAATGTTTGCCCACTTCCAGATGAGGTAGAAACTTGAAACATGCTACAGGTATAGCTTCTAGGCTGCAAACCACAATAAATATTCCAAAGCGGAAATATTTTAAATTTTTAGCCCTAAAAACCCAAAGGAAATGGTCACGTCTCGGCACACAGACATGAATGTTTGCACACTTCCAGATGAGGTAGAAACTTGAAACATGCTACAGGTATAGCTTCTAGGCTGTAAACCACAGGAAAACTCCAGTTTTTTTAATTTTCAACCCTAAACACCCCCCGAAAAATGGCTTGGCTGGGCCCACCGACATTAATGTTTGCCCACTTTCAGATGAGCTAGAAACTTGAAACATGCTACAGGTATAGCTTCTAGGCTGTAAACCACAAGAAAATTTCCAAAAAGCAAATCTTTTACAGTTTTAGCCCTAAAAACCCAAAGAAAAAGGGCTCTTCTCGGCACACAGACATTAATGTTTGCACACTTCCAGATGAGCTAGAAACTTAAAATATGCTACACGTATAGCTTCTACGTTGTAAACCACAAGAAATTTCCAAAAAAAAATGTTTTAAATTTTTAGCCCTCAGAACCCCCGAAAAAGAGCTCGGCTCGGATGACAGACATTAATTTTTACCCACTTCCAGATGAGCTAGAAACTTGAAACATGCTACAGGTATAGCTTCTAGGCTGTAAACCACATTAAATATTCCAAAGCGGAAATTTTCTTAAATTTTTTAGTCCTAAAAACCCAAAGGAAAAGGGCTCGACTCGGTACACAGACATTAATGTTTGCACACTTCCAGATGAGGTAGAAACTTGAAACATGCTACAGGTATAGCTTCTAGGCTGTAAACCACAGGAAAACTCCAGTTTTTTTAAATTTTCAACCCTAAACACCCCCGAAAAATGGCTTGGCTCGGCCCACCGACATTAATGTTTGCCCACTTTCAGATGAGCTAGAAACTTGAAACATGCTACAGGTATAGCTTCTAGGCTGTAAACCACAAGAAAATTTGCAAAAAGCAAATCTTTTAAAGTTTTAGCCCTAAAAACCCAAAGAAAAAGGGCTCGTCTCGGCACACAGACATTAATGTTTGCACACTTCCAGATGAGCTAGAAACTTGAAATATGCTACACGTATAGCTTCTACGTTGTAAACCACAAGAAATTTCCACAAAACATCTTTTAAATTTTTAGCCCTCAGAACCCCGAAAAAGAGCTCGGCTCGGATGACAGATATTAATGTTTACCCACTTCCAGATGACCTAGAAACTTGAAACATGCTACAGGTATAGCTTCTAGGCTGTAAACCACAAGAAAATTCCAAAAAAGCAAATCTTTTAAACTTTTAGCCCTAGAAACCCAAAGAAAAAGGGCTCATCTCGGCTCTCAATCATTAATGCTTGCTTACTTCCAGATGAGCTAGACACATAAAATATGTTACACGTATAGCTTCTAGGCTGTAAACCACAGGAAAACTCCAAAAAGTAGTTTTTTAAATTTTCAACCCTAAACACCCCCCGAAAAATGGCTTGGCTCGGCCCCCCGACATTAATGTTTGGCCGCTTCCAGATGAGGTAGAAACTTGAAACATGCTACAGGTATAGCTTCTAGGCTGTAAACCACAATAAATATTCCAAAGCGGAAATCTTTTAAAGTTTTAGCCCTAAAAATCCAAAGGAAAAGGGCTCGTCTCGGCACACAGACATTAATGTTTGCACACTTCCAGATGAGGTAGAAACTTGAAACATGCTACAGGTATAGCTTCTAGGCTGTAAACCACAATAAATATTCCAAAGCGGATTTTTTTTTAAATTTTTTAGCCCAAAAAACCCAAAGGAAAAGGGCTCGTCTTGGCACACAGACTTTAATGTTTGCACACTTCTAGATGAGCTAGAAACTTGAAATATGCTACACGTATATCTTCTACGTTGTAAACCACAAGAAATTTCCACAAAACATCTTAAATTTTTAGCCCTCAGAACCCCCGAAAAAGAGCTCGGCTCGGATGACAGACATTAATGTTTACCCACTTCCAGATGAGCTAGAAACTTGAAACATGCTACAGGTATAGCTTCTAGGCTGTAAACCACAAGAAAATCCAAAAAGCAAATCTTTTAAACTTTTAGCCCTAGAAACCCAAAGACAAAGGGCTCGTCTCGGCTCTCAATCATTAATGCTTGCTTACTGCCAGATGAGCTAGACACATAAAATATGCTACACGTATAGCTTCTAGGCTGTAAACCACAGGAAAACTCCAAAAAGTAGTTTTTTAAATTTTCAACCCTAAACACCCCCCGAAAAATGGCTTGGCTCGGCCCCCCGACATTAATGTTTGGCCGCTTCCAGATGAGGTAGAAACTTGAAACATGCTACAGGTATAGCTTCTAGGCTGTAAACCACAATAAATATTCCAAAGCGGAAATCTTTTAAATTTTTAGCCCTAAAAATCCAAAGGAAAAGGGCTCGTCTCGGCACACAGACATTAATGTTTGCACACTTCCAGATGAGGTAGAAACTTGAAACATGCTACAGGTATAGCTTCTAGGCTGTAAACCACAATAAATATTCCAAAGCGGAAATTTTTTTAAATTTTTTAGCCCTAAAAACCCAAAGGAAAAGGGCTCGTCTTGGCACACAGACATTAATGTTTGCACACTTCTAGATGAGCTAGAAACTTGAAATATGCTACACGTATATCTTCTACGTTGTAAACCACAAGAAATTTTCACAAAACATCTTAAATTTTTAGCCCTCAGAACCCCCGAAAAAGAGCTCGGCTCGGATGACAGACATTAATGTTTACCCACTTCCAGATGAGCTAGAAACTTGAAACATGCTACAGGTATAGCTTCTAGGCTGTAAACCACAAGAAAATCCAAAAAGCAAATCTTTTAAACGTTTAGCCCTAGAAACCCAAAGACAAAGGGCTCGTCTCGGCTCTCAATCATTAATGCTTGCTTACTGCCAGATGAGCTAGACACATAAAATATGCTACACGTATAGCTTCTAGGCTGTAAACCACAGGAAAACTGCAAAAAGTAGTTTTTTAAATTTTCAACCCTAAACACCCCCCGAAAAATGGCTTGGCTCGGCCCCCCGACATTAATGTTTGGCCGCTTCCAGATGAGGTAGAAACTTGAAACATGCTACAGGTATAGCTTCTAGGCTGTAAACCACAATAAATATTCCAAAGCGGAAATCTTTTAAATTTTTAGCCCTAAAAATCCAAAGGAAAAGGGCTCGTCTCGGCACACAGACATTAATGTTTGCACACTTCCAGATGAGGTAGAAACTTGAAACATGCTACAGGTATAGCTTCTAGGCTGTAAACCACAATAAATATTCCAAAGCGGAAATTTTTTAAAATTTTTTAGCCCTAAAAACCCAAAGGAAAAGGGCTCGTCTTGGCACACAGACATTAATGTTTGCACACGTCCAGATGAGCTAGAAACTTGAAATATGCTACACGTATATCTTCTACGTTGTAAACCACAAGAAGTTTCCACAAAACATCTTTTAAATTTTTAGCCCTCAGAACCCCCGAAAAAGAGCTCGGCTCGGATGACAGACATTAATGTTTACCCACTTCCAGATGAGCTAGAAACTTGAAACATGCTACAGGTATAGCTTCTAGGCTGTAAACCACAAGAAAATCCAAAAAGCAAATCTTTTAAACTTTTAGCCCTAGAAACTCAAAGAAAAAGGGCTCGTCTCGGCACACAGACATTAATGTTTGCACACTTCCAGATGAGCTAGAAACTTGAAATATGCTACACGTATAGCTTCTACGTTGTAAACCACAAGAAATTTCCAAAAAAATCTTTTAAATTTTTAGCCCTCAGAACCCCCGAAAAAGAGCTCGGCTCAGATGACAGACATTAATGTTTACCCACTTCCAGATGACCTAGAAACTTGAAACATGCTACAGGTATAGCTGCTAGGCTGTAAACCACAAGAAAATTCCAAAAAGCAAATCTTTTAAACTTTTAGCCCTAGAAACTCAAAGAAAAAGGGCTCGTCTTGGCTCTCAATCATTAATGCTTGCTTACTTCCAGATGAGCTAGACACATAAAATATGTTACACGTATAGCTTCTAGGCTGTAAACCACAGGAAAACTCCAAAAAGTAGTTTTCTAAATTTTCAACCCTAAACACACCCCGAAAAATGGCTTGGCTCGGCCCCCCGACATTAATGTTTGCCCACTTCCAGATGAGGTAGAAACTTGAAACATGCTACAGGTATAGCTTCTAGGCTGCAAACCACAATAAATATTCCAAAGCGGAAATCTTTTAAATTTTTAGCCCTAAAAACCCAAAGGAAATGGTCACGTCTCGGCACACAGACATGAATGTTTGCACACTTCCAGATGAGGTAGAAACTTGAAACATGCTACAGGTATAGCTTCTAGGCTGTAAACCACAGGAAAACTCCAGTTTTTTTAATTTTCAACCCTAAACACCCCCCGAAAAATGGCTTGGCTGGGCCCACCGACATTAATGTTTGCCCACTTTCAGATGAGCTAGAAACTTGAAACATGCTACAGGTATAGCTTCTAGGCTGTAAACCACAAGAAAATTTCCAAAAAGCAAATCTTTTACAGTTTTAGCCCTAAAAACCCAAAGAAAAAGGGCTCTTCTCGGCACACAGACATTAATGTTTGCACACTTCCAGATGAGCTAGAAACTTAAAATATGCTACACGTAGAGCTTCTACGTTGTAAACCACAAGAAATTTCCAAAAAAAAATGTTTTAAATTTTTAGCCCTCAGAACCCCCGAAAAAGAGCTCGGCTCGGATGACAGACATTAATTTTTACCCACTTCCAGATGAGCTAGAAACTTGAAACATGCTACAGGTATAGCTTCTAGGCTGTAAACCACATTAAATATTCCAAAGCGGAAATTTTCTTAAATTTTTTAGTCCTAAAAACCCAAAGGAAAAGGGCTCGACTCGGTACACAGACATTAATGTTTGCACACTTCCAGATGAGGTAGAAACTTGAAACATGCTACAGGTATAGCTTCTAGGCTGTAAACCACAGGAAAACTCCAGTTTTTTTAAATTTTCAACCCTAAACCCCCCCGAAAAATGGCTTGGCTCGGCCCACCGACATTAATGTTTGCCCACTTTCAGATGAGCTAGAAACTTGAAACATGCTACAGGTATAGCTTCTAGGCTGTAAACCACAAGAAAATTTGCAAAAAGCAAATCTTTTAAAGTTTTAGCCCTAAAAACCCAAAGAAAAAGGGCTCGTCTCGGCACACAGACATTAATGTTTGCACACTTCCAGATGAGCTAGAAACTTGAAATATGCTACACGTATAGCTTCTACGTTGTAAACCACAAGAAATTTCCACAAAACATCTTTTAAATTTTTAGCCCTCAGAACCCCGAAAAAGAGCTCGGCTCGGATGACAGATATTAATGTTTACCCACTTCCAGATGACCTAGAAACTTGAAACATGCTACAGGTATAGCTTCTAGGCTGTAAACCACAAAAAAATTCCAAAAAAGCAAATCTTTTAAACTTTTAGCCCTAGAAACCCAAAGAAAAAGGGCTCATCTCGGCTCTCAATCATTAATGCTTGCTTACTTCCAGATGAGCTAGACACATAAAATATGTTACACGTATAGCTTCTAGGCTGTAAACCACAGGAAAACTCCAAAAAGTAGTTTTTTAAATTTTCAACCCTAAACACCCCCCGAAAAATGGCTTGGCTCGGCCCCCCGACATTAATGTTTGGCCGCTTCCAGATGAGGTAGAAACTTGAAACATGCTACAGGTATAGCTTCTAGGCTGTAAACCACAATAAATATTCCAAAGCGGAAATCTTTTAAATTTTTAGCCCTAAAAATCCAAAGGAAAAGGGCTCGTCTCGGCACACAGACATTAATGTTTGCACACTTCCAGATGAGGTAGAAACTTGAAACATGCTACAGGTATAGCTTCTAGGCTGTAAACCACAATAAATATTCCAAAGCGGAATTTTTTTTAAATTTTTTAGCCCAAAAACCCAAAGGAAAAGGGCTCGTCTTGGCACACAGACTTTAATGTTTGCACACTTCTAGATGAGCTAGAAACTTGAAATATGCTACACGTATATCTTCTACGTTGTAAACCACAAGAAATTTCCACAAAACATCTTAAATTTTTAGCCCTCAGAACCCCCGAAAAAGAGCTCGGCTCGGATGACAGACATTAATGTTTACCCACTTCCAGATGAGCTAGAAACTTGAAACATGCTACAGGTATAGCTTCTAGGCTGTAAACCACAAGAAAATCCAAAAAGCAAATCTTTTAAACTTTTAGCCCTAGAAACCCAAAGACAAAGGGCTCGTCTCGGCTCTCAATCATTAATGCTTGCTTACTGCCAGATGAGCTAGACACATAAAATATGCTACACGTATAGCTTCTAGGCTGTAAACCACAGGAAAACTCCAAAAAGTAGTTTTTTAAATTTTCAACCCTAAACACCCCCCGAAAAATGGCTTGGCTCGGCCCCCCGACATTAATGTTTGGCCGCTTCCAGATGAGGTAGAAACTTGAAACATGCTACAGGTATAGCTTCTAGGCTGTAAACCACAATAAATATTCCAAAGCGGAAATCTTTTAAATTTTAGCCCTAAAAATCCAAAGGAAAAGGGCTCGTCTCGGCACACAGACATTAATGTTTGCACACTTCCAGATGAGGTAGAAACTTGAAACATGCTACAGGTATAGCTTCTAGGCTGTAAACCACAATAAATATTCCAAAGCGGAAATTTTTTTAAATTTTTTAGCCCTAAAAACCCAAAGGAAAAGGGCTCGTCTTGGCACACAGACATTAATGTTTGCACACGTCCAGATGAGCTAGAAACTTGAAATATGCTACACGTATATCTTCTACGTTGTAAACCACAAGAAGTTTCCACAAAACATCTTTTAAATTTTTAGCCCTCAGAACCCCCGAAAAAGAGCTCGGCTCGGATGACAGACATTAATGTTTACCCACTTCCAGATGAGCTAGAAACTTGAAACATGCTACAGGCATAGCTTCTAGGCTGTATACCACAAGAAAATCCAAAAAGCAAATCTTTTAAACTTTTAGCCCTAGAAACCCAAAGAGAAAGGGCTCGTCTCGGCTCTCAATCATTAATGCTTGCTTACTTCCAGATGAGCTAGACACATAAAATATGTTACACGTATAGCTTCTAGGCTGTAAACCACAGGAAAACTCCAAAAAGTAGTTTTTTAAATTTTCAACCCTAAACACCCCCCGAAAAATGGCTTGGCTCGGCCCCCCGACATTAATGTTTGGCCGCTTCCAGATGAAGTAGAAACTTGAAACATGCTACATGTATAGCTGCTAGGCTGCAAACCACAGGAAAACTCCAGTTTTTTTAATTTTCAACCCTAAACACCCCCCGAAAAATGGCTTGGCTCGGCCCACCGACATTAATGTTTGCCCACTTTCAGATGAGCTAGAAACTTGAAACATGCTACAGGTATAGCTTCTAGGCTGCAAACCACAATAAATATTCCAAAGCGGAAATCTTTTAAATTTTTAGCCCTAAAAACCCAAAGGAAATGGTCACGTCTCGGCACACAGACATGAATGTTTGCACTCTTCCAGATGAGGTAGAAACTTGAAACATGCTACAGGTATAGCTTCTAGGCTGCAAACCACAGGAAAACTCCAGTTTTTTTAATTTTCAACCCTAAACACCCCCCGAAAAATGGCTTGGCTCGGCCCACCGACATTAATGTTTGCCCACTTTCAGATGAGCTAGAAACTTGAAACATGCTACAGGTATAGCTTCTAGGCTGTAAACCACAATAAATATTCCAAAGTGGAAATCTTTTAAATTTTTAGCCCTAAAAATCAAAAGGAAAAGGGCTCGTCTCGGCACACAGACATTAATGTTTGCACACTTCCATATGAGGTAGAAACTTGAAACATGCTACAGGTATAGCTTCTAGGCTGTAAACCACAATAAATATTCCAAAGCGGAAATTTTTTTAAATTTTTTAGCCCTAAAAACCCAAAGGAAAAGGGCTCGTCTTGGCACACAGACATTAATGTTTGCACACGTCCAGATGAGCTAGAAACTTGAAATATGCTACACGTATATCTTCTACGTTGTAAACCACAAGAAATTTCCACAAAACATCTCTTAAATTTTTAGCCCTCAGAACCCCCGAAAAAGAGCTCGGCTCGGATGACAGACATTAATGTTTACCCACTTCCAGATGAGCTAGAAACTTGAAACATGCTACAGGTATAGCTTCTAGGCTGTAAACCACAATAAATATTCCAAAGCGGAAATTTTTTTAAATTTTTTAGCCCTAAAAACCCAAAGGAAAAGGGCTCGTCTCGGCACACAGACATTAATGTTTGCACACTTCCAGATGAGCTAGAAACTTGAAATATGCTACACGTATAGCTTCTACGTTGTAAACCACAAGAAATTTCAAAAAAAAATCTTTTTAATTTTTAGCCCTCAGAACCCCCGAAAAAGAGCTCGGCTCAGATGACAGACATTAATGTTTACCCACTTCCGGATGACCTAGAAACTTGAAACATGCTACATGTATAGCTGCTAGGCTGTAAACCACAAGAAAATTCCAAAAAGCAAATCTTTTAAACTTTTAGCCCTAGAAACTCAAAGAAAAAGGCTCGTCTCGGCTCTCAATCATTAATGCTTGCTTACTTCCAGATGAGCTAGACACATAAAATATGTTACACGTATAGCTTCTAGACTGTAAACCACAGGAAAACTCCAAAAAGTAGTTTTTTAAATTTTCAACCCTAAACACACCCCGAAAAATGGCTTGGCTCGGCCCCCCGACATTAATGTTTGCCCACTTCCAGATGAGGTAGAAACTTGAAACATGCTACAGGTATAGCTTCTAGGCTGCAAACCACAATAAATATTCCAAAGCGGAAATCTTTTAAATTTTTAGCCCTAAAAACCCAAAGGAAAAGGTCACGTCTCGGCACACAGACATGAATGTTTGCACACTTCCAGATAGGTAGAAACTTGAAACATGCTACAGGTATAGCTTCTAGGCTGTAAACCACAATAAATATTCCAAAGCGGAAATTTTTTTAAATTTTTTAGCCCTAAAAACCCAAAGGAAAAGAGCTCGTCTCGGCACACAGACATTAATGTTTGCACACTTCCAGATGAGCTAGAAACATGAAATATGCTACACGTATGGCTTCTACGTTGTAAACCACAAGAAATTTCCACAAAACATCTTTGAAATTTTTAGCCCTCAGAACCCCCGAAAAAGAGCTTGGCTCGGATGACAGACATTAATGTTTACCCACTTCCAGATGAGCTAGAAACTTGAAACATGCTACAGGTATAGCTTCTAGGCTGTAAACCACAAGAAAATCCAAATAGCAAATCTTTTAAACTTTTAGCCCTAGAAACCCAAAGACAAAGGGCTCGTCTCGGCTCTCAATCATTAATGCTTGCTTACTGCCAGATGAGCTAGACACATAAAATATGCTACACGTATAGCTTCTAGGCTGTAAACCACAGGAAAACTCCAAAAAGTAGTTTTTTAAATTTTCAACCCTAAACACCCCCCGAAAATGGCATGGCTCGGCCCCCCGACATTAATGTTTGGCCGCTTCCAGATGAGGTAGAAACTTGAAACATGCTACAGGTATAGCTTTTAGGCTGTTAGCCACAATAAATATTCCAAAGCGGAAATTTTTTTTAATTTTTAGCCCTAAAAATCCAAAGAAAAAGGGCTCGTCTCGGCACACAGACATTAATGTTTGCACACTTCCAGATGAGGTAGAAACTTGAAACATGCTACAGGTATAGCTTCTGGGCTGTAAACCACAGTATAACTCCAGTATTTTTTAAATTTTCAACCCTATACACCCCCCGAAAAATGGCTTGGCTCGGCCCACCGACATTAATGTTTGCCCCCTTTCAGATGAGCTAGAAACTTGAAACATGCTACAGGTATAGCTTCTAGGCTGTAAACCACAAGAAAATTTCCAAAAAGCAAATCTTTTAAAGTTTTAGCTCTAAAACCCAAAGAAAAAGGGCTCGTCTCGGCACACAGACATTAATGTTTGCACACTTCCAGATGAGCTAAACACTTGAAATATGCTACACGTATAGCTTCTAGGCTGTAAACCACAGGATATCTCCAGTTTTTTTAAAATTTTCAACCCTAAACACCCCCCGAAAAATGGCTTAGCTCGGCCCACCGACATTAATGTTTGCCCCCTTTCAGATGAGCTAGAAACTTGAAACATGCTAAAGGTATAGTTCCTAGGCTGTAAACCACAAGAAAATTTCCAAAAAGCAAATCTTTTAAAGTTTTAGCCCTAAAAACCCAAAGAAAAAGGGCTCGTCTCGGCACACAGACATTAATGTTTGCACACTTCCAGATGAGCTAGAAACTTGAAATATGCTACACGTATAGCTTCTACGTTGTAAACCACAAGAAATTTCCAAAAAAATCTTTTAAATTTTTAGCCCTCAGAACCCCCGAAAAAGAGCTCGGCTCGGATGACAGACATTAATGTTTACCCACTTCCAGATGAGCTAGAAACTTGAAACATGCTACAGGTATAGCATCTAGGCTGTAAACCACAAGAAAATCCAAAAAGCAAATCTTTTAAACTTTTAGCCCTAGAAACCCAAAGAAAAAGGGCTCGTCTCGGCTCTCAATCATTAATGCTTCCTTACTGCCAAATGAGCCTGACACATAAAATATGCTACACGTATAGCTTCTAGGCTGTAAACCACAGGAAAACTCCAAAAAGAAGTTTTTTAAATTTTCAACCCTAAACACCCCCCGAAAAATGGCTTGGCTCGGCCCCCCGACATTAATGTTTGGCCGCTTCCAGATGAGGTAGAAACTTGAAACATGCTACAGGTATAGCTTCTAGGCTGTAAACCACAATAAATATTCCAAAGCGGAAATCTTTTAAATTTTTAGCCCTAAAAACCCAAAGGAAAAGGCTCGTCTCGGCACACAGACATTAATGTTTGCACACTTCCAGATGAGGTAATAAGTTGAAACATGCTACAGGTATAGCTTCTAGGCTGTAAACCACAGGATAACTCCAGTATTTTTTAAATTTTCAACCCTATACACCCCCCGAAAAATGGCTTGGCTCGGCCCACCGACAATAATGTTTGCCCCGTTTCAGATGAGCTAGAAACTTGAAACATGCTACAGGTATAGCTTCTAGGCTGTAAACCACAAGAAAATTTCCAAAAAGCAAATCTTTTAAAGTTTTAGCTCTAAAACCCAAAGAAAAAGGGCTCGTCTCGGCACACAGACATTAATGTTTGCAAACACTTCCAGATGAGCTAGAAACTTGAAATATGCTACACGTATAGCTTCTACGTTGTAAACCACAAGAGATTTCCAAAAAAAATGTTTTAAATTTTTAGCCCTCAGAACGCCCGAAAAAGAGCTCGGCTCGGATGACAGACATTAATGTTTACCCACTTCCAGATGAGCTAAAAACTTGAAACATGCTACAGGTATAGCTTCTAGGCTGTAAAGCACAAGAAAATTCCAAAAAGCAAATCTTTTAAACTTTTAGCCCTAGAAACCCAAAGAAAAAGGGCTCGTCTCGGCTCTCAATCATTCACGCTTGCTTACTTCCAGATGAGCTAGACACATAAAATATGCTACACGTATAGCTTCTAGGCTGTAAACCACAGTAAAACTCCAAAAAGTAGTTTTTTTAAATTTTCAACCTTAAACACCCCCTGAAAAATGGCTTGGCTCGGCCCCCCGACATTAATGTTTGCCCACTTCCAGATGAGGTAGAAACTTGAAACATGCTACAGGTATAGCTTCTAGGCTGTAAACTACAATAAATATTCCAAAGCGGAAATTTTTTTAAATTTTTTAGCCCTAAAAACCCAAAGGAAAAGGGCTCGTCTCGGCACACAGACATTAATGTTTGCACACTTCCAGATGAGCTAGAAACATGAAATATGCTACACGTATGGCTTCTACGTTGTAAAACACAAGAAATTTCCACAAAACATATTTGAAATTTTTAGCCCTCAGAACCCCCGAAAAAGAGCTTGGCTCGGATGACAGACATTAATGTTTACCCACTTCCAGATGAGCAAGAAACTTGAAACATGCTACAGGTATAGCTTCTAGGCTGTAAACCACAAGAAAATCCAAATAGCAAATCTTTTAAACTTTTAGCCCTAGAAACCCAAAGACAAAGGGCTCGTCTCGGCTCTCAATCATTAATGCTTGCTTACTGCCAGATGAGCTAGACACATAAAATATGCTACACGTATAGCTTCTAGGCTGTAAACCACAGGAAAACTCCAAAAAGTAGTTTTTTAAATTTTCAACCCTAAACACCCCCCGAAAAATGGCTTGGCTCGGCCCCCCGACATTAATGTTTGGCCGCTTCCAGATGAGGTAGAAACTTGAAACATGCTACAGGTATAGCTTTTAGGCTGTAAACCACAATAAATATTCCAAAGCGGAAATTTTTTTTAATTTTTAGCCCTAAAAATCCAAAGGAAAAGGGCTCGTCTCGGCACACAGACATTAATGTTTGCACACTTCCAGATGAGGTAGAAACTTGAAACATGCTACAGGTATAGCTTCTGGGCTGTAAACCACAGTATAACTCCAGTATTTTTTAAATTTTCAACCCTATACACCCCCCGAAAAATAGCTTGGCTCGGCCCACCGACATTAATGTTTGCCCCCTTTCAGATGAGCTAGAAACTTGAAACATGCTACAGGTATAGCTTCTAGGCTGTAAACCACAAGAAAATTTCCAAAAAGCAAATCTTTTAAAGTTTTAGCTCTAAAACCCAAAGAAAAAGGGCTCGTCTCGGCACACAGACATTAATGTTTGCACACTTCCAGATGAGCTAGACACTTGAAATATGCTACACGTATAGCTTCTAGGCTGTAAACCACAGGATATCTCCAGTTTTTTTTAAATTTTCAACCCTAAACACCCCCCGAAAAATGGCTTAGCTCGGCCCACCGACATTAATGTTTGCCCCCTTTCAGATGAGCTAGAAACTTGAAACATGCTAAAGGTATAGTTCCTAGGCTGTAAACCACAAGAAAATTTCCAAAAAGCAAATCTTTTAAAGTTTTAGCCCTAAAAACCCAAAGAAAAAGGGCTCGTCTCGGCACACAGACATTAATGTTTGCACACTTCCAGATGAGCTAGAAACTTGAAATATGCTACACGTATAGCTTCTACTTTGTAAACCACAAGAAATTTCCAAAAAAATCTTTTAAATTTTTAGCCCTCAGAACCCCCGAAAAAGAGCTCGGCTCGGATGACAGACATTAATGTTTACCCACTTCCAGATGAGCTAGAAACTTGAAACATGCTACAGGTATAGCATCTAGGCTGTAAACCACAAGAAAATCCAAAAAGCAAATCTTTTAAACTTTTAGCCCTAGAAACCCAAAGAAAAAGGGCTCGTCTCGGCTCTCAATCATTAATGCTTCCTTACTGCCAAATGAGCTAGACACAAAATATGCTACACGTATAGCTTCTAGGCTGTAAACCACAGGAAAACTCCAAAAAGAAGTTTTTTAAATTTTCAACCCTAAACACCCCCCGAAAAATGGCTTGGCTCGGCCCCCCGACATTAATGTTTGGCCGCTTCCAGATGAGGTAGAAACTTGAAACATGCTACAGGTATAGCTTCTAGGCTGTAAACCACAATAAATATTCCAAAGCGGAAATCTTTTAAATTTTTAGCCCTAAAAACCCAAAGGAAAAGGCTCGTCTCGGCACACAGACATTAATGTTTGCACACTTCCAGATGAGGTAATAAGTTTAAACATGCTACAGGTATAGCTTCTAGGCTGTAAACCACAGGATAACTCCAGTATTTTTTAAATTTTCAACCCTATACACCCCCCGAAAAATGGCTTGGCTCGGCCCACCGACATTAATGTTTGCCCCGTTTCAGATGAGCTAGAAACTTGAAACATGCTACAGGTATAGCTTCTAGGCTGTAAACCACAAGAAAATTTCCAAAAAGCAAATCTTTTAAAGTTTTAGCTCTAAAACCCAAAGAAACAGGGCTCGTCTCGGCACACAGACATTAATGTTTGCACACTTCCAGATGAGCTAGAAACTTGAAATATGCTACACGTATAGCTTCTACGTTGTAAACCACAAGAGATTTCCAAAAAAAATGTTTTAAATTTTTAGCCCTCAGAACGCCCGAAAAAGAGCTCGGCTCGGATGACAGACATTAATGTTTACCCACTTCCAGATGAGCTAAAAACTTGAAACATGCTACAGGTATAGCTTCTAGGCTGTAAAGCACAAGAAAATTCCAAAAAGCAAATCTTTTAAACTTTTAGCCCTAGAAACCCAAAGAAAAAGGGCTCGTCTCGGCTCTCAATCATTAACGCTTGCTTACTTCCAGATGAGTTGGACACATAAAATATGCTACACGTATAGCTTCTAGGCTGTAAACCACAGGAAAACTCCAAAAAGTAGTTTTTTTAAATTTTCAACCTTAAACACCCCCTGAAAAATGGCTTGGCTCTGCCCCCCGACATTAATGTTTGCCCACTTCCAGATGAGGTAGAAACTTGAAACATGCTGCAGGTATAGCTTCTAGGCTGTAAACCACAATAAATATTCCAAAGCGGAATTTTTTAAAATTTTTTAGCCCTAAAAACCCAAAGGAAAAGGGCTCGTCTTGGCACACAGACAATAATGTTTGCACACTTCTAGATGAGCTAGAAACTTGAAATATGCTACACGTATATCTTCTACGTTGTAAACCACAAGAAATTTCCACAAAACATCTTAAATTTTTAGCCCTCAGAACCCCCGAAAAAGAGCTCGGCTCGGATGACAGACATTAATGTTTACCCACTTCCAGATGAGCTAGAAACTTGAAACATGCTACAGGTATAGCTTCTAGGCTGTAAACCACAAGAAAATCCAAAAAGCAAATCTTTTAAACTTTTAGCCCTAGAAACCCAAAGACAAAGGGCTCGTCTCGGCTCTCAATCATTAATGCTTGCTTACTGCCAGATGAGCTAGACACATAAAATATGCTACACGTATAGCTTCTAGGCTGTAAACCACAGGAAAACTCCAAAAAGTAGTTTTTTAAATTTTCAACCCTAAACACCCCCCGAAAAATGGCTTGGCTCGGCCCCCCGACATTAATATTTGGCCGCTTCCAGATGAGGTAGAAACTTGAAACATGCTACAGGTATAGCTTCTAGGCTGTAAACCACAATAAATATTCCAAAGCGGAAATCTTTTAAATTTTTAGCCCTAAAAATCCAAAGGAAAAAGGCTCGTCTCGGCACACAGACATTAATGTTTGCACACTTCCAGATGAGGTAGAAACTTGAAACATGCTACAGGTATAGCTTCTAGGCTGTAAACCACAGGATAACTCCAGTTTTTTTTAATTTTCAACCCTAAACACCCCCCGAAAAATGGCTTGGCTCGGCCCACCGACATTAATGTTTGCCCCCTTTCAGATGAAAGAAAGAAAGTTGAAACATGCTACAGGTATAGCTTCTAGGCTGTAAACCACAAGAAAATTTCCAAAAAGCAAATTTTTTAAAGTTTTAGCCCTAAAAACCCAAAGAAAAAGGGCTCGTCTCGGCACACAGACATTAATGTTTGCACACTTCCAGATGAGCTAGAAACTTGAAATATGCTACACGTATAGCTTCTACGTTGTAAACCACAAGAAATTTCAAAAAAAAATCTTTTAAATTTTTAGCCCTCAGAACCCCCGAAAAAGAGCTCGGCTCAGATGACAGACATTAATGTTTACCCACTTCCAGATGACCTAGAAACTTGAAACATGCTACAGGTATAGCATCTAGGCTGTAAACCACAAGAAAATCCAAAAAGCAAATCTTTTAAACTTTTAGCCCTAGAAACCCAAAGAAAAAGGGCTCGTCTCGGCTCTCAATCATTAATGCTTCCTTACTGCCAAATGAGCTAGACACATAAAATATGCTACACGTATAGCTTCTAGGCTGTAAACCACAGGAAAACACCAAAAAGAAGTTTTTTAAATTTTCAACCCTAAACACCCCCCGAAAAATGGCTTGGCTCGGCCCCCCGACATTAATGTTTGGCCGCTTCCAGATGAGGTAGAAACTTGAAACATGCTACAGGTATAGCTTCTAGGCTGTAAACCACAATAAATATTCCAAAGCGGAAATCTTTTAAATTTTTAGCCCTAAAAACCCAAAGGAAAAGGCTCGTCTCGGCACACAGACATTAATGTTTGCACACTTCCAGATGAGGTAATAAGTTGAAACATGCTACAGGTATAGCTTCTAGGCTGTAAACCACAGGATAACTCCAGTATTTTTTAAATTTTCAACCCTATACACCCCCCGAAAAATGCCTTGTCTCGGCCCCCCGACATTAATGTTTGCCCACTTCCAGATGAGGTAGAAACTTGAAACATGCTACAGGTATAGCTTCTAGGCTGCAAACCACAATAAATATTCCAAAGCGGAAATCTTTTAAATTTTTAGCCCTAAAAACCCAAAGGAAATGGTCACGTCTCGTCCCACAGACATGAATGTTTGCACACTTCCAGATGAGGTAGAAACTTGAAACATGCTACAGGTATAGCTTCTAGGCTGTAAACCACAGGAAAACTCCAGTTTTTTTAATTTTCAACCCTAAACACCCCCCGAAAAATGGCTTGGCTGGGCCCACCGACATTAATGTTTGCCCACTTTCAGATGAGCTAGAAACTGGAAACATGCTACAGGTATAGCTTCTAGGCTGTAAACCACAAGAAAATTTCCAAAAAGCAAATCTTTTACAGTTTTAGCCCTAAAAACCCAAAGAAAAAGGGCTCTTCTCGGCACACAGACATTAATGTTTGCACACTTCCAGATGAGCTAGAAACTTTAAATATGCTACACGTATAGCTTCTACGTTGTAAACCACAAGAAATTTCCAAAAAAAATCTTTTAAATTTTTAGCCCTCAGAACCCCCGAAAAAGAGCTCGGCTCGGATGACAGACATTAATTTTTACCCACTTCCAGATGAGCTAGAAACTTGAAACATGCTACAGGTATAGCTTCTAGGCTGTAAATCACAATAAATATTCCAAAGCGGAAATTTTCTTAAATTTTTTAGCCCTGAAAACCCAAAGGAAATGGGCTCGTCTCGGTACACAGACATTAATGTTTGCACACTTCCAGATGAGGTAGAAACTTGAAACATGCTACAGGTATAGCTTCTAGGCTGTAAACCACAGGAAAACTCCAGTTTTTTTAAATTTTCAACCCTAAACACCCCCGAAAAATGGCTACATATGCTACACGTATAGCTTCTACGTTGTAAACCACAAGAAATTTCCAAAAAAAATGTTTAAAATTTTTAGCCCTCAGAACGCCCGAAAATGAGCTCGGCTCGGATGACAGACATTAATGTTTACCCACTTCCAGATGAGCTAGAAACTTGAAACATGCTACAGGTATAGCTTCTAGGCTGTAAACCACAAGAAAATTCCAAAAAGCAAATCTTTTAAACTTTTAGCCCTAGAAACGCAAAGAAAAAGGGCTCGTCTCGGCTCTCAATCATTAATGCTTGCTTACTTCCAGATGAGCTAGACACATAAAATATGCTACACGTATAGATTCTAGGCTGTAAACCACAGGAAAACTTCAAAAAGTAGTTTTTTTTAATTTTCAACCCTAAACACCCCCCGAAAAATGGCTTGGCTCGGCCCCCCGACATTAATGTTTGCCCACTTCCAGATGAGGTAGAAACTTGAAACATGCTACAGGTATAGCTTCTAGGCTGTAAACCACAATAAATATTCCAAAGCGGAAATTTTTTTAAATTTTTTAGCCCTAAAAACCCAAAGGTAAAGGGCTCGTCTCGGCACACAGACATTAATGTTTGCACACTTCCAGATCAGGTAGAAACTTGAAACATGCTACAGGTATAGCTTCTAGGCTGTAAACCACAGGAAAACTCCAGTTTTTTAAAATCTTCAACCCTAAACACCCCCCGAAAAATGGCTTGGCTTGGCCCACCGACATTAATGTTTGCCCACTTTCAGATGAGCTAGAAACCTGAAACATGCTACAGGTATAGCTTCTAGGCTGTAAACCACAAGAAAATTTCCAAAAAGCAAATCTTTTAAACTTTTAGCCCTAAAAACCCAAAGAAAAAGGGCTCGTCTCGGCGCACAGACATTAATGTTTGCACACTTCCAGATGAGCTAGAAACTTGAAATATGCTACACGTATAGCTTCTACGTTGTAAACCACAAGAAATTTCCAAAAAAAATCTTTTAAATTTTTAGCCCTCAGAACCCCCGAAAAAGAGCTCGGCTCGGATGACAGACATTAATGTTTACCCACTTCCAGATGAGCTAGAAACTTGAAACATGCTACAGGTATAGCTTCTAGGCTGTAAACCACAAGAAAATTCCAAAAAGCAAATCTTTTAAACTTTTAGCCCTAGAAACCCAAAGAAAAAGGGCTCGTCTCGGCTCTCAATCATTAATGCTTGCTTACTTCCAGATGAGCTTGACACATAAAATATGCTACACGTATAGATTCTAGGCTGTAAACCACAGGAAAACTTCAAAAAGGAGTTTTTTTAAATTTTCAACCCTAAACACCCCCCGAAAAATGGCTTGGCTCGGCCCCCCGACATTAATGTTTGCCCACTTCCAGATGAGGTAGAAACTTGAAACATGCTACAGGTATAGCTTCTAGGCTGTGAACCACAATAAATATTCCAAAGCGGAATTTTTTTTAAATTTTTTAGCCCTAAAAACCCAAAGGTAAAGGGCTCGTCTCGGCACACAGACATTAATGTTTGCACACTTCCAGATGAGGTAGAAACTTGAAACATGCTACAGGTATAGCTTCTAGGCTGTAAACCACAGGAAAACTCAAGTTTTTTTAAATTTTCAACCCTAAACACCCCCGAAAAATGGCTTGGCTCGGCCCACCGACATTAATGTTTGTCCACTTTCAGATGAGCTAGAAACTTGAAACATGCTACAGGTATAGCTTCTAGGCTGTAAACCACAAGAAAATTTCCAAAAAGCAAATCTTTTAAAGTTTTAGCCCTAAAAACCCAAAGAAAAAGGGCTCGTCTCGGCACACAGACATTAATGTTTGCACACTTCCAGATGAGCTAGAAACTTGAAATATGCTACACGTATAGCTTCTACGTTGTAAACCACAGGAAAACTCCAGTTTTTTTAAGTTTCAACGCTAAACACCCCCCGAAAAAATGGCTTGGCTGGGCCCACCGACATTAATGTTTGCCCACTTTCAGATGAGCTAGAAACTTGAAACATGCTACAGGTATAGCTTCTAGGCTGTAAACCACAAGAAAATTTCCAAAAAGCAAATCTTTTACAGTTTTAGCCCTAAAAACCCAAAGAAAAAGGGCTCGTCTCGGCACGCAGATATTAATGTTTGCACACTTCCAGATGAGCTAGAAACTTGAAATATGCTACACGTATAGCTTCTACGTTGTAAACCACAAGAAATTTCCAAAAAAAAATCTTTTAAATTTTTAGCCCTCAGAACCCCCGAAAAAGAGCTCGGCTCGGAAGACAGACATTAATTTTTACCCACTTCCAGATGAGGTAGAAACTTGAAACATGCTACAGGTATAGCTTCTAGGCTGTAAACCACAACAAATATTCCAAAGCGGAAATTTTTTAAAATTTTTTAGCCCTAAAAACCCAAAGGAAAAGGGCTCGTCTCGGCACACAGACATTAATGTTTGCACACTTCCAGATGAGGTAGAAACTTGAAACATGCTACAGGTATAGCTTCTAGGCTGTAAACCACAGGAAAACTCCAGTTTTTTTAAATTTTCAACCCTAAACACCCCCGAAAAATGGCTTGGCTCGGCCCACCGACATTAATGTTTGCCCACTTTCAGATGAGCTAGAAACTTGAAACATGCTACGGGTATAGCTTCTAGGCTGTAAACCACAAGAAAATTCCAAAAAGCAAATCTTTTACAGTTTTAGCCCTAAAAACCCAAAGAAAAAGGGCTCTTCTCGGCACACAGACATTAATGTTTGCACACTTCCAGATGAGCTAGAAACTTGAAATATGCTACACGTATAGCTTCTACGTTGTAAACCACAAGAAATTTCCAAAAAAAAAATCTTTTAAATTTTTAGCCCTCAGAACCCCCGAAAAAGAGCTCGGCTCGGATGACAGACATTAATTTTTACCCACTTCCAGATGAGCTAGAAACTTGAAACCTGCTACAGGTATAGCTTCTAGGCTGTAAACCACATTAAATATTCCAAAGCGGAAATTTTCTTAAATTTTTTAGCCCTAAAAACCCAAAGGAAAAGGGCTCGTCTCGGTACACAGACATTAATGTTTGCACACTTCCAGATGAGGTAGAAACTTGAAACATGCTACAGGTATAGCTTCTAGGCTGTAAACCACAGGAAAACTCCAGTTTTTTAAATTTTCAACCCTAAACACCCCCGAAAAATGGCTTGGCTCGGCCCACCGACATTAATGTTTGCCCACTTTCAGATGAGCTAGAAACTTGAAACATGCTACAGGTATAGCTTCTAGGCTGTAAACCACAAGAAAATTTGCAAAAAGCAAATCTTTTAAAGTTTTAGCCCTAAAAACCCAAAGAAAAAGGGCTCGTCTCGGCACACAGACATTAATGTTTGCACACTTCCAGATGAGCTAGAAACTTGAAATATGCTACACGTATAGCTTCTACGTTGTAAACCACAAGAAATTTCCACAAAACATCTTTTAAATTTTTAGCCCTCAGAACCCCGAAAAAGAGCTCGGCTCGGATGACAGATATTAATGTTTACCCACTTCCAGATGACCTAGAAACTTGAAACATGCTACAGATATAGCTTCTAGGCTGTAAAGCACAAGAAAATTCCAAAAAGCAAATCTTTTAAACTTTTAGCCCTAGAAACCCAAAGAAAAAGGGCTCGTCTCGGCTCTCAATCATTAATGCTTGCTTACTTCCAGATGAGCTAGACACATAAAATATGTTACACGTATAGCTTCTAGGCTGTAATCCACAGGAAAACTCCAAAAAGTAGTTTTTTAAATTTTCAACCCTAAACACCCCCCGAAAAATGGCTTGGCTCGGCCCCCCGACATTAATGTTTGGCCGCTTCCAGATGAGGTAGAAACTTGAAACATGCTACAGGTATAGCTTCTAGGCTGTAAACCACAATAAATATTCCAAAGCGGAAATCTTTTAAATTTTTAGCCCTAAAAACCCAAAGGATAAGGTCACGTCTCGGCACACAGACATGAATGTTTGCACACTTCCAGATAGGTAGAAACTTGAAACATGCTACACGTATGGCTTCTACGTTGTAAACCACAAGAAATTTCCACAAAACATCTTTGAAATTTTTAGCCCTCAGAACCCCCGAAAAAGAGCTTGGCTCGGATGACAGACATTAATGTTTACCCACTTCCAGATGAGCTAGAAACTTGAAACATGCTACAGGTATAGCTTCTATGCTGTAAACCACAAGAAAATCCAAATAGCAAATCTTTTAAACTTTTAGCCCTAGAAACCCAAAGACAAAGGGCTCGTCTCGGCTCTCAATCATTAATGCTTGCTTACTGCCAGATGAGCTAGACACATAAAATATGCTACACGTATAGCTTCTAGGCTGTAAACCACAGGAAAACTCCAAAAAGTAGTTTTTTAAATTTTCAACCCTAAACACCCCCCGAAAAATGGCTTGGCTCGGCCCCCAGACATTAATGTTTGGCCGCTTCCAGATGAGGTAGAAACTTGAAACATGCTACAGGTATAGCTTTTAGGCTGTAAACCACAATAAATATTCCAAAGCGGAAATTTTTTTTAATTTTTAGCCCTAAAAATCCAAAGGAAAAGGGCTCGTCTCGGCACACAGACATTAATGTTTGCACACTTCCAGATGAGGTAGAAACTTGAAACATGCTACAGGTATAGCTTCTGGGCTGTAAACCACAGTATAACTCCAGTTTTTTTAAATTTTCAACCCTAAACACCCCCCGAAAAATGGCTTGGCTCGGCCCACCGACATTAATGTTTTCCCCTTTCAGATGAGCTAGAAACTTGAAACATGCTACAGGTATAGCTTCTAGGCTGTAAACCAGAAGAAAATTTCCAAAAAGCAAATTTTTTAAAGTTTTAGCCCTAAAAACCCAAAGAAAAAGGGCTCGTCTCGGCACACAGACATTAATGTTTGCACACTTCCAGATGAGCTAGAAACTTGAAATATGCTACACGTATAGCTTCTACGTTGTAAACCACAAGAAATTTCCAAAAAAAATCTTTTAAATTTTTAGCCCTCAGAACCCCCGAAAAAGAGCTCGGCTCAGATGACAGACATTAATGTTTACCCACTTCCAAATGACCTAGAAACTTGAAACATGCTACAGGTATAGCTGCTAGGCTGTAAACCACAAGAAAATTCCAAAAAGCAAATCTTTTAAACTTTTAGCCCTAGAAACTAAAAGAAAAAGGGCTCGTCTCGGCTCTCAATCATTAATGCTTGCTTACTTCCAGATGAGCTAGACACATAAAATATGTTACACGTATAGCTTCTAGGCTGTAAACCACAGGAAAACTCCAAAAAGTAGTTTTTTAAATTTTCAACCCTAAACACACCCCGAAAAATGGCTTGGCTCGGCCCCCCGACATTAATGTTTGCCCACTTCCAGATGAGGTAGAAACTTGAAACATGCTACAGGTATAGCTTCTAGGCTGCAAACCACAATAAATATTCCAAAGCGGAAATCTTTTAAATTTTTACCCCTAAAAACCCAAAGGAAAAGGTCACGTCTCGGCACACAGACATGAATGTTTGCACACTTCCAGATGAGGTAGAAACTTGAAACATGCTACAGGTATAGCTTCTAGGCTGTAAACCACAGGATAACTCCAGTTTTTTTTAAATTTTTAACCCTAAACACCCCCCGAAAAATGGCTTAGCTCGGCCCACCGACATTAATGTTTGCCGCCTTTCAGATGAGCTAGAAACTTGAAACATGCTAAAGGTATAGTTTCTAGGCTGTAAACCACAAGAAAATTTCCAAAAAGCAAATCTTTTAAAGTTTTAGCCCTAAAAACCCAAAGAAAAAGGGCTCGTCTCGGCACACAGACATTAATGTTTGCACACTTCCAGATGAGCTAGAAACTTGAAATATGCTACACGTATAGCTTCTACGTTGTAAACCACAAGAAATTTCCAAAAAAATCTTTTAAATTTTTAGCCCTCAGAACCCCCGAAAAAGAGCTCGGCTCGGATGACAGACATTAATGTTTACCCACTTCCAGATGAGCTAGAAACTTGAAACATGCTACAGGTATAGCATCTAGGCTGTAAACCACAAGAAAATCCAAAAAGCAAATCTTTTAAACTTTTAGACCTAGAAACCCAAAGAAAAAGGGCTCGTCTCGGCTCTCAATCATTAATGCTTCCTTACTGCCAAATGAGCTAGACACATAAAATATGCTACACGTATAGCTTCTAGGCTGTAAACCACAGGAAAACTCCAAAAAGAAGTTTTTTAAATTTTCAACCCTAAACACCCCCCGAAAAATGGCTTGGCTCGGCCCCCCGACATTAATGTTTGGCCGCTTCCAGATGAGGTAGAAACTTGAAACATGCTACAGGCTGCTTCTAGGCTGTAAACCACAATAAATATTCCAAAGCGGAAATCTTTTAAATTTTTAGCCCTAAAAACCCAAAGGAAAAGGCTCGTCTCGGCACACAGACATTAATGTTTGCACACTTCCAGATGAGGTAATAAGTTGAAACATGCTACAGGTATAGCTTCTAGGCTGTAAACCACAGGATAACTCCAGTATTTTTTAAATTTTCAACCCTATACACCCCCGAAAAATGGCTTGGCTCGGCCCACCGACATTAATGTTTGCCCCGTTTCAGATGAGCTAGAAACTTGAAACATGCTACAGGTATAGCTTCTAGGCTGTAAACCACAAGAAAATTTCCAAAAAGCAAATCTTTTAAAGTTTTAGCCCTAAAACCAAAAGAAAAAGGGCTCGTCTCGGCACACAGACATTAATGTTTGCACACTTCCAGATGAGCTAGAAACTTGAAATATGCTACACGTATAGCTTCTACGTTGTAAACCACAAGAGATTTCCAAAAAAAATGTTTTAAATTTTTAGCCCTCAGAACGCCCGAAAAAGAGCTCGGCTCGGATGACAGACATTAATGTTTACCCACTTCCAGATGAGCTAAAAACTTGAAACATGCTACAGGTATAGCTTCTAGGCTGTAAAGCACAAGAAAATTCCAAAAAGCAAATCTTTTAAACTTTTAGCCCTAGAAACCCAAAGAAAAAGGGCTCGTCTCGGCTCTCAATCATTAATGCTTGCTTACTTCCAGATGAGCTAGACACATAAAATATGCTACACATATAGCTTCTGGGCTGTAAACCACAGGAAAACTCCAAAAAGTAGTTTTTTTAAATTTTCAACCTTAAACACCCCCCGAAAAATGGCTTGGCTCGGCCCCCCGACATTAATGTTTGCCCACTTCCAGATGAGGTAGAAACTTGAAACATGCTACAGGTATAGCTTCTAGGCTGTAAACCACAATAAATATTCCAAAGCGGAAATTTTTTTAAATTTTTTAGCCCTAAAAACCCAAAGGAAAAGGGCTCGTCTTGGCACACAGACATTAATGTTTGCACACGTCCAGATGAGCTAGAAACTTGAAATATGCTACACGTATATCTTCTACGTTGTAAACCACAAGAAATTTCCACAAAACATCTTTTAAATTTTTAGCTCTCAGAACCCCCGAAAAAGAGCTCGGCTCGGATGACAGACATTAATGTTTACCCACTTCCAGATGAGCTAGAAACTTGAAACATGCTACAGGCTGTAAACCACAAGAAAATCCAAAAAGCAAATCTTTTAAACTTTTAGCCCTAGAAACCCAAAGAGAAAGGGCTCGTCTCGGCTCTCAATCATTAATGCTTGCTTACTGCCAGATGAGCTAGACACATAAAATATGCTACACGTATAGCTTCTAGGCTGTAAACCACAGGAAAACTCCAAAAAGTAGTTTTTTAAATTTTCAACCCTAAACACCCCCCGAAAAATGGCTTGGCTCGGCCCCCCGACATTAATGTTTGGCCGCTTCCAGATGAGGTAGAAACTTGAAACATGCTACAGGTATAGCTTCTAGGCTGTAAACCACAATAAATATTCCAAAGCTGAAATCTTTTAAATTTTTAGCCCTAAAAATCCAAAGGAAAAGGGCTCGTCTCGGCACACAGACATTAATGTTTGCACACTTCCAGATGAGGTAGAAACTTGAAACATGCTACAGGTATAGCTTCTAGGCTGTAAACCACAGGATAACTCCAGTTTTTTTAAATTTTCAACCCTAAACACCCCCCGGAAAATGGCTTGGCTCGGCCCACCGACATTAATGTTTGCCCCCTTTCAGATGAGCTAGAAACTTGAAACATGCTACAGGTATAGCTTCTAGGCTGTAAACCACAAGAAAATTTCCAAAAAGCAAATTTTTTAAAGTTTTAGCCCTAAAAACCCAAAGAAAAAGGGCTCGTCTCGGCACACAGACATTAATGTTTGCACACTTCCAGATGAGCTAGAAACTTGAAATATGCTACACGTATAGCTTCTACGTTGTAAACCACAAGAAATTTCAAAAAAAAATCTTTTAAATTTTTAGCCCTCAGAACCCCCGAAAAAGAGCTCGGCTCAGATGACAGACATTAATGTTTACCCACTTCCAGATGACCTAGAAACTTGAAACATGCTACAGGTATAGCATCTAGGCTGTAAACCACAAGAAAATCCAAAAAGCAAATCTTTTAAACTTTTAGCCCTAGAAACCCAAAGAAAAAGGGCTCGTCTCGGCTCTCAATCATTAATGCTTCCTTACTGCCAAATGAGCTAGACACATAAAATATGCTACACGTATAGCTTCTAGGCTGTAAACCACAGGAAAACACCAAAAAGGAGTTTTTTAAATTTTCAACCCTAAACACCCCCCGAAAAATGGCTTGGCTCGGCCCCCCGACATTAATGTTTGGCCGCTTCCAGATGAGGTAGAAACTTGAAACATGCTACAGGTATAGCTTCTAGGCTGTAAACCACAATAAATATTCCAAAGCGGAAATCTTTTAAATTTTTAGCCCTAAAAACCCAAAGGAAAAGGCTCGTCTCGGCACACAGACATTAATGTTTGCACACTTCCAGATGAGGTAATAAGTTGAAACATGCAACAGGTATAGCTTCTAGGCTGTAAACCACAGGATAACTCCAGTATTTTTTAAATTTTCAACCCTATACACCCCCCGAAAAATGGCTTGTCTCGGCCCCCCGACATTAATGTTTGCCCACTTCCAGATGAGGTAGAAACTTGAAACATGGTACAGGTATAGCTTCTAGGTTGCAAACCACAATAAATATTCCAAAGCGGAAATCTTTTAAATTTTTAGCCCTAAAAACCCAAAGGAAATGGTCACGTCTCGGCACACAGACATGAATGTTTGCACACTTCCAGATGAGGTAGAAACTTGAAACATGCTACAGGTATAGCTTCTAGGCTGTAAACCACAGGAAAACTCCAGTTTTTTTAATTTTCAACCCTAAACACCCCCCGAAAAATGGCTTGGCTGGGCCCACCGACATTAATGTTTGCCCACTTTCAGATGAGCTAGAAACCTGAAACATGCTACAGGTATAGCTTCTAGGCTGTAAACCACAAGAAAATTTCCAAAAAGCAAATCTTTTACAGTTTTAGCCCTAAAAACCCAAAGAAAAAGGGCTCTTCTCGGCACACAGACATTAATGTTTGCACACTTCCAGATGAGCTAGAAACTTTAAATATGCTACACGTATAGCTTCTACGTTGTAAACCACAAGGAATTTCAAAAAAAAATCTTTTAAATTTTTAGCCCTCAAAACCCCCGAAAAAGAGCTCGGCTCGGATGACAGACATTAATTTTTACCCACTTCCAGATGAGCTAGAAACTTGAAACATGCTACAGGTATAGCTTCTAGGCTGTAAATCACAATAAATATTCCAAAGCGGAAATTTTCTTAAATTTTTTAGCCCTAAAAACCCAAAGGAAAAGGGCTCGTCTCGGTACACAGACATTAATGTTTGCACACTTCCAGATGAGGTAGAAACTTGAAACATGCTACAGGTATAGCTTCTAGGCTGTAAACCACAGGAAAACTCCAGTTTTTTTAAATTTTCAACCCTAAACACCCCCGAAAAATGGCTACATATGCTACACGTATAGCTTCTACGTTGTAAACCACAAGAAATTTCCAAAAAAAATGTTTAAAATTCTTAGCCCTCAGAACGCCCGAAAATGAGCTCGGCTCGGATGACAGACATTAATGTTTACCCACTTCCAGATGAGCTAGAAACTTGAAACATGCTACAGGTATAGCTTCTAGGCTGTAAACCACAAGAAAATTCCAAAAAGCAAATCTTTTAAACTTTTAGCCCTAGAAACCCAAAGAAAAAGGGCTCGTCTCGGCTCTCAATCATTAATGCTTGCTTACTTCCAGATGAGCTAGACACATAAAATATGCTACACGTATAGATTCTAGGCTGTAAACCACAGGAAAACTTCAAAAAGTAGTTTTTTTTAATTTTCAACCCTAAACACCCCCCGAAAAATGGCTTGGCTCGGCCCCCCGACATTAATGTTTGCCCACTTCCAGATGAGGTAGAAACTTGAAACATGCTACAGGTATAGCTTCTAGGCTGTAAACCACAATAAATATTCCAAAGCGGAAATTTTTTTAAATTTTTTAGCCCTAAAAACCCAAAGGTAAAGGGCTCGTCTCGGCACACAGACATTAATGTTTGCACACTTCCAGATGAGGTAGAAACTTGAAACATGCTACAGGTATAGCTTCTAGGCTGTAAACCACAGGAAAACTCCAGTTTTTTAAATTTTCAACCCTAAACACCCCCCGAAAAATGGCTTGGCTTGGCCCACCGACATTAATGTTTGCCCACTTTCAGATGAGCTAGAAACCTGAAACATGCTACAGGTATAGCTCCTAGGCTGTAAACCACAAGAAAATTTCCAAAAAGCAAATCTTTTAAACTTTTAGCCCTAAAAACCCAAAGAAAAAGGGCTCGTCTCGGCCCACAGACATTAATGTTTGCACACTTCCAGATGAGCTAGAAACTTGAAATATGCTACACGTATAGCTTCTACGTTGTAAACCACAAGAAATTTCCAAAAAAAAATCTTTTAAATTTTTAGCCCTCAGAACCCCCGAAAAAGAGCTCGGCTCGGATGACAGACATTAATGTTTACCCACTTCCAGATGAGCTAGAAACTTGAAACATGCTACAGGTATAGCTTCTAGGCTGTAAACCACAAGAAAATTCCAAAAAGCAAATCTTTTAAACTTTTAGCCCTAGAAACCCAAAGAAAAAGGGCTCGTCTCGGCTCTCAATCATTAATGCTTGCTTACTTCCAGATGAGCTTGACACATAAAATATGCTACACGTATAGATTCTAGGCTGTAAACCACAGGAAAACTTCAAAAAGGAGTTTTTTAAAATTTTCAACCCTAAACACCCCCCGAAAAATGGCTTGGCTCGGCCCCCCGACATTAATGTTTGCCCACTTCCAGATGAGGTAGAAACTTGAAACATGCTACAGGTATAGCTTCTAGGCTGTGAACCACAATAAATATTCCAAAGCGGAAATTTTTTTAAATTTTTTAGCCCTAAAAACCCAAAGGTAAAGGGCTCGTCTCGGCACACAGACATTAATGTTTGCACACTTCCAGATGAGGTAGAAACTTGAAACATGCTACAGGTATAGCTTCTAGGCTGTAAACCACAGGAAAACTCAAGTTTTTTTAAATTTTCAACCCTAAACACCCCCGAAAAATGGCTTGGCTCGGCCCACCGACATTAATGTTTGTCCACTTTCAGATGAGCTAGAAACTTGAAACATGCTACAGGTATAGCTTCTAGGCTGTAAACCACAAGAAAATTTCCAAAAAGCAAATCTTTTAAAGTTTTAGCCCCAAAAACCCAAAGAAAAAGGGCTCGTCTCGGCACACAGACATTAATGTTTGCACACTTCCAGATGAGCTAGAAACTTGAAATATGCTACACGTATAGCTTCTACGTTGTAAACCACAAGAAATTTCAACAAAACATCTTTTAAATTTTTAGCCCTCAGAACCCTTGAAAAAGAGCTCGGCTCGGATGACAGACATTAATGTTTACCCACTTCCAGATGAGCTAGAAACTTGAAACATGCTACAGGTATAGCTTCTAGGCTGTAAACCACAAGAAAATTCCAAAAAGCAAATCTTTTAAACTTTTAGCCCTAGAAACCCAAAGAAAAAGGGCTCGTCTCGGCTCTCAATCATTAATGCTTGCTTACTTCCAGATGAGCTAGACACATAAAATATGTTACACGTATAGCTTCTAGGCTGTAATCCACAGGAAAACTCCAAAAAGTAGTTTTTTAAATTTTCAACCCTAAACACCCCCCGAAAAATGGCTTGGCTCGGCCCCCCGACATTAATGTTTGGCCGCTTCCAGATGAGGTAGAAACTTGAAACATGCTACAGGTATAGCTTCTAGGCTGTAAACCACAATAAATATTCCAAAGCGGAAATCTTTTAAATTTTTAGCCCTAAAAACCCAAAGGATAAGGTCACGTCTCGGCACACAGACATGAATGTTTGCACACTTCCAGATAGGTAGAAACTTGAAACATGCTACACGTATGGCTTCTACGTTGTAAACCACAAGAAATTTCCACAAAACATCTTTGAAATTTTTAGCCCTCAGAACCCCCGAAAAAGAGCTTGGCTCGGATGACAGACATTAATGTTTACCCACTTCCAGATGAGCTAGAAACTTCAAACATGCTACAGGTATAGCTTCTATGCTGTAAACCACAAGAAAATCCAAATAGCAAATCTTTTAAACTTTTAGCCCTAGAAACCCAAAGACAAAGGGCTCGTCTCGGCTCTCAATCATTAATGCTTGCTTACTGCCAGATGAGCTAGACACATAAAATATGCTACACGTATAGCTTCTAGGCTGTAAACCACAGGAAAACTCCAAAAAGTAGTTTTTTAAATTTTCAACCCTAAACACCCCCCGAAAAATGGCTTGGCTCGGCCCCCAGACATTAATGTTTGGCCGCTTCCAGATGAGGTAGAAACTTGAAACATGCTACAGGTATAGCTTTTAGGCTGTAAACCACAATAAATATTCCAAAGCGGAAATTTTTTTTAATTTTTAGCCCTAAAAATCCAAAGGAAAAGGGCTCGTCTCGGCACAGAGACATTAATGTTTGCACACTTCCAGATGAGGTAGAAACTTGAAACATGCTACAGGTATAGCTTCTGGGCTGTAAACCACAGTATAACTCCAGTTTTTTTAAATTTTCAACCCTAAACACCCCCCGAAAAATGGCTTGGCTCGGCCCACCGACATTAATGTTTTCCCCTTTCAGATGAGCTAGAAACTTGAAACATGCTACAGGTATAGCTTCTAGGCTGTAAACCAGAAGAAAATTTCCAAAAAGCAAATTTTTTAAAGTTTTAGCCCTAAAAACCCAAAGAAAAAGGGCTCGTCTCGGCACACAGACATTAATGTTTGCACACTTCCAGATGAGCTAGAAACTTGAAATATGCTACACGTATAGCTTCTACGGTGTAAACCACAAGAAATTTCCAAAAAAAATCTTTTAAATTTTTAGCCCTCAGAACCCCCGAAAAAGAGCTCGGCTCAGATGACAGACATTAATGTTTACCCACTTCCAAATGACCTAGAAACTTGAAACATGCTACAGGTATAGCTGCTAGGCTGTAAACCACAAGAAAATTCCAAAAAGCAAATCTTTTAAACTTTTAGCCCTAGAAACTCAAAGAAAAAGGGCTCGTCAAGGCTCTCAATCATTAATGCTTGCTTACTTCCAGATGAGCTAGACACATAAAATATGTTACACGTATAGCTTCTAGGCTGTAAACCACAGGAAAACTCCAAAAAGTAGTTTTTTAAATTTTCAACCCTAAACACACCCCGAAAAATGGCTTGGCTCGGCCCCCCGACATTAATGTTTGCCCACTTCCAGATGAGGTAGAAACTTGAAACATGCTACAGGTATAGCTTCTAGGCTGCAAACCACAATAAATATTCCAAAGCGGAAATCTTTTAAATTTTTACCCCTAAAAACCCAAAGGAAAAGGTCACGTCTCGGCACACAGACATGAATGTTTGCACACTTCCAGATGAGGTAATAAGTTGAAACATGCTACAGGTATAGCTTCTAGGCTGTAAACCACAGGATAACTCCAGTATTTTTTAAATTTTCAACCCTATACACCCCCGAAAAATGGCTTGGCTCGGCCCACCGACATTAATGTTTGCCCCGTTTCAGATGAGCTAGAAACTTGAAACATGCTACAGGTATAGCTTCTAGGCTGTAAACCACAAGAAAATTTCCAAAAAGCAAATCTTTTAAAGTTTTAGCCCTAAAACCAAAAGAAAAAGGGCTCGTCTCGGCACACAGACATTAATGTTTGCACACTTCCAGATGAGCTAGAAACTTGAAATATGCTACACGTATAGCTTCTACGTTGTAAACCACAAGAGATTTCCAAAAAAAATGTTTTAAATTTTTAGCCCTCAGAACGCCCGAAAAAGAGCTCGGCTCGGATGACAGACATTAATGTTTACCCACTTCCAGATGAGCTAAAAACTTGAAACATGCTACAGGTATAGCTTCTAGGCTGTAAAGCACAAGAAAATTCCAAAAAGCAAATCTTTTAAACTTTTAGCCCTAGAAACCCAAAGAAAAAGGGCTCGTCTCGGCTCTCAATCATTAATGCTTGCTTACTTCCAGATGAGCTAGACACATAAAATATGCTACACATATAGCTTCTGGGCTGTAAACCACAGGAAAACTCCAAAAAGTAGTTTTTTTAAATTTTCAACCTTAAACACCCCCCGAAAAATGGCTTGGCTCGGCCCCCCGACATTAATGTTTGCCCACTTCCAGATGAGGTAGAAACTTGAAACATGCTACAGGTATAGCTTTTAGGCTGTAAACCACAATAAATATTCCAAAGCGGAAATTGTTTTAAATTTTTTAGCCCTAAAAACCCAAAGGAAAAGGGCTCGTCTTGGCACACAGACATTAATGTTTGCACACGTCCAGATGAGCTAGAAACTTGAAATATGCTACACGTATATCTTCTACGTTGTAAACCACAAGAAATTTCCACAAAACATCTTTTAAATTTTTAGCTCTCAGAACCCCCGAAAAAGAGCTCGGCTCGGATGACAGACATTAATGTTTACCCACTTCCAGATGAGCTAGAAACTTGAAACATGCTACAGGTATAGCTTCTAGGCTGTAAACCACAAGAAAATCCAAAAAGCAAATCTTTTAAACTTTTAGCCCTAGAAACCCAAAGAGAAAGGGCTCGTCTCGGCTCTCAATCATTAATGCTTGCTTACTGCCAGATGAGCTAGACACATAAAATATGCTACACGTATAGCTTCTAGGCTGTAAACCACAGGAAAACTCCAAAAAGTAGTTTTTTAAATTTTCAACCCTAAACACCCCCCGAAAAATGGCTTGGCTCGGCCCCCCGACATTAATGTTTGGCCGCTTCCAGATGAGGTAGAAACTTGAAACATGCTACAGGTATAGCTTCTAGGCTGTAAACCACAATAAATATTCCAAAGCGGAAATCTTTTAAATTTTTAGCCCTAAAAATCCAAAGGAAAAGGGCTCGTCTCGGCACACAGACATTAATGTTTGCACACTTCCAGATGAGGTAGAAACTTGAAACATGCTACAGAGGCTGTAAACCACAGGATAACTCCAGTTTTTTTAAATTTTCAACCCTAAACACCCCCCGGAAAATGGCTTGGCTCGGCCCACCGACATTAATGTTTGCCCCCTTTCAGATGAGCTAGAAACTTGAAACATGCTACAGGTATAGCTTCTAGGCTGTAAACCACAAGAAAATTTCCAAAAAGGAAATTTTTTAAAGTTTTAGCCCTAAAAACCCAAAGAAAAAGGGCTCGTCTCGGCACACAGACATTAATGTTTGCACACTTCCAGATGAGCTAGAAACTTGAAATATGCTACACGTATAGCTTCTACGTTGTAAACCACAAGAAATTTCAAAAAAAAATCTTTTAAATTTTTAGCCCTCAGAACCCCCGAAAAAGAGCTCGGCTCAGATGACAGACATTAATGTTTACCCACTTCCAGATGACCTAGAAACTTGAAACATGCTACAGGTATAGCATCTAGGCTGTAAACCACAAGAAAATCCAAAAAGCAAATCTTTTAAACTTTTAGCCCTAGAAACCCAAAGAAAAAGGGCTCGTCTCGGCTCTCAATCATTAATGCTTCCTTACTGCCAAATGAGCTAGACACATAAAATATGCTACACGTATAGCTTCTAGGCTGTAAACCACAGGAAAACACCAAAAAGAAGTTTTTTAAATTTTCAACCCTAAACACCCCCCGAAAAATGGCTTGGCTCGGCCCCCCGACATTAATGTTTGGCCGCTTCCAGATGAGGTAGAAACTTGAAACATGCTACAGGTATAGCTTCTAGGCTGTAAACCACAATAAATATTCCAAAGCGGAAATCTTTTAAATTTTTAGCCCTAAAAACCCAAAGGAAAAGGCTCGTCTCGGCACACAGACATTAATGTTTGCACACTTCCAGATGAGGTAATAAGTTGAAACATGCTACAGGTATAGCTTCTAGGCTGTAAACCACAGGATAACTCCAGTATTTTTTAAATTTTCAACCCTATACACCCCCCGAAAAATGGCTTGTCTCGGCCCCCCGACATTAATGTTTGCCCACTTCCAGATGAGGTAGAAACTTGAAACATGCTACAGGTATAGCTTCTAGGTTGCAAACCACAATAAATATTCCAAAGCGGAAATCTTTTAAATTTTTAGCCCTAAAAACCCAAAGGAAATGGTCACGTCTCGGCACACAGACATGAATGTTTGCACACTTCCAGATGAGGTAGAAACTTGAAACATGCTACAGGTATAGCTTCTAGGCTGTAAACCACAGGAAAACTCCAGTTTTTTTAATTTTCAACCCTAAACACCCCCCGAAAAATGGCTTGGCTGGGCCCACCGACATTAATGTTTGCCCACTTTCAGATGAGCTAGAAACTGGAAACATGCTACAGGTATAGCTTCTAGGCTGTAAACCACAAGAAAATTTCCAAAAAGCAAATCTTTTACAGTTTTAGCCCTAAAAACCCAAAGAAAAAGGGCTCGTCTCGGCACACAGACATTAATGTTTGCACACTTCCAGATGAGCTAGAAACTTTAAATATGCTACACGTATAGCTTCTACGTTGTAAACCACAAGAAATTTCCAAAAAAAATCTTTTAAATTTTTAGCCCTCAGAACCCCCGAAAAAGAGCTCGGCTCGGATGACAGACATTAATTTTTACCCACTTCCAGATGAGCTAGAAACTTGAAACATGCTACAGGTATAGCTTCTAGGCTGTAAATCACAATAAATATTCCAAAGCGGAAATTTTCTTAAATTTTTTAGCCCTAAAAACCCAAAGGAAAAGGGCTCGTCTCGGTACACAGACATTAATGTTTGCACACTTCCAGATGAGGTAGAAACTTGAAACATGCTACAGGTATAGCTTCTAGGCTGTAAACCACAGGAAAACTCCAGTTTTTTTAAATTTTCAACCCTAAACACCCCCGAAAAATGGCTACATATGCTACACGTATAGCTTCTACGTTGTAAACCACAAGAAATTTCCAAAAAAAATGTTTAAAATTTTTAGCCCTCAGAACGCCCGAAAATGAGCTCGGCTCGGATGACAGACATTAATGTTTACCCACTTCCAGATGAGCTAGAAACTTGAAACATGCTACAGGTATAGCTTCTAGGCTGTAAACCACAAGAAAATTCCAAAAAGCAAATCTTTTAAACTTTTAGCCCTAGAAACCCAAAGAAAAAGGGCTCGTCTCGGCTCTCAATCATTAATGCTTGCTTACTTCCAGATGAGCTAGACACATAAAATATGCTACACGTATAGATTCTAGGCTGTAAACCACAGGAAAACTTCAAAAAGTAGTTTTTTTTAATTTTCAACCCTAAACACCCCCCGAAAAATGGCTTGGCTCGGCCCCCCGACATTAATGTTTGCCCACTTCCAGATGAGGTAGAAACTTGAAACATGCTACAGGTATAGCTTCTAGGCTGTAAACCACAATAAATATTCCAAAGCGGAAATTTTTTTAAATTTTTTAGCCCTAAAAACCCAAAGGTAAAGGGCTCGTCTCGGCACACAGACATTAATGTTTGCACACTTCCAGATGAGGTAGAAACTTGAAACATGCTACAGGTATAGCTTCTAGGCTGTAAACCACAGGAAAACTCCAGTTTTTTTAAATTTTCAACCCTAAACACCCCCCGAAAAATGGCTTGGCTAGGCCCACCGACATTAATGTTTGCCCACTTTCAGATGAGCTAGAAACCTGAAACATGCTACAGGTATAGCTTCTAGGCTGTAAACCACAAGAAAATTTCCAAAAAGCAAATCTTTTAAACTTTTAGCCCTAAAAACCCAAAGAAAAAGGGCTCGTCTCGGCCCACAGACATTAATGTTTGCACACTTCCAGATGAGCTAGAAACTTGAAATATGCTACACGTATAGCTTCTACGTTGTAAACCACAAGAAATTTCCAAAAAAAAATCTTTTAAATTTTTAGCCCTCAGAACCCCCGAAAAAGAGCTCGGCTCGGATGACAGACATTAATGTTTACCCACTTCCAGATGAGCTAGAAACTTGAAACATGCTACAGGTATAGCTTCTAGGCTGTAAACCACAAGAAAATTCCAAAAAGCAAATCTTTTAAACTTTTAGCCCTAGAAACCCAAAGAAAAAGGGCTCGTCTCGGCTCTCAATCATTAATGCTTGCTTACTTCCAGATGAGCTTGACACATAAAATATGCTACACGTATAGATTCTAGGCTGTAAACCACAGGAAAACTTCAAAAAGGAGTTTTTTTAAATTTTCAACCCTAAACACCCCCCGAAAAATGGCTTGGCTCGGCCCCCCGACATTAATGTTTGCCCACTTCCAGATGAGGTAGAAACTTGAAACATGCTACAGGTATAGCTTCTAGGCTGTGAACCACAATAAATATTCCAAAGCGGAAATTTTTTTAAATTTTTTAGCCCTAAAAACCCAAAGGTAAAGGGCTCGTCTCGGCACACAGACATTAATGTTTGCACACTTCCAGATGAGGTAGAAACTTGAAACATGCTACAGGTATAGCTTCTAGGCTGTAAACCACAGGAAAACTCAAGTTTTTTTAAATTTTCAACCCTAAACACCCCCGAAAAATGGCTTGGCTCGGCCCACCGACATTAATGTTTGCCCACTTTCAGATGAGCTAGAAACTTGAAACATGCTACAGGTATAGCTTCTAGGCTGTAAACCACAAGAAAATTTCCAAAAAGCAAATCTTTTACAGTTTTAGCCCTAAAAACCCAAAGAAAAAGGGCTCGTCTCGGCACGCAGATATTAATGTTTGCACACTTCCAGATGAGCTAGAAACTTGAAATATGCTACACGTATAGCTTCTACGTTGTAAACCACAAGAAATTTCCAAAAAAAAATCTTTTAAATTTTTAGCCCTCGGAACCCCCGAAAAAGAGCTCGGCTCGGAAGACAGACATTAATTTTTACCCACTTCCAGATGAGCTAGAAACTTGAAACATGCTACACGTATAGCTTCTAGGCTGTAAACCACAATAAATATCCCAAAGCGGAAATTTTTTTAAATTTTTTAGCCCTAAATACCCAAAGGAAAAGGGCTCGTCTCGGCACACAGACATTAATGTTTGCACACTTCCAGATGAGGTAGAAACTTGAAACATGCTACAGGTATAGCTTCTAGGCTGTAAACCACAGGAAAACTCCAGTTTTTTTTAATTTTCAACCCTAAACACCCCCGAAAAATGGCTTGGCTCGGCCCACCGACATTAATGTTTGCCCACTTTCAGATGAGCTAGAAACTTGAAACATGCTACAGGTATAGCTTCTAGGCTGTAAACCACAAGAAAATTTCCAAAAAGCAAATCTTTTAAAGTTTTAGCCCTAAAAACCCAAAGAAAAAGGGCTCGTCTCGGCACACAGACATTAATGTTTGCACACTTCCAGATGAGCTAGAAACTGGAAATATGCTACACGTATAGCTTCTACGTTGTAAACCACAAGAAATTTCCACAAAACATCTTTTAAATTTTTAGCCCTCAGAACCCCCGAAAAAGAGCTCGGCTCGGATGACAGACATTAATGTTTACCCACTTCCAGATGAGCTAGAAACTTGAAACATGCTACAGGTATAGCTTCTAGGCTGTAAACCACAAGAAAATCCGAAAAGCAAATCTTTTAAACTTTTAGCCTTAGAAACCCAAAGAAAAAGGGCTCGTCTCGGCTCTCAATCATTAATGCTTGCTTACTGCCAGATGAGCTAGACACATAAAATATTCTACACGTATAGTTTCTAGGCTGTAAACCACAGGAAAACTCCAAAAAGTAGTTTTTTAAATTTTCTACCCTAAACACCCCCCGAAAAATGGTTTGGCTCGGTCCCCCGACATTAATGTTTGGCCGCTTCCAGATGAGGTAGAAACTTGAAACATGCTACAGGTATAGCTTCTAGGCTGTAAACCACAAGAAAATCCAAAAAGCAAATCTTTTAAACTTTTAGCCCTAGAAACCCAAAGAAAAAGGGCTCGTCTCGGCTCTCAATCATTAATGCTTGCTTACTGCCAGATGAGCTAGACACATAAAATATTCTACACGTATAGCTTCTAGGCTGTAAACCACAGGAAAACTCCAAAAAGTAGTTTTTTAAATTTTCAACCCTAAACACCCCCCGAAAAATGGCTTGGCTCGGCCCCCCGACATTAATGTTTGGCCGCTTCCAGATGAGGTAGAAACTTGAAACATGCTACAGGTATAGCTTCTAGGGTGTAAACCACAATAAATATTCCAAAGCGGAAATCGTTTAAATTTTTAGCCCCAAAAACCCAAAGGAAATGGGCTCGTCTCGGGACACAGACATTAATGTTTGCACACTTCCAGATGAGGTAGAAACTTGAAACATGCTACAGGTATAGCTTCTAGGCTGTAAACCACAGGATAACTCCAGTTTTTTAAATTTTCAACCCTAAACACCCCCCGAAAAATGGCTTGGCTTGGCCCACCGACATTAATGTTTGCCCACTTTCAGATGAGCTAGAAACCTGAAACATGCTACAGGTATAGCTCCTAGGCTGTAAACCACAAGAAAATTTCCAAAAAGCAAATCTTTTAAACTTTTAGCCCTAAAAACCCAAAGAAAAAGGGCTCGTCTCGGCCCACAGACATTAATGTTTGCACACTTCCAGATGAGCTAAAAACTTGAAATATGCTACACGTATAGCTTCTACGTTGTAAACCACAAGAAATTTCCAAAAAAAATCTTTTAAATTTTTAGCCCTCAGAACCCCCGAAAAAGAGCTCGGCTCGGATGACAGACATTAATGTTTACCCACTTCCAGATGAGCTAGAAACTTGAAACATGCTACAGGTATAGCTTCTAGGCTGTAAACCACAAGAAAATTCCAAAAAGCAAATCTTTTAAACTTTTAGCCCTAGAAACCCAAAGAAAAAGGGCTCGTCTCGGCTCTCAATCATTAATGCTTGCTTACTTCCAGATGAGCTTGACACATAAAATATGCTACACGTATAGATTCTAGGCTGTAAACCACAGGAAAACTTCAAAAAGGAGTTTTTTTAAATTTTCAACCCTAAACACCCCCCGAAAAATGGCTTGGCTCGGCCCCCCGACATTAATGTTTGCCCACTTCCAGATGAGGTAGAAACTTGAAACATGCTACAGGTATAGCTTCTAGGCTGTGAACCACAATAAATATTCCAAAGCGGAAATTTTTTTAAATTTTTTAGCCCTAAAAACCCAAAGGTAAAGGGCTCGTCTCGGCACACAGACATTAATGTTTGCACACTTCCAGATGAGGTAGAAACTTGAAACATGCTACAGGTATAGCTTCTAGGCTGTAAACCACAGGAAAACTCAAGTTTTTTTAAATTTTCAACCCTAAACACCCCCGAAAAATGGCTTGGCTCGGCCCACCGACATTAATGTTTGTCCACTTTCAGATGAGCTAGAAACTTGAAACATGCTACAGGTATAGCTTCTAGGCTGTAAACCACAAGAAAATTTCCAAAAAGCAAATCTTTTAAAGTTTTAGCCCTAAAAACCCAAAGAAAAAGGGCTCGTCTCGGCACACAGACATTAATGTTTGCACACTTCCAGATGAGCTAGAAACTTGAAATATGCTACACGTATAGCTTCTACGTTGTAAACCACAAGAAATTTCAACAAAACATCTTTTAAATTTTTAGCCCTCAGAACCCTTGAAAAAGAGCTCGGCTCGGATGACAGACATTAATGTTTACCCACTTCCAGATGAGCTAGAAACTTGAAACATGCTACAGGTATAGCTTCTAGGCTGTAAACCACAAGAAAATTCCAAAAAGCAAATCTTTTAAACTTTTAGCCCTAGAAACCCAAAGAAAAAGGGCTCGTCTCGGCTCTCAATCATTAATGCTTGCTTACTTCCAGATGAGCTAGACACATAAAATATGTTACACGTATAGCTTCTAGGCTGTAATCCACAGGAAAACTCCAAAAAGTAGTTTTTTAAATTTTCAACCCTAAACACCCCCCGAAAAATGGCTTGGCTCGGCCCCCCGACATTAATGTTTGGCCGCTTCCAGATGAGGTAGAAACTTGAAACATGCTACAGGTATAGCTTCTAGGCTGTAAACCACAATAAATATTCCAAAGCGGAAATCTTTTAAATTTTTAGCCCTAAAAACCCAAAGGATAAGGTCACGTCTCGGCACACAGACATGAATGTTTGCACACTTCCAGATAGGTAGAAACTTGAAACATGCTACACGTATGGCTTCTACGTTGTAAACCACAAGAAATTTCCACAAAACATCTTTGAAATTTTTAGCCCTCAGAACCCCCGAAAAAGAGCTTGGCTCGGATGACAGACATTAATGTTTACCCACTTCCAGATGAGCTAGAAACTTGAAACATGCTACAGGTATAGCTTCTATGCTGTAAACCACAAGAAAATCCAAATAGCAAATCTTTTAAACTTTTAGCCCTAGAAACCCAAAGACAAAGGGCTCGTCTCGGCTCTCAATCATTAATGCTTGCTTACTGCCAGATGAGCTAGACACATAAAATATGCTACACGTATAGCTTCTAGGCTGTAAACCACAGGAAAACTCCAAAAAGTAGTTTTTTAAATTTTCAACCCTAAACACACCCCGAAAAATGGCTTGGCTCGGCCCCCCGACATTAATGTTTGCCCACTTCCAGATGAGGTAGAAACTTGAAACATGCTACAGGTATAGCTTCTAGGCTGCAAACCACAATAAATGTTCCAAAGCGGAAATCTTTTAAATTTTTACCCCTAAAAACCCAAAGGAAAAGGTCACGTCTCGGCACACAGACATGAATGTTTGCACACTTCCAGATGAGGTAATAAGTTGAAACATGCTACAGGTATAGCTTCTAGGCTGTAAACCACAGGATAACTCCAGTATTTTTTAAATTTTCAACCCTATACACCCCCGAAAAATGGCTTGGCTCGGCCCACCGACATTAATGTTTGCCCCGTTTCAGATGAGATAGAAACTTGAAACATGCTACAGGTATAGCTTCTAGGCTGTAAACCACAAGAAAATTTCCAAAAAGCAAATCTTTTAAAGTTTTAGCCCTAAAACCAAAAGAAAAAGGGCTCGTCTCGGCACACAGACATTAATGTTTGCACACTTCCAGATGAGCTAGAAACTTGAAATATGCTACACGTATAGCTTCTACGTTGTAAACCACAAGAGATTTCCAAAAAAAATGTTTTAAATTTTTAGCCCTCAGAACGCCCGAAAAAGAGCTCGGCTCGGATGACAGACATTAATGTTTACCCACTTCCAGATGAGCTAAAAACTTGAAACATGCTACAGGTATAGCTTCTAGGCTGTAAAGCACAAGAAAATTCCAAAAAGCAAATCTTTTAAACTTTTAGCCCTAGAAACCCAAAGAAAAAGGGCTCGTCTCGGCTCTCAATCATTAATGCTTGCTTACTTCCAGATGAGCTAGACACATAAAATATGTTACACGTATAGCTTCTAGGCTGTAAACCACAGGAAAACTCCAAAAAGTAGTTTTTTAAATTTTCAACCCTAAACACACCCCGAAAAATGGCTTGGCTCGGCCCCCCGACATTAATGTTTGCCCACTTCCAGATGAGGTAGAAACTTGAAACATGCTACAGGTATAGCTTCTAGGCTGCAAACCACAATAAATATTCCAAAGCGGAAATCTTTTAAATTTTTACCCCTAAAAACCCAAAGGAAACGGTCACGTCTCGGCACACAGACATGAATGTTTGCACACTTCCAGATGAGGTAGAAACTTGAAACATGCTACAGGTATAGCTTCTAGGCTGTAAACCACAGGATAACTCCAGTTTTTTTTAAATTTTTAACCCTAAACACCCCCCGAAAAATGGCTTAGCTCGGCCCACCGACATTAATGTTTGCCGCCTTTCAGATGAGCTAGAAACTTGAAACATGCTAAAGGTATAGTTTCTAGGCTGTAAACCACAAGAAAATTTCCAAAAAGCAAATCTTTTAAAGTTTTAGCCCTAAAAACCCAAAGAAAAAGGGCTCGTCTCGGCACACAGACATTAATGTTTGCACACTTCCAGATGAGCTAGAAACTTGAAATATGCTACACGTATAGCTTCTACGTTGTAAACCACAAGAAATTTCCAAAAAAATCTTTTAAATTTTTAGCCCTCAGAACCCCCGAAAAAGAGCTCGGCTCGGATGACAGACATTAATGTTTACCCACTTCCAGATGAGCTAGAAACTTGAAACATGCTACAGGTATAGCATCTAGGCTGTAAACCACAAGAAAATCCAAAAAGCAAATCTTTTAAACTTTTAGACCTAGAAACCCAAAGAAAAAGGGCTCGTCTCGGCTCTCAATCATTAATGCTTCCTTACTGCCAAATGAGCTAGACACATAAAATATGCTACACGTATAGCTTCTAGGCTGTAAACCACAGGAAAACTCCAAAAAGAAGTTTTTTAAATTTTCAACCCTAAACACCCCCCGAAAAATGGCTTGGCTCGGCCCCCCGACATTAATGTTTGGCCGCTTCCAGATGAGGTAGAAACTTGAAACATGCTACAGGCTGCTTCTAGGCTGTAAACCACAATAAATATTCCAAAGCGGAAATCTTTTAAATTTTTAGCCCTAAAAACCCAAAGGAAAAGGCTCGTCTCGGCACACAGACATTAATGTTTGCACACTTCCAGATGAGGTAATAAGTTGAAACATGCTACAGGTATAGCTTCTAGGCTGTAAACCACAGGATAACTCCAGTATTTTTTAAATTTTCAACCCTATACACCCCCGAAAAATGGCTTGGCTCGGCCCACCGACATTAATGTTTGCCCCGTTTCAGATGAGCTAGAAACTTGAAACATGCTACAGGTATAGCTTCTAGGCTGTAAACCACAAGAAAATTTCCAAAAAGCAAATCTTTTAAAGTTTTAGCCCTAAAACCAAAAGAAAAAGGGCTCGTCTCGGCACACAGACATTAATGTTTGCACACTTCCAGATGAGCTAGAAACTTGAAATATGCTACACGTATAGCTTCTACGTTGTAAACCACAAGAGATTTCCAAAAAAAATGTTTTAAATTTTTAGCCCTCAGAACGCCCGAAAAAGAGCTCGGCTCGGATGACAGACATTAATGTTTACCCACTTCCAGATGAGCTAAAAACTTGAAACATGCTACAGGTATAGCTTCTAGGCTGTAAAGCACAAGAAAATTCCAAAAAGCAAATCTTTTAAACTTTTAGCCCTAGAAACCCAAAGAAAAAGGGCTCGTCTCGGCTCTCAATCATTAATGCTTGCTTACTTCCAGATGAGCTAGACACATAAAATATGCTACACATATAGCTTCTGGGCTGTAAACCACAGGAAAACTCCAAAAAGTAGTTTTTTTAAATTTTCAACCTTAAACACCCCCCGAAAAATGGCTTGGCTCGGCCCCCCGACATTAATGTTTGCCCACTTCCAGATGAGGTAGAAACTTGAAACATGCTACAGGTATAGCTTCTAGGCTGTAAACCACAATAAATATTCCAAAGCGGAAATTTTTTTAAATTTTTTAGCCCTAAAAACCCAAAGGAAAAGGGCTCGTCTTGGCACACAGACATTAATGTTTGCACACGTCCAGATGAGCTAGAAACTTGAAATATGCTACACGTATATCTTCTACGTTGTAAACCACAAGAAATTTCCACAAAACATCTTTTAAATTTTTAGCTCTCAGAACCCCCGAAAAAGAGCTCGGCTCGGATGACAGACATTAATGTTTACCCACTTCCAGATGAGCTAGAAACTTGAAACATGCTACAGGTATAGCTTCTAGGCTGTAAACCACAAGAAAATCCAAAAAGCAAATCTTTTAAACTTTTAGCCCTAGAAACCCAAAGAGAAAGGGCTCGTCTCGGCTCTCAATCATTAATGCTTGCTTACTGCCAGATGAGCTAGACACATAAAATATGCTACACGTATAGCTTCTAGGCTGTAAACCACAGGAAAACTCCAAAAAGTAGTTTTTTAAATTTTCAACCCTAAACACCCCCCGAAAAATGGCTTGGCTCGGCCCCCCGACATTAATGTTTGGCCGCTTCCAGATGAGGTAGAAACTTGAAACATGCTACAGGTATAGCTTCTAGGCTGTAAACCACAATAAATATTCCAAAGCTGAAATCTTTTAAATTTTTAGCCCTAAAAATCCAAAGGAAAAGGGCTCGTCTCGGCACACAGACATTAATGTTTGCACACTTCCAGATGAGGTAGAAACTTGAAACATGCTACAGGTATAGCTTCTAGGCTGTAAACCACAGGATAACTCCAGTTTTTTTAAATTTTCAACCCTAAACACCCCCCGGAAAATGGCTTGGCTCGGCCCACCGACATTAATGTTTGCCCCCTTTCAGATGAGCTAGAAACTTGAAACATGCTACAGGTATAGCTTCTAGGCTGTAAACCACAAGAAAATTTCCAAAAAGCAAATTTTTTAAAGTTTTAGCCCTAAAAACCCAAAGAAAAAGGGCTCGTCTCGGCACACAGACATTAATGTTTGCACACTTCCAGATGAGCTAGAAACTTGAAATATGCTACACGTATAGCTTCTACGTTGTAAACCACAAGAAATTTCAAAAAAAAATCTTTTAAATTTTTAGCCCTCAGAACCCCCGAAAAAGAGCTCGGCTCAGATGACAGACATTAATGTTTACCCACTTCCAGATGACCTAGAAACTTGAAACATGCTACAGGTATAGCATCTAGGCTGTAAACCACAAGAAAATCCAAAAAGCAAATCTTTTAAACTTTTAGCCCTAGAAACCCAAAGAAAAAGGGCTCGTCTCGGCTCTCAATCATTAATGCTTCCTTACTGCCAAATGAGCTAGACACATAAAATATGCTACACGTATAGCTTCTAGGCTGTAAACCACAGGAAAACACCAAAAAGGAGTTTTTTAAATTTTCAACCCTAAACACCCCCCGAAAAATGGCTTGGCTCGGCCCCCCGACATTAATGTTTGGCCGCTTCCAGATGAGGTAGAAACTTGAAACATGCTACAGGTATAGCTTCTAGGCTGTAAACCACAATAAATATTCCAAAGCGGAAATCTTTTAAATTTTTAGCCCTAAAAACCCAAAGGAAAAGGCTCGTCTCGGCACACAGACATTAATGTTTGCACACTTCCAGATGAGGTAATAAGTTGAAACATGCAACAGGTATAGCTTCTAGGCTGTAAACCACAGGATAACTCCAGTATTTTTTAAATTTTCAACCCTATACACCCCCCGAAAAATGGCTTGTCTCGGCCCCCCGACATTAATGTTTGCCCACTTCCAGATGAGGTAGAAACTTGAAACATGGTACAGGTATAGCTTCTAGGTTGCAAACCACAATAAATATTCCAAAGCGGAAATCTTTTAAATTTTTAGCCCTAAAAACCCAAAGGAAATGGTCACGTCTCGGCACACAGACATGAATGTTTGCACACTTCCAGATGAGGTAGAAACTTGAAACATGCTACAGGTATAGCTTCTAGGCTGTAAACCACAGGAAAACTCCAGTTTTTTTAATTTTCAACCCTAAACACCCCCCGAAAAATGGCTTGGCTGGGCCCACCGACATTAATGTTTGCCCACTTTCAGATGAGCTAGAAACCTGAAACATGCTACAGGTATAGCTTCTAGGCTGTAAACCACAAGAAAATTTCCAAAAAGCAAATCTTTTACAGTTTTAGCCCTAAAAACCCAAAGAAAAAGGGCTCTTCTCGGCACACAGACATTAATGTTTGCACACTTCCAGATGAGCTAGAAACTTTAAATATGCTACACGTATAGCTTCTACGTTGTAAACCACAAGGAATTTCAAAAAAAAATCTTTTAAATTTTTAGCCCTCAAAACCCCCGAAAAAGAGCTCGGCTCGGATGACAGACATTAATTTTTACCCACTTCCAGATGAGCTAGAAACTTGAAACATGCTACAGGTATAGCTTCTAGGCTGTAAATCACAATAAATATTCCAAAGCGGAAATTTTCTTAAATTTTTTAGCCCTAAAAACCCAAAGGAAAAGGGCTCGTCTCGGTACACAGACATTAATGTTTGCACACTTCCAGATGAGGTAGAAACTTGAAACATGCTACAGGTATAGCTTCTAGGCTGTAAACCACAGGAAAACTCCAGTTTTTTTAAATTTTCAACCCTAAACACCCCCGAAAAATGGCTACATATGCTACACGTATAGCTTCTACGTTGTAAACCACAAGAAATTTCCAAAAAAAATGTTTAAAATTTTTAGCCCTCAGAACGCCCGAAAATGAGCTCGGCTCGGATGACAGACATTAATGTTTACCCACTTCCAGATGAGCTAGAAACTTGAAACATGCTACAGGTATAGCTTCTAGGCTGTAAACCACAAGAAAATTCCAAAAAGCAAATCTTTTAAACTTTTAGCCCTAGAAACCCAAAGAAAAAGGGCTCGTCTCGGCTCTCAATCATTAATGCTTGCTTACTTCCAGATGAGCTAGACACATAAAATATGCTACACGTATAGATTCTAGGCTGTAAACCACAGGAAAACTTCAAAAAGTAGTTTTTTTTAATTTTCAACCCTAAACACCCCCCGAAAAATGGCTTGGCTCGGCCCCCCGACATTAATGTTTGCCCACTTCCAGATGAGGTAGAAACTTGAAACATGCTACAGGTATAGCTTCTAGGCTGTAAACCACAATAAATATTCCAAAGCGGAAATTTTTTTAAATTTTTTAGCCCTAAAAACCCAAAGGTAAAGAGCTCGTCTCGGCACACAGACATTAATGTTTGCACACTTCCAGATGAGGTAGAAACTTGAAACATGCTACAGGTATAGCTTCTAGGCTGTAAACCACAGGAAAACTCCAGTTTTTTAAATTTTCAACCCTAAACACCCCCCGAAAAATGGCTTGGCTTGGCCCACCGACATTAATGTTTGCCCACTTTCAGATGAGCTAGAAACCTGAAACATGCTACAGGTATAGCTCCTAGGCTGTAAACCACAAGAAAATTTCCAAAAAGCAAATCTTTTAAACTTTTAGCCCTAAAAACCCAAAGAAAAAGGGCTCGTCTCGGCCCACAGACAATGTTTGCACACTTCCAGATGAGCTAGAAACTTGAAATATGCTACACGTATAGCTTCTACGTTGTAAACCACAAGAAATTTCCAAAAAAAAATCTTTTAAATTTTTAGCCCTCAGAACCCCCGAAAAAGAGCTCGGCTCGGATGACAGACATTAATGTTTACCCACTTCCAGATGAGCTAGAAACTTGAAACATGCTACAGGTATAGCTTCTAGGCTGTAAACCACAAGAAAATTCCAAAAAGCAAATCTTTTAAACTTTTAGCCCTAGAAACCCAAAGAAAAAGGGCTCGTCTCGGCTCTCAATCATTAATGCTTGCTTACTTCCAGATGAGCTTGACACATAAAATATGCTACACGTATAGATTCTAGGCTGTAAACCACAGGAAAACTTCAAAAAGGAGTTTTTTAAAATTTTCAACCCTAAACACCCCCCGAAAAATGGCTTGGCTCGGCCCCCCGACATTAATGTTTGCCCACTTCCAGATGAGGTAGAAACTTGAAACATGCTACAGGTATAGCTTCTAGGCTGTGAACCACAATAAATATTCCAAAGCGGAAATTTTTTTAAATTTTTTAGCCCTAAAAACCCAAAGGTAAAGGGCTCGTCTCGGCACACAGACATTAATGTTTGCACACTTCCAGATGAGGTAGAAACTTGAAACATGCTACAGGTATAGCTTCTAGGCTGTAAACCACAGGAAAACTCAAGTTTTTTTAAATTTTCAACCCTAAACACCCCCGAAAAATGGCTTGGCTCGGCCCACCGACATTAATGTTTGTCCACTTTCAGATGAGCTAGAAACTTGAAACATGCTACAGGTATAGCTTCTAGGCTGTAAACCACAAGAAAATTTCCAAAAAGCAAATCTTTTAAAGTTTTAGCCCCAAAAACCCAAAGAAAAAGGGCTCGTCTCGGCACACAGACATTAATGTTTGCACACTTCCAGATGAGCTAGAAACTTGAAATATGCTACACGTATAGCTTCTACGTTGTAAACCACAAGAAATTTCAACAAAACATCTTTTAAATTTTTAGCCCTCAGAACCCTTGAAAAAGAGCTCGGCTCGGATGACAGACATTAATGTTTACCCACTTCCAGATGAGCTAGAAACTTGAAACATGCTACAGGTATAGCTTCTAGGCTGTAAACCACAAGAAAATTCCAAAAAGCAAATCTTTTAAACTTTTAGCCCTAGAAACCCAAAGAAAAAGGGCTCGTCTCGGCTCTCAATCATTAATGCTTGCTTACTTCCAGATGAGCTAGACACATAAAATATGTTACACGTATAGCTTCTAGGCTGTAATCCACAGGAAAACTCCAAAAAGTAGTTTTTTAAATTTTCAACCCTAAACACCCCCCGAAAAATGGCTTGGCTCGGCCCCCCGACATTAATGTTTGGCCGCTTCCAGATGAGGTAGAAACTTGAAACATGCTACAGGTATAGCTTCTAGGCTGTAAACCACAATAAATATTCCAAAGCGGAAATCTTTTAAATTTTTAGCCCTAAAAACCCAAAGGATAAGGTCACGTCTCGGCACACAGACATGAATGTTTGCACACTTCCAGATAGGTAGAAACTTGAAACATGCTACACGTATGGCTTCTACGTTGTAAACCACAAGAAATTTCCACAAAACATCTTTGAAATTTTTAGCCCTCAGAACCCCCGAAAAAGAGCTTGGCTCGGATGACAGACATTAATGTTTACCCACTTCCAGATGAGCTAGAAACTTGAAACATGCTACAGGTATAGCTTCTATGCTGTAAACCACAAGAAAATCCAAATAGCAAATCTTTTAAACTTTTAGCCCTAGAAACCCAAAGACAAAGGGCTCGTCTCGGCTCTCAATCATTAATGCTTGCTTACTGCCAGATGAGCTAGACACATAAAATATGCTACACGTATAGCTTCTAGGCTGTAAACCACAGGAAAACTCCAAAAAGTAGTTTTTTAAATTTTCAACCCTAAACACCCCCCGAAAAATGGCTTGGCTCGGCCCCCAGACATTAATGTTTGGCCGCTTCCAGATGAGGTAGAAACTTGAAACATGCTACAGGTATAGCTTTTAGGCTGTAAACCACAATAAATATTCCAAAGCGGAAATTTTTTTTAATTTTTAGCCCTAAAAATCCAAAGGAAAAGGGCTCGTCTCGGCACAGAGACATTAATGTTTGCACACTTCCAGATGAGGTAGAAACTTGAAACATGCTACAGGTATAGCTTCTGGGCTGTAAACCACAGTATAACTCCAGTTTTTTTAAATTTTCAACCCTAAACACCCCCCGAAAAATGGCTTGGCTCGGCCCACCGACATTAATGTTTTCCCCTTTCAGATGAGCTAGAAACTTGAAACATGCTACAGGTATAGCTTCTAGGCTGTAAACCAGAAGAAAATTTCCAAAAAGCAAATTTTTTAAAGTTTTAGCCCTAAAAACCCAAAGAAAAAGGGCTCGTCTCGGCACACAGACATTAATGTTTGCACACTTCCAGATGAGCTAGAAACTTGAAATATGCTACACGTATAGCTTCTACGTTGTAAACCACAAGAAATTTCCAAAAAAAATCTTTTAAATTTTTAGCCCTCAGAACCCCCGAAAAAGAGCTCGGCTCAGATGACAGACATTAATGTTTACCCACTTCCAAATGACCTAGAAACTTGAAACATGCTACAGGTATAGCTGCTAGGCTGTAAACCACAAGAAAATTCCAAAAAGCAAATCTTTTAAACTTTTAGCCCTAGAAACTCAAAGAAAAAGGGCTCGTCAAGGCTCTCAATCATTAATGCTTGCTTACTTCCAGATGAGCTAGACACATAAAATATGTTACACGTATAGCTTCTAGGCTGTAAACCACAGGAAAACTCCAAAAAGTAGTTTTTTAAATTTTCAACCCTAAACACACCCCGAAAAATGGCTTGGCTCGGCCCCCCGACATTAATGTTTGCCCACTTCCAGATGAGGTAGAAACTTGAAACATGCTACAGGTATAGCTTCTAGGCTGCAAACCACAATAAATATTCCAAAGCGGAAATCTTTTAAATTTTTACCCCTAAAAACCCAAAGGAAAAGGTCACGTCTCGGCACACAGACATGAATGTTTGCACACTTCCAGATGAGGTAATAAGTTGAAACATGCTACAGGTATAGCTTCTAGGCTGTAAACCACAGGATAACTCCAGTATTTTTTAAATTTTCAACCCTATACACCCCCGAAAAATGGCTTGGCTCGGCCCACCGACATTAATGTTTGCCCCGTTTCAGATGAGCTAGAAACTTGAAACATGCTACAGGTATAGCTTCTAGGCTGTAAACCACAAGAAAATTTCCAAAAAGCAAATCTTTTAAAGTTTTAGCCCTAAAACCAAAAGAAAAAGGGCTCGTCTCGGCACACAGACATTAATGTTTGCACACTTCCAGATGAGCTAGAAACTTGAAATATGCTACACGTATAGCTTCTACGTTGTAAACCACAAGAGATTTCCAAAAAAAATGTTTTAAATTTTTAGCCCTCAGAACGCCCGAAAAAGAGCTCGGCTCGGATGACAGACATTAATGTTTACCCACTTCCAGATGAGCTAAAAACTTGAAACATGCTACAGGTATAGCTTCTAGGCTGTAAAGCACAAGAAAATTCCAAAAAGCAAATCTTTTAAACTTTTAGCCCTAGAAACCCAAAGAAAAAGGGCTCGTCTCGGCTCTCAATCATTAATGCTTGCTTACTTCCAGATGAGCTAGACACATAAAATATGCTACACATATAGCTTCTGGGCTGTAAACCACAGGAAAACTCCAAAAAGTAGTTTTTTTAAATTTTCAACCTTAAACACCCCCCGAAAAATGGCTTGGCTCGGCCCCCCGACATTAATGTTTGCCCACTTCCAGATGAGGTAGAAACTTGAAACATGCTACAGGTATAGCTTTTAGGCTGTAAACCACAATAAATATTCCAAAGCGGAAATTGTTTTAAATTTTTTAGCCCTAAAAACCCAAAGGAAAAGGGCTCGTCTTGGCACACAGACATTAATGTTTGCACACGTCCAGATGAGCTAGAAACTTGAAATATGCTACACGTATATCTTCTACGTTGTAAACCACAAGAAATTTCCACAAAACATCTTTTAAATTTTTAGCTCTCAGAACCCCCGAAAAAGAGCTCGGCTCGGATGACAGACATTAATGTTTACCCACTTCCAGATGAGCTAGAAACTTGAAACATGCTACAGGTATAGCTTCTAGGCTGTAAACCACAAGAAAATCCAAAAAGCAAATCTTTTAAACTTTTAGCCCTAGAAACCCAAAGAGAAAGGGCTCGTCTCGGCTCTCAATCATTAATGCTTGCTTACTGCCAGATGAGCTAGACACATAAAATATGCTACACGTATAGCTTCTAGGCTGTAAACCACAGGAAAACTCCAAAAAGTAGTTTTTTAAATTTTCAACCCTAAACACCCCCCGAAAAATGGCTTGGCTCGGCCCCCCGACATTAATGTTTGGCCGCTTCCAGATGAGGTAGAAACTTGAAACATGCTACAGGTATAGCTTCTAGGCTGTAAACCACAATAAATATTCCAAAGCGGAAATCTTTTAAATTTTTAGCCCTAAAAATCCAAAGGAAAAGGGCTCGTCTCGGCACACAGACATTAATGTTTGCACACTTCCAGATGAGGTAGAAACTTGAAACATGCTACAGAGGCTGTAAACCACAGGATAACTCCAGTTTTTTTAAATTTTCAACCCTAAACACCCCCCGGAAAATGGCTTGGCTCGGCCCACCGACATTAATGTTTGCCCCCTTTCAGATGAGCTAGAAACTTGAAACATGCTACAGGTATAGCTTCTAGGCTGTAAACCACAAGAAAATTTCCAAAAAGCAAATTTTTTAAAGTTTTAGCCCTAAAAACCCAAAGAAAAAGGGCTCGTCTCGGCACACAGACATTAATGTTTGCACACTTCCAGATGAGCTAGAAACTTGAAATATGCTACACGTATAGCTTCTACGTTGTAAACCACAAGAAATTTCAAAAAAAAATCTTTTAAATTTTTAGCCCTCAGAACCCCCGAAAAAGAGCTCGGCTCAGATGACAGACATTAATGTTTACCCACTTCCAGATGACCTAGAAACTTGAAACATGCTACAGGTATAGCATCTAGGCTGTAAACCACAAGAAAATCCAAAAAGCAAATCTTTTAAACTTTTAGCCCTAGAAACCCAAAGAAAAAGGGCTCGTCTCGGCTCTCAATCATTAATGCTTCCTTACTGCCAAATGAGCTAGACACATAAAATATGCTACACGTATAGCTTCTAGGCTGTAAACCACAGGAAAACACCAAAAAGAAGTTTTTTAAATTTTCAACCCTAAACACCCCCCGAAAAATGGCTTGGCTCGGCCCCCCGACATTAATGTTTGGCCGCTTCCAGATGAGGTAGAAACTTGAAACATGCTACAGGTATAGCTTCTAGGCTGTAAACCACAATAAATATTCCAAAGCGGAAATCTTTTAAATTTTTAGCCCTAAAAACCCAAAGGAAAAGGCTCGTCTCGGCACACAGACATTAATGTTTGCACACTTCCAGATGAGGTAATAAGTTGAAACATGCTACAGGTATAGCTTCTAGGCTGTAAACCACAGGATAACTCCAGTATTTTTTAAATTTTCAACCCTATACACCCCCCGAAAAATGGCTTGTCTCGGCCCCCCGACATTAATGTTTGCCCACTTCCAGATGAGGTAGAAACTTGAAACATGCTACAGGTATAGCTTCTAGGTTGCAAACCACAATAAATATTCCAAAGCGGAAATCTTTTAAATTTTTAGCCCTAAAAACCCAAAGGAAATGGTCACGTCTCGGCACACAGACATGAATGTTTGCACACTTCCAGATGAGGTAGAAACTTGAAACATGCTACAGGTATAGCTTCTAGGCTGTAAACCACAGGAAAACTCCAGTTTTTTTAATTTTCAACCCTAAACACCCCCCGAAAAATGGCTTGGCTGGGCCCACCGACATTAATGTTTGCCCACTTTCAGATGAGCTAGAAACTGGAAACATGCTACAGGTATAGCTTCTAGGCTGTAAACCACAAGAAAATTTCCAAAAAGCAAATCTTTTACAGTTTTAGCCCTAAAAACCCAAAGAAAAAGGGCTCGTCTCGGCACACAGACATTAATGTTTGCACACTTCCAGATGAGCTAGAAACTTTAAATATGCTACACGTATAGCTTCTACGTTGTAAACCACAAGAAATTTCCAAAAAAAATCTTTTAAATTTTTAGCCCTCAGAACCCCCGAAAAAGAGCTCGGCTCGGATGACAGACATTAATTTTTACCCACTTCCAGATGAGCTAGAAACTTGAAACATGCTACAGGTATAGCTTCTAGGCTGTAAATCACAATAAATATTCCAAAGCGGAAATTTTCTTAAATTTTTTAGCCCTAAAAACCCAAAGGAAAAGGGCTCGTCTCGGTACACAGACATTAATGTTTGCACACTTCCAGATGAGGTAGAAACTTGAAACATGCTACAGGTATAGCTTCTAGGCTGTAAACCACAGGAAAACTCCAGTTTTTTTAAATTTTCAACCCTAAACACCCCCGAAAAATGGCTACATATGCTACACGTATAGCTTCTACGTTGTAAACCACAAGAAATTTCCAAAAAAAATGTTTAAAATTTTTAGCCCTCAGAACGCCCGAAAATGAGCTCGGCTCGGATGACAGACATTAATGTTTACCCACTTCCAGATGAGCTAGAAACTTGAAACATGCTACAGGTATAGCTTCTAGGCTGTAAACCACAAGAAAATTCCAAAAAGCAAATCTTTTAAACTTTTAGCCCTAGAAACCCAAAGAAAAAGGGCTCGTCTCGGCTCTCAATCATTAATGCTTGCTTACTTCCAGATGAGCTAGACACATAAAATATGCTACACGTATAGATTCTAGGCTGTAAACCACAGGAAAACTTCAAAAAGTAGTTTTTTTTAATTTTCAACCCTAAACACCCCCCGAAAAATGGCTTGGCTCGGCCCCCCGACATTAATGTTTGCCCACTTCCAGATGAGGTAGAAACTTGAAACATGCTACAGGTATAGCTTCTAGGCTGTAAACCACAATAAATATTCCAAAGCGGAAATTTTTTTAAATTTTTTAGCCCTAAAAACCCAAAGGTAAAGGGCTCGTCTCGGCACACAGACATTAATGTTTGCACACTTCCAGATGAGGTAGAAACTTGAAACATGCTACAGGTATAGCTTCTAGGCTGTAAACCACAGGAAAACTCCAGTTTTTTTAAATTTTCAACCCTAAACACCCCCCGAAAAATGGCTTGGCTAGGCCCACCGACATTAATGTTTGCCCACTTTCAGATGAGCTAGAAACCTGAAACATGCTACAGGTATAGCTTCTAGGCTGTAAACCACAAGAAAATTTCCAAAAAGCAAATCTTTTAAACTTTTAGCCCTAAAAACCCAAAGAAAAAGGGCTCGTCTCGGCCCACAGACATTAATGTTTGCACACTTCCAGATGAGCTAGAAACTTGAAATATGCTACACGTATAGCTTCTACGTTGTAAACCACAAGAAATTTCCAAAAAAAAATCTTTTAAATTTTTAGCCCTCAGAACCCCCGAAAAAGAGCTCGGCTCGGATGACAGACATTAATGTTTACCCACTTCCAGATGAGCTAGAAACTTGAAACATGCTACAGGTATAGCTTCTAGGCTGTAAACCACAAGAAAATTCCAAAAAGCAAATCTTTTAAACTTTTAGCCCTAGAAACCCAAAGAAAAAGGGCTCGTCTCGGCTCTCAATCATTAATGCTTGCTTACTTCCAGATGAGCTTGACACATAAAATATGCTACACGTATAGATTCTAGGCTGTAAACCACAGGAAAACTTCAAAAAGGAGTTTTTTTAAATTTTCAACCCTAAACACCCCCCGAAAAATGGCTTGGCTCGGCCCCCCGACATTAATGTTTGCCCACTTCCAGATGAGGTAGAAACTTGAAACATGCTACAGGTATAGCTTCTAGGCTGTGAACCACAATAAATATTCCAAAGCGGAAATTTTTTTAAATTTTTTAGCCCTAAAAACCCAAAGGTAAAGGGCTCGTCTCGGCACACAGACATTAATGTTTGCACACTTCCAGATGAGGTAGAAACTTGAAACATGCTACAGGTATAGCTTCTAGGCTGTAAACCACAGGAAAACTCAAGTTTTTTTAAATTTTCAACCCTAAACACCCCCGAAAAATGGCTTGGCTCGGCCCACCGACATTAATGTTTGCCCACTTTCAGATGAGCTAGAAACTTGAAACATGCTACAGGTATAGCTTCTAGGCTGTAAACCACAAGAAAATTTCCAAAAAGCAAATCTTTTACAGTTTTAGCCCTAAAAACCCAAAGAAAAAGGGCTCGTCTCGGCACGCAGATATTAATGTTTGCACACTTCCAGATGAGCTAGAAACTTGAAATATGCTACACGTATAGCTTCTACGTTGTAAACCACAAGAAATTTCCAAAAAAAAATCTTTTAAATTTTTAGCCCTCAGAACCCCCGAAAAAGAGCTCGGCTCGGAAGACAGACATTAATTTTTACCCACTTCCAGATGAGCTAGAAACTTGAAACATGCTACACGTATAGCTTCTAGGCTGTAAACCACAATAAATATCCCAAAGCGGAAATTTTTTTAAATTTTTTAGCCCTAAATACCCAAAGGAAAAGGGCTCGTCTCGGCACACAGACATTAATGTTTGCACACTTCCAGATGAGGTAGAAACTTGAAACATGCTACAGGTATAGCTTCTAGGCTGTAAACCACAGGAAAACTCCAGTTTTTTTTAATTTTCAACCCTAAACACCCCCGAAAAATGGCTTGGCTCGGCCCACCGACATTAATGTTTGCCCACTTTCAGATGAGCTAGAAACTTGAAACATGCTACAGGTATAGCTTCTAGGCTGTAAACCACAAGAAAATTTCCAAAAAGCAAATCTTTTAAAGTTTTAGCCCTAAAAACCCAAAGAAAAAGGGCTCGTCTCGGCACACAGACATTAATGTTTGCACACTTCCAGATGAGCTAGAAACTGGAAATATGCTACACGTATAGCTTCTACGTTGTAAACCACAAGAAATTTCCACAAAACATCTTTTAAATTTTTAGCCCTCAGAACCCCCGAAAAAGAGCTCGGCTCGGATGACAGACATTAATGTTTACCCACTTCCAGATGAGCTAGAAACTTGAAACATGCTACAGGTATAGCTTCTAGGCTGTAAACCACAAGAAAATCCGAAAAGCAAATCTTTTAAACTTTTAGCCTTAGAAACCCAAAGAAAAAGGGCTCGTCTCGGCTCTCAATCATTAATGCTTGCTTACTGCCAGATGAGCTAGACACATAAAATATTCTACACGTATAGTTTCTAGGCTGTAAACCACAGGAAAACTCCAAAAAGTAGTTTTTTAAATTTTCTACCCTAAACACCCCCCGAAAAATGGTTTGGCTCGGTCCCCCGACATTAATGTTTGGCCGCTTCCAGATGAGGTAGAAACTTGAAACATGCTACAGGTATAGCTTCTAGGCTGTAAACCACAAGAAAATCCAAAAAGCAAATCTTTTAAACTTTTAGCCCTAGAAACCCAAAGAAAAAGGGCTCGTCTCGGCTCTCAATCATTAATGCTTGCTTACTGCCAGATGAGCTAGACACATAAAATATTCTACACGTATAGCTTCTAGGCTGTAAACCACAGGAAAACTCCAAAAAGTAGTTTTTTAAATTTTCAACCCTAAACACCCCCCGAAAAATGGCTTGGCTCGGCCCCCCGACATTAATGTTTGGCCGCTTCCAGATGAGGTAGAAACTTGAAACATGCTACAGGTATAGCTTCTAGGGTGTAAACCACAATAAATATTCCAAAGCGGAAATCGTTTAAATTTTTAGCCCCAAAAACCCAAAGGAAATGGGCTCGTCTCGGGACACAGACATTAATGTTTGCACACTTCCAGATGAGGTAGAAACTTGAAACATGCTACAGGTATAGCTTCTAGGCTGTAAACCACAGGATAACTCCAGTTTTTTAAATTTTCAACCCTAAACACCCCCCGAAAAATGGCTTGGCTTGGCCCACCGACATTAATGTTTGCCCACTTTCAGATGAGCTAGAAACCTGAAACATGCTACAGGTATAGCTCCTAGGCTGTAAACCACAAGAAAATTTCCAAAAAGCAAATCTTTTAAACTTTTAGCCCTAAAAACCCAAAGAAAAAGGGCTCGTCTCGGCCCACAGACATTAATGTTTGCACACTTCCAGATGAGCTAGAAACTTGAAATATGCTACACGTATAGCTTCTACGTTGTAAACCACAAGAAATTTCCAAAAAAAAATCTTTTAAATTTTTAGCCCTCAGAACCCCCGAAAAAGAGCTCGGCTCGGATGACAGACATTAATGTTTACCCACTTCCAGATGACCTAGAAACTTGAAACATGCTACAGGTATAGCTTCTAGGCTGTAAACCACAAGAAAATTCCAAAAAGCAAATCTTTTAAACTTTTAGCCCTAGAAACCCAAAGAAAAAGGGCTCGTCTCGGCTCTCAATCATTAATGCTTGCTTACTTCCAGATGAGCTTGACACATAAAATATGCTACACGTATAGATTCTAGGCTGTAAACCACAGGAAAACTTCAAAAAGGAGTTTTTTTAAATTTTCAACCCTAAACACCCCCCGAAAAATGGCTTGGCTCGGCCCCCCGACATTAATGTTTGCCCACTTCCAGATGAGGTAGAAACTTGAAACATGCTACAGGTATAGCTTCTAGGCTGTGAACCACAATAAATATTCCAAAGCGGAAATTTTTTTAAATTTTTTAGCCCTAAAAACCCAAAGGTAAAGGGCTCGTCTCGGCACACAGACATTAATGTTTGCACACTTCCAGATGAGGTAGAAACTTGAAACATGCTACAGGTATAGCTTCTAGGCTGTAAACCACAGGAAAACTCAAGTTTTTTTAAATTTTCAACCCTAAACACCCCCGAAAAATGGCTTGGCTCGGCCCACCGACATTAATGTTTGTCCACTTTCAGATGAGCTAGAAACTTGAAACATGCTACAGGTATAGCTTCTAGGCTGTAAACCACAAGAAAATTTCCAAAAAGCAAATCTTTTAAAGTTTTAGCCCTAAAAACCCAAAGAAAAAGGGCTCGTCTCGGCACACAGACATTAATGTTTGCACACTTCCAGATGAGCTAGAAACTTGAAATATGCTACACGCATAGCTTCTACGTTGTAAACCACAAGAAATTTCAACAAAACATCTTTTAAATTTTTAGCCCTCAGAACCCTTGAAAAAGAGCTCGGCTCGGATGACAGACATTAATGTTTACCCACTTCCAGATGAGCTAGAAACTTGAAACATGCTACAGGTATAGCTTCTAGGCTGTAAACCACAAGAAAATTCCAAAAAGCAAATCTTTTAAACTTTTAGCCCTAGAAACCCAAAGAAAAAGGGCTCGTCTCGGCTCTCAATCATTAATGCTTGCTTACTTCCAGATGAGCTAGACACATAAAATATGTTACACGTATAGCTTCTAGGCTGTAATCCACAGGAAAACTCCAAAAAGTAGTTTTTTAAATTTTCAACCCTAAACACCCCCCGAAAAATGGCTTGGCTCGGCCCCCCGACATTAATGTTTGGCCGCTTCCAGATGAGGTAGAAACTTGAAACATGCTACAGGTATAGCTTCTAGGCTGTAAACCACAATAAATATTCCAAAGCGGAAATCTTTTAAATTTTTAGCCCTAAAAACCCAAAGGATAAGGTCACGTCTCGGCACACAGACATGAATGTTTGCACACTTCCAGATAGGTAGAAACTTGAAACATGCTACACGTATGGCTTCTACGTTGTAAACCACAAGAAATTTCCACAAAACATCTTTGAAATTTTTAGCCCTCAGAACCCCCGAAAAAGAGCTTGGCTCGGATGACAGACATTAATGTTTACCCACTTCCAGATGAGCTAGAAACTTGAAACATGCTACAGGTATAGCTTCTATGCTGTAAACCACAAGAAAATCCAAATAGCAAATCTTTTAAACTTTTAGCCCTAGAAACCCAAAGACAAAGGGCTCGTCTCGGCTCTCAATCATTAATGCTTGCTTACTGCCAGATGAGCTAGACACATAAAATATGCTACACGTATAGCTTCTAGGCTGTAAACCACAGGAAAACTCCAAAAAGTAGTTTTTTAAATTTTCAACCCTAAACACCCCCCGAAAAATGGCTTGGCTCGGCCCCCAGACATTAATGTTTGGCCGCTTCCAGATGAGGTAGAAACTTGAAACATGCTACAGGTATAGCTTTTAGGCTGTAAACCACAATAAATATTCCAAAGCGGAAATTTTTTTTAATTTTTAGCCCTAAAAATCCAAAGGAAAAGGGCTCGTCTCGGCACACAGACATTAATGTTTGCACACTTCCAGATGAGGTAGAAACTTGAAACATGCTACAGGTATAGCTTCTGGGCTGTAAACCACAGTATAACTCCAGTTTTTTTAAATTTTCAACCCTAAACACCCCCCGAAAAATGGCTTGGCTCGGTCCACCGACATTAATGTTTTCCCCTTTCAGATGAGCTAGAAACTTGAAACATGCTACAGGTATAGCTTCTAGGCTGTAAACCAGAAGAAAATTTCCAAAAAGCAAATTTTTTAAAGTTTTAGCCCTAAAAACCCAAAGAAAAAGGGCTCGTCTCGGCACACAGACATTAATGTTTGCACACTTCCAGATGAGCTAGAAACTTGAAATATGCTACACGTATAGCTTCTACGTTGTAAACCACAAGAAATTTCCAAAAAAAATCTTTTAAATTTTTAGCCCTCAGAACCCCCGAAAAAGAGCTCGGCTCAGATGACAGACATTAATGTTTACCCACTTCCAAATGACCTAGAAACTTGAAACATGCTACAGGTATAGCTGCTAGGCTGTAAACCACAAGAAAATTCCAAAAAGCAAATCTTTTAAACTTTTAGCCCTAGAAACTCAAAGAAAAAGGGCTCGTCAAGGCTCTCAATCATTAATGCTTGCTTACTTCCAGATGAGCTAGACACATAAAATATGTTACACGTATAGCTTCTAGGCTGTAAACCACAGGAAAACTCCAAAAAGTAGTTTTTTAAATTTTCAACCCTAAACACACCCCGAAAAATGGCTTGGCTCGGCCCCCCGACATTAATGTTTGCCCACTTCCAGATGAGGTAGAAACTTGAAACATGCTACAGGTATAGCTTCTAGGCTGCAAACCACAATAAATGTTCCAAAGCGGAAATCTTTTAAATTTTTACCCCTAAAAACCCAAAGGAAAAGGTCACGTCTCGGCACACAGACATGAATGTTTGCACACTTCCAGATGAGGTAATAAGTTGAAACATGCTACAGGTATAGCTTCTAGGCTGTAAACCACAGGATAACTCCAGTATTTTTTAAATTTTCAACCCTATACACCCCCGAAAAATGGCTTGGCTCGGCCCACCGACATTAATGTTTGCCCCGTTTCAGATGAGCTAGAAACTTGAAACATGCTACAGGTATAGCTTCTAGGCTGTAAACCACAAGAAAATTTCCAAAAAGCAAATCTTTTAAAGTTTTAGCCCTAAAACCAAAAGAAAAAGGGCTCGTCTCGGCACACAGACATTAATGTTTGCACACTTCCAGATGAGCTAGAAACTTGAAATATGCTACACGTATAGCTTCTACGTTGTAAACCACAAGAGATTTCCAAAAAAAATGTTTTAAATTTTTAGCCCTCAGAACGCCCGAAAAAGAGCTCGGCTCGGATGACAGACATTAATGTTTACCCACTTCCAGATGAGCTAAAAACTTGAAACATGCTACAGGTATAGCTTCTAGGCTGTAAAGCACAAGAAAATTCCAAAAAGCAAATCTTTTAAACTTTTAGCCCTAGAAACCCAAAGAAAAAGGGCTCGTCTCGGCTCTCAATCATTAATGCTTGCTTACTTCCAGATGAGCTAGACACATAAAATATGCTACACATATAGCTTCTGGGCTGTAAACCACAGGAAAACTCCAAAAAGTAGTTTTTTTAAATTTTCAACCTTAAACACCCCCCGAAAAATGGCTTGGCTCGGCCCCCCGACATTAATGTTTGCCCACTTCCAGATGAGGTAGAAACTTGAAACATGCTACAGGTATAGCTTTTAGGCTGTAAACCACAATAAATATTCCAAAGCGGAAATTGTTTTAAATTTTTTAGCCCTAAAAACCCAAAGGAAAAGGGCTCGTCTTGGCACACAGACATTAATGTTTGCACACGTCCAGATGAGCTAGAAACTTGAAATATGCTACACGTATATCTTCTACGTTGTAAACCACAAGAAATTTCCACAAAACATCTTTTAAATTTTTAGCTCTCAGAACCCCCGAAAAAGAGCTCGGCTCGGATGACAGACATTAATGTTTACCCACTTCCAGATGAGCTAGAAACTTGAAACATGCTACAGGTATAGCTTCTAGGCTGTAAACCACAAGAAAATTTCCAAAAAGCAAATCTTTTAAAGTTTTAGCCCTAAAACCAAAAGAAAAAGGGCTCGTCTCGGCACACAGACATTAATGTTTGCACACTTCCAGATGAGCTAGAAACTTGAAATATGCTACACGTATAGCTTCTACGTTGTAAACCACAAGAGATTTCCAAAAAAAATGTTTTAAATTTTTAGCCCTCAGAACGCCCGAAAAAGAGCTCGGCTCGGATGACAGACATTAATGTTTACCCACTTCCAGATGAGCTAAAAACTTGAAACATGCTACAGGTATAGCTTCTAGGCTGTAAAGCACAAGAAAATTCCAAAAAGCAAATCTTTTAAACTTTTAGCCCTAGAAACCCAAAGAAAAAGGGCTCGTCTCGGCTCTCAATCATTAATGCTTGCTTACTTCCAGATGAGCTAGACACATAAAATATGCTACACATATAGCTTCTGGGCTGTAAACCACAGGAAAACTCCAAAAAGTAGTTTTTTTAAATTTTCAACCTTAAACACCCCCCGAAAAATGGCTTGGCTCGGCCCCCCGACATTAATGTTTGCCCACTTCCAGATGAGGTAGAAACTTGAAACATGCTACAGGTATAGCTTTTAGGCTGTAAACCACAATAAATATTCCAAAGCGGAAATTGTTTTAAATTTTTTAGCCCTAAAAACCCAAAGGAAAAGGGCTCGTCTTGGCACACAGACATTAATGTTTGCACACGTCCAGATGAGCTAGAAACTTGAAATATGCTACACGTATATCTTCTACGTTGTAAACCACAAGAAATTTCCACAAAACATCTTTTAAATTTTTAGCTCTCAGAACCCCCGAAAAAGAGCTCGGCTCGGATGACAGACATTAATGTTTACCCACTTCCAGATGAGCTAGAAACTTGAAACATGCTACAGGTATAGCTTCTAGGCTGTAAACCACAAGAAAATCCAAAAAGCAAATCTTTTAAACTTTTAGCCCTAGAAACCCAAAGAGAAAGGGCTCGTCTCGGCTCTCAATCATTAATGCTTGCTTACTGCCAGATGAGCTAGACACATAAAATATGCTACACGTATAGCTTCTAGGCTGTAAACCACAGGAAAACTCCAAAAAGTAGTTTTTTAAATTTTCAACCCTAAACACCCCCCGAAAAATGGCTTGGCTCGGCCCCCCGACATTAATGTTTGGCCGCTTCCAGATGAGGTAGAAACTTGAAACATGCTACAGGTATAGCTTCTAGGCTGTAAACCACAATAAATATTCCAAAGCGGAAATCTTTTAAATTTTTAGCCCTAAAAATCCAAAGGAAAAGGGCTCGTCTCGGCACACAGACATTAATGTTTGCACACTTCCAGATGAGGTAGAAACTTGAAACATGCTACAGAGGCTGTAAACCACAGGATAACTCCAGTTTTTTTAAATTTTCAACCCTAAACACCCCCCGGAAAATGGCTTGGCTCGGCCCACCGACATTAATGTTTGCCCCCTTTCAGATGAGCTAGAAACTTGAAACATGCTACAGGTATAGCTTCTAGGCTGTAAACCACAAGAAAATTTCCAAAAAGGAAATTTTTTAAAGTTTTAGCCCTAAAAACCCAAAGAAAAAGGGCTCGTCTCGGCACACAGACATTAATGTTTGCACACTTCCAGATGAGCTAGAAACTTGAAATATGCTACACGTATAGCTTCTACGTTGTAAACCACAAGAAATTTCCAAAACAAATCTTTTAAATTTTTAGCCCTCAGAACCCCCGAAAAAGAGCTCGGCTCAGATGACAGACATTAATGTTTACCCACTTCCAGATGACCTAGAAACTTGAAACATGCTACAGGTATAGCATCTAGGCTGTAAACCACAAGAAAATCCAAAAAGCAAATCTTTTAAACTTTTAGCCCTAGAAACCCAAAGAAAAAGGGCTCGTCTCGGCTCTCAATCATTAATGCTTCCTTACTGCCAAATGAGCTAGACACATAAAATATGCTACACGTATAGCTTCTAGGCTGTAAACCACAGGAAAACACCAAAAAGAAGTTTTTTAAATTTTCAACCCTAAACACCCCCCGAAAAATGGCTTGGCTCGGCCCCCCGACATTAATGTTTGGCCGCTTCCAGATGAGGTAGAAACTTGAAACATGCTACAGGTATAGCTTCTAGGCTGTAAACCACAATAAATATTCCAAAGCGGAAATCTTTTAAATTTTTAGCCCTAAAAACCCAAAGGAAAAGGCTCGTCTCGGCACACAGACATTAATGTTTGCACACTTCCAGATGAGGTAATAAGTTGAAACATGCTACAGGTATAGCTTCTAGGCTGTAAACCACAGGATAACTCCAGTATTTTTTAAATTTTCAACCCTATACACCCCCCGAAAAATGGATTGTCTCGGCCCCCCGACATTAATGTTTGCCCACTTCCAGATGAGGTAGAAACTTGAAACATGCTACAGGTATAGCTTCTAGGTTGCAAACCACAATAAATATTCCAAAGCGGAAATCTTTTAAATTTTTAGCCCTAAAAACCCAAAGGAAATGGTCACGTCTCGGCACACAGACATGAATGTTTGCACACTTCCAGATGAGGTAGAAACTTGAAACATGCTACAGGTATAGCTTCTAGGCTGTAAACCACAGGAAAACTCCAGTTTTTTTAATTTTCAACCCTAAACACCCCCCGAAAAATGGCTTGGCTGGGCCCACCGACATTAATGTTTGCCCACTTTCAGATGAGCTAGAAACTGGAAACATGCTACAGGTATAGCTTCTAGGCTGTAAACCACAAGAAAATTTCCAAAAAGCAAATCTTTTACAGTTTTAGCCCTAAAAACCCAAAGAAAAAGGGCTCGTCTCGGCACACAGACATTAATGTTTGCACACTTCCAGATGAGCTAGAAACTTTAAATATGCTACACGTATAGCTTCTACGTTGTAAACCACAAGAAATTTCCAAAAAAAATCTTTTAAATTTTTAGCCCTCAGAACCCCCGAAAAAGAGCTCGGCTCGGATGACAGACATTAATTTTTACCCACTTCCAGATGAGCTAGAAACTTGAAACATGCTACAGGTATAGCTTCTAGGCTGTAAATCACAATAAATATTCCAAAGCGGAAATTTTCTTAAATTTTTTAGCCCTAAAAACCCAAAGGAAAAGGGCTCGTCTCGGTACACAGACATTAATGTTTGCACACTTCCAGATGAGGTAGAAACTTGAAACATGCTACAGGTATAGCTTCTAGGCTGTAAACCACAGGAAAACTCCAGTTTTTTAAAATTTTCAACCCTAAACACCCCCGAAAAATGGCTACATATGCTACACGTATAGCTTCTACGTTGTAAACCACAAGAAATTTCCAAAAAAAATGTTTAAAATTTTTAGCCCTCAGAACGCCCGAAAATGAGCTCGGCTCGGATGACAGACATTAATGTTTACCCACTTCCAGATGAGCTAGAAACTTGAAACATGCTACAGGTATAGCTTCTAGGCTGTAAACCACAAGAAAATTCCAAAAAGCAAATCTTTTAAACTTTTAGCCCTAGAAACCCAAAGAAAAAGGGCTCGTCTCGGCTCTCAATCATTAATGCTTGCTTACTTCCAGATGAGCTAGACACATAAAATATGCTACACGTATAGATTCTAGGCTGTAAACCACAGGAAAACTTCAAAAAGTAGTTTTTTTTAATTTTCAACCCTAAACACCCCCCGAAAAATGGCTTGGCTCGGCCCCCCGACATTAATGTTTGCCCACTTCCAGATGAGGTAGAAACTTGAAACATGCTACAGGTATAGCTTCTAGGCTGTAAACCACAATAAATATTCCAAAGCGGAAATTTTTTTAAATTTTTTAGCCCTAAAAACCCAAAGGTAAAGGGCTCGTCTCGGCACACAGACATTAATGTTTGCACACTTCCAGATGAGGTAGAAACTTGAAACATGCTACAGGTATAGCTTCTAGGCTGTAAACCACAGGAAAACTCCAGTTTTTTTAAATTTTCAACCCTAAACACCCCCCGAAAAATGGCTTGGCTAGGCCCACCGACATTAATGTTTGCCCACTTTCAGATGAGCTAGAAACCTGAAACATGCTACAGGTATAGCTTCTAGGCTGTAAACCACAAGAAAATTTCCAAAAAGCAAATCTTTTAAACTTTTAGCCCTAAAAACCCAAAGAAAAAGGGCTCGTCTCGGCCCACAGACATTAATGTTTGCACACTTCCAGATGAGCTAGAAACTTGAAATATGCTACACGTATAGCTTCTACGTTGTAAACCACAAGAAATTTCCAAAAAAAAATCTTTTAAATTTTTAGCCCTCAGAACCCCCGAAAAAGAGCTCGGCTCGGATGACAGACATTAATGTTTACCCACTTCCAGATGAGCTAGAAACTTGAAACATGCTACAGGTATAGCTTCTAGGCTGTAAACCACAAGAAAATTCCAAAAAGCAAATCTTTTAAACTTTGAGCCCTAGAAACCCAAAGAAAAAGGGCTCGTCTCGGCTCTCAATCATTAATGCTTGCTTACTTCCAGATGAGCTTGACACATAAAATATGCTACACGTATAGATTCTAGGCTGTAAACCACAGGAAAACTTCAAAAAGGAGTTTTTTTAAATTTTCAACCCTAAACACCCCCCGAAAAATGGCTTGGCTCGGCCCCCCGACATTAATGTTTGCCCACTTCCAGATGAGGTAGAAACTTGAAACATGCTACAGGTATAGCTTCTAGGCTGTGAACCACAATAAATATTCCAAAGCGGAAATTTTTTTAAATTTTTTAGCCCTAAAAACCCAAAGGTAAAGGGCTCGTCTCGGCACACAGACATTAATGTTTGCACACTTCCAGATGAGGTAGAAACTTGAAACATGCTACAGGTATAGCTTCTAGGCTGTAAACCACAGGAAAACTCAAGTTTTTTTAAATTTTCAACCCTAAACACCCCCGAAAAATGGCTTGGCTCGGCCCACCGACATTAATGTTTGCCCACTTTCAGATGAGCTAGAAACTTGAAACATGCTACAGGTATAGCTTCTAGGCTGTAAACCACAAGAAAATTTCCAAAAAGCAAATCTTTTACAGTTTTAGCCCTAAAAACCCAAAGAAAAAGGGCTCGTCTCGGCACGCAGATATTAATGTTTGCACACTTCCAGATGAGCTAGAAACTTGAAATATGCTACACGTATAGCTTCTACGTTGTAAACCACAAGAAATTTCCAAAAAAAAATCTTTTAAATTTTTAGCCCTCAGAACCCCCGAAAAAGAGCTCGGCTCGGAAGACAGACATTAATTTTTACCCACTTCCAGATGAGCTAGAAACTTGAAACATGCTACACGTATAGCTTCTAGGCTGTAAACCACAATAAATATCCCAAAGCGGAAATTTTTTTAAATTTTTTAGCCCTAAAAACCCAAAGGAAAAGGGCTCGTCTCGGCACACAGACATTAATGTTTGCACACTTCCAGATGAGGTAGAAACTTGAAACATGCTACAGGTATAGCTTCTAGGCTGTAAACCACAGGAAAACTCCAGTTTTTTTTAATTTTCAACCCTAAACACCCCCGAAAAATGGCTTGGCTCGGCCCACCGACATTAATGTTTGCCCACTTTCAGATGAGCTAGAAACTTGAAACATGCTACAGGTATAGCTTCTAGGCTGTAAACCACAAGAAAATTTCCAAAAAGCAAATCTTTTAAAGTTTTAGCCCTAAAAACCCAAAGAAAAAGGGCTCGTCTCGGCACACAGACATTAATGTTTGCACACTTCCAGATGAGCTAGAAACTGGAAATATGCTACACGTATAGCTTCTACGTTGTAAACCACAAGAAATTTCCACAAAACATCTTTTAAATTTTTAGCCCTCAGAACCCCCGAAAAAGAGCTCGGCTCGGATGACAGACATTAATGTTTACCCACTTCCAGATGAGCTAGAAACTTGAAACATGCTACAGGTATAGCTTCTAGGCTGTAAACCACAAGAAAATCCGAAAAGCAAATCTTTTAAACTTTTAGCCTTAGAAACCCAAAGAAAAAGGGCTCGTCTCGGCTCTCAATCATTAATGCTTGCTTACTGCCAGATGAGCTAGACACATAAAATATTCTACACGTATAGTTTCTAGGCTGTAAACCACAGGAAAACTCCAAAAAGTAGTTTTTTAAATTTTCTACCCTAAACACCCCCCGAAAAATGGTTTGGCTCGGTCCCCCGACATTAATGTTTGGCCGCTTCCAGATGAGGTAGAAACTTGAAACATGCTACAGGTATAGCTTCTAGGCTGTAAACCACAAGAAAATCCAAAAAGCAAATCTTTTAAACTTTTAGCCCTAGAAACCCAAAGAAAAAGGGCTCGTCTCGGCTCTCAATCATTAATGCTTGCTTACTGCCAGATGAGCTAGACACATAAAATATTCTACACGTATAGCTTCTAGGCTGTAAACCACAGGAAAACTCCAAAAAGTAGTTTTTTAAATTTTCAACCCTAAACACCCCCCGAAAAATGGCTTGGCTCGGCCCCCCGACATTAATGTTTGGCCGCTTCCAGATGAGGTAGAAACTTGAAACATGCTACAGGTATAGCTTCTAGGGTGTAAACCACAATAAATATTCCAAAGCGGAAATCGTTTAAATTTTTAGCCCCAAAAACCCAAAGGAAATGGGCTCGTCTCGGGACACAGACATTAATGTTTGCACACTTCCAGATGAGGTAGAAACTTGAAACATGCTACAGGTATAGCTTCTAGGCTGTAAACCACAGGATAACTCCAGTTTTTTAAATTTTCAACCCTAAACACCCCCCGAAAAATGGCTTGGCTTGGCCCACCGACATTAATGTTTGCCCACTTTCAGATGAGCTAGAAACCTGAAACATGCTACAGGTATAGCTCCTAGGCTGTAAACCACAAGAAAATTTCCAAAAAGCAAATCTTTTAAACTTTTAGCCCTAAAAACCCAAAGAAAAAGGGCTCGTCTCGGCCCACAGACATTAATGTTTGCACACTTCCAGATGAGCTAGAAACTTGAAATATGCTACACGTATAGCTTCTACGTTGTAAACCACAAGAAATTTCCAAAAAAAAATCTTTTAAATTTTTAGCCCTCAGAACCCCCGAAAAAGAGCTCGGCTCGGATGACAGACATTAATGTTTACCCACTTCCAGATGAGCTAGAAACTTGAAACATGCTACAGGTATAGATTCTAGGCTGTAAACCACAAGAAAATTCCAAAAAGCAAATCTTTTAAACTTTTAGCCCTAGAAACCCAAAGAAAAAGGGCTCGTCTCGGCTCTCAATCATTAATGCTTGCTTACTTCCAGATGAGCTTGACACATAAAATATGCTACACGTATAGATTCTAGGCTGTAAACCACAGGAAAACTTCAAAAAGGAGTTTTTTTAAATTTTCAACCCTAAACACCCCCCGAAAAATGGCTTGGCTCGGCCCCCCGACATTAATGTTTGCCCACTTCCAGATCAGGTAGAAACTTGAAACATGCTACAGGTATAGCTTCTAGGCTGTGAACCACAATAAATATTCCAAAGCGGAAATTTTTTTAAATTTTTTAGCCCTAAAAACCCAAAGGTAAAGGGCTCGTCTCGGCACACAGACATTAATGTTTGCACACTTCCAGATGAGGTAGAAACTTGAAACATGCTACAGGTATAGCTTCTAGGCTGTAAACCACAGGAAAACTCAAGTTTTTTTAAATTTTCAACCCTAAACACCCCCGAAAAATGGCTTGGCTCGGCCCACCGACATTAATGTTTGTCCACTTTCAGATGAGCTAGAAACTTGAAACATGCTACAGGTATAGCTTCTAGGCTGTAAACCACAAGAAAATTTCCAAAAAGCAAATCTTTTAAAGTTTTAGCCCTAAAAACCCAAAGAAAAAGGGCTCGTCTCGGCACACAGACATTAATGTTTGCACACTTCCAGATGAGCTAGAAACTTGAAATATGCTACACGTATAGCTTCTACGTTGTAAACCACAAGAAATTTCAACAAAACATCTTTTAAATTTTTAGCCCTCAGAACCCTTGAAAAAGAGCTCGGCTCGGATGACAGACATTAATGTTTACCCACTTCCAGATGAGCTAGAAACTTGAAACATGCTACAGGTATAGCTTCTAGGCTGTAAACCACAAGAAAATTCCAAAAAGCAAATCTTTTAAACTTTTAGCCCTAGAAACCCAAAGAAAAAGGGCTCGTCTCGGCTCTCAATCATTAATGCTTGCTTACTTCCAGATGAGCTAGACACATAAAATATGTTACACGTATAGCTTCTAGGCTGTAATCCACAGGAAAACTCCAAAAAGTAGTTTTTTAAATTTTCAACCCTAAACACCCCCCGAAAAATGGCTTGGCTCGGCCCCCCGACATTAATGTTTGGCCGCTTCCAGATGAGGTAGAAACTTGAAACATGCTACAGGTATAGCTTCTAGGCTGTAAACCACAATAAATATTCCAAAGCGGAAATCTTTTAAATTTTTAGCCCTAAAAACCCAAAGGATAAGGTCACGTCTCGGCACACAGACATGAATGTTTGCACACTTCCAGATAGGTAGAAACTTGAAACATGCTACACGTATGGCTTCTACGTTGTAAACCACAAGAAATTTCCACAAAACATCTTTGAAATTTTTAGCCCTCAGAACCCCCGAAAAAGAGCTTGGCTCGGATGACAGACATTAATGTTTACCCACTTCCAGATGAGCTAGAAACTTGAAACATGCTACAGGTATAGCTTCTATGCTGTAAACCACAAGAAAATCCAAATAGCAAATCTTTTAAACTTTTAGCCCTAGAAACCCAAAGACAAAGGGCTCGTCTCGGCTCTCAATCATTAATGCTTGCTTACTGCCAGATGAGCTAGACACATAAAATATGCTACACGTATAGCTTCTAGGCTGTAAACCACAGGAAAACTCCAAAAAGTAGTTTTTTAAATTTTCAACCCTAAACACCCCCCGAAAAATGGCTTGGCTCGGCCCCCAGACATTAATGTTTGGCCGCTTCCAGATGAGGTAGAAACTTGAAACATGCTACAGGTATAGCTTTTAGGCTGTAAACCACAATAAATATTCCAAAGCGGAAATTTTTTTTAATTTTTAGCCCTAAAAATCCAAAGGAAAAGGGCTCGTCTCGGCACACAGACATTAATGTTTGCACACTTCCAGATGAGGTAGAAACTTGAAACATGCTACAGGTATAGCTTCTGGGCTGTAAACCACAGTATAACTCCAGTTTTTTTAAATTTTCAACCCTAAACACCCCCCGAAAAATGGCTTGGCTCGGCCCACCGACATTAATGTTTTCCCCTTTCAGATGAGCTAGAAACTTGAAACATGCTACAGGTATAGCTTCTAGGCTGTAAACCAGAAGAAAATTTCCAAAAAGCAAATTTTTTAAAGTTTTAGCCCTAAAAACCCAAAGAAAAAGGGCTCGTCTCGGCACACAGACATTAATGTTTGCACACTTCCAGATGAGCTAGAAACTTGAAATATGCTACACGTATAGCTTCTACGTTGTAAACCACAAGAAATTTCCAAAAAAAATCTTTTAAATTTTTAGCCCTCAGAACCCCCGAAAAAGAGCTCGGCTCAGATGACAGACATTAATGTTTACCCACTTCCAAATGACCTAGAAACTTGAAACATGCTACAGGTATAGCTGCTAGGCTGTAAACCACAAGAAAATTCCAAAAAGCAAATCTTTTAAACTTTTAGCCCTAGAAACTCAAAGAAAAAGGGCTCGTCAAGGCTCTCAATCATTAATGCTTGCTTACTTCCAGATGAGCTAGACACATAAAATATGTTACACGTATAGCTTCTAGGCTGTAAACCACAGGAAAACTCCAAAAAGTAGTTTTTTAAATTTTCAACCCTAAACACACCCCGAAAAATGGCTTGGCTCGGCCCCCCGACATTAATGTTTGCCCACTTCCAGATGAGGTAGAAACTTGAAACATGCTACAGGTATAGCTTCTAGGCTGCAAACCACAATAAATGTTCCAAAGCGGAAATCTTTTAAATTTTTACCCCTAAAAACCCAAAGGAAAAGGTCACGTCTCGGCACACAGACATGAATGTTTGCACACTTCCAGATGAGGTAATAAGTTGAAACATGCTACAGGTATAGCTTCTAGGCTGTAAACCACAGGATAACTCCAGTATTTTTTAAATTTTCAACCCTATACACCCCCGAAAAATGGCTTGGCTCGGCCCACCGACATTAATGTTTGCCCCGTTTCAGATGAGCTAGAAACTTGAAACATGCTACAGGTATAGCTTCTAGGCTGTAAACCACAAGAAAATTTCCAAAAAGCAAATCTTTTAAAGTTTTAGCCCTAAAACCAAAAGAAAAAGGGCTCGTCTCGGCACACAGACATTAATGTTTGCACACTTCCAGATGAGCTAGAAACTTGAAATATGCTACACGTATAGCTTCTACGTTGTAAACCACAAGAGATTTCCAAAAAAAATGTTTTAAATTTTTAGCCCTCAGAACGCCCGAAAAAGAGCTCGGCTCGGATGACAGACATTAATGTTTACCCACTTCCAGATGAGCTAAAAACTTGAAACATGCTACAGGTATAGCTTCTAGGCTGTAAAGCACAAGAAAATTCCAAAAAGCAAATCTTTTAAACTTTTAGCCCTAGAAACCCAAAGAAAAAGGGCTCGTCTCGGCTCTCAATCATTAATGCTTGCTTACTTCCAGATGAGCTAGACACATAAAATATGCTACACATATAGCTTCTGGGCTGTAAACCACAGGAAAACTCCAAAAAGTAGTTTTTTTAAATTTTCAACCTTAAACACCCCCCGAAAAATGGCTTGGCTCGGCCCCCCGACATTAATGTTTGCCCACTTCCAGATGAGGTAGAAACTTGAAACATGCTACAGGTATAGCTTTTAGGCTGTAAACCACAATAAATATTCCAAAGCGGAAATTGTTTTAAATTTTTTAGCCCTAAAAACCCAAAGGAAAAGGGCTCGTCTTGGCACACAGACATTAATGTTTGCACACGTCCAGATGAGCTAGAAACTTGAAATATGCTACACGTATATCTTCTACGTTGTAAACCACAAGAAATTTCCACAAAACATCTTTTAAATTTTTAGCTCTCAGAACCCCCGAAAAAGAGCTCGGCTCGGATGACAGACATTAATGTTTACCCACTTCCAGATGAGCTAGAAACTTGAAACATGCTACAGGTATAGCTTCTAGGCTGTAAACCACAAGAAAATCCAAAAAGCAAATCTTTTAAACTTTTAGCCCTAGAAACCCAAAGAGAAAGGGCTCGTCTCGGCTCTCAATCATTAATGCTTGCTTACTGCCAGATGAGCTAGACACATAAAATATGCTACACGTATAGCTTCTAGGCTGTAAACCACAGGAAAACTCCAAAAAGTAGTTTTTTAAATTTTCAACCCTAAACACCCCCCGAAAAATGGCTTGGCTCGGCCCCCCGACATTAATGTTTGGCCGCTTCCAGATGAGGTAGAAACTTGAAACATGCTACAGGTATAGCTTCTAGGCTGTAAACCACAATAAATATTCCAAAGCGGAAATCTTTTAAATTTTTAGCCCTAAAAATCCAAAGGAAAAGGGCTCGTCTCGGCACACAGACATTAATGTTTGCACACTTCCAGATGAGGTAGAAACTTGAAACATGCTACAGAGGCTGTAAACCACAGGATAACTCCAGTTTTTTTAAATTTTCAACCCTAAACACCCCCCGGAAAATGGCTTGGCTCGGCCCACCGACATTAATGTTTGCCCCCTTTCAGATGAGCTAGAAACTTGAAACATGCTACAGGTATAGCTTCTAGGCTGTAAACCACAAGAAAATTTCCAAAAAGCAAATTTTTTAAAGTTTTAGCCCTAAAAACCCAAAGAAAAAGGGCTCGTCTCGGCACACAGACATTAATGTTTGCACACTTCCAGATGAGCTAGAAACTTGAAATATGCTACACGTATAGCTTCTACGTTGTAAACCACAAGAAATTTCCAAAACAAATCTTTTAAATTTTTAGCCCTCAGAACCCCCGAAAAAGAGCTCGGCTCAGATGACAGACATTAATGTTTACCCACTTCCAGATGACCTAGAAACTTGAAACATGCTACAGGTATAGCATCTAGGCTGTAAACCACAAGAAAATCCAAAAAGCAAATCTTTTAAACTTTTAGCCCTAGAAACCCAAAGAAAAAGGGCTCGTCTCGGCTCTCAATCATTAATGCTTCCTTACTGCCAAATGAGCTAGACACATAAAATATGCTACACGTATAGCTTCTAGGCTGTAAACCACAGGAAAACACCAAAAAGAAGTTTTTTAAATTTTCAACCCTAAACACCCCCCGAAAAATGGCTTGGCTCGGCCCCCCGACATTAATGTTTGGCCGCTTCCAGATGAGGTAGAAACTTGAAACATGCTACAGGTATAGCTTCTAGGCTGTAAACCACAATAAATATTCCAAAGCGGAAATCTTTTAAATTTTTAGCCCTAAAAACCCAAAGGAAAAGGCTCGTCTCGGCACACAGACATTAATGTTTGCACACTTCCAGATGAGGTAATAAGTTGAAACATGCTACAGGTATAGCTTCTAGGCTGTAAACCACAGGATAACTCCAGTATTTTTTAAATTTTCAACCCTATACACCCCCCGAAAAATGGCTTGTCTCGGCCCCCCGACATTAATGTTTGCCCACTTCCAGATGAGGTAGAAACTTGAAACATGCTACAGGTATAGCTTCTAGGTTGCAAACCACAATAAATATTCCAAAGCGGAAATCTTTTAAATTTTTAGCCCTAAAAACCCAAAGGAAATGGTCACGTCTCGGCACACAGACATGAATGTTTGCACACTTCCAGATGAGGTAGAAACTTGAAACATGCTACAGGTATAGCTTCTAGGCTGTAAACCACAGGAAAACTCCAGTTTTTTTAATTTTCAACCCTAAACACCCCCCGAAAAATGGCTTGGCTGGGCCCACCGACATTAATGTTTGCCCACTTTCAGATGAGCTAGAAACTGGAAACATGCTACAGGTATAGCTTCTAGGCTGTAAACCACAAGAAAATTTCCAAAAAGCAAATCTTTTACAGTTTTAGCCCTAAAAACCCAAAGAAAAAGGGCTCGTCTCGGCACACAGACATTAATGTTTGCACACTTCCAGATGAGCTAGAAACTTTAAATATGCTACACGTATAGCTTCTACGTTGTAAACCACAAGAAATTTCCAAAAAAAATCTTTTAAATTTTTAGCCCTCAGAACCCCCGAAAAAGAGCTCGGCTCGGATGACAGACATTAATTTTTACCCACTTCCAGATGAGCTAGAAACTTGAAACATGCTACAGGTATAGCTTCTAGGCTGTAAATCACAATAAATATTCCAAAGCGGAAATTTTCTTAAATTTTTTAGCCCTAAAAACCCAAAGGAAAAGGGCTCGTCTCGGTACACAGACATTAATGTTTGCACACTTCCAGATGAGGTAGAAACTTGAAACATGCTACAGGTATAGCTTCTAGGCTGTAAACCACAGGAAAACTCCAGTTTTTTTAAATTTTCAACCCTAAACACCCCCGAAAAATGGCTACATATGCTACACGTATAGCTTCTACGTTGTAAACCACAAGAAATTTCCAAAAAAAATGTTTTAAATTTTTAGCCCTCAGAACGCCCGAAAATGAGCTCGGCTCGGATGACAGACATTAATGTTTACCCACTTCCAGATGAGCTAGAAACTTGAAACATGCTACAGGTATAGCTTCTAGGCTGTAAACCACAAGAAAATTCCAAAAAGCAAATCTTTTAAACTTTTAGCCCTAGAAACCCAAAGAAAAAGGGCTCGTCTCGGCTCTCAATCATTAATGCTTGCTTACTTCCAGATGAGCTAGACACATAAAATATGCTACACGTATAGATTCTAGGCTGTAAACCACAGGAAAACTTCAAAAAGTAGTTTTTTTTAATTTTCAACCCTAAACACCCCCCGAAAAATGGCTTGGCTCGGCCCCCCGACATTAATGTTTGCCCACTTCCAGATGAGGTAGAAACTTGAAACATGCTACAGGTATAGCTTCTAGGCTGTAAACCACAATAAATATTCCAAAGCGGAAATTTTTTTAAATTTTTTAGCCCTAAAAACCCAAAGGTAAAGGGCTCGTCTCGGCACACAGACATTAATGTTTGCACACTTCCAGATGAGGTAGAAACTTGAAACATGCTACAGGTATAGCTTCTAGGCTGTAAACCACAGGAAAACTCCAGTTTTTTTAAATTTTCAACCCTAAACACCCCCCGAAAAATGGCTTGGCTAGGCCCACCGACATTAATGTTTGCCCACTTTCAGATGAGCTAGAAACCTGAAACATGCTACAGGTATAGCTTCTAGGCTGTAAACCACAAGAAAATTTCCAAAAAGCAAATCTTTTAAACTTTTAGCCCTAAAAACCCAAAGAAAAAGGGCTCGTCTCGGCCCACAGACATTAATGTTTGCACACTTCCAGATGAGCTAGAAACTTGAAATATGCTACACGTATAGCTTCTACGTTGTAAACCACAAGAAATTTCCAAAAAAAAATCTTTTAAATTTTTAGCCCTCAGAACCCCCGAAAAAGAGCTCGGCTCGGATGACAGACATTAATGTTTACCCACTTCCAGATGAGCTAGAAACTTGAAACATGCTACAGGTATAGCTTCTAGGCTGTAAACCACAAGAAAATTCCAAAAAGCAAATCTTTTAAACTTTTAGCCCTAGAAACCCAAAGAAAAAGGGCTCGTCTCGGCTCTCAATCATTAATGCTTGCTTACTTCCAGATGAGCTTGACACATAAAATATGCTACACGTATAGATTCTAGGCTGTAAACCACAGGAAAACTTCAAAAAGGAGTTTTTTTAAATTTTCAACCCTAAACACCCCCCGAAAAATGGCTTGGCTCGGCCCCCCGACATTAATGTTTGCCCACTTCCAGATGAGGTAGAAACTTGAAACATGCTACAGGTATAGCTTCTAGGCTGTGAACCACAATAAATATTCCAAAGCGGAAATTTTTTTAAATTTTTTAGCCCTAAAAACCCAAAGGTAAAGGGCTCGTCTCGGCACACAGACATTAATGTTTGCACACTTCCAGATGAGGTAGAAACTTGAAACATGCTACAGGTATAGCTTCTAGGCTGTAAACCACAGGAAAACTCAAGTTTTTTTAAATTTTCAACCCTAAACACCCCCGAAAAATGGCTTGGCTCGGCCCACCGACATTAATGTTTGCCCACTTTCAGATGAGCTAGAAACTTGAAACATGCTACAGGTATAGCTTATAGGCTGTAAACCACAAGAAAATTTCCAAAAAGCAAATCTTTTACAGTTTTAGCCCTAAAAACCCAAAGAAAAAGGGCTCGTCTCGGCACGCAGATATTAATGTTTGCACACTTCCAGATGAGCTAGAAACTTGAAATATGCTACACGTATAGCTTCTACGTTGTAAACCACAAGAAATTTCGAAAAAAAAATCTTTTAAATTTTTAGCCCTCAGAACCCCCGAAAAAGAGCTCGGCTCGGAAGACAGACATTAATTTTTACCCACTTCCAGATGAGCTAGAAACTTGAAACCTGCTACACGTATAGCTTCTAGGCTGTAAACCACAATAAATATCCCAAAGCGGAAATTTTTTTAAATTTTTTAGCCCTAAAAACCCAAAGGAAAAGGGCTCGTCTCGGCACACAGACATTAATGTTTGCACACTTCCAGATGAGGTAGAAACTTGAAACATGCTACAGGTATAGCTTCTAGGCTGTAAACCACAGGAAAACTCCAGTTTTTTTTTAATTTTCAACCCTAAACACCCCCGAAAAATGGCTTGGCTCGGCCCACCGACATTAATGTTTGCCCACTTTCAGATGAGCTAGAAACTTGAAACATGCTACAGGTATAGCTTCTAGGCTGTAAACCACAAGAAAATTTCCAAAAAGCAAATCTTTTAAAGTTTTAGCCCTAAAAACCCAAAGAAAAAGGGCTCGTCTCGGCACACAGACATTAATGTTTGCACACTTCCAGATGAGCTAGAAACTGGAAATATGCTACACGTATAGCTTCTACGTTGTAAACCACAAGAAATTTCCACAAAACATCTTTTAAATTTTTAGCCCTCAGAACCCCCGAAAAAGAGCTCGGCTCGGATGACAGACATTAATGTTTACCCACTTCCAGATGAGCTAGAAACTTGAAACATGCTACAGGTATAGCTTCTAGGCTGTAAACCACAAGAAAATCCGAAAAGCAAATCTTTTAAACTTTTAGCCTTAGAAACCCAAAGAAAAAGGGCTCGTCTCGGCTCTCAATCATTAATGCTTGCTTACTGCCAGATGAGCTAGACACATAAAATATTCTACACGTATAGTTTCTAGGCTGTAAACCACAGGAAAACTCCAAAAAGTAGTTTTTTAAATTTTCTACCCTAAACACCCCCCGAAAAATGGTTTGGCTCGGTCCCCCGACATTAATGTTTGGCCGCTTCCAGATGAGGTAGAAACTTGAAACATGCTACAGGTATAGCTTCTAGGCTGTAAACCACAAGAAAATCCAAAAAGCAAATCTTTTAAACTTTTAGCCCTAGAAACCCAAAGAAAAAGGGCTCGTCTCGGCTCTCAATCATTAATGCTTGCTTACTGCCAGATGAGCTAGACACATAAAATATTCTACACGTATAGCTTCTAGGCTGTAAACCACAGGAAAACTCCAAAAAGTAGTTTTTTAAATTTTCAACCCTAAACACCCCCCGAAAAATGGCTTGGCTCGGCCCCCCGACATTAATGTTTGGCCGCTTCCAGATGAGGTAGAAACTTGAAACATGCTACAGGTATAGCTTCTAGGGTGTAAACCACAATAAATATTCCAAAGCGGAAATCGTTTAAATTTTTAGCCCCAAAAACCCAAAGGAAATGGGCTCGTCTCGGGACACAGACATTAATGTTTGCACACTTCCAGATGAGGTAGAAACTTGAAACATGCTACAGGTATAGCTTCTAGGCTGTAAACCACAGGATAACTCCAGTTTTTTTAAATTTTCAACCCTAAACACCCCCCGAAAAATGGCTTGGCTCGGCCCCCCGACATTAATGTTTGCCCACTTCCAGATGAGGTAGAATCTTGAAGCATGCTACAGGTATAGCTTCTAGGCTGTAAACCACAATAAATATTCCAAAGCGGAAATCTTTTAAATTTTTAGCCCTAAAAACCCAAAGGAAAAGGGCTCGTCTCAGCACACAGACATTAATGTTTGCACACTTCCAGATGAGGTAGAAACTTGAAACATGCTACAGGTATAGCTTCTAGGCTGTAAACCACAGGAAAACTCCAGTTTTTTTAAATTTTCAACCCTAAACACCCCCCGAAAAATGGCTTGGCTCGGCCCCCCGACATTAATGTTTGGCCGCTTCCAGATGAGGTAGAAACTTGAAACATGCTACAGGTATAGCTTCTAGGCTGTAAACCACAATAAATATTCCAAAGCGGAAATCTTTTAAATTTTTAGCCCTAAAAACCCAAAGCAAAAGGGCTCGTCTCGGCACACAGACATTAATGTTTGCACACTTCCAGATGAGGTAATAAGTTGAAACATGCTACAGGTATAGCTTCTAGGCTGTAAACCACAGGATAACTCCAGTTTTTTTTTTTTAATTTTCAACCCTATACACCCCCCGAAAAATGGCTTGGCTCGGCCCACCGACATTAATGTTTGCCCCCTTTCAGATGAGCTAGAAACTTGAAACATGCTAAAGGTATAGTTTCTAGGCTGTAAACCACAAGAAAATTTCCAAAAAGCAAATCTTTTAAAGTTTTAGCCCTAAAAACCCAAAGAAAAAGGGCTCGTCTCGGCACACAGACATTAATGTTTGCACACTTCCAGATGAGCTAGAAACTTGAAATATGCTACACGTATAGCTTCTACGTTGTAAACCACAAGAAATTTCCAAAACAAATCTTTTAAATTTTTAGCCCTCAGAACCCCCGAAAAAGAGCTCGGCTCGGATGACAGACATTAATGTTTACCCACTTCCAGATGAGCTAGAAACTTGAAACATGCTACAGGTATAGCATCTAGGCTGTAAACCACAAGAAAATCCAAAAAGCAAATCTTTTAAACTTTTAGCCCTAGAAACCCAAAGAAAAAGGGCTCGTCTCGGCTCTCAATCATTAATGCTTGCTTACTGCCAGATGAGCTAGACACATAAAATATGCTACACGTATAGCTTCTAGGCTGTAAACCACAGGAAAACTCCAAAAAGTAGTTTTTTAAATTTTCTACCCTAAACACCCCCCGAAAAATGGTTTGGCTCGGTCCCCCGACATTAATGTTTGGCCGCTTCCAGATGAGGTAGAAACTTGAAACATGCTACAGGTATAGCTTCTAGGCTGTAAACCACAAGAAAATCCAAAAAGCAAATCTTTTAAACTTTTAGCCCTAGAAACCCAAAGAAAAAGGGCTCGTCTGGGCTCTCAATCATTAATGCTTGCTTACTGCCAGATGAGCTAGACACATAAAATATTCTACACGTATAGCTTCTAGGCTGTAAACCACAGGAAAACTCCAAAAAGTAGTTTTTTAAATTTTCAACCCTAAACACCCCCCGAAAAATGGCTTGGCTCGGCCCCCCGACATTAATGTTTGGCCGCTTCCAGATGAGGTAGAAACTTGAAACATGCTACAGGTATAGCTTCTAGGGTGTAAACCACAATAAATATTCCAAAGCGGAAATCTTTTAAATTTTTAGCCCCAAAAACCCAAAGGAAATGGGCTCGTCTCGGCACACAGACATTAATGTTTGCACACTTCCAGATGAGGTAGAAACTTGAAACATGCTACAGGTATAGCTTCTAGGCTGTAAACCACAGGATAACTCCAGTTTTTTTAAATTTTCAACCCTAAACACCCCCCGAAAAATGGCTTGGCTCGGCCCCCCGACATTAATGTTTGCCCACTTCCAGATGAGGTAGAATCTTGAAGCATGCTACAGGTATAGCTTCTAGGCTGTAAACCACAATAAATATTCCAAAGCGGAAATCTTTTAAATTTTTAGCCCTAAAAACCCAAAGGAAAAGGGCTCGTCTCAGCACACAGACATTAATGTTTGCACACTTCCAGATGAGGTAGAAACTTGAAACATGCTACAGGTATAGCTTCTAGGCTGTAAACCACAGGAAAACTCCAGTTTTTTTAAATTTTCAACCCTAAACACCCCCCGAAAAATGGCTTGGCTTGGCCCACCGACATTAATGTTTGCCCACTTTCAGATGAGCTAGAAACTTGAAACATGCTACAGGTATAGCTTCTAGGCTGTAAACCACAAGAAAATTTCCAAAAAGCAAATCTTTTAAAGTTTTAGCCCTAAAAACCCAAAGAAAAAGGGCTCGTCTCGGCACACAGACATTAATGTTTGCACACTTCCAGATGAGCTAGAAACTTGAAATATGCTACACGTATAGCTTCTACGTTGTAAACCACAAGAAATTTCCAAAAAAAATCTTTTAAATTTTTAGCCCTCAGAACCCCCGAAAAAGAGCTCGGCTCGGATGACAGACATTAATGTTTACCCACTTCCAGATGAGCTAGAAACTTGAAACATGCTACAGGTATAGCATCTAGGCTGTAAACCACAAGAAAATCCAAAAAGCAAATCTTTTAAACTTTTAGCCCTAGAAACCCAAAGAAAAAGGGCTCGTCTCGGCTCTCAATCATTAATGCTTGCTTACTGCCAGATGAGCTAGACACATAAAATATGCTACACGTATAGCTTCTAGGCTGTAAACCACAGGAAAACTCCAAAAAGTAGTTTTTTAAATTTTCAACCCTAAACACCCCCCGAAAAATGGCTTGGCTCGGCCCCCCGACATTAATGTTTGGCCGCTTCCAGATGAGGTAGAAACTTGAAACATGCTACAGGTATAGCTTCTAGGCTGTAAACCACAATAAATATTCCAAAGCGGAAATCTTTTAAATTTTTAGCCCTAAAAACCCAAAGCAAAAGGGCTCGTCTCGGCACACAGACATTAATGTTTGCACACTTCCAGATGAGGTAATAAGTTGAAACATGCTACAGGTATAGCTTCTAGGCTGTAAACCACAGGATAACTCCAGTTTTTTTTTTTTAATTTTCAACCCTATACACCCCCCGAAAAATGGCTTGGCTCGGCCCACCGACATTAATGTTTGCCCCCTTTCAGATGAGCTAGAAACTTGAAACATGCTAAAGGTATAGTTTCTAGGCTGTAAACCACAAGAAAATTTCCAAAAAGCAAATCTTTTAACGTTTTAGCCCTAAAAACCCAAAGAAAAAGGGCTCGTCTCGGCACACAGACATTAATGTTTGCACACTTCCAGATGAGCTAGAAACTTGAAATATGCTACACGTATAGCTTCTACGTTGTAAACCACAAGAAATTTCCAAAACAAATCTTTTAAATTTTTAGCCCTCAGAACCCCCGAAAAAGAGCTCGGCTCGGATGACAGACATTAATGTTTACCCACTTCCAGATGAGCTAGAAACTTGAAACATGCTACAGGTATAGCATCTAGGCTGTAAACCACAAGAAAATCCAAAAAGCAAATCTTTTAAACTTTTAGCCCTAGAAACCCAAAGAAAAAGGGCTCGTCTCGGCTCTCAATCATTAATGCTTGCTTACTGCCAGATGAGCTAGACACATAAAATATGCTACACGTATAGCTTCTAGGCTGTAAACCACAGGAAAACTCCAAAAAGTAGTTTTTTAAATTTTCAACCCTAAACACCCCCCGAAAAATGGCTTGGCTCCGCCCCCCGACATTAATGTTTGGCCGCTTCCAGATGAGGAAGAAACTTGAAACATGCTACAGGTATAGCTTCTAGGCTGTAAACCACAATAAATATTCCAAAGCGGAAATCTTTTAAATTTTTAGCCCTAAAAACCCAAAGGAAAAGGGCTCGTCTCGGCACACAGACATTAATGTTTGCACACTTCCAGATGAGGTAATAAGTTGAAACATGCTACAGGTATAGTTTCTAGGCTGTAAACCACAGGATAACTCCAGTTTTTATAAAATTTTCAACCCTATACACCCCCCGAAAAATGGCTTGGCTCGGCCCACCGACATTAATGTTTGCCCCCTTTCAGATGAGCTAGAAACTTGAAACATGCTACAGGTATAGCTTCTAGGCTGTAAACCACAAGAAAATTTCCAAAAAGCAAATCTTTTAAAGTTTTAGCCCTAAAAACCCAAAGAAAAAGGGCTCGTCTCGGCACACAGACATTAATGTTTGCACACTTCCAGATGAGCTAGAAACTTGAAATATGCTACACGTATAGCTTCTACGTTGTAAACCACAAGAAATTTCCAAAAATAAATCTTTTAAATTTTTAGCCCTCAGAACGGCCGAAAAAGAGCTCAGCTCGGATGACAGACATTAATGTTTACCCACTTTCAGATGAGCTAGAAACTTGAAACATGCTACAGGTATAGCTTCTAGGCTGTAAACCACAAGAGAATTCCAAAAAGCAAATCTTTTAAACTTTTAGCCCTAGAAACCCAAAGAAAAAGGGCTCGTCTCGGCTCTCAATCATTAATGCTTGCTTACTTCCAGATGAGCTAGACACATAAAATATGCTACACGTATAGCTTCTAGGCTGTAAACCACAGGAAAACTCCAAAAAGTAGTTTTTTTAAATTTTCAACCCCAAACACCCCCCGAAAAATGGCTTGGCTCGGCCCCCCGACATTAATGTTTGCCCACTTCCAGATGAGGTAGAAACTTGAAACATGCTACAGGTATAGCTTCTAGGCTGTAAACCACAATAAATATTCCAAAGCGGAAATTTTTTTAAATTTTTTAGCCCTAAAAACCCAAAGGAAAAGAGCTCGTCTCGGCACACAGACATTAATGTTTGCACACTTCCAGATGAGCTAGAAACTTGAAATATGCTACACGTATAGCTTCTACGTTGTAAACCACGTTGTAAATGAACCTTCTGGAATGACTTATCCACATGCAACCGTATAGCACGATATGGCATATCCTTACAGAGAAAAGATATGTTTGATTAATCCCTGTACTGGAATAAACCAATATTTTTTTATCTGAATATTCAAAAATTAAATATCTGAGGATGTGATCCATAGCCAAATTATAGAGTGGCGGTGATAATGGCGAGCTTTTCATTATTTTTTTAGTTTGTTATAGTTAAGTGCAATATGAGTTTTAATATTAACCTTCTTTGCAGACACCGAGCTTCCTAAGCACTTCAATATGTATTTCTTTTCAGAAGCTGAGATTCTTGGATGTTGGGATGGGGTCTCATACACTAGCAAGCACCAGGCTATGAACCATACTACACCGATGAATCCTGTGATGTAAAACACAGCTGGCCAGTCCAACCAACTGATAATCAATCCACATAGCGGGTAAGTTACAGCAATTCCTACACAAATACCTGTAAGTGGCATAAAAGTTAAGATACATATTTTCAGTTTACTAACTAGATAGTTTTATTTTATTTTATTTTTAAATTTTGTTTTAAATTTAATTTAATTTAATTTATTTATTTGTCTTTGATGACCTGTTTGGTTCTCAGTGGCACCAACACTTGAAAGCTGAGTTGAGTTAATTACTTTTTTCTATAATAGTTTCTTTCTCTTCCATTTCTTGTTCATGCTATCATGGTGGAAAATAAAACTTCCAGTATCGAGTGCAGTAACTTATCTTATTGCACTACTTACCGCATAGGTGCAACATTATATCAAAGCCAGACTTTTGATGTATCTGTTATTGTACATTGAGACTTTATTTAACAACATGCTCCGTTACAAATGTGTAACACTACATGTTCTGGTTTACATCAGTGTTTAAAGTATTTACATATATCTGCTTTGATTCTTCTCTGGTTCTGTTCTAATTTAAACAACTGTATTATTAGTAAAGTCAATCGTATTCACAAATTTACAGTCGTCTTTTAAAAATCTTTTCATTAAGTCTCTTTTATCTGGTGGCCAAACTCCTCCTCTAGTGATTATGCTTCGGCGTAATGTTTGTCTTCCTATGTCGTGTTTTGAGCACTCAAGTAGAATATGGTCTCCTCCATTACAGGGGCAAGTTGCATCTGGTGTTATTTGGATTCTGTGGAAATAGGCTCTTATTCTTCCATGTCCTGTTAGCATGGTCGTGAGATTCGATGTGATTGGGATTTTCATCGATAATCTCTCTACAATGCTTGGAAAGTACATTTTCGTTTCGGCTCCATTGTGTGTTGCTCGCCATTCTCTTTCCCAGCTCCTCAAGCTGTCTTTACGTAATGTCTTCAGTACTCCAGTCTTTGGCATCTTATCGTAGGATACTTGTTCGTTGCTTCTGGCAGCTTGTTTGGCAAGATGGTCTGCTAATTCGTTTCCGTGTATTCCGGTGTGAGCTTTAATCCAGGAAATCGCTACTGTCCATTGGTTGCTTTTCAAAATGTTCAGTACCTTCCTGATATTTTCTATTAAGTAGTTATGATTTCTGATATTTTTTAATAAATCTAGAGTTATTTTGCTATCTGTGTAAAGAGCAAGAGTTTTAGTGGTATTAAGTGCCAGATGCATATGTTGTATTGTTTCTAAGGCCTTCAGAACTGCAAGTTGTTCCGCCTGGTTGTTCGAGCAGTTGTCATCTAATTTATATTGTAGTTGTTGGGCTATCTGGCCATTGAGGTACATTGCAATTCCTGAGCCAACTCCATCAGCGGACTTGCTACCATCTGTGTATATTTCCACGGCGTATTCTTTTGCAGAGTCGATTTCCTCTATGCCACTGAAATTGGCTGGGTGAGGCCATTTGTTAATTGGTAGCGCAATGTCAACGTTGATGTCTTCTTTTCCTTTTAAGATATTGTAGGCTTTGGCTGTCTCCTGTAATTTGGTGATTATAGGTGTCAGACCTGTTAATGTGCAGAGAGCTTCGGTTGAGGTTGTTCTGAATGCTTTTGCGATTTTCAGATTTATTAATCGCCGGACCCTTATAATTTTTGTGCGATTATGTTTTTTCTGTAGACTTTCAACCCAAACTGGAACCCCGTATGACAATAAGGGCAGAATTGCACCTCTATAGATCGTTCTTAGAGCTCCATGATTCAGTACCCAGTCGAGTTTTGCTGATTTAGATAGTGCGTTGATGAGTTTTGTGCTTCTGTCCGCTACATGCTGAATGTGAGCTCCAAAGTTGAACTTTTCATCCAGCACAATTCCCAGATACTTCATTGTGTTCACTTGTTCCAGAAGTTTGTTGTTTAAGAATACACTTGTTCCTGTATTATTATTACGTCTTCTCTTTGTTATTGTCAATACCTTAGATTTTTGTTCCTTAAATTTGATTTTATTATTTCTCGCCCAGTGTGAGATCTTCTCTAGTTCCACGTTAGCGAAGTTTTCGGCTTCAAGCAAACTTTTACCTTTTGTCATAATTAACAGATCATCAGCAAATGCTATGACTTTACTGTGGTTGGTGAATTCCGGGTTTAGCAGGGAATTATACTGGATGTTCCACATTCCCGGTCCACAGCATGATCCTTGTGGACACCCCTTTGATACAGTTTTTTCCACTTTGATATGGTTCACACACAAAGCTGCTCTCCTCTGTTTAAAGTAGCTCCAAGATTGTATAAATTCTGAGGACAGTTGAAATTCCTCAATGAGAACATAATGCTGGGCCACCAAGCCGCGTCGAACGCACCTTGTACATCCAAACTAACTAGGATTATGAATTTGTTTTCTTTAAGGCTTTGCTTTGTATACTCTTTAAGGGCCATCATGGCATCCACTGTGCTTTTTGTTGGCGTGAATCCAAATTGATTTTGGTTCAGTAGGTCTCTAGAATACAGGAGGTACATGATTCTGTCTATAAGAAGTTTCTCCAGTACTTTCCCACCAGTATTTATTAAACTTATTGGGCAAAATTTTGATGGATCTGGACTGGTGTCTTTTCCGGGTTTAATAATTGGTATGAGTAGTGCTTCCTTCCATTGCTGTGGAAAATGGCTATGTTGAGGACATGAGTTATAGATGGTCGTCGTGTACCTTGGAAACAATCCAAAAACATTGGAGGAGAATTGTACTATTGATTCCATCTTTCCCTGTTGCTTTCTTTGGATCCATTCTTGTGAGGATTCCTTTGATTTCTTGTGGTGTAAAGTCTCTATCATCAGGAGTTTCTATAGGTTGTCGGGTAATTTCTCTAATTGATATATGATAATCACTGTCTTCACTCTCCTTGTCTTCAGTTACAAAATAATCTAACATGTAGTTTAGCGTTTCGTACATGTCTGAAGTTATGGAGCCATCAGGTTTCTTTAGACTAGTCAGTTGTGTTGTTTTCTTTATTTTTCCAGATGAAAAGCGGTACACTGCATTCCATGGGTTGTTGTTCGGAGTTAGACTGCAATATGCTTTCCAAGAATCAATTTTTGTGTGTTTAATAGCTCTCTCGTATTTTCTCTTCTCCTCATTATAAGCATTCTTCCTTTGTTCTCTGAGGTTCTTATCATTTTGAGTTTTCTGATAGCGTCTTCTTAGTTCATTAGTTCTTTTGCGTAGAATCGTTAATTCATTGGACCACCAAGGGACCGTTTTCTTTTGGATAGATCTCCCAGATGGTTTACTAGTTTTAAAACACTTTTTGCATGCCACTTGTATTGTTTCCGTATATTCTCTCACAAGCTTCTCAATGTTTGCTTCAGTGTAGGCCATATTGGACAGCTGTTCCTCTAAGTCTGTGATGGAAATATTTCTTTGCAAGTTTGCCATAAGGAAGGTCCCTTTTATTGGGTTTTCACCTATATCTAAACAACGGTGCCCTCCCAGAAGTGATCAGTTTTTTTTGGGAATGCTTGCACTAAGACACCTGTCAACACTATCTCCAGATACGCCCAACTAACACTATCTGTCCACGTGCAAGAAGTGTCCTTGATTTATGCATTGTTGTTACTATCACAATTCAAAATCATCTCCAGAGATCGGAAACAACCCTCCATGTAAGCAAGTAAATTTACTGTGGCAGTTCATTTCAAATCCTGTAACAAGTTGAGCCTTGGGTCAGAAGGTAGATAACATGTTCAGAATTAAATTTTTAACAATACTTGGCTTAATGAAATCAATAGAAGTTTAATATCATGCCTTATATCTATTGAGTGATTCTGATATGAAAAAAGTAGTATTGTATTTCACCAAGAAAATTGGAGATAAGTGTAATGTATGAACATACTTTCAATATTATGATGACAGGTAAATTATCTATATATATAAAAATGAATGTATGTGTGTCTGTGTGTCTGTGTGTGTGTCCTTTATGCATTACTACACCATTCATCCGATCGCCATGAAACTTTGGGAAGTTGTTGAGTACATTCCCGGGAAGGTTTTCGGCATATTACATTTTTAGTTTTTGCTTTCGTTATTGAGTTATGAATGAAAAACGGGCAGAAAACGTGTATTTTAGCGTTTTCGAAGCATCAATTTTCAGTTACACATTTCAATGTCAAATCAATTACAGTAGGCTTTGGCTATTTTTGTCATAAAACCATTACGATCGTTTGAATGTTGTAGCTCACGCTGGTCGACTCATTTGTTTATCATGTCAAGGCACGCAGATATATGAAATTTTCAACCAACACCGAAGAGGATTATTATTAAGTGCCAGTATGGTACGTTATGAGATTGTGTGGTGGACGAAAAAATGTCTGTCCGTCTGTCTGTCTGTCTGTCCGTCTGTCTGTCTGTCCGTATGTCTGTCCGTGTGTCTGTACGCACCATAACTCAAATATGCTTTTTTGGATTTTCATGAAACTTTGAAAACACATTTATAATGTCCATGGGAAGAACCCTATTGATATTGAACCAAATCGGTTCACCGATACCGGAGTAATGCCCAATTTAGTGCCTATTTTAATAGATTATATTAGAAAGGCGCCATAGCTCAAATACGCTGTATCCGATTGCCACGAAACTTGGTATACCCATTTATGACGCCCATGAAAAGTGCCCTATTGAATTTGAACCTAATCTGTTGACCGGTACCGGAGTAAAACCCAATTTAGTGTATATTTTAAAGGCGCAATAATTCGAATACGCTTTTTCGGATTTTTATGAAACTTCGTACACGCATTTATAATATCCATGGAAAGACGTCTATTGATATTCGACCAAATCGGTTGGCCAGTACCAGAATAATGCCCAATTTAGTGCATTTTATGTTAATATATAAGAAGTCGCGATAACTCAAATATGCTTTATTGGATTTTCTTGAAACTGTGTATACCCATTTATAATGTACATGGGAAGAAGTCTACTGATATTGGACCAAATCGGTAGACCGATACCGTAGTAAAACCCAATTTAGTGTCTATTTTAAAGACGCGGTAACTCAAATACACTTTACCGGATTTTTATGAAACTTGGTATACACATTTATAATGCCCATGGGAAGACGTCTATTGATACTGGATAAAATCGGTTGACCTGTTTCGGAGTTATGCTCAATTTAGTGCCTATTTTATGGTAATATACGTATTCGAAAGAATTTATTTGAAAAAATGAAAATCAGTTATCTTGACAACATAACCTTTTGTTTTACTGTGATTTGTAAGGCTTTGGCAATTAAAATACAGTTAGCTATGACAACACTATTGCTTTAAATGCGCTTATCCCATAACTGACCCAGGTGGCTGAGATGGTAACGTCTTGGCGTCACATTCTGGAGTTCCATGGCTCAAATCCCGAAACCGGCCAATTTGACTTTTTTTTTATATTCTGTATATCATAACTGCAATCATAACTGATTAAACAAAACATACTGGCACTTTGTTATATCAGTTTACCTGATTTTATTATTATTATTATTATTATTATTATTATTATTATAAGAGGGATAATCAATATAGGCCTAAATATGGTCAAACGTTGTTCGATTTGGACGAAACTCACTATACAGGGGTTTTCTGGGCCAAGCACCTCGAATCTGAGGTCGCTTTTACCACGCGACGCCTAAATGGGGTCCAACGTTGTTCGATTTGGACGAAACTCACTATACAGGGGTTTTCTGGGCCAAGTACCTCGAATCTGAGGTCGCTTTTACCAGGCGACGCTATCTAATCGTGGTATGTAATTCACGTGATTTAGGTGTTAATAAATATAATGATTTAACTATTATGCTCTTAATTTTTAATTTCTGAAATAATTATCACGGGCGATCGCTTGATTTTGAAGGTCCATCCTTGACGATTCATTTGTTTAGAATATCAAGTCCACACAGACGTATGAAATTTTCAACCTACACGGAAGAGGGATATTCAATATAGGCCTAAATATGGTCAAACATTGTTCGACTTGGACGAAACTCACTATGCAGGGGTTTTCTGGGCCAGGGAACTCGAATCTGAGGTCGCTTTTACCAGGCGACGCTATCTAATCGTGGTATGTAGTCCACGTGATTTTGGTGTTAATAAATATAATGATTTAACTATTATGCTCTTAATTTTTAATTTTTGAAATAATTATCGCGTGCGAAGCCGCGGGCTCACGCTAGTATAACATAAAGTGTAGTTATTATTTGTTTGTGCAGTGTTTAGGCCTTTGTATGATACTTTATTTTAGCTATATAAATAATTTCTATTATATAGTGTTGGAAGTTTGATTTTCTACTATACCCATATAAATATATACCCATTAAGCAATCCCTAGCCAGAGTCAACCAAGCTGCATAATAATATATGTATAAATATATATATGGGTATGTTTTTGAAAATGTTCGGTAAAAAGGATGGGTGGTCTCTACCTAAGAACAAACGAAGATTAATTTTTCTATGATATTTTTTTCCTCCCCCCCATCCTATTCATGCTATCGTGGTAGAAAATCAAACTTCCAACATTCAATGCCTGTAATAGAACTTACTGTACTACTTACAGCATTGGAGCATCATTGTGTCCGAGCCTGTAACATTTGATATATCTACTGTATTTACCCAAATGTAACCCACCCCTGAATTTAAGCCGCACCTGCCTTTTTAACACTAGTAAAGGAAAAAAATAAAATTGACCCCAAGTGAAATACTAAACTACCTCGGAGCAGTTAGTGGGTTCCAGCCAATGGCAACGTCAGTAAAACTCTCTTGAAAAATTTGCCTTGTCGAAAAAGACGGACGTCACGGGGAACACAGGTTATGTGGGTCTCTTCTTTAAAATGTTGAGGGCCAGTTTCCAAGCCTCGCTTAGAGGAAGGCCTTTGTCTCTGTTTATGATGTTGTTACTGAGACTGATTTCAATGGCCTCTTTAACCAGCCGGTCCATATACCCATTCGTCTTGTCCAGGATCTTGGTCTGGTCGTAGAGCATTCTGTGATTTTGCTCGATGCTATGTTGTGCTACAGCAGACTTGTCTGGATAGAATAGTCTGGTACACCTATGATGTTCCTTGCATCTGTCTGCCACGGTGCGTCCAGTCTGGCGTCCAGTCTGGTGCGTCCATCCCGCACTCACAAGGAATGCTGTAGACTCCAGAAGACTTCAGGCCTGGAGTCTACAGCATTCCTTGTGAGTGCGGGATGGAATATATTGGCCAGACTGGACGCACCGTGGCAGACAGATGCAAGGAACATCATAGGTGTACCAGACTATTCTATCCGGACAAGTCTGCTGTAGCACAACATAGCATCGAGCAAAATCACAGAATGCTCTACGACCAGACCAAGATCCTGGACAAGACGAATGGGTATATGGACCGGCTGGTTAAAGAGGCCATTGAAATCAGTCTCAGTAACAACATCATAAACAGAGACAAAGGCCTTCCTCTAAGCGAGGCTTGGAAACCGGCCCTCAACATTTTAAAGAAGAGACCCACATAACCTGTGTTCCCCGTGACGTCCGTCTTTTTCGACTAGGCAAATTTTTCAAGAGAGTTTTACTGACGTTGCCATTGGCTGGAACCCACTAACTGCTCCGGCGTATATATACAGGCCTCTTCCGCCATCTCACCACTTTCCCAGAAGAAGGACTCAGAGATATGGAGTCCGAAAGCTCGCAGTTTATTAAACCATTGACTCGGCTATTAGCCTGTGAAGAACTGTTATATATTATTCGCCGAGAAAAATTCAAGTCTTTTAACTAAACTACCTCATTTACATAACATTAGAGTAACACATTTCTTAGCTGAAATAGGCCTGAAATAAGAAAAAGAAAGTATTAAATGACTTATATTATGAAATTCCAATTTTATTTCATCAACCATTACATGAAACTGACGGAAAAGAAAACAGACTATTACTATTACTATTGAATTTTGCACTATTTTTCAATTTTTCATAACTGCACTTTCAGTTACCATCAGCTTAAAATTACCATTATTTGCATTTTTTGCATCTGAGCAACTCACAGTACAGCAATATTCCATAATACGTCTGTTAAAAATGATAAAATATGCAAAAAAACATTTAATAAAATGAACATTACTTGCTCGTAGAGTTTATACATTGGCTGATATTAATAAAGATGAGAAATTGCTTTTTACTCAAAGTTCTGGATAATTTGCTCACATTGGTATCAATACCAATTTGAAGTTCATACTTCTTAACAAGAAGTCAGGCTGTTGAGATCACTACCACATAAAGACATATCAATTGATTTTGTTATGTTCTGAATTATTTCCTACCAGGCTTCTAAAATGAAGGGAGTACGTTCTCCTGCCTTGCTTTACATTAAAACCAATATTAAATCCTCATGCTTCTTCCCAGTAATAGAACTAAGTACCCACCCAGAGTAAAATTTACTTACCTGAACCAGTCCCATGAATACTCTGATAAAAACAACTGCTCTGTAATCCAACTGTGCAGAAAATGGCACAAGTAAATTAAGTAGGCCTGGAATGAGATTGCTCAAACCAAATACAAGTTTTGTTCCACATCGCTGCATAAGGGCTCCTGCAGGAATTTGCAGAACAACGTTGAACCAGGAATAACTTCCAAGAATTAAGTTTTGCTGTTTCTCATCCCAATCGAATCTCAGCTGCATAAAACATAAACAATCCACATTCACATGTTATACATCAACAAGCATCAGTAGAAAAGTAATTATTTCTATAAACTTAGCGTGAAGACATATTGAGCATTGATCGATCAGCAACAACCAACTGCCATCTACAGCAAGGTACTGAAGTGAATATAATTATTCAGAGTTTCTAGGCTTCCGGTCAGATGAACGGATTTAATAGGCCTGAGTTTTTTGCTGCTAATTGTTCTGAAGCCATCTTCAGGAGGAAGTGTACATTCTCCTGCCTTATTTTACATTAACCTTTCTCATACCAAACTGGATGCATTTGAACCCAAGTTGTTATTCTTTAATTAGGCCTACTGTACTGGCAGTGAGGGAAGTGAGGTGGTATGCACATGTTTGGAATACCAACACTGGTTTCAAAAGCGCAATCAGCACTGGTTTCAGTAGTCAAATAGCGTACCATCACTGAAAGTCAGTTGATCTTAAAAAAATTGTTAATGTTTCTATTATCTGTTTATAATAAAATTATTTTTCATGATCATTCACTGGTAGCCATTGCCAGTAGCCTATAGAAGGCTGTGACAAGTAACTGCTAGATCTGATGTTTTAAAAGTATTTTTCAGTAACAAAATATTGTACCTTTTATATTGATTAAATATGTCTCATTTAAAATATCGTTATTGAAATAAATTTAAAAAATGAATGAAAGGAATGTGCATATTATTGTTCCATTTACGTTCTGATGCATTACATTTTGCTGAATTCTTTTAATGAGGTAGATCAGTTTTTGCACTTTGTTATGTGGTATCTATCACACAAGGACCTCATGCAATCACTGTCGGGTGTATGGTAACATTTTGTTTTGCATATTTTGTGATGTACCCATGTAGCCATGCTTGTTAGCATATGTCATAGATCCTGGTTGGGCTTTGTGCATCCTCTCTCCAATATGGTATTGGTACAGTAAGATTCTAGTCATATCTCTTTCCTCTTCCAATGTCTTTCTTGTAGGTGGGAAGATGAGTTCATAGTAGATGGCAATGCTAATATTATTCTGAGATCATCAATCAGGAAGGATTCTTTAGCCAACTTGGCCAGTCTGGATGATGCAAATTTTGAAATACCAAGGGCACATTTAAGGAATCTTGCTTTTACTTTTTCTAGAGTAGCTTGGTCACTGTGGCTGAGCTTGTCCCATATTAATTCCACAGCGCAGCTGATTATTGGGACAATTTTGGGGTAGAAAAGAATCATGGCAGTGTCCGAAGAGAACCTGGTGATATTCTGTATTTTAAAAATAGCTTTTGTTGCAGCTGCAGCTGTGTCCTGTACATGTGATATCAGTTTTGGCTGTAATGTAATTCCGTGATATTTTAATGAGTTTAAAGTTTCAAATGGTTGCTGTTCATGCTTTATTGAGACTTTTGGGGTTAATTTTCCTCCTTTTCTAAAAACTATAAAACTGGTTTATGTCGAAGTTGTTTATTGCTGCTCATTCTATCAGCTCATCGAAGGCTCTCTGAATATCTTTGTTTTGGGAAACCAGCGCCATATTGTCCACATACATGATCAGAGTTGTTTCCTTTGAAGTTTGTTGGATCACTTCGGTGATGTCTGATGCTGTGACATTGAACAACAGTGGGCTGAGTGGATTGCCCTCGAGAAATAAATATCTGTCAATCGACAGTAGAAGAGGTTTGAGACTTCTGCGTTCCTGCTTGGCGGTCATCTATAAAGCAAGGGTTGGCTACTAATGAAGGAAGTTCATTAAAAACATTGCCGAGTGTATAGAACAGTTTCCTGTACATCACATAATAATTATGTATGATTTATTTTATTATTTTTTTATTATTTTTATTTTTTAAATTGAGGTATGATAGGGAACAGTCTTGCGGTAGCATACAGCCTCTGGATTTTTCCCACTTCCTTCATTCCGCCTTGAGACTGGTCATGATTGCCTGGCGGCACATCTACATAGAATTAAGCTACTGGACTCTCCACACTGCATAGTATGCAAGAACACAAATACATTAATGAACAAGGATCACTTGATGGTCTGTGCAGACCTTCAGAAGATTGTTGGGACACCATTCCAGATCGCTGAATATTATTGGGAAGCCCGCAAGCGAATGATGGCAAATCAAGAGCTCCAGAACATTTGAATACTACTACTACTCATTTAACTTCTCATAGGTTTTTCATGCATTGTTACAAATGTCAAATAGATATTGCTGAATATTATGATAAAACAAAAAATAAAAACAAAGTGGCATCGTTAATTAGGCATTTGAGAATAAGTTGAGTACATTGTACCCAGCTTCGTAAACTGTGTAAACAGTATTTTCTCTCTCTCTACTCCACACCACGTACTAATTATTGCTTTACTGTCTCAACAGTCCAACGTATATAGATAACTAATACTGAGACTAAGACAGTGAAGTCAACAAAAAGGAACATTGAAACTAGGTTGAAAGAAGATAAAAGACATTCAAAGAACTTTAAGACAAACATGTAAATCTGCAGTAGAAACACATTTTTGGCATGAAGAGCACGAAATAGAACAAGAAGACAGGCTACTAAATCAGTAGAAAGGATTCAAGAATTAACAGTCTTGTAAAAACTACTCATTGAAAAAACTTAGATTGCACAAGTAGAAGACAGTTTGATCAGAAGGTACATCAATCTGCCACCAGAGGGACCAAAAAGCATCCAGCGACTGAGATTAGCTAAGGAAGAGAGCAACAAGCAAGTTGTATGTAGCTGAGGACCATAATGGTGATAAAGAGGTAGCAGCCTTCATTAACATCCATGGGCATCGGCATGTTGACCATATGCCCCACAAATCTTGCCATTTGCCTCTGGTAGATAATGCAGCAGCCAGATGGTAGGCCTAGTCTCTTCAGGGATGCAGCACCATGGAGTTTAGCTTAGTTTGGTAATCTGCGCCATGGAGTTTAGTTTAGTTTGGTAATCTGTGAATGTTTTTAAGCTTGTTATGAGAATGATTACAACCAAGGAGGGATTAAGCTCTTTTGGTTCTTCCCAATTATAAAACCAGTACTCAGAGTATTAGTTGTAATATTTACTTACATGAACCAGTCCTGTGAGTGCACATTAAAACTAAATAGGCCTAGAATGAGATTGCTCAAACCAAATATAACTTCTGTTCACTTCTGTGCACATAGAACAACTTCTGTCTTTTTTGGTGTTGGAGAACTTGATTATTTCCACCACACAGTGTGAACGTCTTTTCCTGAGGTAGTGCATCTTCTCTGAATGTTTGCTGCAGCTTTTGATTCTGAGACATATAAGTAAAGAGAGAAATTTATTGCTCCTCTCATCCATCTCCATTTTTTGGTATGTGAAATGCAAGCAGTGCATTACTAGCAATTGATCAGTAGGATAGTGCTTCCACATGTGAACATTTTACAGGAGTTCCAGAATCGCCATCTACAGTACGTATAATAAGAGGGGAGCACTGTAAACATGATGTGCAGTAGACCGGGCCAGGTTCATTATGTGGGAGAACGATTTGAGGGGTGTACAGCTTAGTCTCACTGAGAATCTCATACGGGGCAGACTTTTCCTCGTGCAGACGGACAATAGCTTACAATTGTGACTTCCTAGACCACATGGCTGGGCGTTGGAATGTGCATGAGAAGCAATCCCCACTTATTTCTCCACCCTTCCCTTGCAACGCATGTAGTGCTCAGCTCTGATTGTATAAACTGTACTTTGTTTCAGTAGGCAACCCAAGTGATAACATCAGGGACGTTGCTATTGTTGTAACATCACATTAAGTAGAACTAGTTGCTTCCGATTCACTTCTTTTATTTAAAAGCTTTCTGGTGTTGCTAACACTATCAAAATGTAAGAGGAGAGTAATTTGGTACTATCATTTAGCTTTAATTGTTATAGCAATCTAATCACCATAAGGTATATTTATTATTAAGTGTTTAATTCATATACCATAGTATTATACCATTCCTAATGTTTATAATATCTGTGAATACTAATTCAGTACTGCATCACATGCACTCCGTAATACAGTACAATAATGATGATGATGATGATGATTGGTAATGATAGTGGTGATGATAATAATAATAATAAAAATAAAAATAATAATAATAATAATAATACTAGTATGTCTCTTCAGTTATGAATCACAAATCTGGAGATTAACTATTCGATAGTTGCTTTGACCTACATATCTGCAGCTATACTTTGTGTATGAATGTTTAGGGTAGCAGGCTTCTAACAAAGAAGTTTGAGTTTGAATCCCACTTGTGTCTGCAGTTTGTTTACGCAGTTCTGTACCCATTTCGAGGCATTTCAAGAAAAGCTAGTCTAAATGAAATACGTTTCCAGAATATTCCTTTTGAGTGTAAAAACACTGGTTCTCTCACACCAGGGCTTCATACGTACATTATTAATTCAGTGAGAATTCCTTTACGATCATCACAACCCATTGTGAAAACTCAATGTCATACTTGAAGAGCCACAACTCTTAACTGTTCAAATACAGTATAATACGTTTCTCCCCTGAAATTCTTATAAAATGCAAACAACAATACCAGCATGCCTTGCACATTCACGAGGTATAACTTCAAGAACACTATGTACATCTGAAATATTCAAGCTATAGACATGTAACTATCAAGGAAGTGACTGGAAAAAATTAGTCTTGATCAGTTCTTGTAGTTCCAAAAATAGCATGAAATGGTACAGAAATCATGATTTTTCTAAAGGTGATTTGGGTCTTAGGTTGCCATCAGTAAGACGTTCTTTTCATGAGGACCTTTCCGGCTTGAAGGTTAACTACCCTGGTTAGAGTTGAACTAATTCGCTGGGTGGAGTGAGTTAGCTTTTGAGAGATTGTCGTTATGAAACATATCTCATAAAATAAACTTTCATTAGTAATGAATGATAGGGCATTAAAATTGGGAACATAATTTTGACTTGCCTTATGTAATTTTTAAAATTACCTCATCTGTTGTCTCTGATTCTTGGATAGTGATGTTATCAACAGTTATCAGAAGGGTAGAACTATTAAAACATCCACTGGAAAGGGATGCATTGTTTATTCTTGAATGATGTTTTTTCACCATGGACACAATGCTGATATTTATATTTACCACCAACATGAAGCCAACCGTAAAACCTGTGAATATTAGGTACCATAGCACACTTCTAGCTGATGAATAGCCTGTGAAAAGTAATACACCACAACTGGTTAACTCAAGAGTTGCTTAAGATTTTCTTGTATCATATTATCATAGTGGGTTTTCCAAACCAGATACTTCTTCCTCCCTAATAATAGAGTATGGCAAGTCGAATAAATACGTATTTCATGTGAATTTCCTTTACATTCCAGGTGGTAAATTCTGTTACAGAGACTAAAATGGAAGGTGTTACATAAGTGACATGAATGTTGCACTCTCAATCAGATTTGAGAAACTACGGTATATTTATTTATTAAGTGCCAGAATGGTAATTTATGAGATTGTGTGGGGGACGGGAAAATGTTTGTCCATCTGTCTGTCCGTGTGTTGTACGTGCGAAAACTCAAATCAGATAACTCAACTCTTTAGCGGATTTTCATGAAACTTCATATATACATTTATAACGACCATGGGAAGAAGCCTATTTATATTGGACCAAATCAGTTGACCAGTGCTGGAGAAATGCCCAATTTAGTGCCTATTTTATGGTAATATATTAGAATGAATTTATCAAATGACAACATATTGTTTTACAGTGTTCATATATGGGTTTGAATGTTGCTTGTACAAATAACACTACTTAGACCATCAAACTTTAGACTATTGTTCTTCCTTAAGCCCTGCTTAATCAATTGATCTGGAGCTTAACTCGGAAATTGATTAAAAAACTAACTTATTTTTTGCATATCATAATTGTAATTATCACTGATTAAACAAAAGCATTCTGGCTCTTTGTTTGCCTGATTTTATTTTTATTTATATTTATTGCCAAGAACAGTAAAATTATACAAAAGTATAATGTCTGTATAGGCATACTGGTATCCAAAATTATAAACTTACAATATCACAAGACATATACAGTTGAGTCCCTTGCAAGAGTTGACCAATGACGTGGGTTTCTGTGTCGCGGCAGGCACAGCTTCAACTCCCGGGCAATCGGGTGAAATATCTACACTAATAAAGCTGTAATGATTTAGGTTTTCATATTTACAGTTAAAATTGCAATGAAAATAACGATGTACCGCATCATAAGATATGTTAGAAATGTTCTCCTTTTGCATACGCAGAACACTGGCGCCTTTTTTAGAAAATTTTCTTTCACGCGCGTAAGTTCAGCTTCCGAGATAGAGTTAATTTATTTTCTAATGTTCTAATGTGTGGGGTATTGACCTATACAATTTATTTTTCAAGTTCCCCATAAATAATAGTCTCATAGGCTATTGTTAGAAGAACTTAAAGACAGTATCAGAAGAGAAATTAACTCTATCTCGGAAGCTGAACTTACACGCGTGAAAGAAAATTCTCTAAAAAGGTGCCAGTGTCTCTTGTGTTGAGGTACATGGTTATTTCCATTGTAATTTTAACTTTAAATGTGAAAACCTGAATCATTACACCGATCGCGGCTTTATTAGCGTAGGTATTTCACCCGATCGCCCGGGAGTTGGAGCTGTGTCTGCAGCGACGCAGAAACCCACGTCATTGGCCAACTCTTGCATGGGACTCACTGTGCAACAACATGGTAAATATATTTATTGAACAACAGCTTTTAATTAATTAAGTGTGAAGTATGAAGTAGATACAGTATTAATTTGCAATTATATATCACAAGTGTTGCAGTACTAGAGAACTAAAAAAATCAACATAGAATAACTTTATTGTAGAGAATAGGTTCCTACGTTTTCCAAGTAGAGTACTCCTCTATACTATAAAAACAATTCTTAATCAGAAAAGTTTGTACAATATCATTTGAATTTCCAATAGAAACGACAGCTTACTATTTATGTTGACAGATATTGCTTTGAAAATATGTAGTGTTTTTAGTAGGAATAAAACTCTATTTCTATATCACTACAATGTCTAGTCTGGTAATTATGTATAGTAGAATTAAGGCAAAGCTGGTAATATTGTTTTTTTTTTGTGTGTGTGTAAGAGGCACTGGAAGATGTATGTAAGAATCAACTGATGTTGGATTAATTAAGAAACTGTACCCCCCCCTCTAAAAAGACAAATTGTTCATTTAACTATCACTTTTTCTTTAATACATATTTCACTTAATTATTTCTCCAGTGTTACCTTGAATTCAGTTTTTTCAATGATCATTATACTTTCCCTATACTTTGTATAAAGTAAACATGATACTTTACCTTCCATGCTGTATCATGTTATACTTATTCTGGTGGTTTCATTCGTGCCTACATTGAATAACTAATTAGAGAGTTAGGCAATATACCTTGCCTTCAGCAGATTACAAATCTAAAAATTTATAATTGCAGGTAGATTGCAATTGTACTTTGAAATTTGCATTGGATTTGCACATTGCATTTTGCATTTGAAATGTAAATTAAACACTAGATAAAAGTACTATTTTCAATTCAGTTTACTTCACTTCTTTCTTTGTAAGTGCATTATGACACAATGTCTCAACAATTTCTATTGACATTGGCTTACTTTATCTTCTTCATTCTCTTAAAGTAATTCTACCATTGTGTATATGAGTAAAATGCATTCTTGTAGACTGAATCCAATATGTATTTCTTTTTAAAGAAATGTTCTTTCCATTTAACACAACCTTTATGTCATTAAATATGTCACTCTTGGAAGGCTACTTCTGAAAATTAGCAATGTTAAACCAATACATAAAAAAGGCTCAAAAACTAAATTAGGAAATTACAGGCCAATATCTGTACTTTCAGTCTTTGCAAAAGTTATAGAGAAAGTAGTTCATAATAAAATTACATCCTTCATTACTAAACATAACATCATATCCAATGCACAAAGAGGGTTTAAAGAAATGGAAATCAACCATCACAGCATTACAAAAAGTTATCCAAGACTTTAACATGTGATTTTGTTTTAAAGAAATGGATTGTATTATTTTACAAGTCACCCATGTATGTAAGCCACATTCCAATCTAGAGACAATAAATTTGGGAAAACATTTTTTCTGAATTTCTGAGAACTGGGCAAAATACAGGTTTGGTATCATGCAACAGTGTTAGCAACATTGTAAATTCCAGCATTAACCGAACCTAGTGATTCACCCATAACCAGGGCCCGGAAGTTTATGGGAGGGAAAAAATCGTATTTTTAATAATGCAATTTATTACATGCTAGTCTTAAAATGTGTACAAGACATGAACTGGTAGGCCTACTAAAATAGTCTACTCAATTTTTTTCAACACTAAGAGAAGAAAAAATAGCACTCATAAACAAACATTACACCATACCTATAAAATATAATGCGTCATATTTGAATGTTCATTTAACTCTAGATAACAGGAAGCTCCCTTACATTGCTATCTGCCTAATCTTACTGGAGTATGACATAATCTTCCCAGTGCATTCCGTTTTATGTAACAGTATAGCCAGTGATGGGAAGTAATTGAGTAAAAGTAATTGGATTACAGTAACGATTCCTTTTTTGGTTCCATTTACTTGTAATCGTTACTTTTTAAAAATTGTAATTTTTACTGGTAATTTACTTCTGAAAATAAAATTGTAATCGTTACTTTTGAGTAATCGTTACATTTTAGTAATCGAAAAGTATCGAATTGAGAATTTGACAATGTTGCTTTTTTCTACTCGCTGGCAGTCGCTGCAGCGCTGGTGAATTTTGCGTTCTTTTTAAAGCGAACATAAAGCGCATTACAGCTGTTGCAGCATCGCTGTAAGGTCGCTGCAGCGGTGGTGAAGCGAAGTCAGATCTGGCTTTACGGGTTTTGCTGCATGGGCTATCAGCCGTTCTTTTTTACACTACTTTGCTGCGGCGAAACTGTAGCGATTTAAAGCAGTGACGCGACATTCGACATGGCAAGTCAGCATTTCTGCGGAAAAACGTGGCGACGCGACATCAGCTGAGATGAGCGGAAGTCGAAAGTATTTTGTGTGTGTGTGTTTTTTTTTAAATGGCGACCACAGTCAGAGCAATTTACGGGGAGCGATACTACATTTAATTAGATTTCTGTATGGTTTCCATTTATTTCAAGACGTGTTCAAGAAATTAAAATTGCTGTTCTCAGCCTATAAAATTTATTTATATCCCTTTCTTTGAAAGGAAGGTTATGTGTTCCACATTATAAAACTAAGCTCAAACTAACCTCAACTTCAAAGTTAATTACCGAGCATTAGAGGCTCTGTTGAAAATACTGCTTCTGGCATTGAAAATTCATTTATGCTGTATGAGGACCAGTGATTTACATTCACATATAATTCTGATAGTAGGATTCTGGATCCCGGTATTGGTCTTTTTCTAATTTGATCAAATCTAATCTATTGTGATACTGCAATATTACGCCGCGTGTTGCGGGGTTTCACAATTGTAAATGTCACTTTATGGGTTTTGCTACATGAACTGTCATGGCCTTCTTTTTAACCCCAGTGAAGCTGAAGCGATTTACAGATTCAGTTTAAAAAAGAACAAAAAATGCACCCTATATTTGTTTTTTTCTCAAAACTTTTTCAGTTAAAATGTTTTCAGTAAGAACATTTCTTATTTAAGTATATTTTGAAATGTTCTTCTCATTCTCAATTGCTATAGGCTAACGTCGTCACAACTAATATCCAGGTTAGAGGTAATATTAACAAAACTTACTCAATGTGTATGGAAATATTGGTATTGATCTGTTTTGTTTGTTTGGTCATTAATATTTTAGACTTTGTAACGTCCCGAGGAACTTTATTAGCTGAATGGCCCAATAGTTTCTGCCCTTGTGCCCCCCCCCCCCAAAAAAAAATAAAAATAAAAATTAGGTACCGGTACTGCCATTTTGTAAAGTAATTGTAATTATAATTTTACTGATTACTATTTTGTGCCCCCCAAAAAAGAAGGAATTTTTAGGTACTGCCATTTTGTAAAGTAATTGTAATTGTAATTTTACTGATTACTTTTTCAAAAAGTAATTTGTAATTGTAATTAAGTAAAATTTTTCTCAAGTAATTGTAATTCAGCCCAATTACTATTTTTTTGTAGTTTTCCCATCACTGAGTATAGCATATAACATTGTATCATTTCTGCTCTGTTATTCCTAAGATCTCTTTCCAGTTTCTTCCTCTTCTTTCTAATATCAGTAGCATACATTTTAATGGCCTTTCCATCTTCATGTTTAACATAACAATATTTGGTGCAGCAGCTGGCAGAAAAACATATAGGAATAGTCCCTTCTTAATTTTTACATATAAAAGAAGCATCAGAAGTAGGTATTCATTTGACTCACTTCAACAAAAGGTATACAGAACAAGATTCCTTAAAAATACTCATTAACAATGACTCCATCAAGGAAGTAGCGGCTACAAAATTTCTTGGTATGTGGATAGATACGGGCCTCACCTGGGATGACCACATAAGCAAATTAGTAATCAATCTGTGCCAGACCTGCTATGCAATACGTGTTCTTAGTAAGATCGCTAATCTTGAAACTTGAAGAACTGTGTAATTTGGGTACGTTTATGCAAAAATTGCATATGGAATTCCACTCTGGGGTTCAGCAAGCAAAGCAAATTAACTAAGCATTATAGAACACACTACAACAACGACAACATAATGTTAAGTTGACCATGCACCATATAACACATCACTACCAAAAAATTGAATTCTCCAAAACTACAAGATTGTAACACTTGAAATTGCTTTTTCTAAACATGTGGCTTACACCACTATTGTGCTGACCCTGTCAATTCTTCTAAATCTGCTAGGTTAAAAGAATATATATAGAAATCACAGCCTAGAGACAAATATATTTATTAATTTACTGCAGTTGCCATACAAAATCAAAAGTTAATAACTGATGCTGGTTCAGTGCTGATCCAGGTACCACAGGTTAAATGCTCTTTTTCATTTTTTACACTCAAAGGAATTTTCATTTTCAGGAATCTTAGAAACTATTTTTTCAAGTTCGCAGTTCTGCTTCTCGTCTGAGTATGAATTCCATTCTTGAAGTTCTGATGTTCCAAATAATTGATACAAAATTCCTGGTACCAGTACCATGATTGCAGTTATGATGAATACCAAAGACCATTGCCCAACAGTTTGCTGGAAAAATATTAATCATTTGATAGTTTAGTTATAATAATCACCCCTTTAGAGAATATTTTCAAGGCCACATTATAAAAAGTATTTAGACTGTAATGCAATAAGAGTATGGGAAGAAAACACATTCCGGTAATGATACAGAGTAACTACCTCCATTGTCTGAGACATCACTGTCATTGGATCACTCGATTTACCAATTCTAATCCATAAAATCTTGTGCAGAAAGTGTATTTCATTCTATGGAATCTACATATGACATTCCTTTCTGCACCATATTTCTTTCTTTATTTGATGAGCATAATTTTATTTTATTAATAGGCTTGCTGATGGTAGTATTAATAATACTGAAAACAATACAATAATATTGATTATAATAATTCATTTATCTAAAATTAGGCATCCTCAGTGGCTGAGTGGTTAGAGTGCATGCCATTGAACCAAGATTAATTGATTCGGTACCAACTGGGATTCCATTGTTTTTAGGCAAAGAAACTTATAGCATGTTTTTCCTAAGAAGGGAAGTAAGTAGTCCAATTGTGTAGTTCTACAGCATACAGTATAATGAAAGGACATTCCAGGGCAAAAATTGTTGTTGTCATACCAACCTTCTTTCATTCTTTGCTTCTTTTCTGAATATGCTATACATTATGGGCTAACCACTCATCACTATAGGTAATGGGGGAATAATGGAGTTACAGAACCACCTTAGGTAAAGAGGTATCATTACAGGCCTCTGGAAAGTGACTTACATTAAACTGTATTGCCTGCTCATATGTACATGTGGAATATTCTTGATCTATTTTAATTATTTTTTGTATAATCATTACAGATACTTACATTTTGATATGTTAGCACACCAACTATAATTGGCGATAAAAACAAAGGAATTGCAGCAATGGTGTTTGTAATTCCCGATAATAAACCTGTAATTATTAAAATATACTGTAGTAATGCAGCTTATGCTAACTTAATTTAATATCTAAAATAAATCATTTCTTGTGTTTCCTACTTATTTTTCCAATTTTGAGTTACAGTATTCCTTTACTAGAGATTAGATTCCAAAAATAATGTTTACCACTGGTACATAGATCTTGAAGTATGAATAATACTCTTTCTTTTCTTCGGAGAAACTTCATGAACGGTGATAAAGGGGGAAGGGCCTGAAGGTTTACATGTGCAAAATTTCATTAAGATCAGACTAAAACTGTAAAAAAAGTAAATGATCAGAAAATGCTATTTGATGGAACATGTAAGCACAATCCCACACTAGCATACCTGCGTAATTTGGAGCAATGTCAATAGTAGCAACTGTGGCTCCAGAAGTCATTATTCCACTAAGCCCTGTAGCAAGCATGAAGCATGCAATTGCTGCAACTGAGTTACATCCAGAAAAGGCTAAACCAAGTACAAGGATACCTTGTCCTATTAAACCTTAAAAATAAAATACATTATGTATTAATATTGTTAACATAAATGGCAGAGTGTACATGAATGAAATCAAAGATAAAAACTCACTTATGCCTGTTGCCACTTTTCGAACATTTGTTCTTGTCATGACATCGTTTTTTAGAAAGTAGTCTGCTATATATGAAATTGTAAGGGCTAATACTACAGTTAATAGGTGTGGAACTCCTGAAAGAATGCCAGCCTGAAAAAAAAATTAAGTACTTGTAATTATGTTGGTCTTACCACCAAGCAATTTTCAGCTGTTTCTTCATTTGAAGAAATTGTTTGATAAAAAATATTTCAACAATGATATTGTGGAACAAGAAGTGCACACTTTGCTTTCATCCCAGACAGCATCATTCTTTGACAAAGCCATACAAAACCTTGATCCGCGTTATGAGAAGTGCCTCAATAAGGGCTGAGACTATGAAGAAGTAATGTAAGATGTAAGGAAAGACAATAAAATATTTGGAAAATAACGTTCAGTTTTGTTAAAAAAAATATTGAAACATTAAAAACATGCTTTGTATGCACACACACATTCAGTGTAAGCGCAAAGTGTTGACCCACTTTATTTTCAACACTATGCTTGGTTCAGATGTATCTTCTACTTCCTCAGGCTGGTTGGTCTGTACATATTGTAAGGTCAATTAAAATCTTCTTGTGATCTGAAGATTATTTTATCAATCTGCCTGCAGCTACCATAATCTTCTAAACCATGGATTTCTTGAAATGTGTTAAAGTCCTTTTTCTAAGTGGCTTTTTCTTATGTTGGATCAAATCTCACTGTGCCTAGATATTTGTAATTTTTCACCATACTGTCAGGATACCAAGACATGTCCAGATTATTTGATCAAGTACTACCACATCTGCTACAGTAGCTTCCATGTTGGGAACTATTAGGAACGGCTCTAACTGGATAAAAAAACCACTGTGAAATTCAATGCGTCTATGTACTGACTGGATAAACCTTTTGTTTTTCAATACTACAGTGCGTCTCAGTCAGATTGCACCCGCCGCACCGCGCGTTGAATTCCCCCAGACGATGCTCCTATCCCCGGTATGTGGCAAAGGAACTGCCCGGCAGTTGACTGACTTCGTCCTATTATTTCTGTCCGTCAGTCTGCCTCTGTGTTTGTACGCATGATAACTTAAATATGCTTTATCAGATTTTCATTTTATGATAGAGATAAACCCAATAACGGAAGAGCAATTAATGCGTGTTAATCGGAATTTGCTATCACGATGCCAAAAATGTGTGCTTCTCCTATAATAAGGTAGGTGCCTATTTTCGTTATTTTCAAACGTATTTAATTTATTTTCATTGTCGAGCACGGACGAAGTCAGTCAACTGCCAGGCAGTTCCTTAGCCGCATACCGGGGATAGGAGCATCATCTGGGGGGAACCCAACGCATGGCGCGGTGGGTGCAATCTGACTGAGACGCACTGTAGATGTTAACAGGTGTATAGTCTGTATAAACAAGCACTCCTTTATCCTTGCAAGCGAATGAGCTCCAGTATTCAAATTCATTTTGTCTTAATGTAGTTTAATTTGCCAAACATTCTCTGCAGTCATTTTTTCTATCTGTTTGTTGCTGAAAGATGGAGTGTCTGTAAACATTTAACTGTACAAGTCATTAGCTCTTATGGATGATTACTTGATTACTGTTTGGATTAACAGTCTTCAGCTACCTCTGATCGATATTTATATGTTGCAAATGGAATGTCCATCCGGATTGAAATAAACTCATGCCTCTGGATTCTTTTCACTCTGTGTCATACTATGAAGAGCGTATGTAGAGATTGTAACATCTATAATGTTTGAGGTGGTATTGCAGTATAGACCCAACACTGCCTATTAACAAGACTGCATTAAATTGCAAAATTAATTGAAGGTGGTTCAATTGCCTTAGCAACAATAGCAATGTAACACATCAATTTGTCAATTGCTTTGATTTCATTAACCTGATCTACTTGATTCATTTGTTTATAACATTACGACACGCTGAATTCTGATTCTTTTGGATATGTGGAAAGAAGGGGATAATGAAGGCACACCTGAATGGGAAAACATTGAATGATTTGAACAAAACTCACTATGCGGGGGTTCTTTTGGGCTAGAGAATTTGAATATGAGGTTTTTTCCCCAGGCAGCGCACTTTAATTGTGAAATGCCAGGTTTTTAGCTTTTTAATTATCAATCGCTTTGATTGTTTAAGCATGATTTGGATAAGAGAATGAATCTGTGATTTGTTTTAATAAATTCATTTCAAATCTGTATCCCCATAAGGCAGCATAAGATTCGTTTTATTCATTTAATAATTTATATTTACTACTTAAAACATAATTAAGGATAAAATTATGTAATTCATGCAATTTGTGTAAAAACAATATCTGAGTTAATAAATATGTTTTAATTATTTTTCTGTTAAATAAATTATTTAAATAAAACATATAGCAATTGAAGAGCATTTTTTCAAAAGCCGATATCTACATGGATGGCTCAGTGCCAGAGGTGACTAAGTGCCATCAAGAAAAGTGCTAATATTTGTGTGCATTGACCAGCAAAGATCATATTCTATCTAAGCCAAACATGACAAACAGCTTTGCTGTATCAGTTACAGACACAGAATTGGCTGCTAGTCATGTTTGGGGTAGATAAAATACGATCTTTGTTGGTCAATACACACAAATATTAGCACTTTTCTTGACGGCACTTAGTCACCTCTGGCACTGAGCCATCCATGTAGATATCAGCTTTTGAAAAAACGCTCTTCAATTGAGTAAATGATCACAAGTGAAACCACAGGTTACCTGCTAGTTTTAAATAAAGGTATTAGTTCAAGAAACAAATTTTTAATTAATATTGCTACTCACCATTCTTATATTCCAGCCATGTATTAGTTTGAAATATGTTGGAGCTTGAATTACGAGAGTTATGAAAGCCCATAAGTATCCTATTTTTGCCAGAGTAATTATCCAAACAGGTCTTGAAAAAAGTATTTTTTTCCAGGGTATTTTCATCTAATGCAAATTAAAGAAACAAATGAGCTGTTTGCTTTTCACAAGTTGTCATCGGGAGTCAGAATGCCCTATCCCATTGATGTTAAATTTCAAGATTTCTGTTCCTTTTTCTCTGGTGCTACTAATCATAGGGAGATGAAATTACACATACAGTTTTATCTAGGTTTAATAAATAAATAGATGTGATCTTTCACAGACAATTAATTAAATTTCCGTTACTGATTAAAAGTTATTTTTATTGTTTATTTATTGAAAACGCAATACTAAATATTATATTAATTTCATTATGAGCTTTAACAGTTTTAAAATACAATCACTAGATCAGTTATATTTTATAAAGTCAGAAATAAAATATTTCTTCTATTAATTTTTTTCTACATACAATTTTTTTTACAAAAATTATTAAAAATTGTGTTATAAATTTTCTTCCAGGGCTTATAGAAGAAAAGCCTTCTTCTAAATGTAGTTAACTATATTTTGAACACATGGTGTAAGGTGTAAGTTTGAATAATCTATATTTAGCAGAAGCCAAGAAAAAGGAACATGATTATGGAAAATAATAAGTTTACAGAAAAACGGGTTTACAGTTAATATGTATACTGTAACAAGGTAACACGTACAAGCCTTTATTCTTTTTTACAAAATGTGAAATATGTGTGCGATATATTTTACATACAGTGAATTTTGATAGAGCTCTCTCTGTAATAAGTTTGACTATAATATGAGCTCATTCACACTGTCTTCTAATATTCAAACCCGTTTCAATGAGAAGATAATAACAATTTTTATTTAAAAAAATTAAATTTGAGATAATTGAATAATTTAGACCCTAATCATTTTAAAGCCTAAATTTGCAGGTTTTGTATGCAATGAAAAGTAGAAAATCAACAATTTCAATATTTATGGCCATTCTGACTCCCCTTAAACGCACAATACCAGACAATCAATAATGGCATTGTATGAGGGGCATACTGAAAGTTGTGAGCAACATTTTTTCACAACCTTAATCTTTATTTGTAAGTGAAACCAAGTATATCATCTCAATCTACAGACCTTTCTTTCACTTGCTGAAAGCTGACATCAGCTGACGATGGCCACAATGGTGGCAGAAACAAAATTGTCCTGTTAAGAAGTTAAAACTTTAGTGAAGCATGTATGTCAGTTTAATTGGATTTTGTGTAGCACATGTCCTTGTAAATTAGGTTGTGACAGAGCCCAATTTGCGGTATTTGAAAAGAGCACTAGAAAAATCAAGTTAAAAATTCATTCCATGTTAATTCCTTGGAGGAAGTTTTTGTGTCTGTCTGACCCATACATGACCTAAAATTATTGTTTTTTTTTTTTAATATTTATTTTGTGCATACACCCTAACACTAAAACTTAGAGAAGTCAGGTTTGAAGAAAATCGTTTTAAAAATAGTTATGAATAAAAATCTTTGCTGTAATAAGTTCATGGAAAAGAATCATGGAAATAATTCACACATATAAAAAGTTCCTTGAAAAAAGAAGACAAATTGACAATTGACATAGAAACTAAATATAGAATGCATAACAATTTTAAAGTGATGCTTATAACAACCATTTTCAGTTAGTGTGTTCAAAGTAATGACATGCCACATCAAGATGATGGCAGCCAGAAAAGGAAGGGGCTTTTTTTGGGGGGGGGGTGTAATTTTGAGATTATAAGTCTACATTAAAGTAGGAGTCCGGTCCAATATACTCCATTCTTTGATTAGGGGGAAAACGAGCTGTGTCACCCATAAATGAAGTGTAAAGAAATGCCATCCAACAAAAGAAAGAGCTCAGTTCATATCAGTCACTAAAACAAAGAGCTGAGTCTAAAGTGATTTAATTTAGAGTGCCAAGAAGGAGAGCCGAAAATACACTGAGAAGAAAGTTACTTTCATGGACTTTGGTCTGAAACTACTAATTCTAAACAGTTAAACTAAAAATGCATAATAGTTACAGTATTTATGATACGAGGATGAAAAGAAAGATTTTATTTTTCAAGTAGGTATGTTTGTGAAACAAGCCTGTAAGGGCAAGTCAGCCATGCTGCAGCTCACTGACAGCTGACAGCTGATTTTCTCATACACTATTGCCAACATAATGGCAATGCTTTTCACCCACCAAATATGACGATTTTAGCAATCACCATGAGAAATTTTACATTTAACAAGGCAAATTTTCAATTTTAATATTCATAAGCAAATATTTATAACTAATAGATTATTTTACATGTGAGTGATATATATAATTTTATGCTGCTCAGAGGTGTAGTCTCCTCTTTTTAATACATGTCATCTACCGTTAAAAGTGCTTCTTTTACCTTTGACTGTCTATAAATGAACCTTCTGGAATGACTCATGCAATTGCAACTGTATAGCACAGGGTTTAATAAACATGATATGGCAATATCCTTACAGAGAAAATATATGTTTGGTTAATCCTTGTACTTGAATAAACCAATGTTTTTGAACTGAATCTTCAAAAATTAAGTAGTTAAGGATGTGATCCATAGCCAAGTTACAGAATGGCAGTGATAATGGTGAGCTTTTCATTATGGACTTAGTTTTTTATTGCTAAGTTCAATATGAGTCTTAATACTAACCTTCTTTGTAGATACTGAACTTCCTAAGCTCTTCAATATGTATTTCTTTTCAGAAGCTGAGATTCTTGGATGTTGGGATGGGGTCTCATACACTAGCAAGCACCAGGCTATGAACCATACTACACCGATGACTCCTGTGATGTAAAACACAGCTGGCCAGTCCAACCAACTGATAATCAATCCACATAGTGGGTAAGTTAAAGCAATTCCTACAAAACTACCTGTAAGTGATATAAAAGTGCAGATACATTTCTTCAGTACATTTCAGTTGCTCTATCAGTGAAGCGTCAGGCGATTTCACAGGAATATTTCTAAAGGGCACAGCATGTATTCCAGTTTCTTGCTCCATTTGCTTCAACAAATTTTATGTTGAATTAGAGTTATGGCTGGAAGCCTTATCTAAGTGGACCTATACTTTATTAGCTTCTGTGCCTTAGAGAGCTGGGATCTCACTGCAATAAATTGGTGTCAGAATATTCTCCTGATAATATTTAAAAAAGGCTCGTACAGAAGTTTTTACAAGCTTATGATTCTAAACTTTATTTTGGTTATGTAGGCCTACTTGTAACAAACCATTTCCTTAAGATTTTTGTATGTTCTTGATTTTTTCAAATTATCATATTTTTCTATTGATATTCCTCAGGAGTAATTGAAGGTATATATTCTAAAATAAAAATTATCAATTCAGTGGATAATTAGACTTACCCATGCTTGCAGTCACAAATTTGCTTCTGTCATTTGGTGGAATCCATTTAGCAATTAAATTTGCTGAAGCAGGCCATTTCAAATTCTAGAACAAGTTGAGTCATTCTTAATTGTAATATGATATCAGGTGAATCCTATAATATGAAGTATGGATGGTTGTTTCCAATCTCTGGAGATGAATTTCAAAGCTCAGTAGCATTAGAAAATTTGTACTGCCACTAGCTGCAATGATGTTCAGTGTGGCACTGTGTACCCAAGGTATCACCCAAGCTTCCACTGCAGAAGACCTGAACGCAGATTATTATTCATGTCAATCTGTGGTCACTTTTCCTTACAGCTTTCCAAAGCCATGTATTGAGCATGGTCTTCTGGATTCCAGGGCCCTTTTAAGAAGACCAAATGCACAATAATCTATCAGTGAAGCATCAGGCGATTTCACAGGAATATTTCTAAAGGGCACTGCATGTATTCTAGTTTCTTACTCCATTTGCTTCAACAATTTTACGTTGAGTTACAGATATGACTGGAAGCCTTATCTAGGTGGACGTCATTAGCTTCTGTGCCATAGAGAGCTGGGATCTTACTGCAATAAATAGGTGTCAGAATATTCTCCTGATAATATTTAGAGTTAACTTTTGCTTTCTTTGCAACTCGGTGACTGGTTAACTTCCCATTGTAGCAGTATCCTGTTATTGCCATGAAGCCCTTTGAAAAACATTCTCTGCATTCTGCATATCAGATTTGAAAATTATTTTTACCTCTTGACTCTTTGAGTATCTGGTTCCTATTAGAGATGAGAGCCTTAATCTTCTTTATCATCACAGGAGTGCGACTTGTAGCTGGTCATGGATGTGCCTGTTTTTTCCCTTCAGGAATTAGTCCCAATCGAACTTCACCAATTTTATTTAACATGCAGCAGATACCATTCTTAGAAACACAGAAACCACGTTTCTTCCAGGCTTCTATTATTGCTGAGTAGCTGTAGCATCGGAAGGGGCTGTAATTTAGCCCTCCCAGAAATGATCTATTTTCTTGGGAATGCTTGCAGTAAGACACCTGTCAACACTATGTCCGGTTACACTTGACTAATACTATCTGCCCAGGTGCAAAAGCTGTCTTTTATCTATGTTGTCACTATCACAATTCAAAATCATCCCCAGAGATCGGAAACAACCCTCCATATAAGCAAGTAAATTTACTGTAGCAGTTTGTTTCAAATCCTAGAACAAGTTGAGTTTTTCTTAATTGGGAGATTGTAATATGATGACGGGTGTGTCCTATAATGTGAAGTATAAGCAAGTAAATTTACTGTAGTAGTCCATTTCAATTCCTATAACAGTTGAGCCTTTGGGAAGATTGTAGACTAGATTAGATTAGATTAGAGTTTTATTTAATCCAGCTGAACATATCCATGTTATGGAATTCGTCAAGAGAATGTAAACAAAAGTGTAAAGTCTAGATTTATAGTTCTAAAGCAAACTTCCAAACAATATTAAATTAAACACAAGAGTTACTACATTAATAATAGATAAAATATTTAGAATTAAATTTTTATCAACACTTGGCTTAATGAAATAAATAGAAGTTTAATATCATTCCTTATATCTATTGAGTGATTCTGATATGAAAAAAGTAGTATTGTATATCACCAAGAAAACTAGCCCAAGCAACCCCTAGCTAGAGTCAACCAGAGGTGTACAGAAATTCACTTTTAGCTTGCCCATGCCTGCTTGAACGGTAAGCAAGTAAGTTGCGAGCATCGCAGCAAGCATGAAGACAGGCAGGCTTCTTTAGACCCGAATGGGTTGGGTTGAACCCAATTCATGCAAGTCTGAAAAAGCTTGCAACATTCCGATGAGCTAATCATCAGTCATTTAGTCTCTAAGTGTGGGTAGCTCCTTCTTACTTTTTTACAAGATAAGACATTTTTCGCCTTAGATAAAAAGGGGTGGGATATAGTACTGCACATTATTGTTATTATTAATTAAAAGTATATGGAAAGTTGATCATCGTCTTCATCGTTGGATCTATTAGCCCATTCCGTCTCACAATTGTTCACGCCATCTTTTTTGTGGTCGGCCTACATTTCTTCTTCCTCTTGGTATATAATACAAAGCAGCTTTTACTATTCTGGTATTTGGCATTCGAAGGATGTGTTCTCTCCAATTCATTCTGTATTTTTCTATTAATGTAACAACTGGAAAGTTGATATGGGGGGGGGGGGGGTATTCTCGAAACATCTTTATGCTTTGATTGATTTTTACTAACTTTGCACTTCGACACTCTAAAATAAATTATATAAATTGAAATTCAAAGAAAACATCCCCTTCCTTTATTATCAAAACCTGTCCCAGTGTTTTCCCTATTAAAATCTACTTACTGGTACTCTGACCATTGTACTCCAAATTTTACACCCGGAGAATGTAGAACCAGGATGAATTTGTAGGCGACAATAATACTCGAACAATCCCCCCTGATTTATTTTCAACCCCTATTATAAGATCTCTATACAATTCTACATTTTTTTACGAATTTTTACCAAACTGCACACACAGAGCTTTAGAACCAGGAGAAAATATAATCATACTGAAACAATGAACCCCTTACTTATTTTCAGCCCTTATTAGTCCTAAGTAATCTCTAAAAATGTGCATTTTTTGACAGATTTTACACACAGACCCCGTAAAAATTTAAAAGTTCTAAGAAATGATATACAAATCTATATTCTTTTACCGACTTTTACTGTATTTTAGAACCGGAAGAAAATTCTACATAACTTTAATATTAAAACAATCCACCCCTCTCCCCATATTAGGTTATCTCTGTACGAATCTAAGTTACAGTAGAGTCCCGCTATTCCGAACCCCGCTATTCCGAAAATCTGCCTATTCTGAATCATTTTTAATCACTACTAAACACAAAAGATAACTAATTTACACACACTTAAGAAGTAAAGTTAGTGTTTTTTTTTTCTGACGAAAGAGCACTGAATCGACTTGATGCAATGTTCCGCCTTCGCCGCATGAATATAACATCATTTGGTGTTTTTGGAGCATGTTGTTCAACGTAGCATAAGCCGAAGTCAAGAGAATTTGCTGCGTCTGTGTGTGATATGAGTTCAATTTGAGCGTTCACCTCCTCCTCGCTTTCCTCCAAGTCGAAATCTGCCTATTCCGAATTCCCGCTAAACCGAACAGCGTTCGGTCCCAATTAGCTCGGAATAGTGGGACTCTACTGTATTTGGTTAATTTTTAACCGGTTTTACACACAGACTCTGTAGAACCAACAGAAATTCCTAGGCAACCTTAATATATGAACTATCCTTCTCTTAACTGTATTCAACGCCTATTATATGATCTGAATACAAACCTAAATTCATAGACTTTTTTTTACGAAATCTTACACACATATGGACCTGTAGAAAAATGAAAAATTTTAGGCAAAATTATTATTGGAACAGACCACTCCTTATGTGTTTTTAACATGCCATTTTATTTGTATGCAAATCTACATTCTCGGCCAATTTTTATCAAATTTTGCACACAGACTCTGCTCAGCCAGGAAGAAATTCGGGAAAACATTAATATTCGAACATATTACTCTATACTTGTTTTCTGCCACTATTATCTATGCAAATATATATTTTGTGACAGATTTTTACCAAGTTTACACACATCATGTGTAAACAGTAAAAAATTCTAAGCAACATTAAAATTCGAACTTCAAGGCTTTTCTGTATTCAACCTCATTATAATAACATAACATCTATAAAAAACTAGCTTAAAAAACCCGGCGTCGCCCGGGTTTTGTATTTTGTAATTGGAAATTAGCTTATGAAGGATTTTCAATTTTAAATTCTAGGTCCTTATATAGGCATTTATAATTTGAAATAGGAAGAACGACTTATTACACTCAAACTATTCCCTCAGAAAACGCTTGATATAGTTTTTTATGGCTCATAGAGGATCTAGAATTTTGCATCCCATCGCTTGTACACAGCAAGCCTGGTAGAGGTTTAAATAAGAAGAAACAGAAATTCCTGTAACATAAAATTGTAATATCGAGGCAGGAAATTTCCCACTCTTATGTTACCATAAAGCCTTCATACTTTTCTCTCCAAAAACCTGCGATATAATATAATAATATACACATTACCATACCTCGTTTTGTTTTCTCTATGTCCAGGGTAGAGAAAGTTATGTGATTCCATTATTTTAGTGGATTTCATTCTGTAATATTTATTTATAACATGAATTATTTTGATAACTTCTCTTATTTGTCAAAAGTGCATTTCAATTGTTTTTTCCAAGCCCACCTGATACCATTTGGCAACAATATATTCTGTGCTTTTGGAATTGATAATTCTATGTAAAAAGGGATTAAGTATTTTCAAAAACATTTAATTTTTGGCATTTACAATCAGAATTTTTCAAAATCCTTTCTTAGTGAGCACCTACATTATGAAACGAAGGTACTGTCAAAATTCCAAGTCTCTACCTGTTATAGTTTAGGCTGTACGTTGATTCCTGTCATTCAGTCAATCAGTCAGTCAGTCATTCATTCAGTCAGTCAGGACAAAGCCTTTTATATATATAGAGATTGACTATTTTTTTACCAATGTTTACAAAATTTTACCCACCGATAATCGAGAACCAGGAAAATTTATCATTGTAAACATTCAGACATACCCTTCTCATTTCAACATATCTGTATGCTTTCCTTTTTATCCCCTATTTGTATGTCCTTGATAACAATCTGAATCCTTTGGACGATATTTACAAAAGCTTACACATAGGCCTCTACAACCATAAAACAATCTAGGTGAGATTATAATGCTACAAAAAACACTAAGTTATATTCATCCTCTATAAGATTGGATTCAAATTTTGAGAACAGATGCTCTAAATACATGTGAACCTACCTACCTACGCCAAGTTCAAGTGAGTTTAAAGTAAGTAAAAGGAGAATGAAAAAGTCTGCAGTACAATAAGTTCCTTTACCAGCATACTTCTGTCTAGTTGCTCGTCAGACATAGCAGTTTCTCTAGGTCCCGCCAAACCCATTAGGTTTTCGAAGGCTTGTGACTCATAGTGATGATATTTCAGGCAGCATCAGCAATGCACTTGCCAAGCAAGTTAAATGCTCTGGTTGGTTACAGAGTTACAAGGGACAAGCAAGCTAAAATCAGAATATAAAGGCCTACACCTCTGGAGTCAACCAAGCTGCACTCTGAATGGCTGAGCCAGTTCCACCTGCTTCACGACCCAGTCTTCAAAATTATTCAACCCTACTTAAATCCATTAATATTTTAATTTATATATATATATATACAGTGAACGTTGCCTAATGTAATCGCGGTTAATGTTATCAATTGGTGTAATATTATCATTTTTATGAAGTCCTGTATGGATTAATACTCATACATTAAAAAAATGCTGTTTATTGTGATCAAAGATTTTGTTTATGTTATCACATTTTCCTTTTTACGACTTTATTTCCAAGTACTTTATGCCATTCAAATTGCTTTAAGGATTTTGTTTCAACTCAACTGTATTGTGAATTTTTAAGTAGCTGTTTCCAGCTCACAGGATGACCCGTTTGAGAGGGTGGCATACCTAACTTTCTCTTTTCAGCAATAAAACATGTTTCACCCCACAGTTAAGCTGCAGTTTTTGATTTATAAAGATAAAAGTGCTGGCATGCATTGATGGCTTGTGTAAAATGAAAAGAATTGAAAAGACCGGCGTTAGATGTTGCTGTGCAGTGTTCACCACAGATCAGTAGACTTCCAAAAACGCTCGTATCTCGTAACTGAGTATGGAGTATTGGTTAATGGACTCCAAAATGATAACAGATACAATTAAAAACTTTCTTACTGGTTGAAAAAATAGTTTCTTGCAGTCTGATACTGTATTATGAGTGGTTCAATGATTCACTGTTAAGTTACATATTATTATGAATAAATAGCTTTTAATTATCTTTTTGTAGTGTAGTATCTTATATATGAATAAATAACCTTCATTTAATTCCTTCGGCTACTGTTATCAGTCGATTAATATTATCAGATTAGCTGCGTCCTGAAGTGATTACAATAAGCGGCATGCACTGTATGTGTGTATATGTATGTGTGTGTGTGTATGTTCTGAAACTGTTTGATAAAATGGTTTCTACCTAAGAACAAACTAAGATTAATTTTTGTACGGTATGTATATTTTTCCATTTCCTGTTCTAGCTAGTACTGTAGAAAATCAAACTTCCAACACTCAATGCATGTAATATAACTTACTGCACTACTTACAGCATAGGTGCATCATTGTGTCCAAGCATGTAACATTTGATATATCTACTGTATTTACCCTAATTTAAGCCGTGCCAGCCTTTTCAACACTGAAGTATAAAGGGAAAAAATAAAATTAACCCCAAAGTGAAATACTAAACTACCTCATTTTCATAACATTATAGTAACACATTTCTTAGCTGAAATGGGCCTGAAATAAGAAAAAGAAAGTATCAGATAACTTAAATTATGAAATTTCGTTTTTATTTCATCAAACATTAAATAAAACTGATGGAAAAGAAAAGAAAAATCAGTAACCTACTTTACATTTCACATGACTATTACTGTTGAATTTTGCACATTTTTCAATTTTTCATAACTGCACTTTGAGTTACCATCAGTTTAAAATTACCATTATTTGCATTTCTTTGCATCTGAGCAGCCCACAGTACAGAAATATTCTGTAATACCACTGTCAAAAATCACTAAATATGCAAAAAAGATATAAAATGAACATGGCTTGCGCATTTTACACATAGGGTGATATCAATAAAGATGAGAAATTGCTACTTGCAGTTTTGGAGAATTTTCTCACAATGGTATCAATACCATTTGGTAAACTGTGTATGACTTCTTACATTTTTATTATAGTTTTTAAGAATTTGAAATTGATATTTCTTTTACAGTGATACCTTGAGATACGAGTTTAATTCGTTCCGTAGCCTTGCTCGTATGTCAATTTGCTCGTATTTCAAAGAAATTTTCCCCATTGAAATTAATTGAAATGCCATTAATCCGTTCCAGCCCCAAAATTGCTACCCACAATTGTTTTTGTTACGTGTTTTTTAATAAGAAAAATGTATTTATAAATGACAAATATTGTATAAAAACATAATAAAAGAGAGTGTAAAGAAAAAAAAACTGGTTTTATACATATTTGTTACACTTTCTTCAGACCCATGGTTATAAAAAGAAATGTGATAAAGTATGTAAATGCACAAAAAGCGCAAAGCCCTAGAAAAACTTAGCAAAGATGCTTAGACAGCGAGGTAAACAAGCACACTGGGGGAATACGTGGGATTATGCGCGAGACGCACGAGGGGCAGGTGCAATAAACTGGTGGTCCGTGTGCAGCGTCGCAGCTGGCCGTTCCTCGTATCTCAAATGTCGCTCGTATTTCAAAACAAAACTTTGCTCGCTCGACAGCTCGTATCTCAAATAACTCGTATGTTAGGGCACTCGTATCTCGAGGTACCACTGTATATCATTTTTCAGCCAAAACATCTTTTAAGTAGTGTTGGCATCATTACCATTATAAAGACATATCAATTGATTTTGTTATGTTCTGAATTATTTTCTACCAGGTTTCTAAAATGAAGGGAGTACATTCTCCTGCCTTGCTTTACATTAAAACCAATATTAAATCCTCATGCTTCTTCCCAATTATAGAACTAAGTACCCACTCAGAGTAATATTTACTTACATGAAACAGTCCCATGAGTACTCTGATAAAAACAACTGCTTTGTAATCCAACCGTGCAGAAAATGGCAGAAATAAACTAAGTAGGCCTGGAATAAGATTGCTCAAACCAAATATAAGTTTTGTTCCACATCGCTGCATAAGGGCACCTGCAGGAATTTGCAGAACAAAGCTGAACCAGGTTAAACTTCCAAGAATTAAGTTTTGCTGTTTCTCATCCCAATCGAATCTCAGCTGCATAAAACATAAACAATCCACATTCACATGTTATACATCAACAAGCATCAGTAGAAAGATCGTTATTTCTATAAACTTTGCATGTTGTCACACTGAGCATTGTTCGATCAGCAACAACCAACTGCCATCTACAGCAAGGTATTAAAGTGAATATAATTATTGAGAGTCTCAGGCTTCCAGTCAGATGAATGGATTTAGTAGGCCTGAGTTTTTAACTGCTAATTGTTCTGAAGCCATCTTCAGGAGGAAGTATACATTCTCCTGCCTTATTTTACACTACCTTAAAAGGCCCAGCGTCCCTCGGGTTTTGTATTTTATAATTTAAAATTAACTTATGAAGGATTTTTGATTTTCAAATTCTAGGTCCTTATATAGGTTTTTAGAATTTGAAATGAGGAAGAACGACTTATCACACTCAAAGTATTCCCTCAGAAAACACTTGATATAGCTTTTTATGGCTCATTGCTCACTCCATTTCTTCAACACACCATGTCTGGGAGGGGTTGAAATGCGAAGATAACAGAAATTCTGGTAACATAAAGTAATTTAAGTATTGGTCTGTAGTGCTCTTCTCAGGCCATCTCCATTTTTTTTGGTATGTGAAATGCAAGCAGTGCACACATTCACATTTTACAGGAGTTATAGAATCACCATCTACTTTGTTTCAATAGGCAACCCAAGTGACAACATCAGGGACATTAAAAGACCTCTATTGTTGTAACATCACATTAAGTAGAACTAGTTGCTTCCGATTCACTTCTTTTATTTAAAAGCTTTCTGGTGTTGCTAACACTATCAACACATAAGAGGGAGGAGAGTGAATTTTGTACTATAATTTAGCTTTAATTTTTATAGTGATCTAATTACCATATTTATATTTATTATTAAGTGTTTATGGTAATTCATATACCATAGTATTACCATTCATAATGTTTATAATATCTGTGAATACTAATTCAGTACTGCACCACATGTATTCTGTAATACAGTACAGTAATGGTGATGTTGATGATGATGATGATTGGTAATGGTGGTAGTGATAATAATTATAATAATGATGATGATGATAATAATAATAAAAATAATACTAGTATGTCTTGTCTGGAATGAATCACAAATCTGGTGATTAATTGTTCAATAGTTGCTTTGACCTACATATCTGCAGCTGTACTTTGTGTATGAATGTTTAGGGTAGCAGGCTTCTAACAAAGAAGTTTGAGTTTGAATCCCACTCATGTCTGCAGTTTGTTTATGTAGTTCTGTACCCATTTTGAGGCATTTCAAGGCATTTCAAGGAAAACTAGTCTAAATAAAATATGTTTCCACAATATTCCTTTTGGGTGTAAAAACACTGGTTCTCTCATACTAGGGCTTCATATGTACAACATTAATAGAATGAGAATTCCTTTATGGTTCATCATAACCTATTGTGACATCTCGACACCACTCTTAAAGAGCCACTACTCTTAACTGTTCAAATACAGTATAATCTGTATCACCCATGAAATTCTTATAAAATGCAAACAACAATACCAGCATGCCTTGCACCTTCACGAGGTATAACTTCAAGAACGCCCTGTACATTTGAAATATTCAAGCTATAGACATGTAACTACCAAGGAAGTTACTTGAAGAAATTAGTCTTGATCAGTTCTTATAGTTCCAAAAATAGCATGAAACGGTACAGAAATCATGATTTTTCTAAAGGTGATTTGGTGATTTGGGTCTTAGGTTGCCATCAGTAAGACTTTCTTTTCATGAGAACCTTTCCGGCTTGCAAGTTAACTACCCTGGTTAGAGTTGAACTAATTGGCTGGATGGAGTGAGTTAGCTTTTGAGAGATTATCGTTATGAAACATATCTCATAAAATAAACTTTCATTAGTAATGAATGATAGGGCATTAAAATTGGGAACATAATTTTGACTTGCCTTATGTAATTTTTTTAATTACCTCATCTGTTGTCTCTGATTCTTGGATAGTGATGTTATCAACAGGTATCAGAAGGGTAGAACTATTAAAACATTCGCTGGAAAGGGATGCATTGTTTATTCTTGAATGATGTTTTTTCACCATGGACACAATGCTGATATTTATATGTACCACCAACATGTAGCCAACCACAAAACCTGTGAATATTAGGTACCATAGCACACTTCTAGCTGATGAATAGCCTGTGAAAAGTAATATACCACAACTGGTTAACTCAAGAGTTACTTAAGATTTTCTTGTTTCATATTATCATAGCAGGTTTTCCAAACCAGATACTTCTTCCTCCCTAATAATAGAGTATGGCAAGTCGAATAAATACGTATTTCATGTGAATTTCCTTTACATTCTAGGTGGTAAATTCTGTTACAGTTACTAAAATGTCATCACTGGAAGGTGTTACATAAGTGACATGAATGTTGCACTCTCAATCAGATTTGAGAAACTACGGTATATTTATTTATTAAGTGCCAGAGAGGTAATTTATGAGACTGTGTGGGGGACGGGAAAATGTCTGTCCATCTGTCTGTCCGTGTGCTGTATGTGTGAAAACTCAAATCGGACTACTTAAAGCTTTTTAAGATTTTCATTGATAAATACATTTATAACGTCCATGGGAAGAAGCCTATTTATATTGGACCAAATCAGTTGACCAGTACCGGAGTAATGCCCAATTTAGTGCCTATTTTATGGTAATATATTAGAATGAATTTATCAAATACAAATCAGTTCTCATGTCATCATATTGTTTTACAACGTTTATATATGGCTTTGGATGTTGCAATATAGGTAGCTTTGACAAATAACACTACCCACATATTCCTTCACCTATCTATTTCTATATCATTACAATGTCGAGTCTGGTAATTTTGTACCGTATAGTAGAATTAAGGCAAAGCTGCTAATATTGGTTTTTTTATGTAAGAGGCGCTGGAAGATGTATGTAAGAATCAACTGATGTTGGATTAATTAAGAAACTGTAACCCCCCCTCTAAAAAGACATATTGTTCATGTAACTATCACTTTTTCTTTAATACAGAGATCACTGAATTATTTCTCCAGTGTTATCTTGAATTACATTTTTTCAATGATCACTATACCTTCCCTATACTGTGTATATGTATATACAGTGGCGAACCAAGGGGGGTGCAAACGGGGCGGCCGCACCGGGCGCCGTAAAGAAGGGGGCGCCAAAATTGAAATAGTATATTTTAGTTTAAGAAAAAATAATTTTTTCAGGCAAAATATAAGGTTTTATTGGTCAAATTTACTTTATTATTTTGTTAAATACTGCAGTAATATTATTTAGAAATGAAATAAACGTTTTGTTTTAAACTATTTGTAGATAATATGAATTAGGTCAAGGGCGTCGAGCACACAGGAAAAGTTTACGGTGTAATTTAGCAATTTTATCAATTGAACGTGATGTGGCAGCTACTATAGACTTAAACTCTATTACAAATAAGTCTGCATCCATCAAGGCTAGGAAGGCACATTTTTAAATTTTTGTTATGACTCTGAAACTTTTCTCTTTATTTATTTTTTCAAACAAACTAACCTTATAATACTTACAGTTTTATTTCATTCATATTTTTCTCTTTATAATGTGTTAAAGTAACATACTACTTATTAAAAATAAATAATTGTGGACATTAAACTGTGTTTAAATTAAACTCACTGGACCTTGAACCTTTTAGTGTTAGGGGGGCGACTACCATCTAGTTAGCCCCGGGCGCCAAGTAGCCTTGGTACGCCACTGTATATATATATATATATATATATCAGAAAGTAAACATGATACTTTACCTTCCATGCTGTATCATGTTATACTGTACTTATTCTGGTGGTTTCATTCATGCCTACATTGAATAACTGACTAGAGGGTTAGGCAATATACCTTGCCTTCATCAGATTACAAATCTAAAAATTTATAATTGCAGGTAGATTGCAATTGTACTTTGAAATTTGCATTGGATTTGCACGTTGCGTTTTTCATTTGAAATGTAAATTAAACACTAGATAAAAGTACTATTTTCAATACAATTTATAATTCACTTCTTTCTTTGTGAATGCATTTTGACACAGTGTCTCAACATACAAATACATTAAAAATTTCTATTGACATTGGCTTACTTTATCTTCTTCATTCTCTTAAAGTCATTCTCTCATTGTGTATGTGAGTTAAATGCATTCTTGTAGACTGAATCCAATATGCATGTATTATTAAAGAAATGCTCTTTCCATTTAACAAAACTTCTATGTTATTAAATGTCACTCAAGGAAGGCTACTTCTCAAAAGCACTGAAAATTAACAAAGTTAACTCATAACATAAAAAATCCCTTTAGGCAGGCCTACAGGCGGAGGTAGATTTCGAAGTGCTTTTGGTTTAATTTATTGTCGCTGCATAGCACTCTTTTTCTTTAGCCTTGGCATGGTAAACCTGCAGTAATAAGAACTGAATTCGGTAAAGAGGAAGAGCCTACAATCATTTGTTTTTACAACAAGAATGGGATATAATATTCTGGGAGGCCGTGCGCAAGATCAGCAATGAATAAAATTAGCAAAGCCGCTAAACAAGACAAAATTATGATATTATAATAATTCTTTTAGGTGTTATTATTTTCAAACATTAAAATCTCGCGTCATATGAGAGCTATCAAGAAACTATTTATTGATTTGTAGAGTACTCATCAAGAGCTATTCAACGATACCCCACAAGACGTGGTTTCAAAAGTTTCGAATTTTCATCCCCCACCCCCACCCCCACCCCCACCCTCACCCTCACTCGAACCCCCGAATTGTTGGTGTCACTGTGAACTCCATAGGGAGTACTCTAATTTATTCAAACAAAGTTTCCCTCTATACTTCATAGGGGCCGAGATATAAATGTTTTAAAATTTCAACCCCCTCCCCCGACCACCCCCTTGGGCCAATTTTGCCCATTAACGAACTTGTCCGAACTATTGGGCCTAGAAATAACATAATAAAATTTGGTTCAAATATCTTCAAAATTACGGCCGCTATCGTGTAAATATATATATAAATATCACAAAATTTTTTTTTGAACGGGCGGTGGTTTCGTACTTAGGGGAGCATGAAACGTAAAGATATGAAAGAATTTTTCGAAAATCATAAAGTGGTATCCATTGCAATAGGTAGATTTTTCTTCGAAAATCTACCTAAAATGGCTCAAAAACAACAATGTAGCAACATTGTAAATTCCAATGTTTGAACTGCAACATACACACTAAACCTAGTGATTCAGTCATAACCAGGGCCCAGAAGTTTATGGGGGGGGGGGGAAGTATTTTTAATAATGCAGTTTATTACATGCTAGTCTTAAAATGGGTACAACAAGACATAAACTGGTAGGCCTACTAAAATATTCCACTCAATTTTTTTCAAGTCTGGGAGAAGAAAAACTAGCACTCGGAAATAAACATTACACCATACCCATAAAATATAATGTGTCATATTTGAATGTACATTTAACTCTAGATAACAGGAAGCTCCCTTACATTGCTATCTGCCTAATCTTACTGGAGTATGACATAATCTTCCCAGTGCATTCAGTATTATGTAACAGTATCTAATATATAAAGTCGAATGTGTGTATGTGGGTATGTATGTTTGTTCCTTATACAAATCTACATTTCTTTACCAATTTACACGGAATTTTGCACACATACCCAGTTAAGCCCGGGAAGTATAGCGGTCAACATTAAAATTCAAACAAAATACTCCTTCCCTTGAAAATTATATAATTTCTGAGAATTTTATACTGAAAAAAATGAAATGCTGTTTAGTTCACATGACAACAGTGAATTGTTTACTGTGATGACATAGGGCCTTGGCGACTATATAATGCTGGACTTTAACGAATTATGATTCCATTGATGTAATATATTGGCGAAAATAATCACTGAAATTGAAATCCACGAAAATAAAGCACAGTGTGATGTAGTCACATAACTTTCTCTACCCTCGACATAAGAAATATTTTCTCACTTCACATTTTGATGTAGAATAAGAAGTCGTATTGCAGGGATAACTTAAGTGTGTGAGTATGTAAATAATCCTTTCCGCTGATACGTTTCCATAGGCTTTGTATTAGTTGAGATTTATCATAGGCCCTAAGCATGGGTGGAACATTTTGAGTCCTATGCTCGCAGTATATTATGTCCCAGGTTTTAGGGGAGGAAAGTGTGAAAGTGATACTGCATTTCTATTTTATTTCAGCCCCGAAACGGTTGTAACATGAGATTGAGAAATAAAATTTTCCGTCAAGGCAATACAATCTTATGTAATTTATGTTTCTTCTTATTTGCACTCCTCCTCTGCACTGCTTGTGTAGAAGCAACGGAATGCAGCATTCGACATCCTCTATGAGCCATAAAAAGCTATATCTAGCGTTTTCTGATGGAATAGTTTGATAAATCGTTTTCTTCATTTCAAGTTCTACATACATATTATATAAGGACCTAGAGTTTCAAAATCGAAAGTCCTCCATAAGCTAATTTCAAATTAAAAAATACAAAGCCCGGGCGAAGCCGGGCCTTTTCAGCTAGTAGTATATAACATTGTATCATTTCTGCTCTGTCATTCCCAAGATCTCTTTCCAGTTTCTTTTCTTTCTACTTGCCCAGTTGCTTTCACATCTCCTTTTTGAGTAGCATACATTTTAATGGTGTTTCCATCTTCATGTTTAACATGATAACAATATTTGGTGCAGCAGCTGACAGAGAAATATATAGGAATAGTTCCTTTTTAATTTTTACAAATAAAAAAGCATCAGAAGTAAGTATTCATTTAACTCGAAAGTAGAAGTCACGTTTTCACCAAAAACACAAAAACACAAGTGTTTTCACCAAAACACTCCTCCATGACTGTAGGAGGTTTTTGGTTGCAATAAAATTTTTGACCTTGATGAATTTAGCCAGGATGAAACATAAAAAATAGGGAAAAGAAGTTAAAAATAAAAATATTAATAATAATAATAATAATAATAATAATTTTATTGCTACAAATTAAAATACAAATACTGTATTTACAAAATATTTAAGATAAGCTAAAACAACTTTATATCTTTATTTTTAAATGTTATATTGAAAATGTTGTAACAATATCAGAAATAAGGAAATAAATAATAATTATATAGGCTACATTTTCTAAATTTAGACTTAATTTGTTTGTTGTTTATGCCAGTTAATTCAGGACAGTTGCTAATAAATGAATTGGGCTGAAACTTGAACAGCACTTAACTCCAGCAGTTGTAAAAAATTTTCGTTGAGTTAAAAATTAAATTTATTCCTTCACATGCTATATTCATGACCTTCTGACCTATATTTGTCAAGATGTTGATGCAAATAACCCAAGAGGACATTGAGGTGTATTTTAAAGTGTTGGATATTCTGATTTCAAGAATGGAGTCCTTCTAAAACTAAATTTCTTGACACTATATCCCTTTGAGTGATCAGGCCTGCCATCTAACCGCTGCGTTCATCTACCATAAACATGGCTAGATTGGGAGCATGCACGACTCCCACACCCGTTATTGATTGATTACTGAGCTGGAGCTGCTACTTTTTTATAAATTAGCTCCTCAGTTTGTGTCATGAGGCTACCTCAAAAAAATCCGAGAAGGTACCAGGGATCAAACTCAGAACTGCAGATCCGTAGTCAGCAGACCATACAGGAGGTCATGGATTCCTTCAGAAAGTAATAAACAGATTTGAAGTTTTGAGTCTCAAAATTTTAGTCAGAGTTATTGATGGTGAGCTTTACCACTTATCAAAACGTTCAAGTAACCAAGGGGTCTGATGGAATCTATTCTTGTCTTATGATTATGAGAAATAGTTATGAGGAAGGAAATAAAATACACCAGAAATATCAGACAATTGGCTAAAGCTATTATATGTCAAAATTCAACTTTATATAATGGTTTCTCAAGCTTCCATCCGTGGGAGTAGGAGGATTGATTACGAGCTTTCAGCAGCTATCTCTGCTGCCATCTTCTGGTAGAAGTGGACTGGTCTTGGAAAAATATCTGAGTTATATAGGAGAGGCAGGAAGTACTAGGAAGTACTAGGTGAGGTGGGGGGCCAATTAGAAAATCGGAAAGTGGAACAATTAAACTGAGAGACAGAGAGTGGAGTATCTATGCATGGTGTCCCACACTGACCTGATTAGCATAAGCATATAGTTCATAGTTATTTTATAATTATGGATAAGGATGTCATTAGTGGCTGGCATCGACTTTGCGGTTAAAGTTCAAAGCCAACGTATGCAGGATAAAAATGACTGCAGATGATACAAGATACCTCTCTATGCACACTGATAGAGAATAAATCCTTCATTCCTGTCTAGATATCTCATTTTTTTTACAATTTAGGAGTTTCCTCTCTTTTCACAAGCACCCAAGAATTATTGGGTAAGAACCATTTTTGAGAAAACCCGCAAAATTAATATTAAAGAGAGATAAAGTTATCTTTGAAGTGTTGTTTCTTTTATGCAAGAAGGACACACTTGTCATTCGTCGCATGTTGAAGCGTTATGTACAATGATGCTATTGTCAGCTGGAAACAAGAATCAAAGAAGTGCTGTATCTTGTATCATCTGTAGTCATGGGATAATATGGTAGTATATTTTGGAATAATTACAATTTTTCTCAATTTATGGTATTTAAAGAAGTATAAGTTCATTCATAAATAAGACATCTCTCTTTACAGTAATTTCATTGTGGAAACAGAGTTACCTATTAAAGAAGTTTATTATTCAGTTTAATTTTTTAGGATTTCGTTTCCAACTTTACTGTGTTATATACACAGTAAATTTGTGAATTTGTGAAATGCGTTATATACACAGCAGCTTTTAATTTGTGAAGATCACAGTGTTGTATGCAGTGACTGCTAGTGTAAAATGAAAAGACTTGAACAGACATGCATTAGACATTTTGCTGCATGGTTTTCACCACACGTCATCAACTCAGCCTCTAACAGAAATGAGTACCAGGAGCAAACCTGGGGGTTAAAGGCGGCCAGTGCGTAAGGCTGACAACGTTACTGCCTTCACGTGCTGAATGTCCAAAATCTGGGAGCCTCGACCTCCTGGAACACTGGGCCTTCATGGCCTGTATAGGGATCACTTTTTCACCATACATCAGTAGACTTCCAAAAACATTAGGAGTATGAAATATTGATTAATAGACTCCTAACAATTAACTTTTAGCAGTCTAATACCATCACTGGTTCAGTGATTCACAGTTATGCATTATCTTGTATGTATGAACAAATAGGTTTTAATTCTGTTCTTGTAGTGTAATATCTTATGTATGAATAAATAATTTTCAGTTAATTCTTTCAGCTAGGCCTACTGATCAGTCGGTTAATATTATCAGATTAGATGCATCCCAAAGTGATCATAGTAAGAGGCATGCACCATTAGAATTGGTAGAGGAGGTAAAAAAATAAAATTGTTACAATCATAATCTGAAGTGCTTAAACTAAATTTTCTGGCATTACATCCCTTGTGGGACAGAGCCTACTATCTGACCATTGCATCATCTACCGTGGGCAGGTGGCAAGATTGGGGGGGGGGCATGTGGTCAGCATACAGATTTCCACAACCATTATTGATGACTTTCATAACTGGAACTGCTACTTCTTTATCAAATAGGATCATACAAGACTGATTGTGCCCTGTTCTGGACCTCCCAACCTTAGAAATCTGGGAAGGTACCAGAGCTGGAACCCAGGCCAGTGGATCTATAGTCAACAATGCTACCGCTAAACCACACAGTCAGTCTAACAAATAATCACTGGTAGTTAATAACTACAAGGAAAAACAAAATTTGAATTGCACATAGATTTAAAATATAAAATAAATAAGTAAATAAATTAATATAAACTGATGTAACAAAGTGTCAGAATGCTTTTGTTTAATTAGTGATAATTGCAATTATGATATGCAGAAAAGAAGTTATTTTTGTAATCTATCTCCGAGTTAAGCTTCAGATTGATTCATTAAACAGGGAAGAGCAAAGGCCTAAAGATTGATACTTAACCTTAATTCATACACTATACACTGATGTAAGAAATTCTTAAAATATGTGAACATTTCACAAAATGCACTGGCAAAGAACTCTGCTTAATGTACGTAGGCCTAATTATTTCACAGTATTCATAGTACTCGTTTCATCTTGATCAACGAAATAAACAAACGTCTGACTGCTTTGGAGTCAAGGCCCTCAAACACAGCATTGTTGTATAGTCATGATTTCCCATTTAAAAAGCATTTGACTTTTAATTAATCATTATTCCAGAACCGGTCAACCAATTTGGTCCAATATAAATAGGCCTCTTGCCATGGACCTTATAAATGGGTATACCAAGTTTCATGAAAATCCAATAAAAAGTATTTGAGTTATCCTGCTTACATGCATACAGATGAACAGACATTTTCCCGACCTGCTCACAATCTCACAAAGTACCATACTAGCACTAAATAAACATGATGATATTTCATTACTGTGTGAGTTCTGGAAGTAAGTATCTCTGGGAAATGATGAATTGCTGCACTGGTATAAGACTAGATTAATGGATTAGAATTTGAAAAAAAAAAAAAATATATATATATATATAGCCTATATATTTTGTAAGATTTGAATACCTCATATGAGCAACAACGTAATCTAAGCTATGAAACATTGAAAACTTCGACAATTTTTACACTATTCACATTTTACAACATGTTTTGTCTCGACAGTGTTTACACTTTCACATTTGACATCATGTTTTGTCTTTGTTTCCGTTTTTTACAGCATAGGGACTCTCGATCTCCTTTTCAGTCTCAGAAACTCTTGGAAACATTTTTTCAAGTTCATGATTTTGTTTCTCATCGGGTGATGAATTCCATTCTTGAAGTTCTGATGATCCAAAAAGTTGATGCACAATACCTGGTACCAGGAGCATGATCGCAGTGATCATGTATACCCAAAACCATTGCCCCACAGTTTGCTAAAAATAAATAAATTGTTTTTATGAAATACTGAGCTAAAAATATTTTCATGAAAGTTTTTAAAAACAAATATTTTATTACAGTGAGTTCTCAGTATAATTACCTTCAATTTCAGTATTTTTCGGTTTTAAGTACTGGTATTCATTACAATGAAATAACAAAATAATAACAAAATGAAACAAAATAATATTTTACGTATATTCTAATACTTGTAGTGGTTCAGGTATTAAATGATTATACTTTTTATTTTTATATTTCTTGTGAGTGAGCTTCATCTTATATTGATTCTGGCAAGAATGATAGATCTTGTCAGCCTTTATCGACATCATTGGTTCTGATATAATTATTTCTGCCATTATAACTCTGATTCCTATCAGAATATCTTACAGACATGGAAACCATACACATTAGCCCAAAGGTTACACCATCATTATAATTGATCAATATGAAATTTATAGGCCATATATGAAAACACTAACATTATAAAAGAACAAACACAATTCAGATCACACACACTGAACAACCAAATACAAAAACATCTTCATAATCACAACATTGGCAACGAAGGAGTCTCACTGATAATGCCTAGCAAACGTGATTGAAAGTACTCCAAAAAAGGTAATAAAAAACAGTTATGTATCCATTCAACACCATATTGTTGCTATAATACAGAGGATATAATATTGAGTTGGGTTTAGCACATATATACTTCATTTTTTGTATAAATACCTGAATTAGTTTCGAAGACCATCATCATTCATTATCATGAGAGTAACACTAACTGTTGACTGGACATAAAGAACGCCTCATAACTTCGACATTCTATCAGATGAAGGTCTCATCGCCAAATGTGGTAAACTTCCCCGAGAGGGCAACACAAACGTCCAGCTGGCAGTTGGTGTTACTATGATGATTATGAATGACGATGGTCTTCGAAACTAGTTCAGGTATTTATACAAAAATTGAAGTATATATGCTAGACCCAACTCAATATTATATCCTGTGTAAGTCAATTATAACACATAAATGTGTTTTCACATTTATACGAGGCGTGTTTTTTAAGTAAGTACCGTTTTGGAATTAAAAAAAGACGTGCAAAGATATCGCAATAATTTTATTTTTACATGAAAGCCTGTACCTTAATCTACTTTTCTACATAATTTCCGTGAATATTGAGGCACTTGTCATAACGTGGCACCAGTTTTTGAATACCCTCCTCATAAAATTCTGCCGCCTGACTTGTTAACCACTGTATCACAACTGTTTTGACTTCGTTATCGTCTTGAAGACGCTGACCACCCAGGTGTTTCTTCAAGTGCAGGAACAAATGGTAGTCACTGGGCGCCAGATCAGGGCTGTATGGAGGATGATCTAGAGTTTCCCATTTAAAAGATTTGATGAGATCTTTAGTCCGATTAGCCACATGTGGACGGGCATTGTCATGCAGCAAAACGATACCCTTACTCAACTTGCCACGTCTTTTGTTCTGGATTGCACGACGCAGATTGTTCAATGTCTCACAATAAGACGCTGCATTGATTGTCTCATTACGAGGCAGAAACTCCACTAGCAAGACTCCTTTTTTGTCCCAAAAAACTGTGCACATGATTTTCCGGGCAGAAATTGTTTGCTTAAACTTCACTCTTTTGGGTGATGATGAATGTCGCCATTCCATGGATTGTTGTTTTGATTCTGGTGTGACGTAGGCCATCCATGTTTCGTCACCAGTAACAATTTGGTCTAAAAAATCTTCACCTTCATTGTGGTACCGCTCAAGGAAAGTCAATGCACTGCCACAACGTTGGGTTTTGTGCAAATCCGTCAACATTTTTGGAACCCAACGTGAACACAATTTCCGGTAATTCAAGTTCTCGGTCACAATGCGATACAAAACACTACGAGAATATTGAGGAAACCAGTCGCACATTGATGAAATTGTAAAGCGTCTGTTTTCTCTCACCTTTTCATCCACTTTCTGCACCAAATCTTCATTAAAGACCGAAGGACGCCCACTCCGTTCTTCATCATGCACATTTGTGCGGCCATCTTTAAATGCTCTCACCCATTTCCTTACCATTCCATCACTCATAATGTTTTGTCCGTAAACTTCACAGATCTCACAATGAATATCGATCGGTTTTATGCCTTTAGCACTAAGAAATCGTATAACAGCCCGTACTTCACAATCGGCGGGACTCACGATTGTCGGAGGCATCTTAAACACTCAGTAAACAACGTATACAATGAAGAATCAGACTGTAATGGCGTCAGTGCGTAGACAAGAGATGTAGGTAACCAGCGCGCATGCGCGGAACGCCGACCATAGCGCTGCGGCGGCGGAATTGCAAAACGGTACTTACTTAAAAAACACGCCTCGTATATTACATTTTTTCATTCCCCTTTACCATATTCTATCATTTATATGCTATCATTTTTTGTTTGTTTTGTTTTGAAAGGACAGTACTCATGTAGATTTTTCCATGCACGTTGCAGTAGGCTACTATTAAGTTTCTGTACACCTCTTTTGAAGTAATGCTGCCAATTCACTGTTTATCGCAGCCCCAATCGAACTGTCAAACTGCCAAATGCATCTTGATCCTTGTAAGAAAAAAGATTGTATTTCTGTTCATTGGCACATTTACTTCCTTGTTTCCTCTTAGAATGGACTTTGAAGTAAACAGAGACATCTGTGTCTCACTCTATCACATTTCTTGAATCTACCTAAGAGTGAGATAGATGTACTTGTTTATGTTTACTTTTGGTTCAGTTGCAAGATGAATAGACAATACCTACCCAACCCACCATTTAAAGTGTTATTTGCCAACTTAACCTATTTTCCTACTGGATATTATAGTTGTGGTTTTCATTGGCAATATTTTCTTACTGGTTTACTATACTATGTGTATAACTCTGCCGTCGCAAGCATTTAATAGTTGTTTGTTGACCATACCCACATTATTTATGTCATATTTGAAGTAATTTTGGACATAAGTGCATGCATATATTTATGAGTGAGTTGAGGGTAAGAGGCAGGTTGAAGACAACCATAAACACTTTTGCCACATAGGCTCATTGTGCCATTCTCCAAGGATGGGATGAGGGGCATGCTTACAGGCCTCCCAGTCAAGACACCTCTAACGGAACTCCCCTACATCCAGCAATCTCTTGACCACAGACCTTGGGGCAGGATGAGGGAGGACCTTAGAGATTCTGCCGTGGGAGCATACCAGATGCCAGAAAGAAAATGGGATGATGATGAAGAGGGGATATGTAAGGTGAAGTGGAAAATGTTGGTGGAATGAAAGGGGGAATGGGAAGATTGTGAGAAAACCCCTACTTCGTGGCTTCATCCATCATAAATGAGACATTTGCCTGCTCATACTTTAAACATGAGCACCATGACAGAGTATATTTATTTATGATGATAACATTAATAATATTAATTAATAGGATAATTACAATAAGAAATATCATAATGTACATCAACAATAATCCAAACAAGGGAATCAAGAAGACAAAATAGTAATAAGTTACATTTTTGAAAGAAGGAAAATAAGATATAAGCATTCTGATTAAAATAAGATTTATTTTCTGAACCATTTACTTCAAAAGAAATTTATAAAAATTATGAAACAGGTACTCTTGAGATAGGAGAACAAATTTATCTTTAAAGAGTTAAAAATTATATCTTTTCCTTGTGTCTATATTCTAGAAACTGTTCCTTTCCTTCAGAAAAACAAAGAAACCTTTAAAGTGATAAAATTGATAACCACCCATGTCACACAAAAACAATAGAGCCCATCCACCTCTTTACCCACAGAATTGCATGCGGCCTTAAAAGTATTTTTCACAGTGATATAATTAATTAATAGTAGGCCTACAGTATGCAATGAGCCTATAATAGTGTTGATTAAGATCCTAGTATGTTTATGAAACAACCAATGCAAGTTTCATCATTTTATTATGAGCATCTTAATTACCATTATAGGCAAGTTGCATATGACTGTTTTTGATCAACCATAATTGAATGTTTACGTTTTGAGGTTTTAGTTTCACTCAAGTAAACGTGCATGCTGCCTTTGCAATCAGTTGTTCTCATAGCTCATACTGTCTGTGACTGATGGCAGCTCTTGGCATCCAGTGAGTCAAAACTTTCTTTTTTTTTTGGTCGTTTTCTTTAGACCAGCTGTTTTGACAACATGAAATGAATAATTCAATTTAGTATATGGTATTAAAATTTTATTTTAGATACAGATTTTTTATTAAGTTGTTTCAGTTGCAATTCTCAAGGTTTGAAGATCATTCCATATTTGATAATAATTGATACCACACCAACGTTATAACAAAAAAACCGTTTCAAAATGAGTATGATTATGATACCATTTTGACAGATGTAATAACCATATTATAGTATGGTCAAACAAAAAACTAAATTCCACATCAAATAAAAACCTATTGGACAAAGACAGAAGAATGCTTCTGCATCATATGCCATATACCATTGATGAATTGAACTTTGAACACTTAAATTATATTTATATTTACAGCTGCACTCTATTTCTTAGAATCTACTACTCGTCCATTGTGTAGCTGATAAACTGATATATAACGGGGGTGGCCACAATGAGGCTCAAGAGCCGCATGCTGCTTTTGAGCCAATCTCGTGCGACTCTTGAAACCAAGCTAAGAGTAAATATGATACAGATTTTAAAAAGTATATAGGCTAGTTAATATAATTTAATGAAATAATATTATGAGGAAGCGAAAAACTTATTTCTGATATAGCGCATAGTGTATTTAGTTTTCAGAGCAAATTAAGACTCTTTCGAAAAGACCTTGATACTAAAACAGTTGCTCATGTTTCAAGAAAATTCCTGAAAGCCTTCCTTATGTTCAGGTGTAAACAGAAGATTATTTTGAAAAATTCTGGTCTTGCTAAAGAAATTGATGGCAGATTTAATGACTTGTGAACACTTAAACCTTCATTTTCATTCCTGGAAATTTTTTTTCTGTTAATGTGTTCGATGGCTGTCCTGTGTCATCACAAATTACAATTGGTGTAGAGTTGGAACTACTAGAACTGCAAGAGGACGAAGGACTAAAAGGACTTAAACATTTTCGGCCATAAAATTTTGGAAGAAAGTTCCAGAAGAAAAATACCTACTAAGAAAAGAGTGTGCTAAGAGACTTATTTCGATATTTGGGACTACTTATGTGTGTGAATCTCTCTACTGAATGCTTAAGTTCATTAAATCTAAATCAAACTGATGAACATTTAAGTGAACTCATGCTAACTACGCTTACCAATTATCAGCCAGATTTCAAACAACTATAGCAAAAATGAACACACGAAAAAGTGCTTCTCAAGAGTAAAATCTTATTTCGTGTTGTGTAATTGAACAATAATGTTTATGTATATAGTAAAAACAATGTGATTTGCTTCGAACAGCTTCATAAATTTGCGGCTCCCAAAATTAAGGTTAGTGGCCACCCCTGATGTATAACTTATTCCCTATTTCCTAAGTTGAATGCTATAATTTAATCTATTTTGTTGTATTAGTTGTGAATAGTCATGAGAAATTATCAGCTGTTATGTTTAGCAATTACTTATGATTTGTTTATATAGCTGTTCATTGATGAAATCTATGGTGTATTATACTTAAAACATTTTAAAAATTCTGTGTACTTACATTTTGATATGTTAATACTCCAACTATCATTGGTGATATGAATCCAGGAAGAATACTGACACAATTGCTAAGTGCCATTAAAACTCCTGTAATTATTAAAATTGTAGTTTTTGGGACATTTTAATTTTTTCATAGACTTAGATACTGTCAAACCTGCCTAAAGTGGTCACCGTCATTCTTCCGAAAAATGATCATTGGTACAGGTGACCGCTAAATTAAGGCTATGAAATTTTTGAATTCAACGAAGAGGTTTGGGTCATCAAATGATTAGTCGCCTCACTCTCCTAGTCTCTAATGCAACGGTGCAATTTTTGGAAGTGTTGTTTCTTTAATGCAAGAAGGACACACTCGTCAATAGTCGCATGTTGAAGTGTATGTACAATAATGCTATGTGTCAGCTGGAAAGAAGAAGAAAAGAAACACTGAAATTTTTTATTATTTTTACTATTCTTGTTGGATTGTCTCGGTAACAGAGCCACATGTTTAGATTTAGGAATGCAAAATGTTGGCAAGTGTCCTTGCAGAAATTCCTTTCTCGCTTTCAATAATCACTTTTCTCCTTTCTTCCAATGTTCAAACAACCGTGACTTATCACATATTACAATCTTTCTTGCAAAATACATATTCACTGACTGAATACGACTGAATAAGTCTGTAAACACAAGTGTGGGTGCTTCGCAAAAGAAAAGCACCCTATCTACAACAGTCTTTGAACTACCGAACTGCACTTGCGTTAACTGATTTTTTACTTCCAAAACTCATTAAAGGTTCATAGGGTGAACAAAGAATTCATAGTGATTATTACTGGCCATTTAATCCAGGTCATTTTCTGACATTTGTGTGTCGCTGACCGCTCTGTGAGGTGGTCAATAAAGGGAGGGGATATTAATATGGGCTTTTAGGAAAAATTAATCAGTTACACAGAAAAATGGTCGTTTATAGAGATGACCACTAAATGAAGGTGACCGTTTAATGCAGGTTTGACTGTATTACTAGTTATTTATGGTACAAGTAATAGCTAGTAGGTAACAGAGGAACCAGTGCTGAATCTATAAAATTTGGGCTCCCCCAAAATACTTTATTATGGGCCCCTTACTCTTCAGTTCTATAGGCAGAAGGTTAACTTTGCACAGTCCAAGTACAGCCTATGCTGTAAAGAATATAAAGCTTCCATATCGCCATCTGACTGGTGTTACAGAAGACATAGTTCCAATTTCGCCACAGATGGTAGTCATTTATGAATTCACAAGTAAATTGTAATTTTTCTTTAGAATAAGCTTCCAAAAAGTTTCTTCTCTAAGTTTACAGCTGAAGCGCTTCATGTAATGAATGAAGGGTGAATGGACTTCCGATACACTTGTATGACTTTCTGTTACTTCACAGTCCCACATAGAGTGATTGCATTGCAGGATATCAGCATTTAATTATCTCAACCTTACTCAAAGCCAATGCAAGGCTTTATAGCGTCAGTTTGTAAAAATTGTGACTAATTTATAAAAGTTTTAGTTCTCCACATGCTGACCACATGCCCCCCAATCCTGCCATCTGCCTATGGTAGATGATGCAGTGGTTGGATGGTAGGCCTAATTCCTCCAGGGACATAGCACCACAAAGTTTATTTTAGTTTATTCTCCATACATGCAGTTAATATACAAAATTAAAACAAAATCATTGCAGCAATTTTCGTGGAATCTATGCAAGCATACAGGTAGGCTTACTATACTATGAACTACAGAACTAACAGTTTGATCGACAAACAATAGATTGCGTTATAAATTTGGTCCTTTGCAACCAACATAGAATAACTAATTTCATATGTGATGTCGTCGTTGTCCATGAACAAAAACAATAACATCAGAAAACTATCAATAGGAACTCCAGAATGACCAATGTAACCATATGCTGTCTACAGAAAAAAAAATGCTAGAGATCGGAAAAAAATAAAAATGAAGTTAACAACAGTTGTTATTATTCCTATAGATTTTCTAACCGTTTAGTCCCCCTAAGTGTTTAAGCTCCCCCCGCATTACAGGGTTTTGCATTGCATAGATTCGGGCATGGTAGGAACAGCTGAGAAATTTACTTTTATCAGCTAGGTTGAGATAAAAGTGAAGTTACTGGTACCTGCATGATTTGGTGCCAAGTCAATAGTTGTAGCCATAGCTCCAGCAGTTATTGCTCCACCAAGTGCTGTGCCAACTAATAGGCATATAATAGCTATAAGTGCATTGCATCCAGAAAAGGCTAACCCAAGCACAACTACACCTTGCCCTATTAAACCTTAAAAAAGAAAAGAAAATATAACAATAGAACATCATACATGGTTTTTTTCATAAATTAATTCAGTCAGTGATGAAAACTTACAAATACTAGTTGCTATTTTTCGAACATCCGTTCTTGTCATGATATTATTCCTTAGTAAATAATCTGCAGTAGTTGAAACCAGAATAGAAATACACATGCGAAGAAAATGTGGAGCTCCTGTTAATAATCCTGTCTGAAAAATACAGAATAACCTATACTAATGAAAGTAATTACTTTTTGGCATAAGTATGAATTTATTAAATAAGCCTAATTTGAATTTCATAGACACAGGAGGAAGGTGACGATGATGATGGTGATAGTAATAATATAATAACAATAATAATAGTTATAACCAGGGCTTGGATTTTGAGGACATGTTGTCTTTTAGCTAGTACATCATGGATGTTTCCCATTAGTGCAGATATTCTGATCATGACTTCTAGATTATAAAAGTGGTAGTTTTTAGGGTCATTTTTGGTCATTATTCCCCATTATTTATTTTTAGGTATTTTTTTTTAGTTTAATGTCATTATTTGGTCATGTTATGGCCAGTTTACAGTCTTTTTTCACATTTAGTATTTTTATGCAATTTAAAAAAAATATATAATGTCCTTATTTGATAATTTATGTTGTTTCTCACATTATATAGGCTGTATTTATGTATATATGTATGGCTGGTATTTATTTAATGTGTAATGTACCGGTATATGTATTTATTGTGATATTTAATGTGTAGTGTCATTTTTACTTCCTCTGCCCGTACCATAGGTACTATAGGTAGAGGAAGTATTGTTTTCGACCCTAAAATTCGAAGTTGAGTTTTTAGCTTATATACACGTTTCAAGGCCCCCTGAATCCAAAAATAGTATTTTTGGAAACATGTCTGTGTGTCTGTGTGGAAGTTTGTGAACAGGCTAGCTCCGAAACGGAGAATCGTATGAAAACAAAATTTCGTATTTGGGTCAGGTACCTTCTGAAGATGTGATTCGAAGATTGGCGACAAATTTCTCTTATTTTTAAGGGGACTTTACATGAAGAAATTTTCGTTTTTCGCGATTTTCTCGAAAACGGCTCTAACGATTTTCTTTAAAATTTGCACATGTGTTCCTTTTACTGAGAGCTAAAACTTTTATTTGAAACTTTTTTTCGAAAAAATTCTCTGAGGGTAGTTACAAGCCACCCACTGTTCACCCACTATTTGTAGAAATTTTGTCTTGTGTGATGAACAACTGAATAGCGCTCTTTCACGGCCTCTTATTCTATATAACAATGTGAAATGAGAAAGATGTATTGTTGGCCACGCATAGAGTAAAGAAGCATCTGAGGGAAATATTCGATAAATTTCGGAAATTATTCTTTACGGCGGAAAGTCTACAGCCACTTGTTGTATATATGTATGGCTGGTATTTATTGCACCACTGCCACCAGGTTGTTGACCCACTTGCAGTGTAAGAAAATAAATACAAAAAAATATAGAGTTTTTGTGTATTTACTTGCATTGAATATTATTGTATCTGTTTCCTGTTTGCATTTAACTGTATGTACCAACTAAGTAATTACAAGTCTGTAATTGAACAACAACCTAAAATCTAGAATAGATGGCCTACAAATTACAGTCATTTTAAAGCTCATTCTTTAAATATTTTAGGTCATCAAAATCCGGGCCCTGCCTAATAAGAATACTTATAACAATATCAGTAATAACAATGACAATAATAATAACAATGATAATAACAGTAGCAATGACAATAGCAAAACAATAACAATAATAATAACAACAATAAAACAATGTTAACAAAATTAACAATAATAACAATCTTTAATAATATTTAATAATAATAACAATAATAATAATAATAATAATAATAATAATAATAATAATAAGAAGAAGAAGAAGAAGAAGAAGAAGAAAATGAAAAATAATAATGAATGATACAAAAATGTATATTTGAAACAGTATTGTTTTCTCAAACCAAAAGTTTTTCCAAATTGATAATGCAAAGAAAAGTGCACTACTCTATTAGGCAAGATATGAATGAACTAGGACAGTTTGAAATCAGCGGTTATTATTACTTGCCTTTCTTGTAAGTATCATACCACATTCGTTATATAGCATAATGTCCTAATGTGCTATTCTATTCTATTCTTTATTCTGTCCAACGGAACATATTATATGTTATGGGACTCGTCAACATACAAGTAAGAACACAAAATTACAATTACAAATATACATACAACTTAAAAACTAGTTTACAAAATATACAACATGCACAAGAAATTTACAGTTACAAAAAATATATACAACTTAAGACTAATTCCAAAAAATACAACATAAACATCAATTGATTAGGCCTATATGTAACTTAAAACACAAGTACAAGTTTAAAATACAATAATTAAAATACAATAAAATAAAACAAGTTTCACACTGTCACTCTATGATGCAGTTTGTGTACGTCCTCTTGAGACGTGCTGTTTAAGTATTGATATGACTGGCAGAATTATAATATTATCTTCAAAACTGGAATTGTTGTGCTGATTTAAGAAGGTTATAATAACATTTTGTTTATTAATTACTTACCTTTCTGATGTCCCAGCCATGAATGATTTTGAAATAGGATGGAGACTGAGCCATGAGCGTAAAAAGAGCCCAAGTGTATCCCCACATTGCTAGATGGTTTATCCACAAAGGTCTTGAGAGTAGAATGCTTTTCCAAGGAACTTTTACCTAATAGAAATTTAAATATTCACATGAACATAATGTTTAAACAAAGGTGCAGAGTATTATTCTTGTAGTTATTATTTTCATTAGCAAGGCTTTAGTTGGGCTGATACCAGTACCCAGTATTGCTCATTATAGAATAGTCTGAAGAAAGTACTGAATGTTCCTAAGCATGCAGTATGAACCGGCTCTTACAAGACCTACACTGTTTTATTTATTTGTTTTTTTGGTTGGAAAAAATTCTAAACATTTACTGAACAGATAATAACTTCATAATAATACCTAATAAGAAGGAGATGATAATATTGAAAAGGAAATTTGTTTTTGCCGCAAGATATAAAAGAACGAAAAGAAAAATACATTTCAACAGTGAATAATTTGACCTGTCTGATACTAACAAATATCAACCGACTGCACTGAACCAAATTAAAAGTTAAATATTATGTCGAAAGTAGTACAATGTTGTAGAAATAAAACAACAATACAACAATGTGGACAGAGTCACGAAATCATTGAGTGTCTGCTCTTGTAAATGTAAGTAACTAAGTCGTAAATCATTAAATTAAAATACTTTATCCCTGGCAGACGCGAGAGATTTGAATATTTAGTTTAAATTTGTTGTACTTGCAGCACGCAAATGACACATTTTCCAAACAGAGGTTCCTGTTAAAAATGTTGTCTACATAATCCCCTCTACTAGCTCTAAGCATTATATATATATATATGAGGTATGGGGCATAAGTGTCATGGTAATTCACACTATTTTAAAATTATGAAATATACAAATGAAAGGGCAGGGTATGGAATTATGTATAATGCAGATTATGGGTACTAGATTTAGGATAGTGAAGGATAGTGTCTTAGGATAGTAAGACAGACATACATAAACATCTATACGCAACTGCATTGTGCCACTGCAATGTATTGCAGTAGTTGGAAGCACGAAAGCACATATACCCACTCCATGATCCCTTAAAGTTCGGTACGGGCTTCCATCATCTCGTTGTGGTATTCTCCAAAATTTTTCCCTTGGATAGTGACTATCTCTTGGTACTATTGCCTTACTTTGAGAAAAAAAGTTGTTGCCATGACTTATGCTCCATCCCTCATATATATATATATATATATATATATCACAAGATAGTTTGATGTGTAGCCAACTTACCTTCTTTCTGGATACAGTATTGCTTACAGATTTCAATATGTATTCCTTTTCAGAAGTTGAAATTCTTGGATGTTGGGATGGACTGTCATACACAAGGAACCACCAAACAATGAACCATAATATGCCTATGAGTCCAGTTACATGAAACACTGCTGGCCAATCCCACAAACTAATGACAAATCCACATACTGGATAGGCTAGGCCAACACCTAAACTCCCTGTGGAAGATAATAACCTTGAATGGTATTGAGAGTTGTGAGTCAAAGATCTTCAGGTGAGAAGAAGAATTTAATTTATTTATTAATTATTTAGTTACTAGCAGGAGCCCTTGGCTTCGCCAGCATTTATTAAATCATTCCCTAGTTGTTTTTTAAACAATATAGTTAATGGCAAACTATATTTATTAATAGTTACACATAAATCATTCATAAACAATTAAACTGATTAATAATGAAAAAGCGATAAATCCAGCGTTGTCCTTCATGATTAGAAAGCGCTGTCCTTAAAAAAGATTTAAAATATTTCTAAAATCCCTGAGATTCCAGTCCCCTGGCCAAAAAAACCCACATAGTGAGCTTTGTCCAAATTGATCGTTTTCCCCATTTAGGCCTACATTCATGACCCCCCTCCATCCAATTATGTAAAAATAATTGACAATTCTGTGTATTATGTTGAAAAAATACATTTCTGCAATGCTCTTTTTTCCTGGTTTCTATGACAGTTGAGAAAGACTGACAGCAAATAATTTTACAATTGAAATTTAATAGTGAAAACCAGACATGGCTTGGGAATATTATAGGAGAAAAATTCCTCCGGCACTGGGACTTGAACCCAGGACCTTTGGCTATTCGCGCCAATGCTCTACCAACTGAGCTAAGCCGGAGCTCAATTCACAGCGCCAGATGGAACTTCTCTCCTATGTCTGATTGCCCTAATGGTCTACCTCACAGACAGACAAGTTATGTCATATGCAGTACTGTGAGGCACACTAAGTAGTGATTTTTGTGACCGGGCTCCCACTGTTATTGTACAGCCAACACTCAAGACAGATATATAAGCATTCATGAGCCACAGATTATTGTCTCTGTTGGACACTACATGAGAATATTATAGGAGAAAAATTCCTCCGGCACTGGGACTTGAACCCAGGACCTTTGGCTATTCGCGCCAATGCTCTACCAACTGAGCTAAGCCGGAGCTCAATTCACAGTGCCAGATGGAACTTTTCTCCTATGACTGATTGCCCTAATGGTCTACCTCACAGACAGACAAGTTATGTCATATGCAGTACTGTGAGGCACACTAAGTAGTGATTTTTGTGACCGGGCTCCCACTGTTATTGTACAGCCAACACTCAAGACAGATATATAAGCATTCATGAGCCACAGATTATTGTCTCTGTTGGACACTACATGAGAATATTATAGGAGAAAAATTCCTCCGGCACTGGGACTTGAACCCAGGACCTTTGGCTATTCGCGCCAATGCTCTACCAACTGAGCTAAGCCGGAGCTCAATTCACAGCGCCAGATGGAACTTCTCTCCTATGACTGATTGCCCTAATGGTCTACCTCACAGACAGACAAGTTATGTCATATGCAGTACTGTGAGGCACACTAAGTAGTGATTTTTGTGACCGGGCTCCCACTGTTATTGTACAGCCAACACTCAAGACAGATATATAAGCATTCATGAGCCACAGATTATTGTCTCTGTTGGACACTACATGAGAATATTATAGGAGAAAAATTCCTCCGGCACTGGGACTTGAACCCAGGACCTTTGGCTATTCGCGCAAATGCTCTACCAGCCAACGGTCCTGGGTTCAAGTCCCAGTGCCGGAGGAATTTTTCTCCTATAATATTCTCATGTAGTGTCCAACAGAGACAATAATCTGTGGCTCATGAATGCTTATATATCTGTCTTGAGTGTTGGCTGTACAATAACAGTGGGAGCCCGGTCACAAAAATCACTACTTAGTGTGCCTCACAGTACTGCATATGACATAACTTGTCTGTCTGTGAGGTAGACCATTAGGGCAATCAGTCATAGGAGAGAAGTTCCATCTGGCGCTGTGAATTGAGCTCCGGCTTAGCTCAGTTGGTAGAGCATTGGCGCGAATAGCCAAAGGTCCTGGGTTCAAGTCCCAGTGCCGGAGGAATTTTTCTCCTATAATATTCTCATGTAGTGTCCAACAGAGACAATAATCTGTGGCTCATGAATGCTTATATATATGGCTTTGGTCTTAAAACGAGGGTGTGCTGCATATACCATTTCATAGCCCTAAATTTAAAATAAATATTTTTAAGCCCACTTACATAATGAAGAGGGTATAACTAGGCCTATTATTTATATTGCCTATTAGAATTAAAAGGAATCGACAATGTTGACCTTCTACATATACCACATTGTAATATCCACCGCATGACACATCAGCCTACAACCATTGCTTTAGTAGGCTTCCTGTCCCATAGCACAATCAGAACTGGGAAGCAGGAAACCCCAGCAGAGAATGCGCAGTGGTAGTTTCACAGTAACCATGAGTGTGATCTTCGTGACTGAAGCCAATTCAGCACTCGACAATGCAGTTTCTAGTTATCTCAGAGTGAGTGCTACTAAATATATTTCCGTCTAGTTTGTTTGCATAATGGCTCACATTCAAAGAGAATAGGAGTAATTTTAGTGCAATTTTTACAGTGTGCTGTAGCACATTAGGACATGATCATCAGTCACCCCTGGTAAACTAATGCTTCGATGGTTAAAAAAATTATGTTTTCTGTTCATAACTGCAAACGAAAGCAAAGATTAAAAATCAAATTTTGAGCTGCATCCAGACACCCTTCAGCAAATCTTTGTTAAAAATGTCAAATCTCTTCATGACCTAGATTTGCCTGGGTATCGCACACATACAGACAGACAAACAATTCCTCTTATTATGTAAATTGTTTAGTTATTTCTTTGTCAGGTAGCTAAGATTTATTAACCCTACCTTCTACTAGTCAGAGAGGAATATGAAACACATCTAAAACCAAGAACATTGAGTACCAATGGTTAATTTTCTTCAATGAAAATATAAAAGGTCTGGCATAAATATACTGTATGACTATTGAAAAATTAAAAAATAATAATTGCACTTTCTACTTTCTCGAGTCGAGTCGAGTTTTCAGCATTATTATACATTTTGAGATCTCCTGTGTCCAAAACCAGGAAATTCATTTGTGAAGTAAATTAAAAATTTCCAACCATAAGAAATGTAATTTCTTGAGTTTTGTCCATTCTGTAGCGATAATCTTAATGATTTATGTATAGCGTAGAGCTTTATCACTGGTACTCACTACTAAATTGCGGTATTTTTACCTGTTGGAGCGCTTTCAACCGCATGGAGCGGCCATCTGGTGGAGCAACTGACTTCCGTGGTGTCACATACTTCAACACACATACACAGAAAATCGCCCAACAATTCAGAAAACAAGGATACAAAATAGCATTCAGAACAAAGAACAAAACAATCAACAAAATACAACCCACAGACAACAAACAACACACAAACAAATACAATAACCCAGGAGTCTACAAACTAAAATGCAACGACTGCCCAAAATTCTACATAGGACAAAGAGGCCGAAGTTTCAAAACACGATACACAGAACACATACGAGCTCTCAAACAAAACACAGACTCCGCCTATGCAAACCATATAATAACCACAGGACACGAATACGCAGACATCAATACAGACATGGAAATCCTACACATTAACCACAAAGGTCACACACTCAACACACTCGAACAATATGAAATATACAGACACACCACACAAGACAACACCAACATCCTAAACGAACAGTTACAATTCAAATTGCACGCGCTGTACGATACAGTTATCCAGAAATGTCTTCCCAACAACAACAACAACAACACCACGGAAGTCAGTTGCTGAAGATGGCCGCTCCATGCGGTTGAAAGCGCTCCAACAGGTAAAAATACCGCAATTTAGTAGTGAGTACCAGTGATAAATGTAATTTGCTTTGTACATTCAATAATTTTAAAAATAATGAATTAACATATCATGCTAGTAAACCGAAGGCAATTAGGCCTACATACATAATCACTAAAAATAATGTTTTCTGCTTTTTTTTCTTTTTTTTCTTCTTTTCTTTTCTCCTCATAACTTACAAACCAATGTAAAAATTAAAAATCCAGCTTCGAGGTGCAATTCGGACTCCCTTCCATCCACCTATGTTAAAGATTCCAAATCTCTGCATGCCTTAGATTTGCCCCTGAGACAAACACTACCTTTTTTTGTATCGATTTCAAGATTAGTAATATTTTAAGACTTACCTAAATATGCAATTACAAATTTACTTCTTTCATCTGGTGGTATCCAGTTCGCAGCTAAATTATTTAATGCAGGCCATTTCAATTCCTGAAAAATACATAGCTTCCATTATAAAAGACAATTTAATTACAATGTCTATTTATATAGACTAACAAAGACGAGTTGGGTGGATAGGAAAACAAATGAAAAAGTGCTTAATGAAGTGATGGAAGAGAGATCCCTTCTGAATTGAATTAAGAATAGAAGAGCAAAGTTAGTGGGTCGTACATTTCGGCACAATGATCTATTTACCAACATTTTTTAAGGGAAAGTACTTGGGAAGAAAACAAGAGGACGTCCTAGAAATTCATTTGTTAAAAACATGATCAAGGATATGGACGTGCTGTCGTATGAAAACTTGAAGAGAACAACGATGAAGAGGAAGACATGGCTACTACAACAAGGCTTTGCCATTAGATCCTGATGATGATGATTTATATAGATCAGACTGCTAAGGACTCCTTCCAGTAGAGATCTCTTGCTCATAGATGCTGCAGCAGTACTGCTGGTGACATGACAGAACTTTAGCAAAATTAAGTGTTGGCCCGAATTTAATCTGATTTCATAGGTCTGAAATAGATGTTTATTGTATGTATTAACTCTTCAGTTATGATGATCAGAGTAGGGTGGCCATTTCCAAACTATGATAATGGAGGAATTGTATGCATAGACAACAATGTTGGTATATGTAGATAATCTAATTAAGATGAAATTATTATTAACAAGAATTGCAGAATTTTGTCCAGAAATTTTTTGTGTATGACTGAGCTTTCTTCTGATAAATTGCTGCTTTAGCTGGCTTGTTGGAGACGTCAACAGGAGATCGAGACACCCAGCCATGTTTTTCTTGTCCCTTCAGTTCTGTCCTAACTACCCAGGCACATCACAAGTGAAGCATCACTAACCATCACTATTAATATTACTAGAAATAGCACTGTGAAGTGTTAACATCTGTAGAAAGTTTGAGTATGGAAATATGCACACTAACTTCACTATTAGTATGGACACCTATACCTGGGAAAGGAAAAAAATAATAATAAAAATAATAATAATTATAGTCAGGGGTTTATTCTTTTAGGACAGTTATTTAAAAATCAGTAGAGGCATAAAAAGTTTGCAGAAGTTTTACCAGATTGACAACATGGAAGCAGATTCCACAGTGGATTAGGAAAGGGGGACCCCTAAAAATTCAGACTTAAAATTCTATTTTCTATTTTTTATTTATTTTTTAATAATGATTAAATAATACAAGTTTTGTTGGTGTGTCAAATATGATATAGCAGTTATTTTGTTTTCATAAAATAATTAGTAGGCTATTATTTCCATTGTTCTATGTGTTATTTAAGTTTTCTAAAAAATAGTAATAAGTATTATAACTTTGGTAACGGTTTCTTGTTTACGTTGGCATGTCTTAGAGTATGGTAAACAAATTTGCTAACTAGTTTTTCCGTGCTAAAATAGCGTAAAATGTGATTTTCATTAGTTCAATATTTTAAAATTTTCCAGGGATGGACCCCCGACTTAGGTAATGATTTCTTGTTTACGTTGGCTTGTCTTAGAGCATACATGGGCAATTACTGGTTCGCGAACCACTTGTGGTTCTTGACCTTCCCGCATAACACACAAGATGGCATTGCGGACATTCGGTGTACGTGGTGGATTATTCCCATGCATGAGTCATACTGTCTTTGCAAGCAGTGACGGGTTGCGACACAGTTCCGATTGGAAAGGCGTTATGACACATTCTAAGCCTTTGTATAATGAAATAATTGCACACGTAAAAGAATAATTAAAAATACAAAATTGTTTGTATTATTTGTTTCTTGTACTGTACATTATAAAGTGAAATTAGTGTTTCCCTAAGAATGAGTAACCGCCACTGCACTTATTGTCTGCTTGTGTCTCCATCTACCCGTTCTTTTCGAACTATGTGTAAGTTGACATAAGTTTGCGGGTTGCGTGTCAATGGATAGGGGTTTGCCCATGTCTGTCTTAGAGTATGGTAAACAAATTTGCTAACTATTTTTTCAGTGCTAAAATCGCATAAAACGTGATTTTCATTAGTTCAGTATTTAAACGTTTTCTGGGGGTGGACCCCCAACTTAGGTAACAACTTCTTGTTTACATTGCCATGTCTTAGAATATGGTAAACAAATTTTGCTAACTATTTTTTCAGTGCTAAAATAGCATAAAATGTGATTTTCATTAGTTCAATATTTAAAAGTTTTCTTAGGTAACAATTTCTTGTTTACATTGGCATGTTAGAGCATGGTAAACAAATGTGCTAACTAGTTTTTCAGTGCTAAAATAGCGTAAAATGTGATTTTCGTTAGTTCAATATTTAAAAATTTTCCAGAGGTATACCCCCAAATCCCCGGCACTTTTGACCCTCTCCTAAATTGTTTTTGGCTATGCTATTGTTGCACTTGTTATATTATTAATTTATTGTTACAAACTGGCACAAGAAGGTAAAGGGGAAAAAATTAATTAATTAAAAAAATTTCCACCCCCCTTAGAAAATATCATATGGGCGCCCTTGACTATTAGGTATATTTACCCAGAATGATCATTTCAATGGATATCCCCATCATCATCAGATGATGAACTTGTTCTGTTACCTGGATGCCCACTGAGGTGTCAAAGTTTAGAAGATTTTGGCAGGACACCTCAGTGCCTCAGTTCAAATTGCTGAAATTCCATGTACACATTTGGAACACATATGAATCCAGGCGTTTCACAATTTCCTCACTTTTCCACTTCATTTTAAAAATACGCGAACAAGCTAAATAAACATATAATCTCAAAATTACTATTATAGTTTCGTAATAAATTGGAATCAGCTGAAACTGTGTAGTCGTATAACTCATCATCGCCAGTACATCTGACGCTTGCATATTCAAGCAAAAAACAGTTACAAAACTTGGTTACGAAACCTAATTTTGTCATGTAAATTAGCCTTAAAGGTCTTTGTGTGTAGGCCTAATAGGAAAAATATTCCCCAATTAATTTGTGACTTCACTGTGTTACAAAGTTTAAAATGAAGTTTTTTAGACAGTGAAGCTTTACTAATTATTCAAAAGTAGTCAAACGTTTAAAACACTTTTAGCTAACTTTACATACCATTACTAGGAAATGTTTCAAGAGGTTAACTCCCTCCCATCGTCGGCTAGCGGTCGACTGGCGCTCTGGCGACTGTGGATGGCAGTACACAGAACTTCACACAACACAGTCGCCAGAGCGCCAGTCGACCACTAGCCAACGATGGGAGGGAGTTAACCTCTTGAAACATGTCCTAGTAATGGTACGTAAAGTGAGCTAAAAGTGTTTTAAAAGTTTGGCTACTTTTGAATAATTCACTGTGTTATTTTCAATGCTAGTTAAGGCATTGAATATGTTACTTACGGCAACCATTCCCATGAGAACTCGAAGAAAAACAACAGCTCTATAATCCAGTTGTGCACAGAATGGCATGAGAAAATTTAGCAAGCATGGAATAAGATTGCTCAGGCCAATCATCAGTTTTGGTCCAAATTGCTGTACCATTACACCTGCTGGAATCATCAGAACTGGATTCAACCAGTAATAGCTTCCAAGAATTAAACTTTGTTGTTTCTCATCCCAGTCAAATCTTAACTGTATAAAATATAAAATATTGCGTGTAGGTCAGCAGCAGTAATATAGTGATTAATGTTACAGGAGAGAACTATAGATTTTATTCACTAAAGAAAGTTTAGCACCTGAAGCAACGTAAGTTCCATTGGTTCAGTTTTCATGAGTGAATGGAATCCCTTTACTCTTGCATAGTATAAGTTAGTCCATTCATTACCAGGGTTAAGATTTTGAGGTGCAATTTCCATATGGAAATATTTCAGGCAATGTATTGCACCATGCATTAAAATGCATTATAACGCTGCAGTTTTTCCATGGATGAATAAATCACTCTCTACTTCAAGAAATTTGCTCTGTCCTCTTGTTTCAGAGGAAATTGACAAATTGTTTGCATTTCTTTATCTATTTATGATTACAAAAGAAATTTAGAAATTAATTCAGCACCACCAGTTTGCACAGTGAATAATATGTTAGCAGTGAAAGGGTTAAATATGTTATTGTGTATTGTTCTAATTAGTTAGATAAACATCTTTCCACAAAGGACTTCTTGACAGAAGTATATTAGATAAATTTTTGCATGATGTTGATAAGAGAGAAACTCCTCGATACATATTATGTTCGACATTACCTCCCTTTTTTTGGATCGGTATAATAATAGATTCTTTCACTGCCAGGAAATATTTTTAGCTCTAGTTTTTGCTAATACTTTTCAAAATTAATGACATGAGGCCTTGCTATGTTGCTATAGCTTTTGAAGAAGGAGAGCATCACTGAAAACGAGCAATTATCATTACAAATTTGAGAAAGATGGAAGGGCACTTAAGATAGTTTATCCAGAAACTCTATAAGGAGAAATTATTTTTTTCCTTCTATAGAACGGTATTGGGCCTTTTATTTTGTTTTACTATAATTTGTACCACCACCAACCCAGTATGCTAAACACTAAATGTAACAATTTAATTTAAAATAAAATTATGTAATTCATGCAACTTATGTAAAAGATTGTCAATGTTATATAATAAAACTAAACTCCGTGGCGCTACATCCCTGGAGGGACTTGGCCTACCACCCGACCGCTGCATCATCTCCCTTAGGCAGATGGCAGGATTGGGGGGGCATGTGGTCAGCATGCCAACACCCACGGCCGTTAATGGTGGTTTTCTTGACCGGAGCCGCTACTTCTCTATCAAGTAGCTCCTCAATTTGAATCACGAGGCTGAGTGCACCCCTACCAGACCTCCCTACCTCAGAAAAATCCGAGAAGGTACCGGGAATCGAACTCGGGCCAACAGATCTGTAGTCAGCAATGCTAACCACAAGACCACACCGGCGGACAATGTTATATAATAAGTATAATGTTTTAATTTGGTTGTTAACTAATGACTTTAAAAAATCTAGCGGTTGAATTAATAAACTCTGGCAAAGCCACAGGTACCTGCTAGTTGATCATTAAAGTTTATGTATAAAAAAAATAAAATAATATTTTATGTAAATTTTACCTCATCATCTGGTATAGTAGAGTTCAAATTAGAGATATTTTCTTCAGGTACTGGTAATGTAGAGCTATTTATACACTCACTGGAGAGAGATGTACCAGGCTCTTCTAAATGCTGGTCTCTCACCATAGACACAATGGATATGTTTATATTTACCATGAATATAAATCCTACTGCAGTGGCTGTGAATGTCATTAGCCATAGTACAGTTCTAGCATAAAGACCTAGGGAAAAGAGGAAAAGAATACACATTGTTATATTATCTGATAATATTGCTCTAGTGGTCTTCATATTTGAAACATATCATCTAACCATTCTGAAGAATGTGTATAGACAGTGTTAAGGGTTGTAATGACACAAACATGCACATACAATAGATATTAGCAAACCACATTGGTGTTTCCTATAAAAATTACTCCTGGAAGGTGGTTTTATTATTTTTACTTGCAAACATTTCAACTGATTTTTACCACAAAACATCAGATCATTCTTCAATTGAAATACTGGAACTTGATTTCATTTAACTCTTGTTAGTTGGCATTCTCTATTATGCTTTTGGTAATGTGAATTACTGTGAGGTATTGCTTCACTTTTGAAAACAAAAACTACACTCAAGCTGAAGGACTTCCTTGTGGTTCTCCTGTATTCAAAGCATAGAATGGAGATGTTCCTTCAACACGTAGAAGACAAAAAATCCTACATATTAGCAAGCATGCACACAAAATAACCTACTGGCACAGATATGTTGATGATATATCATCATGCTATACACAGGCAACATCAGACAGTACACACAGTTACTACACCATATCAACAGAATTCACAAAAACATACATGCCAGAATTTGAAATAAACAAATCTCGATTTCCTAGGATTCACCATCACAAAAGACAGCACCCAGAAACACAAATATACAGTTTTCTATGACAGAAACACTGATGAACTACAGATCTAATCACCCCACACAGCACAAATATACTGCATTTCAGTGTGAGAACACACCACCATGGGCGTACGGTGAAATTCTGTTTGGAGGGGGTTGAATGTAATGTCGTCTCAGCTACATGTCCTTGCGCACATTGTAACTTAATACATTATTTTAGTAACTAAGTAGTTGTATTGTGATATAAATATTATGATGTTAGTTATGCTGCACAGTATTTCAAACTGTTTTCTTTAGGTATGTCTTGTTTTAAGTAGTTTATAAATAAAACCTTTCTTTAGAAAATAACATAGCAGGCTACCGTAGGATGTAATACACACTATGGACTATAATTCACGTGATTTCTTTATGTGGAGCACTATGTATCATTGTGTCTATATTCTGTTGTTTCTGTATCGGCAAGTTGATTGCAGACGTAGTAATTTTGTTTAACTACTCGTGCTGGTTTTTGGAGCTAAGTCCATTCCAGAAAATTTGGTTTTACATATTGAAAGCTGATATTCAATGGACTCCTGAGATCCAACCGACTGTACCACATAAATATCCAGGTTATGGATTCATTTATGAGAAATTCCGAAGGACATTTTTGTTTATCAGTCACTGTAATATGAAGTATATAATTAAAACTCCACCTGTATTAATAAATTATTTAATAACAACAGGCATATGTTTTCCTGTACAGTAGAAAATATTTCAGATCGTTTGCTCATTGAGATTAGGTATGTGCATTTTTATGAAATAAATTACGAGAGTATAAAATCATTAATGAGAAACTGAAATTTACAAGAGTTTTTTTTTTTTTTTTTTTTTTTTTTTTTTTAAATAATGCAGTGTTAGGTAAGAAAATATAATAAAATAATCAAACCATTCCTCACAGATATTTCGGGAGGGGTTTTAACCCCCTCAACCCTCCCCCACCGTACGCCCATGCACACCACTATCCATTAAAGACTACAAAGAAGAATTCAACAATATAAAATACCTAACTGAAACCAATGGCTACAATCACACACTTGTTGACAGCTTACTGTTCAAGATCAAAACAAAGAATAACAATCTGTCCATAGGTAAGAACAAAAATAAATACATCACACTCACAAAACACACAGAATCTTGCCTAGCACTTCAGAAAACAAGGATTCAGAGTAGCATTTAGAAGAAAGAACAAAACACTTAACAGAATAAGTTACAGTCTACAAACAACACGTAACACTGAAAAAAATAAACTAAAAATGTAAAAAAAAAAAGATACACAGAACACATCAGAGCCTTCAAACAAAACATAGATTCTGCCTGCCTAAACTACTTAATAAATGCGGACATCAGTACAGACGTGGAGATCTTACACATTAACAACAAAGGTCACACCCTTAACCCACTTGAACAATATAAAATATATAAACACACAGTCAAGACAAAACAAACATCTTGAGCGATCAACTACATTTCAACTCGCATGTACTATACAACAAAATCATACACAAGCATCTCCCTGACCGTAACGTTAGCACTATGGGAGTCAGTTGCTGAAGGATGGCTACCTATGCAGTTGATAGCACTTTAACAAAGTAGTTCAAGTTACCAAAAACGTAGTAATGAGTAAATATTTAATACACTATTCCACCTTTACCCTTAACATATAATATACAACTTATTATGAAAATGCATTTCGGCATATGTTGTTTATGAAATTTCATAAACAACATTATTTGAGAAGAATTGTGGTGTTCATCACATCTTATTTGAACTGAAGATGGCGCAACATACGCCGAAATGCATTTTCATAATAAGTTGTATATTATATGTTAAGGGTAAAGGTGGAATAGTGTATTAAATATTTAATATTAACCCTTATCTGTTGAAAATGAGTTATTTCAATAAGTAGTAATGAGTGTTAGTTAAAAAAATTAAAAATGTTTAACTATGTTCACATTAAGTTACTTCATTACAAATTGAACAAAATTCAAGAATTAAATATTGGGGAGAGGGTTAGCACCTAGGCATATTACAAAATAGAAGGTTATTTACCTTCCATGTTTCACTGTGTCAATAAGGTAATCTATTCTTGTAGTGTTTTCATTTATGACCACTAAGAAAAATGATTAAATTATAAGGTTAAGTAATAAACACTGCCATCTTTCACAAAATTTTCAGTTGAAATAGTCACACTTTGAAATCAGTAGAGCATCCATGCTCATAGATCACAAATACTACTCAAATAATGATGTTAAACCAAGGAAACAGTAAATGCAGTAAAGATTTTATTTGCAATTACATTGTACTACAAGGTCCCATGGTATCTTATCATTGTATAAACTACTTATTTGTACATACTTACTTTATCTCCTTCTCTTTTTAATTTTTTTCTAGTATCTAATCTAATCTAATGTTAATGCATTCCATGGATCCAATGTAATTCATAAGCAGAGTCCAAATTTTAAAGGGATTTGTTTTTACATTTCAACACAAAACATTATATATTTAAAAAGAACGTTATTGAGTGTGTTCCACCCACAAATTATGTGGTTTTAACCTCCCCTTTTTCAGCCCCAGTTCCTTATGATATCAATTATAGGATATCAATTTTATTAATATGTTTTTGAAATGTAAATACCCAGTATTTTGGTGATATGGGAACATTAAAAACTGTTTTCACTTATGAAAACACAAGTAAATAGAGATTTTATACGCAGAACTTCACTAAAATTATAAAACTGATCTGGACAGTTGTTTTGAGAAATTTATTCTCATTCTCCACATACTCCAACTGCCTGCTGTACAATCCAAGTATCCTCTTGTGGATGTCCTACAAAGTTCTTAAGTAGAACATCTTCCATGGGGATGTCAAAATTCATAAGATGATCTACATTTTTCTGGATAAAAGTATTCTCTCATATTGTAAGTTCTTTTTTGTCCCTGGATGCACTTAACTAGTTTAGCCCTTCTGTTCGATTTCATGCTCCATATTCCACACATGGGCTGCTACTGCCAATTTTTCAATTTGAGCATATTTAATATGTCAGTGGTGTTCCTTCAGTGTGGTCTCTAGATTTCATTTTGTTTTTCCTATGCGCTTAAGGTGATGATATTTACAATTGAACTGATAAATTCCTAATTTTTTAGTAGTTGACCAGCAGCCGAAGATGGGATAAGAATCCCGAAACATGTCCTGCTCATAAACAGCGACGTAAGTGAAGCATTAAGTGTTAATATAATATTTAACTAGTTCAGTATTTAGTCTGTTTCACCTTTGAAAAAAATAGTTCCTTTCGCTGCAAGCAAGGGCTTTACTGAGGAACCCAAATTTGGAGACTGAACTGTATGCAATACACTCTAGGGGTTATCATGCAACTGAAGGAATGTTTATCAAAGGAGTCACAGAGGAGTGAGGTAGTTACCAGCATGCTTGAGAGATTTGCCAAAGACAAACTCAGGCCAAGTTCATCTTAAAATCAAGACATTGAAAAACCAGTAGAGTGCAATGACCAAGTTTTCACCACTGGTTTCTGTTGATGTTGAGAGGTCTTTTTCTTTGTACAGGCATGTGGAAATGGGATAGAGTTTAACTCTTTTTAATGAAATGAAGTGAAAAGTGAAACAAACGTGTATCCCTTTTCATGTTTCTCCATCCTTTTTTGACAGTAATTTCCCTTTTCTGTCCTTTTTTGGATTAAAAATTTTCCCTTTAAAATCCGTTCTCTCGTCATAAGACTTCAGATCTATGGAAATAGTCAAGGTGTCGCACACTCCAATAGACATAAGTATAGATTTTACACAAAAGGGGCCTTGTCTGCAGTAGCAGAATACCATTCTGTGAATTTAATAACAAAACCTGGGTTTTTCTTGCAGGCTTTCGTGATGTCAGCACATCACATCAAGCCATCAGTTGAAAGATAAGTGACTTCTTCATAGATTTCCTGAGAGGAATTTCAACATTGTGATCCACAAATGAGAGACCCAATTATGATGGGACAGTTGCATCTTATTAGAACTCCATGTCCGCCGTAACCCAAGGGGTAAGTAAAATAACTCAGTTTTACACTCGATTATTTGTCAAGAGAGGTTTGAAATGTCATTTTAAAAATATAACAAGATGTATTTATTATACACAGTTAAATATCTATAAAAATTGCTGGCTGGTTTACAATTTTTTGCAGAGGTAAAAAAAACTTTGTATGTTTCCTAGCATTACCTGCCACATCCCATGCTTCACCTACAGCTGTCACTTGCTGGCCCCTCCTCCCTACCTTGAACACGTGGTGTTTCCTACAATTTTTGCTAAAAGCATTATTAACAGGAGGAGGTTAGCAAAAGATGTTCAGCGCGGCCATATCACTATTGTCAACTTCCACTTTGAATAATACATTGTTCTTGCTGTTATAAAGATTGCCTTTTATAATAGTAACACTAGAAGATTTTAGTATTCCTCATAAATAGTCTTAAAACAATGCAAATAGTGAAAATTTATATTGACTTTTTCCTGTCATATTGGTTACTATGATGTAGCCAATATAGCTTGACATCTACACTGTTGCCAAATCATTGCAAAATCCAAAATACATCTGCTGGCAGGGTTTATAGTTACTGTAAGCAAGCTCATAGGGGTCTGCCCGCTGGGTGTATAAGCTGCCATACCTGGCAGAGATTCATAGTTATGGCCCTTAATTTTTGTGATACCTCCAAGAGACCTGTGGGGAATATTCTCTGTCACTTTGCATTACAAATGAAAACACTGAATATATAAGCATATAAGCAGTTGTTTGCTTATTCAGGTAGATTGTTGAGTGTTTTGTTACAGTTACTATAATTGTCGATTGAGTGAAGAGCATATAAATATGTTGTAATATTGAGTATCTTTGACTGTTGTGTTGTGAAAGCACATCCTTTTTTGTATCACTTCAAAAGTAGGTGAAGTTGCGAAATAATGCATACATATATTACATGTTAATAAGTCCATATAGTCTTTCTTTATGTTTGTATTTCAATATTATTATAAAACCAGCAGTTATTGAATATTTTCTTTAGTGGAATTATCCACACTTACTTAATCACAGATATAATTCACTTAATTCTTGCAGTATTTTACTTCGCTAATGAACTGATACAATATAATATATTCGTGACACTGAGCAACATTTCATGCAGGCTGTTGATCCTATTAGACTGGTGCTTTCTGTCAACTTTCACTAACCTAAAAAGAACTCAAGTACTTTTCTTGCTTCTTGTTGCTAAAAGCAGTTGGAATCATTGTGTGATTGATATGGCTACATCCTGTCAGTAGACTTGACAGGTTGCTAATAATTCCTGAAGTATTGGTCATAATGTGAAACTAATATATTTAAATTCCTGTCTAAAACAATGATTTTACATATAAAATTTAGTATTATTTGCATTCATTTATATGAATAATTAATATAAATGTACAGTAAAACCCCGATAATACACGCCCGTTTGTTATGCTATCCCGCATTATAGCTCTTTTCTTCCAGTCCCTTGACATCACTATATAAAATCCACCTCTTAATACACTCGTCCCGTTTAATACACTCTTTCATCTGCCAAAATTTCTAAAAATCATGCTTTTAAGGATACTAAGAAAATATTTTCCAGACTTCTACATTTACCGTTAGCGCCCCCAAGTTCAAAAGAATGGAATGCAACCCTTGAGTACCTGAAAGACTATTGATAGCATGGTTTCAGTCCTCCACGGTCCTCCTTGCTGCCAGTTTTAAATCACATTGTGACTTTATCTTGTGTAGAAGTGTGAAGTGATTTGTTAGTGCCAAAATGAGTAAAAGAGTGAAACAGAAAGCTTTGTTAATTTTAAAAATTAAGAATTATACATGTCATTTAAGTCTTAAAAATATAATGAACGCCAAAATAAAAAAAGTCACAGCATTAAGATTTGAACCAAGAACATCCTGTCCCACATTCAAACATCCTAACCATTAGGCCAATTACAACTTTCTCAAATGAGCTAGAATATTATGGTTATTCAGTTATACTTTCTCCTATATCCTCATAAGCCTTTGTGTAGGAACCATACGGTTTTTGATTAATAGTGTATTTATATTTGTATTTGTATGAATACTATTAATAATGAGAAATAATACATTAAAGAACGAGAAATGAGATACACGCGACTAATACAAGCATGCAACGTTTGAAGCCGAATGACTTTTGTCTGTCAGTCACTAGAACCACAGTGGAGCCAACATAAGTAGGCAGATAGGTGAAATTGGAAAGTGCGAAGTTACAACAGCCCAGGTATAGATTAATGGATTAAGATTTTTTTAAATGATAACAGTGTTTTGTTAGACTTAAATATGTCATTCGAGCAACAACATAATCTAAGCTCTAAAACATTAAAAAATTTGACAATTTTTACATTATTCACATTTGACAATGTTTGCACTTTCACATTTGACATCATGTTTTGTCTTTGTTTCCGTTTTTTACATCATAGGGACTCTTGATCTCCTTTTCAGGCTCAGAAACTCTTGGAAACATTTTTTCAAGTTCATGATTTTGTTTCTCATCGGGTGATGAATTCCATTCTTGAAGTTCTGATGTTCCAAAAAGTAGATGCACAATACCTGGTACCAGCAGCATGATCGCAGTGATCATGTATACCCAAAACCATTGCCCCACAGTTTGCTAAAAGTAAATAAATAGTTTTTATGAAATACTGAGCTAAACATATGTTTATGAAAGTTTTTAAAAACAAATATTTTACAATGAGTTCTCAGTATAATGACCTTCAGTTTTAGTATTTTTCTGTTTTAAGAACTGGTATTCATTACAAATTCCAGACATTGTAACAAAATAATAATTTACATATATTCTAATAGTTGTAGTAGTTCAGGTATTAAAAAATTATACTTTTTATTTTTATATTTCTTGTGAATGAGCTTCATCTTATATTGATTCTGGTAAGAATGATAGTTCTAGCCCTACAGAATGATAGTTCCAGTTCTACACATTAGCCCAAAGGTTACACCTTCAAACAATTGATCAATATGAAATATTCAGACCATACATGCAAACACTAACATTCAAATCACACACACTGAACAACCAAATACAAACATATCTTCATAATCACAACATTGGCAACAAAGGAGTCTCACTGATAATGGCTACCAAATATGATTGATAGCACTCCGAAAAAGATAAAAAATCGTCAGTTATGTGTTTTCACATTTGTACGTAACATTTTCAGTCTTCATATACCATATTCTATCATTTATATGCTATCATTTTTGTTTGTTTTCTTTGAAAGAACTCTACTCATGTAGATTTTCCATGCAGCTTTCAGTAGGCTACTATAACATTTCTGTACACCTCCTTTGAAGCAATGCTGCCAATTATGCTGTTTATCGCAGCCCCAATCAAACTTTCAAACTTCCAAATGCAGTTTGATCCACTGTACATTTGAAGTAATTTCGGTCATAAGTGCATGCAAATTTATGAGTGAGTTGAGTTGAGAGTGTGCTCTTGAGGGCAAGAGGTAGGTTGAAGACAACCCTAAACACTTCTGCCACATAGACTCATTGTGCCAATCTCCGGGAATGGGATGAGGGGCATGCTTACAGGCCTTCCAGTCAGGACCCCTCCCACGGAACTCCTCTACATCCAGCAGGCCTTTGTCATTCCTTGTATTCCATGCCATCGGTACCTCCATGAAGCCCCCAGGTTTGTTACATACACCACCAGCAATCTCTTAACCACAGACGTTGTGGCAAGATGGGGAGGACCTCAGCAGATTCTGTCGTGGGAGCATACTAATTGCCAGGAAAGAAAACGGGATGATGATGTAAAGCGGATATGTAAGGTAAAGTGGAGATTGTTGGTGGAATGAAAGGGAAAATGGGAGGATCCCAAGAAAAAACCCTACTTTGTGGCTTCAGGCTTACTTTGTGCCTGCCCATGTGTCAAGCATGAGCACCATGACAGAGTGTATATATGATTTTTTTGGCATTGAAATCCTAGCCCTAATGATGACAATAATAGTACTGGATAATTACAATAAGAAATACCGTAACGTTCAGTGACCAAGCATAATGATGAGGAATAGGAATGTTAACAAAAGGATATAAATGTGGACATCAATGATAATCCAAACAAGGGAATCAAGATGACAAAATAGTAATAAGTTACATTTTTGAAAGAAGGAAAATAAATATTAACATTCTGATCAAAATAATATTTATTGTCTGAACCATTTGCTTCAAAAGAAAATCCTAAAAATTGTGAAACAGCTAGGCCTACTCTTTAGATAGGAGAACAAATTTATCTTTAAGGAGTTAAAAGTTCTACCTTTTCCTTATGTATGTATTCTAGAAAGTGTCTCTTTATTCAGAAAAACAAGGAAACCTTTAAAGTGATAAAGTTGATAACCACCCATGTCACACAAGAACAATAGAAGCCCATCTACCTCTCTACCCATAGAATTTCATGCAGCCTTAAAAGTATATTTCACAGTGGCATGTTTAGTTAATAGTACAGTATGCAAGGAGCCTGTAATGGCAATTATTAAGGTCCGAGTATGTTTATGAAACAACCAAAGCGAGTTTCATCATTTTATTATGAGCATCTTAATTACCATTATAGGCAAATTGCATATGATTGTTTTTGTTCAACCATAATTAAATGTTTACGTTTTGAGATTTTAGATTCACTCAAATAAACATGCATGCTGCCCTTTGCAATAAGCTGTTCTTGTAACTCATATCTTCTGCGAGAAATGGCAGTTTGTGACATCCAGTGAGTCAAAGCTTTTTTATTTATTTATTATTTTTTTGTTTAAGTTATTTATTTTTTCCTTTTTTTTTTCTTTCTTTTTGATTTCTTTCTTTCTTGAATCAAGAAGATTTTGATAACATGAAATGAATTCAATTTAGTGTAATATTAAAATTAACATGAATGGAATTGATTTCATTTTAAAATACAGATTTTTTATTAAGCCATTTCAGTTACTACTCTCAAAGTTCCAAGATCATTCTGTATTCGATAATAATTGATACCACACCAATGTTATAATGAAAATCTGTTTCAGAGTGAGTATGATTATGATACCATTTTGACAGACATAATAAGCATATTATAGTATGGTCGAACAAAAAACTAAATTCCACATCAAATAAAAACCTATTGGACAAAGAGACAGAAGAATGCCCTTGCATCACATGCCATATATCATTGATGAATTGAACATTGAATTTTTAAATTAAATTTTTATTTAGAGCTGCACTCTATTTCTTAGAATCGTCTACTCGTCCATTGTGTAGCTGATAAACTGATCTGTAACTTCTTTCCTAAGTTCCTAAGTTGAATTCTATAACATTAGAATTTAATCTATTGTATTAATTGTAAATAGTCATGAGTAGGGCAAGGCATTTTATGACCGTGAAATAGTGAAAAAATGCATTTATGAGCTAAAAATAGTGAAAAAATGACCCAAAATAAAAAAATTATTAATAAATTTACTATTATTACTTATAATTAGTTTTTTTTTAAAGTAATTAATCTTTAAAAGGCATTTATGACGGTGCATTATATATGAATTTGCATTATAAAACACACTTATTTTGTTACTAAAGAAGTAAGTAAATTTATACTACTTGAACGCCCTTAGCGAAAAAGAAATTCTTTCTGAACTACCATGCCCGTCAGATTGCCCCTAGCAAATATGTGCCATTTAAAAATAAAGAAAAGATCGTTATTGCTACAAGACAAAATGCTGTGGTGTTTACAATAAATATAAATTAAAATGAACTATGAACACTTGGCAGAGATTCTCAAATGTAAAAGATTGTCTGTTGTCTGGAAGTAACTGTTTGTACATGGAAAAACTCCTTGCTACCACTACTGAAAAATGGCCTAAAATGCCGAAAATGACCTGAAAATTGTCAAAAAATGACCTATCTCTTGAAAATAATGAAAAATGCAAAATAAAGCAAAATAATGCAAAAATAAATTACCCTTATTTAATCAATTATTTCATTATACACATTTATATATATATTCAAGCTATCGTTTAACCTTCATATAAAAAAGATAAAAAATCATCAAATGCCTTGCCCTAGTCATGAGGTCGTAGCGCAGCACCTCAACCACTTTGCAACGGCTTACCCCAATTATCAGTTGTTGGAGGCGACTGACAGAAGCAACATAAGAGGAATGCGGATCTTTCCCGCAGTGGCTAAGCGGGACTGCTGAAACAGCCACCTTGCCAGTCAAGAGGCCCTTGCCCTTTAGGGATGAAACGGGCTAATTCTAATTCTAATTCTAATGTTTAGCAATTACTAATGTTATGTTTGTATTGCTGTTCTTTAAAGAAGCCATTATTTCTGTATAGAAATCTACTGTGTATTATTCTTAAAACATTGGAAATATTCTGTGTACTTACATTTTGATATGTTAATACTCCAACTATCATTGGTGATAAGAATCCAGGAAGAATATTGATACAATTGCTAAGTGCCATTAGAACTCCTGTAATTATTAAAATAGTAGTAAATGCCTACCTAAAGAATGAGCTTAATTTAAGCATTTGGAACATTCTAATTTTTTCATAGACTTAGATTTAGTCAAACCTGCCTAAAGCGGGCACGTCATTTTAATAATGACCGTTGGTGCAAGTGACCGCTAAATTAAGGTTATGAAATTTTCAAATTCAAAGAAGAGGTCTGGTCATCAAGTGATTAGTCACCTTGGTATCCCAGTCTCCAATGCAACGGTGCAATTTTTGAAGTGTTGTTTCTTTAATGCAAGAAGGACACGCTTGTCAAGAGTCGCGTGTTGAAGTGTATGTACAATGACGCTATGTGTCAGCTGGAAACGAGAAGCAAAGAAACACTAAAATTTTGTATTATTATTACAAGTGTTATGTTTTAGACTTGAAAATGCAAAAATTCAGCAGAAATTCCTTTCTTGCTTTCAGTAATCACTTTTCTCCTTTCTTCCAAAGTTAAAACAACCTTGACTTATCACACATTGTGATCTTCCTTGCACAATAAACATTCACTGACTGAATACGACTGAATAAGTCAGTAAACACGAGTGTGGGTGCTTCACAAAAGAAAAGCACCCCACCTACAACAGTGTTTGAACTGGACTTGTGTTAACTGATTTTTTACTTTTGAAACTAATTGGCAAGCCTGTGTGATGGTTCTGAGGGTGATTATTACTGGTCGTTTAATCCAAGTCATTTTCTGAAATTTGTGTGGCTGCTGACCACTGTGTGAGGTGGCTGTTAAAGGTACGAGATATTAACACAGGCTTTAGGGAAAATTAATGGGTTCCACAGAAGAATTGTCGATTACAGAGATGATCTTAAATGAAGGTGGCCGTTTAAGGCAGGTTTGACCTCTAATACTAGTTATTTAATTAATAGGTGACAAAGGAACCAGTGCTGGATCTATAAAATTTGGGTTCTCCCGAAAGACTTTATTATGGGCTCCATACACTTCACTTCTATAGGCAGAAGTTAACTTTGGAAAATCCAAGTACAGCCTATGCTAAAAGAATATAAGGCCTCTGTATCACCATTTAAATGGTGTTACAGAAGACATAGTTCCAATTTTGCCACAGATGGTAGTCATTTACGAATTCACAAGTAATTTGTAATTTTTCTTTAGAATAAGCTTCCGAAAAGTGTCTTCTAAGTTTACAGATGAAGTGCTTCATGTAAGTCTATACAATTATCATAATGAATGGTGAGTGAACTTCCGATATGCTCATATTACTTTCTGTTGCTTCACAGTCCCAATAGAGGGATTGCATTGCAGGATATCTGCATTTCAATTATCTCTAGCTTACTCAAAGTCAATGCAAAGCTTTAAAGCCTCAGTTTGTAAAAATTGTGATTAGCTTACAACCACCTTTCATAGCATTTATACAAAAAATGTTTTATAAAAGTCTTAGGTCTCCGCAAGGTGAGGACATGCCCTTCAAACCTTGCCATCTGCCTATGGTAGATGATACAACAGCCGGATGGTAGGCCTAGTCCCTCCAGGGATGTAGCACCAGGGAGTTTAGTTTTCTTTATTCTCCTCATATGCAGTTAATATGCAAAATTTAAACAAAATTGTTGCAGCGATTTTTGAGCAAGAAGCATAAAGCGTACAGGTAGGCTTACTAAACTATGAACTACCGAACCAATAGTTTTGCGTTATAAATTTATAACTTTTACTCCTTCAAAACCAACATAGAATAACATATTTCATATATGATGTCTTTGTCCAGAAACAAAATCAATAACATCAGAAAAATATTGATACAAACTCCATAATGACCAGTGTAACCATATGCTGTCTACAGAAAAGAAGGCACTAGAAATTATAAAAAATACAAATGAAATTAACAACAAACAGTTATTATTCCTACAGATTTTCCAACCATTTAGGCCCCCTAAACTGTCTAAGCTCCTCCCACATTGCGGGCTTTTGCATTGCATACATCCAGGCCTGAGAGGAACAGCAGAGAAATTTACTTTTAGCAGGAACAGGTGGAAGAGTTGGGGAATGAGTAGCTCCAACTTCCAGGTTGAGGTAAAAGTGAAGTTACCGGTACCTGCATGATTTGGTGCCAAGTCAATGGTAGTAGCCATAGCTCCAGCAGTTACTGCTCCACCAAGTGCTGTGCCAACTAATAGGCATACAATAGCTGTAGGTGCATTGCATCCAGAAAAGGCTAACCCAAGCACAAGTATACCTTGCCCTATTAAACCTTAAAAAAGAAAAGAAAATTTAACAATAGAACTTCATACATGGATGTCTTCGTAAATTAATTCAGTCAGTGATGAAAACTTACAAATGCTAGTTGCCATTTTTCGAACGTTTGTTCTTGTCATGATATTGTTCCTTAGTAAATAGTCTGCAGTAATTGAAACCAGAATTGCAATACACATGCGAAGAAAATGGGGAGCTCCTGTTAGTAATCCTGTCTGAAAAATACAGATGAAAAGTAGTTACTTTTTGGCAAGAGGATGAATTTATGAAACAAGCCAAATTTGAATTTCATAGACAGTGGAGGAAAGTGATGATGATGATGATGATAATAATAATAATAATAATAATAATAATAATAATAATAATAATAACAGTGATAACAATAACAAAGCGATAACAGTAGCAGTAACAATTAACAATAACAATAATAATGATATTAAAAATATTGACAATAATCAATAATATTTAATAATAAGAAGAATAAAAGTAACGAATGATACAACAATGTGTATTTGAAACACTAATGTTTTCTCAAACGAAAAGAAACTTGATATCACAAAGAGATTTTCTAAACCAATTATGAAAAGAAAAGAACACTTACTCTATTAGGCAAGACATGAATGAACTAAGACGGTTTAATATCAGTGGTTATTATTACTGACCTTTTTTGTATCATACCACATTTGTTATATCACCTGATGGGCTGTTTTATTATTGATATGAATGTCTGAATTATAATATTATCTTGAAAAATGGAAATGTTTTGCTGATTTATTAGGTTCTAATAACATTTTGTTTATTAATTACTTACCTTTTTGATGTCCCAGCCATGAATGATTTTAAAATAGGATGGAGGCTGAACCATGAGCGTAAAAAGAGCCCAAATGTATCCCCACATTGCTAAATTGTTTATCCACAAAGGTCTTGAGAGTAGAATGCTTTTCCAAGGAACTTTTACCTAATGAAAATTTAAATATTCACATCAACATAATGTTTAAAAAATAGAAAGGTGCAGAGTATTATTCTTGTAGTTATTAATTATTCTTATTAGCAGGGCTTTAGTTGGGCTGATACCAGTACTCAATAACCCTTGTTATAGAATTGCCCAAAGAAAGTACTGAAAGTTCTTAAGCATGCAGTATGAACTGGTTTGTACAAGACCTATGCTGTTTTATTTATTTGTTTGTTTGGATAAAATTCTAAACATTTACTCAACAGAAAACAACCTCATAATATTACCTACTAAGGGGGAGATGATAAAATTGAAAAAATAATTTGTTTTTGCTGCAAGCTATAAAAGAATGAAAAGAAAAACACATTTCATCAGTGAGTTAATTTGACCTGTCTTACATTAACAATTGTCGACCGACTGCTCTACCAAATTAAATGTTAAATGTTACATCGAAAATTACAATGCTGTACAGCTTAGCATAGACAGGATTTAATTTTCGGTTTATAGTTAATCAGGCTTCTTTTATCTAGAATTAGGAAACAAAATGTAGAAAATAAGATTAAACTTCTCAGCATATTTCTGAGTTCCCTACAAATCTTTTGATGCAACAATATGTGTCTCTTGACAATGGACAGAGTCACGAAATCATTGAGTGTCGGCTCTTGTAAATGTAAGTAACTAGTCATAAATCATTAAATTAAAACACTTCAATCCTGGCAGAAGTGAGTTCTAAGTTTGAATTTGTTGTACTTGCTGCATGCAAATGGCACATTTCCAAACATAGGTTCTTATTAAAAATGATGTCTATGTAGTCCTCTCTACTAGCCCTAAGCTAATATATATAATGTCATGGCAACTATTTTTTCTTTTGAAAATGTCAGACCATATAAAAGTTTTTAAATTAATATGCAAATGAAAAGGCAGGGTTATGGAATGTACATATACTGCAGATTATTATTATTATTATTATTATTTTTTATTGAGTAAATACATCAGCATGCCCCATCAGCATGACGATATTACATGCTTTTACCTCACGTTATACCAGTAGTATCACAAACGTATATGAATAAATAACCTTCAATTAATTCTTTTGTCTACCGTATCAGTCAGTTCATATTATCAGATTAGGTGCATCCTAAAGTGATCACAATAAGCGGTGTGCACTGTATATATATATATATTTATATATACAGTGCACACCGCTTATATATATATATATATATACAGTGCACACCGCTTATTGTGATCACTTTAGGATGCACCTAATCTAATAATATATATATATATGTGCACACCGCTTATTGTGATCACTTTAGGATGCACCTAATCTGATAATATGAACTGATTGATACGGTATATATATATATATATATATATATATATATATATATATATATATCACAAGATAGTTTGTGTTGTCTACTTACGTTCTTTCTGGATACAGTATTGCTTACAGATTTCAGTATATATTCTTTTTCAGAAGTTGAAATTCTTGGATGTTGGGATGGGCTGTCATACACAAGGAACCACCAAATAATGAACCATAATATGCCTATGAGTCCAGTCACATAAAAAACTGCTGGCCAATCCCACAAACTAATGACAAATCCACATACTGGATAGGCTATGGAAACACCTAAAGAACCCCCTGTGGAAGATAATAACCTTGAATGACATTGAGAGTTGTGAGTCACAGATCTTCAGGTGAGAAAAAGATTTGGATTTATTTATTAATTTTTTTGTTACTAGCAGGAGCCCTTGGTTTCGCCAGCATTTATTAAATCATTCCCTGGATGTTTTGTAAACAATATAATTAACAGCAAACTATATTTATTATCATAATCAGTTAACCTGCTAAACTGATTAATAATGAAAAAGCGATAAATCTAGTGTTGAGGTGCATTTCATGATTAGAAAGTGTTGTCCTTAAAAAAAAGTTTAGAATATTTTTAAAAACCCTCAGATTCCAGTTTTCTGGTCAAAACAAACCCACATAGTGAGTTTTATCCAAATCGATCAATGATTTTCTATTTAGGCATACATTCATGACTCCCTCTTTCCAACCTGCTGTGTAAAAAAAACTGACAATTCTATGTGTATGTTGAAAAAAATACATTTCAGCAATGCACTTTTTTGTTATTGGTTTCTATGACAGTTGAGAAAGGCTACCGGCAATTAATTTTACAATATTGAAATTTAATAGTGAAAACCAAATGTGGCTCGTTTCTTAAAACGAGGGTATGCTGCATATACCATTTCATCGGCCAAAATTTAAAATAAATGAAATATTTTTAAGCCTACTTACATAATGAAGAGCGTATAAGTAGGCCTATTATTTATATTGTCTTTTAGAATTAAAAAGATTTGACAATGTTGACCTTCTAAATATAACGCATTGTAATATTCACCGCATGACACATCAGCCTACAACCATTGCTTTAGTAGGCTTCCTGTCCCATAGCAGAACTGGGATGCAGGAAAAACCAGCAGAGCATGCACAGTGGAATTTTCACAGTAATTATGAGTGTGATCTTCATGACTGAAGCCAATTCAGCACTTGACAGTGTAGTTTCTAGTTATCTCAGAGAGAGTGCTACTAAATACATTTCCGTCTAGTTTGTTTGCGTAATGGCTCACATTCAAAGAGAACAGGAGTAATTTTAGTGCAATTTTTACAGTGTGCTGTAGCACATTAGGACATGATCATCAGTCGCCCCAGGTGAAAACTAATGCTTCAGTGGCTAAAAAAATATTGTTCTCTGCTCATAACTGCAAACTGAAGCAAAAATTAAAAATAAAATTTTGAGGTGCTTTCGGACACCCTTCAGTCCATTTATGTTAAGAATTTCAAATCTCTTCATGTCCTAGATTTGGCTGGATATGGCACACATACAGACAGACAAACAATTCCTCTTATTATGTAGATTATTTAGTTATTTCTTTGTCAGGTAGCTAAGATCTATTAACCCTGCCTTCTACTGGTCAGAGATGAATATGAAACACAACTAAAACCAAGAACACTGAGTACCAATGGTTAACTTTCTCCAATGAACCTATAAAAGATCTATCAAATATACTACATGACCATTGGCAAATTAAATAATAAAAATTACACTTTTTACTTTCTCTATCCATGCTATATGTTTAGTATTGTGTTCGACCCTGAAATTCATTGTCAAGTTTTCAGCATCAATACACATTTTGAGGTCCCGTCTCCAAAACCAGGAAATCCATTTGTGAAGTTAAACATTTCCAACTATAAGAAATGTAATTTGCCTTGTACATTCAATAAAAATAATGAATTAACCAATCATACTAGTAACACCAAAGGCAATTTAGGCCTACATACATGATCAGCTGTGCATTCCTAAGCGCCATAAATAATGTTTTCTGTTTTTTTTCTTTTTTCTTTTCTTTCTTTTTCTTTCATAAGTTACAAACCAACATAAAAATTAAAAATCCAGCTTCGAGGTGCATTCAGACTCCCTTCCATCCACCTATGTTAAAGATTCCAAATCTCTGCTTGCTGTAGATTTTCCCCTGAGACAAACACTTTTATTACATCGATTTCAAGATCAGTAGTGGTTTAAGACTTACCTAAATATGCAATTACAAATTTACTTCTTTCATTTGGTGGTATCCAGTTTGCAGCTAAATTATTTAATGCAGACCATTTCAAATCCTGAAAAATACATAGATAGTTTCTGTTGTAATAGACTTAATTTAATTATAATGTCTATTTATATTGATCAAACTGCTAAGGATTCCTTCACTGTCTATGACTTTATTTGGGCAAGAGGAAGTATATACCAATCAGTGTCCGAAGTACTGAGTAAGCTTGGGCTGAATTTATCCTCATTGAATCGAATGATGGAAACATCGTTGCTATCTCAGCAGGCTTATTGCACAAATGTATAGTACAAATGTTCAGTTCAATAATATTTTGTTCAATCTATACTTATTTCTTTCATATCAACTGTTGTCAAAACAGATTGGTATGCTCTTTTTAAGGCAACTTGTGTAATGCAAGCAGCTCATTTTTATGTAATTATATAAGTGAGTGGATATATTATAAATTACTAAAATGATAAAACTGACCTGGAAAATTGTTTCGAGAAATTCATTCTCATCCTCAGCATACTCCAACTGCCTGCTGTGCGATCTCTATACCCTCTCGTGGTTGTTATACAAACTTCTTAATTAGGTTATCTTCCATGGGGATGTCAAAATTCATTAGATGATCTTTTACTGTGTGTCTTTATATATGAACTGTACGAATTAATGTTCCTTGCTTTTATCTGACTTAATATATAATTTTAAAAACAGCATTTATTTACCAAAAATTATAAATTAAGCTTAGAGTCAAGATAAAGATCATTGTTTTAATTAAACATAAAGTTTTTAAAAAGTGTGAGCAATCATTTCTTATGGCCGAGCCCCAATTTTGTTAGTTTCATCTTTGTACGAAGTATGGTAGGCCTGAATGTATTTAAGAGACAGATAATACTGATGTTTTTTCACTACAATGGTAAAGTACACAGTTAACCTTTCAAAAACATATGTCAGTCATGAGTGCAGTTAAATTTACCAGTGATGATATGTACCAGAATGTGGGCATAAATATAATAAAATTGTGCAATAAACACAAAGGCCATCACTTAATGATTAATGTAAGGAGTTGTTGCTCCCGTCCTCAGCTAATCTTGACTGAAATAAAGATAAGTTTACATGATGACACCAGGTTTCGTAACTACTTTCAAAAAAGTGATTTCATGAAACTGATTGCCATTTATTTTTTCCAAAACTAATTACAGTACAACTGCACATTTCACCTATTTCTGAAGTTCAAGTTGTTGAAATTCCTTGTACAAATTTGAAACGCATATGAATCCAGGCATGTCACGATTTCCTCACTCCCTACTTCATTTTACAAAACCTGAACAAGCTAAGTTCAGGTGTAATCTCAAAATTACTATTATAGTTACATGAAAAGTTAGAATCAGCTGAAACTGTGTAGTGATGTAATTCATTGTCACCAGTAGATCTTTATTATATATTCAAGCAAAAAAACAGTTACAAAACTTAGTTACGAAACCTAATTTTGTCATGTAAACAAGCCTTAAAGGTCTTTGTGTGTAGGCCTAATGTGAAAAATATTCCCCAATTAATTTATGACTTCACTGTATTTTTTCAATGTTAGTTAAGGCATTGAATATGTTACTTACAGCAACCAATCCCATGAGAACTCTAAGAAAAATAACAGCTCTGTAATCCAGTCGTGCACAGAATGGCATAAGAAAATTTAGCAAGCATGGAATAAGATTGCTCAAGCCTATCATCAGTTTTGGTCCAAATCGCTGTACCATTACACCTGCTGGAATCATCAGAACTGGATTCAACCAGTAATAGCTTCCAAGAATTAAACTTTGTTGTTTCTCATCCCAGTCAAATCTTAACTGCATAAAATATAAAAGGTTGCATGTAGGTCAGCAGCAGTAATATAGTGATTAATGTTACATGAGAGATCTAGGCCTATAGATTTTATTCACCTGAAGCAACATAAGTGGTATTGGTTCGATTTTTATGAGTGAATGAAATCCCTTTACTCTTGCATAGGATAAATTAGTTTATTCATTATCAGGGTTAAGGTTTTGAGATGCAATTTCCATATGGAAATATTTCAGGCAATGTATTGCACCATGCATTAAAATGCATTTTAACCCTGCGGCTTGCCCAGAGATGAGTAAATCACTCTCTGCTTCAAGAAATATGTTCCATCCTCTTGTTTCGGAGTAAATTGACAAAGTGTTTGCATTTTTTGATCCATTTATGATTTCAAAAGAAATTTGAAAATTAATTCAACACCACCAGTTCACACGTGTTAGCAGTAAAAGGGTTAAAACTAGGGATGGGTCCTCGATACTTTTGATACCTCGATACTCTCGATACTTGCATGGTATCGGCATCGAGCGATACTTCAGAAAACTCGCTCGGTACTTTTTCGATACTTTGGTAACCCTGCAATTTAAGGAAATGTGGTATCTCTTTCTGCGTTTAGTAGTCTACTAAATATAGCAAATACTTTTATTTCTCCTTGAAATGGAGAAAACCACTCTGTGACTTTTGTCTAGTCATAAGTAAAGACTTTCCGACTTTTAAAATCCAAACAGAAGAGATTCTTAATTGTTTTGTTTCCTGTCAAACGTTTCAATAACAACCAACAAGCAAGCTGACTGTCCAAACCCCACTGTAATTTTTGAACAAAAACTTGTAAGTGGACTGTTTCAAAAACTAATTTTAGTTTTAATGTAGAGTTTAAAAATAATAATAATAGGCTACTGATGATATTAAATTTTGTCTCATTAAATATGCACACTTAATTAATTTGGTTGGTATTACACAATTCTCTCAATTTTAATGTACCTATTTATGGAAACTGGAGATGTTGACGGTATTGAGTATCGAGGGAAAAATCATGTATCGTTATCGAGTATCGAGAAAATCTGGTATCGACCCAACCCTAGTTAAAACATGTTGTTTGTATATAGTTCTAATTAGTTAGATACACATCTTTCCACAAAGGGAATGTTAAAGCACAAAACATATAGTATTCAACAGTATTTAAAAAAAAAAATCAAATATGAAACAGTAACTTAATCCTTAGAGTCAGTTTGTCATGCTAAAAGCTCAACATGTGAATTCTTTGTCGTGGCGGCTTGACATCCTGGGAATGCATTGAAAAAGCCAGTCTGTTAACTCACATATCTCAGTCATGCATGAAACTGTTTGCACATGGATGAATCCAGATCTTCAGTCCACGAGTGGAGATATCTTTTGTTCTGCTAACTGTAAATTTTTCAGGGATAAACAACTGGTAATACAGAATAAATTATTGGTTTAAGTCTACAAACCACTTATTCACACTCCAGTTTCCCTTTTCAATAGATATGGGAGGGCTTATCCAGAAACTCTATTAGGAAAAATTATTTTCTTTATTTTAATAATACCGGTACTGTACCTTTTATTTTGTTTTACTATCATTTTCACCACCACGAACCCGGTATGCTAAACACTAATTTAAAATAAAAATATGTAATTCATGCAACTTATGTAAAAACAATGTCAACATTAATATGCATATTGTTTTGATTTTGTTGTAAACTAAATGAATATAAAAAATCTAGCTGTTGAATTAATAAACACAGGCAAAGCCAAGGGTACCTGCTAGTTGAACATTAAAGTTTATATATAAAAAATTAAAATATTATTTTTTGTAAATGTTACCTCGTCATCTGGTATAGTAGTGTTTAAATTAGAGATATTTTCTTCAGGTACTGGTAATGTAGAGCTATTGATACACTCACTGGAGAGAGATGTACCAGGCTCTTCTAAATGATGGTCTCTCACCATAGACACAATGGATATATTTATATTTACCATGAATATAAATCCTACTGCAGTGGCTGTGAATGTCATTAGCCATAGTACAGTTCTAGCGTAAAGACCTATGGAAAAGAATACACATTGTTATATTATTACATTAAATATGTCTGTAGTGATTAGATGTTTAGATAAAGTCCGCCTATATACCACTAGATATTTGAAAACAAACAGCTGAAGCCTACATGAGATATATGAGACCAGTTAATAAAAACACGTTGTTTTAAAATTAACTTTTATTGTATTGTTGTAAAATTCAAAATTCAAGCATTCACCACAGAATGTTCACCTCTCCATACTATCGACGTGACTGATGATGACGTATTAACGTTGAAATGCATCTCACCAAAATATAAAACAACGTAAGCTGAAGCTACAAGAGATATATAATTACATTATTCCAGAACTTCAACTCTATTCTAAGAAGAAGGACCACAAAACTACATTTATTTCATAACAGAGACAATCTATAATTTACTTTAATAGTAATAATAGCTGCATAACACATAAGAAGAGAGCAACAGAGTGTATTTTATCCAAGAATACATATATTACGGACACGCATAGACATATGTTTGATATTTTACAAGAAATGACAAGTATTTTTTTAATATTCTGCTAGTCTAATTTTCATGTGTGTTTTTAATTTTTTAAATCATATTTTAGCTATTGTGTTAGTGTCAACTTTGTAGATTTTTTATTATTTATCGTTGCAAACAATTTAATTGACAATACATTGAGCTCAATGTTATTAATTCACTAGACTCTTTTATTAAGTGACTAGCATGTGCCCGCGGCTTCGCCCGCGATAATTATTTCAAAAATTAAAAATTAAGAGCATAATAGTTAAATCATTATATTTATTAACACCTAAATCACGTGGACTACATACCACGATTAGATAGCGTCGCCTGGTAAAAGCGACCTCAGATTCGAGTTCCTTGGCCCAGAATATCCCTGTACAGTGAGTTTCGTCCAAATCGAACAATGTTTGACCATATTTAGGCCTATATTGATTATCCCTCTTCCGTGTAGGTTGAAAATTTCATATGTCTTCGGGCCTTGATATTCTAAATAAATGAATCGTCCAGGATGGACTTACAAAATCAAGCGATCGCCCGCGATAATTATTTCAAAAATTAAAAATTAAGAGCATAATAGTTAAATCATTATATTTATTAACACCTAAATGACGTGGAGTGCATTCCACGATTAAGTAGCGTCCCCTGGTAAAAGCGACCTCAGATTCGAGTTCCTTGGCCCAGAAAACCCCTGTATAGTGAGTTTCGTTCAAATCGAACAATGTTTGACCATATTTAGGGTTGATTATCCTTCTTCCGTGTAGGTTGAAAATGTCATATGTCTGTGGGCCTTGACACTCTAAACGAATGAATCGTCTAGGATGGACTAACAAAATCAAGCGATCACGTTGCTTTTATTTCCAAGGTATGAGGTATGATGACAAAAATAGCCAAAGCCAACTGTAAGTGATTTGATATTGAAATTTATTACTGAAACTGATGCTTCGAAAACGCAAAAAATGCACGTTTTTTTGCTCATTTTTCACTCATAACTCACGAACGAAAGCAAAAATTAAAATTTCGGCTTCGAGGTGCACATTCCGACCCTTTAGTCCACCTATGTATAACATTTCAGATCTCTGCGTTGAGTAGATTTCGCTGGGCATCGCGGACAGACAGACAGACGAAGGACAGACAGACGGAGGACAGACACTTCCTTTTATTAATATAGATAGACCAATTAATACAATAAAGGTACTTTTACAACAATACAATAAAAGTTAATTTTAAAACAACATGTTTTTATTAACGGGTCTCTTATATCTCATGTAGGCTTCAGCTATTTGTTTTCAAATATCTAGTGGTGTATAGGCGAACTTTATCTAAACATCTAATCCATAATTATACCACTTGAAAAATTATGAAGCTAGTCAACTATGTCTGTAGTGTCTTCATATTTGAAACATAAATCATCTAACCATTCTGATGAATGCATTCAGACAATGATAAGGGTTGAAATGCCACAAACATGCATATACAGTGAAATCTCGATACAACGATTTCGCAGGGACCAGAAAAATATATTGTTGTAGAGAGAGATATTGTTATATCGAGAATTTACAAAAAAAATGTTCAAATTTTGGTAGTATATAGGAAATAACTTCAATAGCTGAAATTCTTTAAGTATTTAGAGAAATAAAGAATTTTATCACAAGAACTGCTATACTGTAGGCCTACTGTATTCACTCCGCCCTTAAATTATTAAACTATGAGCAAACACATTTTACATTGCATTATAGCACAGCACCATGAACAGGATGACTCATTTTTGCCCTGTTTGTAAAAGTCAGAAATGACAGTTTGTTTAGCTTTTTTTATGAACAGGGATAAACACAATAATGCCCTTATTTGATTCGAGGTTCACTAAATGACATTCTGGCACCGATGGAACACTCGACAGAAAATTCTGCAGAGCCTCACAAGCACAGAACACATACATAGAGGCAATGGCTTCGAGTGCGGTTAAGGTTGGTAGAAGCACACTTTGTTCTACCTCCTCTTATTAATCTTCCGCCTGCTTGTTTTGGATTTCCTCAATGTTTTCTTCCGTTAGCTCCGGGGAGTTCATGATTTGCACTTTCACGATCTATTTTTATCCTTGTACCGAGGAAAAGGTATTTTACAGGGATTCTAAATGTAATCGTAATGGAGAGGTTTATCGTTATTAAGAGTATCGTAAAACCGAGGGGAATTTTACATTATTTTAATGGAAAGAATGCCGGGACCAAAATATTTTAACGTTATAAAGAGTATTATCGTTATATCGGTAATCGTTGTACGGGGATTTCACTGTACAATACATATTAGCCAACCAGATTGGTGTTTCCTATAAAAATTAATTCTGGAAGGTGGTTTTATTATTTTTACTTGCAAACATCTCAACAAAACATCAGATCATTCTTCAATTTAAATATTGGAACTTGATTTCATTTAACTTTTTCTAGCTGGCATTCTCTCTATGTTTTTGGTAATGTGAATTACTGTTAAGTACTGCTTCACCTTTGAAAACATACACTACATTCAAGCTGAAGGACTTCCTTGTGGTTCTCCCATATCAAATATACAATGGAGGTATTCCTTCAACACATAGAAGACATCAAAATCCTACATAATAGCAAGCATGCACACAAAATAACCTACTGGCATAGATATGTCAATATCATCGTGCTATACACAGGCAATAAAAACAGTGCACACAGTTACTACACCATAACAACAGAATTCACAAAAACATACATGGCAGAATTTGAATTAAACAAATCTCGATTTCCTAGATTTCACCATCACAAAAGACAGCACCCAGAAACACAAATATACAGAAAACCTACTATGTCAGACACACTGATGAACAACAGACCTAATTACCCCACACAGAACAAACACACTTCATTTCAGTTCGTGCTCCACAAAGTTGAGACCACACCACTATCCATTAAAGACCACAAAGAAGAATCCAACAATATAAAATACCTAACTGAAACCAGTGGCTACAATCAAGCACTCGTTGAC